>JAPFBL010000105.1:0-730000 GCA_026182355.1 Hermatobates lingyangjiaoensis | reverse complement strand
CTCAACCACAGTTTTAGTGAGACTCTGATTTAAGCTTGTCTTGAGCACCATTTGTTTTAATTGAGGTATCTTGGTGCATTTCTAAAAGACTTAATTTTGTTTACACCTTTTAATATATCAAGTAATTTTTTCTTAAATTATAACTTGTCTTTTGGGATGGTGTGACAACTTGCGATTTGATGGTCAATACCCAAGTAAATATCAGATTGAGACAACTGATTTAAAACCAATATATATATATATAACAAAAATGAAAAAAGCATTTTAAACATGTCAAAACAACTAAATAAAGTAATGTGTTTTAATAAATTAAAGCCATCTTTTTAATGAAAAATGTTTAAACTGTGAACTAGTCAATAAATTTGCATATATATATAAAGAAATTACCACAAACTTAATAAAAGTTGAAAAAGTTGGGAATCTTTTCTAGGTATTTAGGGTTAGTATTATTTAGGAGATTGTCTTGTCTCGTAAGACCTTGGAATATTTTCAATTTTTTTCTTAAATATTTGGCGATTTCTTTAATCGTCTAGTAGCTTATAATCTCTTGATATATACATAATCATCTTAATTTGTCTACTTCTTGAAAAGTGTAAAACAAAACAACTATCCACTTAAAATAAATTTAAATTCGTTATAATTAATGTTTTAAAAAGCCATCTTAATAGTAGACCTTCGTATCAGAAACTAAAATGTACCACAAGTAACATGATCAGCTCTCAGAAAAGACAAGTTAAAAACTAGTATAATTAATTATTAGTACTTCAGAAGTAGAATAATAGATGTTGAAAATGTTATATTTGTTTCTGCAATATTGGCTGCCAAGAAAGAAAAGTGAGATATTAGTTTAAAAGTACCGATAAAGCAACAGAGAAATAACGCTAGTTTCTTTTATTCTAATGATTTGATATTGCGTTATAATGGGTAAAAAATGCTTTGTTTATGTAAACCTTTAATTTCATCCGATAAACAAATAAGTTAAAAAATGTTTGTTTTGGCGATAATTGAACGATATGTATATATTGAGGACTGCGGTGTGGTGAGTTGTTATTTTTGATTAAAGAACTGGTAAAACTGAGTCGTTTACTTTTAGCAGGTCACCGCTACCCACATTAGCTTTATTGATCAACATAAAACTGTGTTAGGCCAGTACCTCTCAAGCCCTACGTCCCTACCCCGCATATATTCTTGTATAACAACTTATCAATCGCTTGTGCATTTCACAAAACATTTCCAAGCCTGTGCATTCATTCTTATGAGTTATATTTAAAAATGGCATTGATAGTGTTCAATAGAAGGTCAAATTGTGCTGGTAAAATTAAAAAAAAGATTTATTCAATTTTTTTTAATGAGAAAGAAATCACGCTGTTACCATGAGGCCAATGTTGATCAGAAATAGCTCGTGATGGCCTGATTAAGTTATTTATAGATACTAACTTAGAATGCATGTCAAGAATAACTGCTAAGTCTTCTGTCATCATAATCATTTAATCTCATGGTAAATAAATAATATAAAAAAATAATACTTACATTTTCATATGAGAGGGTTGGAGCCCTCAGTTTTATCCCAAAAGGAAGAGAAGTCGAGGTTTGCAAATAGTTTTTGGCCACTCCCTAACGTCAGAATAATTTTGCGAAACCGTTCGAATATTTTATTTTTTTTTATTAAAATATTAAATACTGACTTTAAGTAAACCAATGGGGGAGGGTTATCCCGATAGGGTAGGTTCGGAGATCGTACCGGGACTGTGGGGTGGGATATTCCGTCAGGGTTGCCAACCACGCAAGTAAAATATACCGCAATAAATAGAGGTCAAGTCCGGGAGCGCTCTAGTTATAGGAAACAGAATTTGCTATGTCATCTGCAGTAGGCAATGACAAACTTTCTTATTTTAGACTTCATTTGAAAAATATGGTTAGATAATATTTTTAATTGATTTCAAATCTAAAATTAAGTTGTTTTTGAGAATTACGACTAATCAAAATGAATATTTAAAAAGTTGTGGGAAGGCTTGTTATGAGCCTTGCCAGAGACTACTAAAACTAAAAAATAAACAACCAGAGATAGTGAACAAAGAGAATGCCTCTGAAAAATATAAATCATGACAAAGAATTCTAATGGCACATTGATATATTTATAAAACACATTTCAGAATTTTTTACAATTGATTTGATTCACGTACGAATATGTGTTGATTTTTAATCACGTATTTATTGCGAAGTTATGGTATAAATACAAAGCGATATTCCTAGATTTTCTACCTAACCCTATTAAGTGTATAGATATATGAATATAACAAAATATATTTATTAGGAATCGGTTAGTTTCCTAAATTCAAATCCAACGTTTCAGTTATATTTAAAACTTGTTCCATAGACATGCAATAGAAAAGAAACTAAAACAAATCATGCAACAATCATCAATTATACTTGTATTAAAATGTTGCAAAACTACAACATATGAAATGTTACAAATATAACGTTATTGAATAAAAAGTGAGAATACTTATAGAGGTGTACAATTTTAATTTAAACAAATAGAAGTAAAGTGGTTCAAATATATGACGCAACAGAATATTATATATATTTATATAAATATTCATATATATGTATGATCAAACCACAATATGAAATGGGGAAAAAAGACTAAGGGTACGGTTGAAAGATCTTAGTCTTGTTTTCCCATTTTCTTATTGTGGTTTGATCATTGATATATATATTATATATATATATATATATATATATATATATATATTGTATGTGTGTGTGTGTGTGTGTGTGTGTGTGTGTGTGTGTGTGTGTGTGTGGACGTATTCATGTATACGATAAAACAGTTCGTTTACATACGTATATATACAAGATTTAACATAAACTCGTGAAATAACAACAAAAACTCAGAAAGCAATCAGACTCAGTTTAGTATTTATACATCCGTCATGAGGAGAAGAAGCGCTCTGCTCGAGGCGAACATGGTTAAGTTACTAATATATGCGAATGAGCCTTTCAAGGCTCTGCTGCCGTTCTCATGGACTGTGAAGCACAAACACCACGTCGTGCAGATTATTATCTTTCTTTTTCCAACCTCTTTCTTCTGATCACACTTCTTTGCATTTAGATAATTTAGTTTCTTTACTTAATTACAGTGCCATTAAGGAAGGTATTTCCCATGGTGTTATTAGTACTTTTACTCCTTCTTATTCTGTCTGTACTGCATTTTACTTACTTCCTAAAATTCATAATGTCTATAACATTTCTAATTCTTTTTCTCCCTATAGACCTGTCATTTCTATATGATATATAAATCCCTGTATCCTTTGTAAACTACTTCTTATAACCTCTGTTTTGTTCTCAACGGTCTTATTGTAACGGCATTTTCCATTATCCCCAACACTTTCAAAATATTTCTCTACCTACAGCCTTGGATCCTGTCCTCATGGTTGCCATGGATATTACTTCTCCCCATATGCCTATCAGAGCTCGGATGCTTTAATATATTGCCTTCATCGCAAAACTCCTCTTACAACAAACCTCTACCTCATTTGCATTTTAATAGTGGACTTGTTCTCAGGTACAATATCTTTCGGTTTGATGATTGCTATTTCCTTCAAACTAGAAGTATGGTATGGTTACAATTATATCCCCTTAGTTTGAAAGTTTATTGTAAATTTTCTTCTCAGCTATGCACATGTTATATTGATGACATCTTTATTTGACTTCATGATAATCATGATTTTTACATTTTCCTACAAAACCATCAAAATTGTCTGCTCTTCCGTTTCTTTTATTCACCATATTTCCAACAGTTTTATACGTTCTTTTGACGTTGATATATCCTGGGAAATCGTTACATGTCCACTTCCGTTTACCAAAAACCTTCTATTACTCATCATGATCTACATTACATAGTGGTACCCACCTCATGTTAAAAAAAAACTACACCTAGCTGCTGTCTGTGTGTAACCTGAAATTTGTAGTAGTGATTAAAATCATAGTAAGCCTTTTAAAGATTGAATTTCCAGAGCTTGGCTTCTGGAAATATAAATTATATAATTTATTTATAATTATTTCATAAGTAATAATTTAGTTCATACTCTCATTTCAAGAATAGTAGCTCATGATTGAATGAAAACTTATTGTTAATAGGGTCCATAATGATGTATTCTCTTATTTCACTTACTGATTTTGGACATATGATATATTCTGAAAAATAGAAAACACGATACACCTCATACCGTTTAACGAAGCAGTCTGAAATTATACCAAAAAATAGAACTTTTTGAAAGATGACGTGAAAACTTTTGAAATTACTTCTATTGGAATCATATGGATGTAAAGAAGTGTCATGCGATATTTTATGACTAAGGAAATGGTTTTAATGTAATTCAACTTTTATATTTGACAGCATTAGTCGAACAAAAATAGAAGTGCATATCCATTGGTGGGATGTTTAGTTTATTATATTTATTATATTTTTAAAATAATAATATTATAATTAGTCTGATTAACATTTATTTAATATGAGAGACATTTAATATTAAAGTGACTAATTGATGTAAGAAATAACTGTACAATTTTAAAAAATGGAGTTCTTACTACTTCTCAGCATTATCCATACATTATTGATACAGTTGTTACGACCATTGATTATTTTTTACAGATGCAATGAAAACTTTTTTCTCTTTTGAGTTACTCTGCAAACAATTCTTTTAACTCCTTGTTGCTCATATTTTTTCAATATTATCTTTATTGGACCAGACTCATGAAAATTTGAAGGAGTCAAATTTAACATTAGAGAGAATGAAGCAGTATCTCCCAAGTTATTGTTTCATGATTTCTTTGATCAAAGGGCGGTATGAGGGCGTTACCACTACTGCTGCATCATAAAATTAATCTTTATTTAGTGTTTGCTTTTATATTTTAACTATTTTATTGTTCTTATATCATATCAAATTGTTAAAACATATTTATCTCAAATTTTTCTATTAAACCTCACATCAAGAATTCAGTTTTTTTAAATTCTGAGAAAAATTTTCTAAAACAAAGTAAACAAATGTGACAAGCCCAGCAGAAAATCCATAAGTTCAAGTTAAGTTTTCAGTTTTGTACAGCTATATTGCCTTTTCAGGTAATAAAAATTAATTAATTTTGTTTATTTTGTATACTCCTAATGTTTTGTTTTATTTTTGACAAAATTTGATTGTTCTTAAGTAAGCCATTTAGTGAAAAAAGAATTTTCCGTAATCATAAAATGTATCATAACAACCATTTTCGTCAATGTAAATTACAAAAAAAGGCATTTATCTAATTCTCTTAAAGTCTGTTATTTTTGAATTTAATTTTATTACGATCCATCAAATGGTGTGAAATCTATTGCTACCATAATATTTCAAAATCAATAAAATATTTTGGGTATATAGTTATATCAAAATATTGAAGTTTTTTTCAGTTGATGCTATTATTAGTTCTATTATACTCATCAGACTATATCACTCTAGAGTTAGTAGTTTAAAAACTTAAAAATGATGTATGATGTATATATTTGGCCAAAAAGGTGACTTTACCACGATGACATATTGTCTCAAAACAATAGGGCATATCTATTCTAAAAGGACATTTTTGATCCATCAAATAGTGTATCCACCCATTTGGTCGAGACGAACAGATAGACATAACCAAAAAACGTCAAAAAAGGACTTTGGGGACTTCAATGTGTTTCATGATCACTATAGTTTACGTATAGTAAAGTAAGGATCGCATTTTGAGTGCTGTCGGGTTATTATCCTTCTACCTCTTATTTCCCGTATGTTATATCTGACTTTCAGTTTACTTTCCACACTAACTATCCTGACTGAAATGATTTATTTCATTGAAGAAACAACCACGTGCAAATAATTGTGCGAACACAATCTTTAAGTCATTTTAATCAGAAACATAAACCTGATAGTTATGTAACCGGTAACATTTCAAATTTTATAACTGGATTTTGAATAACTACATTTTGAATCTGAAAATGATTCAGTCGATACTGCAATTATTTCAAACGCTGTTCATGGTTATCAAGATGCTATGTGCAGATATTTAGGTGTTGGGTGACACAAAAAGAACTCATGATCCCAGGAAAATTTGAAATTTACTGTGCTGCTGAATGTTATGAAATATCGATTTGTTATGTCGATTCAGTGAAAAATATTGATTTAGTTATTAAATACTAACGATTTTATATTTTGTTGGAAATAGGGTATATTTTTTAGTGAAAATACATTTTTTGAATAACTGAATAAATTGAAGTGTCTAGTAAAACACCAATAATGAAGAGAATGACGTTTTAAGAAACAGGAAAAATGAAAAAATAACAATAAGGAAAATATTTTTCTTTCAATATCTTTACAAATAGTGATTAGGAAAATGAATTTTTTTTACGGATTAAAAAAATTTTTACTTATTATTTAATTGAAACAGGGAAAATAAGAACTAATGTTGATGGAACTTGTTCCTAGCAGACATCATGTTTTGATTTATTTAACTGACTCACAATAAAGGAATTGAACACGGAAATAACTTATCTAAAGGAAATGATTGAATCAAGTGCACTCTATCAGGTATAGAGTCGTCACCGCGTGAAGGGAAGGGTTAACCACGTCAACTGTCACATGGTCCATCCAGACCATGTCACCAAATTATCGTGAGTATATGTAGGTGAGTAGGTAGCAGAGTAGTCAGGACACCTGTAAAACCTATCTGTGCAGGAATTCGCCCTCTGAATCATAAATTTACAAAGCTGTCATGGAATTGTAAAAAAACGAAAGCTTTTGTCTGTGTTGACAGAAATATTAAATAAAAAAAGAAGAACATATGGATAATAAATATTTAATTTTGAACCAAATTGATTGCTCTGAAAGAGAGACAAGTGATGACTATGTTTATGGCAAATGATATGTTTCCTCATCATGAACATCATTCTACCAGCGCTGACATTCTACATTTTCTAGAAAACTAGAAAATTGAAATATAGCGCAGTGTCAAGCAGAAGAGCCGGTCAAATTAATTATTACTATTTGATGGCAAGTGCAAAGTTTATTTGATGGCTTGCTAGTTTATAGTGTGGTAACTGTCATGGTTTGCTGGTTATTATAACAGATAGTGAGATTCTAAAACACATATTTTGGTATGTTGTAGAATTTAAATGTTTTGGGTAATCTTGAATATATTTTTTGTGCTTGTCTTCGTTTGGTTGGGTGAGTGTGTATCAAAAGTGTTATAAACAAGATACTTCTGTGAGATTTATCTGAATGAGATTTAACAGGCCTGCAGTTCTTTGTGGGAAAAAACCTTCTGTGTTAGGTACTGTCGTAACATTAATATAAAAATATAAATATACTGATAAGAATGTCATTTATTTAGAATTTTAGAAAGATAAATGTGCGCTAGAAAAATGATAATTGATACGATTTATTTGTTTATATTTTGATTATAATTCACTGTAAAGGAGATAGCCACATTATCAAAAATGTAGCCCATTCTGAGAAAAAGAAACAAAACACCCACTCAGAACATTCCACGATCCAAGAAATCCTGGTTAAAATGACGTTATTGGTAGAAAGCAAAGAGGTAGTTCTAACTATATGAGATAGTGGTGCTCTCTACAGAGCAACAAATGCGATGGAACCAAAACATTTACGACATAAAAAGCGTCAGGTTGTATAATTAGACTTAGACATGAGCAACAGTGGCACTCACCGATAGTCACTAGAGCAATCGACATTTGATAAGGTATATTAAACTGCACTGTACACTACAGATAAACCGTCATTTCCAACCTGCAATTTATTTTTTGCCTTTCAAGAATTTAATTATCCTCTTCTTCAAAACAAATTACTAAAGCACTTTTTCTCTAATTAACTATTTCACTTCAGCATGTCGACGATCGTTTTTTTATCAGTATATGTTTAAATAATCATACGAAATCTGGAGTGGCCTACACTCAACTTCAATATAAGTAAACATAATACTCAATATAATACTCAAATATTAGTATTTGAGTAAAACTCTGGGTTTTACATGCTCAAATAAAAGTCAAAGCCGACTATTCAGTATAATTTTAAACTTTTATAGCTGGAGCTAAAATTTAAAAATTATAAATATGAACTCTTAGACTAGAATGGTGAAAAAACTGGATATTTTTCAACAAATCTAACTACTCATTCTTGAGGCAAGAGTCCATTCCTCATATTTTAGGATTACCCAAAGATACTTTGAAGCATAAACACAAAAAATTACTACTGATATCAAGTTTTGTTCAAAAGTTCAATATATAAATTGATTAGAGCATTTTGTGAAACATATCCATCATACCATGGAAAGCAACATAAATTTATGTTCATTGGCAGTGATTTTTTACATGTAAAAATATTATTCCTCTTATATCTCATATAAATCAATAAATTATTTAAATTTTTCCATTATAAGAATGAATTTTATTTCAGTGGAATCACTCAAAAATTTGTAAGTCAGTGTAAAGAAATGTAAAAAATAACAATAAATTCGACAAGTATAGCAGGTGCTTAGTCTAGGATAAAACAAACAGTTTTTATAGCTTTATTATTCTTTGCCGTGATTGAAATTTCTTGAATTTTTTTTGTAGAATGCTAATTTTTTTCATTTTTGGACAAATTTTAATGGTTTTTTTAATGAGCCGGGTACCGTAAAAAAAAAGATTTTCTGAGAACAGAAAATATACTGTGATGCCTCTTTAGTGAATGTAATATTAAAAAAGATTATATCAACTTATTTTCCGCATAAAGTGCTATATTTATGCGTAGTTTCATTTTAATCTGATAAACCTTATGATTTGTATCGTTCTCACAAGCTTTCAGATTGAATTATAAGTCAAAATGTTTACATTTTATTGTAAAAAATATATCTGCTGTTTTAAAAATCTGAATATATTTTTCTTCTACTGCATTTGTCACCTCAAAGATAATGCAAAAATTTCAAAACTTCAGAGTCAGTAGTTTAGGAGAAAAAAAATGTTGTCTAAAAACAGGTTTTTGGCAAAAAAAGTGACTTTCCCGTCATCGATTATTGCTCCCAAACACTAGGAATCATTTACATTATGAGACCCATTTTTGTGTGTAATATGAATTTTATATATCAAAGATTGTGGACCGTTGCGTGTACACTAGGTTTGGTACACCCACCCACACCCTGACAGAAAGCATCGAAAAAACGTCATAAAGGGACTTGGGGAACCTCTTTGACGAAAAATATGTAAATTCGTCAAAGTTTTGAGGTCGAATTTTTTCACGATCACCATACTTTAAAAAGAGTAGAGTAAAAAGGGTTAGTTGTCAACGTGTTTGATATTATGTTTACTTATAGCAAAGTTGGTAAAGGCCACTATAGATTTTTTTTAGTAGTTTTATTATCATTAATTTTTGATTCGTGATGTACAGACGGAAGGCTCTTTCGTGAAATGATGTAAAAAATTCAATGAATACCACATCATATGGTGACATATAGAGAAATATTTAATATTTACCCCAAATAAATTTTTAAATATTGTACTCCTCAGTGAGGAATTTCTACCTCATACCCGTCTAAATAGTATACAAATTATATTTATGCTATATTTCCCGAAAACAATAGGGCATATCTAAAAATTTAAGGAAGTGGATGAATTTTCGCTATTTGGATAAATATTCGAAAAATCATTCAAATAGGGTTAAGAAATATATTGCAGTTTTATATAGCATACAGAAACACACAATTAAACACAGTTGTAGTAAAATTGTAGAATTTGAGTTACTGTGTCTATAATATCTGAGTTCCTAGTATATTTCTAAAATCTTGTAGTCGTTTTAGATCACTTACTCAGAGTTTAAGTGTTTATGTTGAAATATATATATATATAATGTGCCATAAGAAATGAGTAAAGTAAAAATAAACTCTAAGCAGAAGTAAGAAGTTCAGAAATGGGACTAAGATCCTTCAGTCAAAACAATTGACCTTAGTCAGCTTGAGTGAAATTCTGACGATATATATATATATATATATATATATACAGAAATGTCATTTGAAGAATAGAATTTAATACATTTTATTGATTTATATTAATATTGAATCAGTCATGCATGTTACTTAACATCTGTGTTTTATTGAAAAAACTAAATTGCTTTTTCATAATGTTCAGCAGTACTTTAGACCTTATACTTGCATTGGAGGGAGCACGAATCAAAATGAACTCCCCTCACAGTGTCATCAGACTCCTGCATTCTTTGAAGTAACGATTGTTGCTTACATACAGTTGCCTTCTTTCACAATACCTTGATCGTATTGTAAGAGCAATATTCTGCTACTACACATAACTTGTAACTGTATGATTCAGTGTTTTTAATATTTCTTACTTGACACTTTTTGCTCAACAACATACGTAATTTCCCAAAAACATAATTAATCTTCCACTCTAACATCTAATTAACATAACCACTGTACCTATAAGGTATAAACATAAAAATAAATTTTAATTACAAACATTTGGGAAAAATTGTTTATAAATTTTAATAAATAAATCAAATCAAAATGAGATACATTTTCAGAACAAATATGAGTGTCCACACGTATATCAAATTTGTTCGGTGGTCGCCACCTTATAAATAATAAATAATATATATATTTTTTATTTATCATTTTTCAATTTATCAGAGTAGATGAAATGTAAATATAGTTAAATGCTATATAATCAATAATAGTTATAAACTGCGTTTTAAGAATAAATATTTGAAGATGTGTCAAAGATTCGTCGTGAATTGTCTCCCAATAACAAATGATTATTACATTTCACTTTGTAGAACCTGTTTTTCAAAATGTTGTTACTAATTATTAAGGTTCTTGTAGTTGACAATCTTTAAATATGATTTTTGTTATTAATTGTTACCTTAATGTTGAAATAAATTTACTTCTCAAGAATTTACTCACTTTAATCTCTATCGATTTTAATAAAAGGGGTAATGCAAGAAATCGAACAATGTCTAAAAAAGCAACTTAAAAATTTGTTTTAAAGTAATATTTCTTCTTAATATTATCAAAATTCATGAAACTTTTATCATGCATTCTTCATATTATAGGCTCACCACAAAAGCGGGAGAAAAATTGTACTTTCATATAAATTATTACTGTTTATATAAGTAAATTGTATTTTTTGCATAATATAATCATCTCAAACTTCAATATTTATAAAAAAGCAATAAATTTGTAAGCATCGAGAAGTTTACAAATGCCAACAGTTGTCAAACTTTTGAACACACACGCATACATAATTAAAATCATGACAAAAACGCTTTCGAAGGGTATCAAAACACACAAATTCATGAATATTTCAAAATGATTTTTTCGTGGTAACTATAATGTACTGAGGGTTATTCTTTCTTCATTCACCTTCCTTAAAGATTGGAGTGGCACAAGCTATTCGCATTGTCATTTTCAATAAACCGAAGGGTTGAAGAAATTCTTTTCTGAATATAATACAGTCGTAGCAATCAGGACGGACTTCTTTATAAAGTCTCCTGCACAAAAGGGTTCTTAGGAATAGCATTTTTTTTTATAAATTGTAAGACTAATCTTGTTGGATGATTCATTGTACCGTTCTTTTTATAAAAAAAGTTTGCAAATATATATGAACATGATGAACAGGGGAAGATTTTCATTTTTTGCATTGTTGCTAATTTCTTTCTGTAAGAATCAGGAACATCTAACACAGCGATTGCTCACCAATGTGTTAGAACTGTTAATGTGTCGCTATTAGTATGTGTGGGTGCGTGTGACAAATTAATGTGCCACTATAGTGGGTTCACTTCACATTAACGTTTCTCATTAATGAGTAGGTGTGTGTGACACATCAGTATGTTACCATTCATGATACGATACTTACGTTACGCAATGCCTGCTCGTGCATTTCTGCCATATACCAACGGGCCTCTCAATCTAGGCATGTTGCTCTTCTGATCTGGGCTTCTGCTGGTCCACTGAGTTGCGGTAGATATGTCCTATGCAAATCTGCCACAGGTAGTAGTGATCTGTTAAATGAGTAGGTATGTGCGACACAATGTGCCACTATCAATGTGTAAATAAGTTTCCATCACATTTGTCAGCATTGATGAGTAAATGTTTGCGACAAAGGAATGCATTCTTTTTTACCAGATATGTTGCGGTCGTTGGAGAACTTTTATTTAAAATATGACATGAATGAGATGTTAGTGTGTTTGTGCAATTAGTAATTGGCTAATTAACTTATAAACAAGCATAGCTAATTCCTTTTATCATATTACTGTGAAATAGCTTGTATAAAGTCATTGCTAAAAACCATTACTGGATAGAATAGATTCATTTAGAATTTCCGCTCCAGTTGTACTGAAGGTATCAGGTACCGTCGTGTTTGCTCCTACTTGGACATGGCAGCCAATTTCTCCACATCAACTAAGTTTTATTAACAATAGAACGCGTTGGGGGGTTCACAATTCCCTTCTCCTTTCTCTCGGTAAGGAGGTGAAAAGAACGCATATTAGAAACTCGTTGTTTTATAATAATACTTAGTATATATCTACATATCTGCACAATTGTAAATATGAACTAATTAATATGTAAATTAAAAGTAGCTAATTAAAGTTTCGTTATACAAATATTTACTTTATATTTTAATTTGTTTAACTGGATATTACTACTAAAACAACATGGTTTTTTTACCTCTGGGATTTGAAAGTAATCACGTTCGACTTACAATTAATGCTACGCATTACCATTCCATTGCCAAGAGTTATAGTTGTTCAAAAATACACCCACTGATTAGCTTGTGTAAAATGTTAAAGACTAAAGACAATTATTTTCTCTCATGGTTAATGTTAAAGGAATGTGACTTATGTTTAATAAGATTAACTTTAGAGTTTTGGAGTTTACACGGAATTCGGAAGGAAGCATCAAGATGCAAGTCTAAAGAGGGTCCTTATATAATATCCAATATAAGAAGGTCATATATATGATATATTTTGCAGTTTTTTGTTTAATTTTCGTTACAGCACATACAAAAGAGCTTTGTGAGTTCGATTTTAACCATTATGAAATTGTTTTGATACTTTTGTATTGCATTTCTTTCATGGGATGAGATAAAATGAAATATTCTGCATTTAGTCACTTAATAGTAAGATGTAGTGAAATATGTCGATTGTTTGCATTTAATTACCAATCAACATAGTTCAATTCAATTTAATATTGTATTTTGAGAGTGGTCTACACTCATGTTCACTAAATGTAAATATAATAAGTAACTCGTTGACAACCGATGAGTTTTGATTTTATTTTAATGTGGCTATAGTTTAGACGTAATATCAAACTCATTTATAATCAATTATGTACCATTTGTTTACAGGTGGCTGTAATCATTGTGTTGGTTATAAGAAACTTGGAATCATTGATTAATCTGATATTGTGTTACTATTAGTAAACTATAGGTCTGAATCTCATCGGTCCAGTGCAGACTGTGACCAGAGCTGTTATAGTGTGCAAACCATTGTTGTTTCTAAATTCATATTCAGATTGTAAGAACTTCATAACTGCTCCTTGTGAAGCATTATTAGTTCCTTTGGTTTTAGGTATGCTATGTCAGAAATATTCATTCTCTTCAAGGCGATTTGATGGAATGTGCTCAAAGGTTATATGAAGATAATTACAGTTTGCTTGAGGAATAGTTAAGAAAACAAATTCAGGATAGATATTCTATTTAATTTAAATCCCTTTAAAAATATAGTATTTCATTACAAATGTAAGTTCAATTTCAATGATCTTTTCAACAAAGTTAGACCTGGGTGTTTTAGCTGGTGAGTTTCTTTTATTGGCTTTCTTCTTGATCCATTTGTCAGTTGCTCTCCTATGGAAGCTGAAAGTGGGTGTGTGGTGAAAAGTGTTCCAGACAACAGGATGTTCTGTTCGGTTCCAACCTTTTCCAAAGAGCCCACTGCCCCCCGCCCCACCCCACCCACAGTATCCCCTAGATTCCAGGTACCCACATGGGAGTCAACTTATTCATACTGGTTCCATTATAAATTGTTGACTCCTCAGTATTCAGACATGAGGCCTTTTTTTAATCAGAAAGAGTCCAATGCAAGTTATTATTTTGTTTTCACTTCGAGCCTCATGTCAAATATTTTTTAAGAGGAATTGTATCCATACAACATATGTCCATGATGTACAACGATATACCAAATATACTGGCAAAGCTCCTCAGTTTAATAATAACAAAAAAATATCAGACTGTTCTAGTGCAATGATTTCAAATATTTTATAACTGGCAAAATGAATGAAGCCTTAATAAAATAAAGAAATTCATTAAATTTTTGTTTTATGTATTTCATAATTATTTACCAGAGAGTTTGATATTACGTGAAACAATAGAAACATTAAAACTAAACAAAAACTTAATTAATTTTGGACTAGTTAATATTGTGTATAATTATAGAAAAGTTGAGTGTACAGATGTTTTAATGTAGTACTACTCATCCATTACTCAGTGAGTTGATGAAATATTCGTAACAGTGCAATATCAAATAATGAATTTTAATTTCATAGAATCTGGTGAGAAGCGACTTGCAAATAGTAGCTGTATTGTCATAAAAAATAAAAATGTAACTTTCCCATGCTCAAATGATGAAGAAGTTTGAAACACTCAAAATATATACATCTAATAGGGTACAAAAAAAATTCTGACAATCTCGCTAGACAACCTTCGTCCTGGAAAGCATCATGAAATATATGCTTTCATATATTTCATGTAAATATTTATGTAAATATATTTCATATGCTTTCATATAAAACGCATGTGTGGCGTTTTCGGATACAGTTTTAAATATTTTATTGTTCTTATACATATATGAAATCATTAAAACATCTGTTCTTTAAATTTCTTTAATATACCTTAAAACAAGAATTATGTTGGACTCGGTCTGAAAAAAAATACAAATACTTGGTTCTAAGTCAATACAAAACAATCCAACAGTTACTGCAGGAAATCTATTAATCCAAATTGTTCGTTTAGTTAAAATTAATCCAATTTTATGTTGAGTTTTCACAAATAGTAAGCTGTTAGGAATAATACTCATTTTCGTCCATGTCATTTCAAAAATAAATTTTTAGCTATCCTCTCATAAGGTTCTATTTTTTAGTATAATTGAGTATAATCCGTTAGATTGTGTGACCTTCATCGTACTTTATGATAATGCCATCACTTTCATGATAATGCCATAATTCTAAGAATCTAGAGTTTGTAGTCTAGAAGAAAAACCAAGTACTCTAATATCATACTGGTCAAAAAAGTGAATTTCCCGTCATTAAATATTGCCCAAAAACAACAGGGCACATCTAATCTACAGAACTCAATTTTATGTGAAATATGAATTTGATCCATCAACTTCTAGATAAACACCCACTCGCCCACACAAAAATATCAAAGAGGAAAAGTCAAAAGAGGGCTTTGGGGCCTCAAAGCATATAAATCCTACAAAATTTCGAATTGAATTTTTTTCGTTATTACTAGATCAATATTTGAGTTTGATCTAACTTAAGTTAATCTAACTTAAGTTAAGTTTATGAAACTTAAGTTTTTTAAGTTTGTGGTGACTGATAAAATTGATATAGCAACTTTAAAGCAAATAAAACCATTATTGATTATCTAAAAGATTAAAATTGCTTCTGCACAATAGTCAGATAAAAAAAACTCATTTGATGGTCAACGAATTTGATATTATGTTTACTTGTAGTAAAGTTCAGTGTAAGGCACTACAGATTTCTTTTTAATTTAGTTGTTGTTTAATGAAATGATTTCTGCGTTCCTATTTATTTCTATGTTTTATTCCAACAACTTCAAGTATATTGAAATACGAAAAAAATTTTTGAGCATTAATATTTTTCTTCTGTTTGCGATATTAATACCTCTTAACGTCTGTTAATAATCGTACACTTCTTCGTGTTTTCTTACTAAGAGATAAAAGTTTTTAAAGAAAGGGAGTTTAAGAGAAGTATTCTAATTGATATTATTCCTTAAAATTTGGCCAAATTTAAGCTCCTAGTAAAAAGTTCTAAATCGAAAACTGTATTCATAATAATTTTGGCTTGTCTCGCTTGACGACTAAAACATCCACTCTGTTTCTGTTCCAGGCTAAAAGGGAAGAAACTGTGACTTCTACTAGTATAAGCCGTTTAAACAGTACCAAGAGACCACTCATCGACCAATGATGCCTGTATTTCAATTTCCAGCTACTGAAATCTTTCATCAGTTGGCGATACTTTTTCAAAAACAATTCAGGTGATGATTAATTTGTAATCATGATACTATGCTTTTTCTTTATTCTTTATTGTAATAATATTGTATTGAACTAAAGTTACATAAACCGGTTATGGCTGGTAAGTTCTTGACTGTGCGGGCAAGTTCTATATTCAATGTAAAAACTTTTTTTCAATTTGATACAAGAAATAAATTTAATTTATTATAAGTTAACAAATTCACAGCTACTAATACGAAAACCGGCTTTATTTAAAGATGCAACGTTAAACTTAATAGTTTTTAAATGTAGAAAAAATCTGAGTAGTAAATTTAAAGAGAGACTACTATGAGTGCATTATTTTGCGTTTGTCCTCTCGTCCTTGAGTCATTATTAGCGCATGCTAACAAGATCGGCCTACCTCCTTGCCAGTGTGTTTGTGGGTCAATCCCAAACCTTGTGCGACTCTCAAGATCACAACATCCCGCTAATAAAGCCTCTTGTTTCAATGAAGTCTTCGTTGCATCAAACGTCTTGATCATTTCGATTTCTATGCAACTTAAAACAATTACAAGTCTGTAAGTACGAAAAGCTTATTGGATATATCATTCAAATATTCACTCATCATTCGTCGTAAATTATCTTATCTAGTCGAACAGCTTTAAAACCTGATCATAAGCATTAGCCTTCTCAGTCCATTATCAAAACTTTTGATAATAATTCATATTATCAAACAGTGCATGTACATTTGGCACATGATCAGAAACTGTGCAAAGGAGAAGAGAACCTGTAAGGAATAGTAGGGTTATAATATAATAATATATCTATATTTATAACGTGTTAGTAGTAATACAGAGATTACTAGTTTTATTATTAGAATATAACTCCATCATTCCATGTAAAATTTGGTCTCTACTCGAACGGTTTTGAAAGGCCATCAGTGAAGAAACAAAATACATCTCTCTTCCTCAACTATTGCCTTCCACTCATGCCCTCTCTCACTCTATTTCACTCTCCCTGCCTCCCACCCCCCTCTCTCATGTTCACTTCCCCTTCCTCTCTTACTCCCCCACTGTTACTCTTTCTCTCTCACTCTCTAACTCTCCCTCCCCTGACTCTTTCTTTTATTTTCCTCACTTTCTCTCCTTCCTATCCTCACTTCCCTCTCCCCCCCCTTTCGCCGACTTCTTCTCACCTCTATCTTCCGTGCCTCACTCTTTCTTTATCCACTCTTCATTAGCATTCTCTTTGTATTTCTTCTGTTGCATCCTCTTTCTTTATCAATTCCTCCCTCTCATCCCTTCTCCCCTTCACTCTCACTCTCCTCCTTTTCTGCTGCCTTCTTTCACTCTTCCTCCCTCCTTCTCACTCCCATTCTACCACTTTTACATAGACCTGGGTGGACAGGTGTGATTGGTGGTATAGTGTCTGCTCTTTGTACTCAAGATTCTATTTTCGAATCTTAGTCGTATCTCTAGATTTCTCATGCGCGACCTTGCAAATGCTGTGCTCATGGTTTATCAGAGATCGTAAGCCTACTTTCATGGATCATGTGCCTCGGCCTTGCAGCCTACCTTGATCAACAGATCAGACTGATGTTTCTAATGTGGTGTTCTCTGGATGAGTCACAGGGCTTTTCCACTTGGGCCAAGATGACATGAGTGGCAATGCGCTTAAGTCCTAGAAGACATAAGTAGTGTCTTGAGAGTGATTTTTAATAATTTATGATTATTTTGTTCCTTCAAAATTATCCATGTTTTTTTCTCTTTGGAGAGGGCTGAGGTCTGATCCTCGAGGGAATATTGCACCTCTCATTGTTTTCGACTAATCCCTGTCAAATGAATTCCGAGTTTCTTAAGAAACTCAAAAGTAACCCGACAGGTTCTTTACTTTGTTTTGTCAGTTTCAGATTTTATTTCTAAACTTCAGATCCTGTTTTGAGCCAAGGCTTCACATGAAAATAACAAACGATGTGCTGTTTCCTCTATCATGTTGCATTTTCTGTTTATCATTATAGAGAAGTTCTTCTGTGATCATCCCCAATCTATGCAGATGTTTTTTTTTAAAGTAACGTTGTCCTATTAGAAAACCTACCATTGTTTTGATTCAACTTTCACTTAGCCTTTATACGTCATTTATTGTTTTTATGGAAGCCTCTTTAATCATTAACCTTGCATGTTTTTCTTATTTTTTACGATCCAGTCTTTTATTTCACACTTTGCAATGGTACTAGATATCCCACTAAAATATATTATAGCAAGCAGTTTTGCTTGACACTATGGTGTATTTTCTAGTCTACATTCACAATCGCGACCTGGGTCTAACCCCACAGATTCCTGCTATTTTATTTGTTATTAATCGATCTGTATACCATATGTGCTTTATTTTGGGTGATTTGATGATTCATTGAATTCCTAATTTGTTCTCCAGTAACTAGCTCTACTTCGTGATCTTATAACTAACTCTGGGAGTAATTGCCGAGGTAATAATGCCTGGCCAATAGCTATGCATCAAGCCTACACATGGTGTGGTATTAAGTAAACTTGATTACGTAATAGAAAGGGGGACGTGACAGCGTGCCCTCCCTGTGTGTGCACCCCTCATCCACTGCACAGTGTCCCTCCCTGCAGTAGATTCCTATAGTAATTCCTCCTTACCGACGCCACTGCTTCCTAATCTTACCTGTTTCTCTTAATATTTCGATCTGTCATTTATATGTAACACATATTATAAGTGTTTATTAATTATTCCAAATAAATTTTCAAGATAACTGGGAAAATGAAGGGTGAAATTATACAACTAGACTACTTCTTTAAATGGTCTTATTATACAGTTAAAAGTAGACAATTTCGAAAGGTTGTTAGTATATTATAATTAGCTTTTAGTTCTTTTGGTAACTTTCAGGCACTTTCTTTGATTCTGGCACTCTAATCACATGTTTGGCACCTTGGTTCGAGTCCCAATAATATCCTAATTGCAGTTAGAGAAATAAATAGTAACCCTGATTAAACTATAGGAGTAAATCAATTATCATTTACATACAAGAGCTGTGAACATCATTTACATATAAGAGCTTTGGACATCATTTACATATAAGAGCTTTAGACATCATTTACATATAACAGCTTTGGACATCATTTACATACAAGAGCTCTGGATGTCATTTACATACCAAAGTTCTGGACACCATATAAATACTAGAGCTCTGGACATAATTTACATACAAGAGCTTTGGACATTATTTGTATACAAGAATTCTGGACATCATTTACATACAAGAGCTCTGGACATCATTTACATACCAAAGTTCTGGACACCATATAAATACTAGAGCTCTGGAAATAATTTACATACAAGAGCTTTGGACATTATTTGCATACAAGAATTCTGGACATCAATTAAATACAAGAGCTCTAGACATCATTTACATCCCTGAGCTCGCCTTTTGTCTCCATAGACTCTCTGATTTAAATAAAAAGGTCATTCCAAAAATTGAACGATTTAATAATCATTTATGAAAAAATTTCTTAATGTAAAAAGAAACATTACATCGTCAATAAAAAATGTGTATAATTAAACATTTTGGTATATTAACTTTGTAATAATGAAATATTCATGTTAATGTTACATAATCAATAATCAAAATAATTCATCAATAATATAATAAAAAAATAAATATATAATATAATAATACGAATTTATTAGAATTAAAAAAAGCCTCATCAGTGTAAAGAAATTGATAAAATGTATAACACACTAGGACCAAAAGTTCTTAATAAATAAATAAAGTTTATTTAGAGAAAGCCTTAAATGTTATTAAGAAGAGAAAACATGTCATCGATTAGAAATAAATATATTTTACAGCTTTTTAAGGTAAAACGTTTCCCTATGACATCATCCAAGCTGTCAAAATTTTAAAAAACCGTACAAGTGTAAAATAGTAATTTTCTCCGAATAGAAGTAGAGTGAAGAAGAAGTAGGATGATTAAAGGAAATGTTCAACATAATCAAGAAAGAACTACAGCAACAAATCAGGAATCAAGAATCCAAATTACTCGACTTGGGCGTGACAGACAAATAATGATTGTTTAGGTAAAGCAAGGAAGTCATGAATTAGAGAACAGTCGCTATTCTGACATGAGGTGGCCGAATTCGACTGTTGAAATTAAGGGCTCTAAGGTAGTCAGCATAAATTGTTAAAAATAGTGTTTTCTAATATCTTGCGTTATATCTCTGTATTCAGAGAACTATAAGTGTTATTCATCTACGTTACAAATTATGGTTTATTTGAGACATTCGATATGTATAGTTTATATAATTACACTTGATGGTTTATTCTAACAAATAGCGATCACTTGAAATTTGCCAGCCATGACCCACAGAACAGAAGCTAATAATTATGCCTTCATACTGTATAGACAAATCAGTTCCTAATGACATTTTGACTAGTATTTAAATTTAATACAAAGCTGCATTTCTTTTTTACGACTGTTTTTTTTAATGACAATATGAACTATACTAATATATTATAAATTAATGGTAAATAATGTGAGACATTTGATGTTTTTGTATTAACATATTGGTCCTGCATGTATGGGAGCTTTGGGTGATATGCTTTGTTGACTCGTGTGAAGCTGTGGTCGGAGGGGGCAGCCGCTGTGCTTAAGCCGAATACCAGGTACGACTTCAATTCAATCATCCTCATGAATCAACCCCTCCTTCAATAATCTCAGATATATTTAAAATTGATTTCATCTTCTTGGTATTTTCTGGCCCATTAATAACATCAATGTTCCTTCTATATTTTAATTAATGCCTTTTTAAAAGAAGAACAATCCACAAATAGAAGATCGGATCAAAGCGCTTTTGTGACTTCTGAATATAGGACACGTCATATTTTGATTACAATTATTTTAAGAAATCTTTGTGAACACTTTAAAGAAAGAGAGAGTGACAATTACTCATCATTTAAATTAAAGTAGCTTATACTCATTACTTACTCATCCATTTGTTCAACAAATGTTAACTTTACATTTGATGAATATACTATGTTCAGAAGGTTCTAAATTATTAGCACAAATCAGAAAAAATGATGGAGCATAAAATTATAAATTAATCATCTATTTATTTTTACTTATAAAAGACATATGTTCGTCCATTTTGAGTGAGACAGAAGTGCCAAACATGTATTAAATAACGGAAGAGAATCAAACCAACAAAGACAATTAACTAAAACAGGAAAACATTATCAAATGACAGTTAAAATAGTGCAAGAATGGAATTGTAAATTACATAGCAGGAGGTACACATGTATTAGGATATGATTAACTGGAGGGCTGTCAGAATGTCAACGGAACGATGTAATGTGATGAGCGCAGTTAACTTCGTTATAGCTGTTAGTGAAGAATGCTATGTACAATTTTGACACCTTTTTAACTCAAACGGTTAAAAAATTGGTAGCCAATACGTGACGCTCTGATTGTTTACTTCTTGATCTGGACTCATTTTGGATTTTAACTGCAAAAGAATATCCTCTGCGCATTCTCCTACAGTTTTCTAAATCATACCTGTGTGAAATAGGATTTTCCACCATGACGAATATTAAAAATGAGAAAAGAAATAAACTACTAGCACTTGAAGAAGAGATGCGTGTATGTCTTTCTAAAACCAGGCCAAACTTTCCAGTTCTGTTCAAAAATCACCAAGGACAAATTTCACATTAATTTGTAATTCTCTTGAATAAAAAAATTCAGATAGTACTGTATTGTGTTTTTGTGTTTATAAGCCGTTTTTATTTCATTAAAAAAACTTATATATACATGTATATTTATGTACAAGGGGATCCACAAGAATAAATAAGCTCCTCGGCGGATCCGCGCCTGCAAAATGGTTGAAAAGCACTGGTCTAGAGTCATGTCTTAGATGTGAATGGAGGAATGCCGTGTTAGTGCTGTCATCTAGTAACTGTCGCACGAAACATGCATCAGGCTGTCAGTGTCTTCATTTCATTACGTTCTTCTACATGAAATCAATGTACTTTATGAGAAAAATGGAAAACTTACAGAAAATATACTTTCTTCGTTAGAAACCTTAATGCTGTATTTTTCACTCACCTGTTTTAATTGCAGTGGTATGAAGGAAATTAGTGTCAGTCAAGTGTTGAAGCGGAATTATTATATGACTTTGAACTCTTTAGATCGGCTAATGACTTATAAACTAACCGATTAGTTTAAAAATATCGTTACTTAAACGCTTTTAACTGTGATTAAAAACCACAGCTGAAATAAAAGTAGGTAATTAAAACTATTGAAGAGACAGAAAATAGATGAAACGTGATCGTGAAAAAACGAGGCGAAAGCAGCTGTTTAAGTACTCTTACATTGCAGCAGCAACGTAACAGAAACATCTACAGTCTGAGAAGGAACGCCCTCTGACTACTCTTACAGATTACCTTATCATTGTGAATGACAAAAAACTCAACGATTGCCAAATAAGTCATCACAATATCAAAGCTTTGCACTTTGTCCATGCCTTGAGATTCATGTTCCAGAAAACTACTACCTACCGCAACACCATGTTAGAAATTCACAATTCTTTACAACTCTTCACATGTTATATTTTATTCAAAAACATTTTTTTATAACTTGTACAAGAATTTACTGAGTTGTGTTATTTTCTTTGGTTATGTAAAGAATAAGTTTTAATAAAACATGAAATGATTGATTTGTATTGATTATTTGAAGGAGCGGTGGTTTGTGAAATAAGTGGAGAAGATTTGACATGAGGCACTGGACGAATGCGCTGCTACTCCAGGTATAGGGAAGACTGACCTGCAGGTCCTGTCTCCTTGCAATTTATTGCTTTCAACTACAGAGTGCCTGCTACAATAGCAATGTTCAGCCAAATCGTTTAACTGTTTACTTTCATTTCGATCACCTGCCAATGAATTCAACTCAGAAACCATTCATACTCTTTTCCCGATCCCTTTATTCTTCTTTATTGCGCTGCTAAGCATTAAAGTGTGTAATTACTTTCTCTTCCACGTGATAAATATTTCTTTCATCGTATGACTCTCTTAGGGTTCTCTTCCCGTCCAATATACAGTCGCTAGCTCACTTGAACCTTGTCATCAAGACTCCACCATCCGTTTCTGACCTTGTCCATTATCGACAAAAAACTGAATGTTACCTGGCGTTACTATTTATATTTCTTATTCCAGTTTTCTAATCCTGGTTGGTCAATCTCTCATGATATTGTTTTATTTTAAAAACTGAATTTTAATTTTATTAAAAACTTTTTATTCCAGTTAAACAGTAACATTAATAGTACAGTTAAATAATACTGTATTTGTATTTTTTCTGTTCCTGTTTTGATCGTAGTTTCATGTCTGTACTTTGAATTTTTTGAATTAGCCGATATTCAGTTATGCTCTTGGTAATAAATAAAATTTGAAACCACACGGGGAGTTTAGAGGTGAACGTACGGGGTAAAAGGTACCTTTACTCGTATGAAATAATATAACTTTACTAGTTGTGATTAGTTGTGGAACTTCTCCCTTTTCAAGAAGTTTACTTTTGACATTTTACAAACTCCAAAACTAGTGGAGGTATGAAGGATTATATTTTATAAGATGGTGTATTTTTGCAACAGAACTTCCAACAACTTAAGAGCCACTGTACTAAGTGGTAAGTTGGTCTAACTTCAGATTTTGAGTTTTTTTTATGAACATTATTTTAGCTTTGGATATAATTTGGTAAACATTTCTAAGCTGTTAAACGCGCTTGCACCGCATTATCATAGGCTGACGAAGTCTTTCAGACCTACATCCTTACTCCTTGAGAAAAGTATAAGGACCATTTTAGTTGGATTCGTAACCTTTAGTGGGATTTTTCTCCTTTACCTATCTTTCAATAATTGTAGAGCATGATGAATTAGCTCAAAGGTAGTAACATCTTCTTCTTATAAGGACAAAATCATCTGCAAATCCTAATCTTGACTATTTCAAGTTACCAGTAGGTCTTCCACAAATAGTCACTGTAACAAAATCAAAAGCATACTCTCCTGAAGGTAGTCGTTAGCATCGCAATTTCAGTTTTGGTAAAGCCTAAACTTACATTAAATATTGGTGATATATTGATAATAAACAAAATTTGTTCATTCATTCTTTTATTCTATTATTATCAATGTTAGATTGTTGTAATCCATTAATAGTTTCTTGATTAATGCATCTATATATTAGAAATGATTCAATGCATTCGAATACTCCTAAGAAGTAGCCCAGAGTAAATTCTTTAAAACTTAACAACTTTTTTATTTTGTTAGCCAAATTTTTTCGAGCTGATGTTGTTAATTTGTCCTTCCGATAGGTATGATGTGTTAAAAACTTCACATATTACTACAGATAAGACTTAATAGTTGTCATTTAATGTAATAATACTTCTTTCATATTACAATGTCATGAATGTTTGTACTAAGATAATACTAAATAAGAAATTTAAGTTTCTTAAGTCACAGAAGAAGTGGCTTAAATCAGTAGCCGTTTTATCAAAAAGAACGAAGCAAAATGTCCTTTCTCATATTTCCACATTCCCCCCCCCCCCCCCCCCAAATGGGTTTTTTGAACACACCCTATAAGAGTTTATCACCAATTACCATATTAATATATATATTAAAGATAAAAAATAAAATTACAATATAAAGCATAGTTGTATGCCTGTAGATTGGTTTCAGCACTTTCGTTAAATAACTATCAATCACCACAAGTATGGTTGATTTGCGTTTGCTTTAATATTTCTAAAAAAAATTATGATTCCTATATATTATTTTCACTAAGTCAAATTTTTTCACACTTTTATTAAACATCCAAACAACAACTTCGTTTGACTCGACCCTGATGAACATTTCTAAGTCAATATAATCTAATGAGAACATCAGATTATCGGTTAATCTAAGCATAGTTTTATTCTCGTTCTGGTAGTGGTGGAGGAAGTGTCTGAATGTCCGTGTTCGTGACAGGCTGTATTTCCTGGGTCTTCAGTGTTTCCTGGCGACCGGAGTAGTGTTGGTGGACGCAGGGTTCACTAGTGTTTTGCAGTGTTTAGAGCGAGCACAAGGTAAGCCACACCCACTTAGGTGTGTTGGGTTGTTTATGGGTCAAGTTAAGGGTGATACTAAACCCTATAGGATGACCCACTACCTGCCTAAGCTGTAAAGTGCATGTTACAAGGATCTCATTCGGAGCAATGGCGACCAGTGTTGAAGATCAATCCTTCAAGCTGGAATCAACTTCTGGAAATGTCATCAAGTAAGTGGTAACCTTAGGTATCACCTTAAGGAAAAATTTCCTAAGGCTATCAGACTATTACAAAATGTTCTCTATTATAAAGGTAATGATAAAAAGAATTTAAAAGAAAAACTGGCTATATGTGAATCAAAGCATTCAGAAGTGTCAAGTTATTCAGATGCAGTTAAGACACACGCTACAAATATAATAAGTAATGGCATAATTATCAAACCAAAGTCTGATCAATGTAGTGATGCCACTAAAAATGAGACCTAGCTATTAATTCATCCTAAAAAATTCAAAATAGGAGTAAACTGTATGGAGAATATTTCACAAGGAAAGTGCAACAAACTGTCGAAGAAGTCACAACCCAAAGTATTAAGTGAAGAAATCAACAAACACCACTCGCAAAACTTTAAAACAAGCAGGGGGAAGAAAGTGCATCCCAGGATTAAAATCAACTTCATCCCAAAGTATTAACTGAAGAAATCAACAAACACCACTCGCAAAACTTTAAAACAAGCAGGGGGAAGAAAGTGCATCCCAGGATTAAAATCAACTTCATCCCAAAGTATTAACTGAAGAAATCAACAAACACCACTCGCAAAACTTTAAAACAAGCATGGGGAAGAAAGTGCATCCCAGGATTAAAATCAACTTCATCCCAAAGTATTAACTGAAGAAATCAACAAACACCACTCGCAAAAATTTAAAACGAGCATGGGGAAGAAAGTGCATCCCAGGATTAAAATCAACTTCATCACGAAACGAATAGGTAAGGAAAACTCATGCGAATAATTAAGGAGCAGAACAGCTATATTACAGCAAATACCGATTACCTTAAAGTCATAACCATTTTCACGACGAAGACAAATCACAAGTTCTGACTCTCGAAGTTTCTCCGATATATTGTTTCATAATGTACAATATATTGAACATTGTACATTCAATATGTAATATATTGAATGTACAATATATTACATATTGTAATACATATTGAAATGTTATTACAATATGAAGCATATTGTTTCATAACATACAATATGCTGATCTTTTATTATCGTTCTTTTAGCGAAAAAAATTACCGTTCGAGATAAAAGTACCTTTAACATGTTTAACATCGCTCAAAAGAACAGTTGTTCATTCATGGACTATGGGATGTTTATTTTCAAACCTCAGATTCATTAAACAGACACAATTATTTTTTTGACAAAAATTTTTGTGAGTGTCAAAGAAAGGGGAGATTTTAGAAATATATTGGGAGAAATAGTGAGCAAATGAATGAGAATAGAATAAAAACAGACACGATTAAAATATCAAACAAAGATTCTGGGAATCACAATGGAAAATGTATCAAAAACTGGATGCCGAATATATCTTGATTACTTCAGTTATAGTAAAGTAGCTATAAATAGTTCCTTCTCAAAGAGATATATATTGAAGGAAATAATACATAAGGCCTTTAGAAGGTTGTTAGTAAAAAATACTAGCAAACTCAGGGGGGATATTACATTACCATCAAGGATAGCAGTGTTTGTGAATCCTTCACCTGGGTAAACTACAAGTCAGCATTCAAGTTCCCATCAGTTGCACATGACCGTTAGCTAGTCACTGACTGATAATTTGAGTGCGTGAATCCGAGTACTATAGCATATTCAACCATTTCATTGACTGAAGTGTGCTTCTTTTTTGTCAATACGACTTGCACCAGGTCTTCCAATTATGAAAATAACTATGTTTATTGTGAAATTTAGTTTAGACATGAAGCCTTATTAAATTTTTACAATTTTTTCCTCTTGAGATATACCACCTAACAATCAGTACGCAAGAGGCAGTCATCGAAAGAGCCGAATATGACTCAGAATCGACTACGTTACCCATACCATAATTTTTCCTTCTATGTTGGATACTAAAAGTATTCTGAGAGTCAGATACTGTCCTTAAAATACCGAACTCCGGAACAGCCATATCAATCTATCGACTAAATATACTGCCATACTTATCTTTGTAGTTATTAACTTATGAATAAGCAAATACACTGTGATTCATTCAGTACTTCTGTTTGAATATAGATAACTCTCCTTATCAATGCAACCTTGCTGAGTTAATTAAAGCATCCTTCCTTGCAGTCTGCACTCTAATCACGTTTCTTTTAAACAGTAATCGAGTAAGTTACTGATGCCCAATATTATGAATTTCATTACCTTTCATGTATCATGGTACATACATTTGTCTCGTTGGGTCAAAATTAGAAAAGGACACACTTTGAACTTTATCAGGTAAATCAACAGAGATATTATTATTGCATTGGGCAGTTATTATTGATAAACGAGCATCTTTGCATAGCTGAATAAAAGATGATAATAATAATAACTAACTGTTGTACCTGGCTTTGCTGGAACAGTTTTATAACTTAGAAAAACATTAAATCAATATGTAGGACATGATGGTGGGATTTAAGTAAATTACCGGGTTATTAAGTTTTGAACATTGAGAGAGGTCTGCTAGCTGTTCTTCGCAGTTTTTATCTGCTAGTCGGAAAGCTAGGTTCATTTTTCTTAGTTTCTTGTCAAATGTCTTTTGTCTCTTAAGACAGTTTTACAACTACTTTCCTTTTTTTTATAAGGTACGACGATAATATGAACCGATGAAGATTTGGAAGCAGTGAGGTTCATGGGAGGTGAAGCACTGACTTCATTTACACACTTAGATTAAAAAACATAGGAATCCCACAGGGTACCTTATTCACCATTTTATTGGCAGCAGTTAATGGGTTAAGTTCAAAATCTTATATCAATTTCCTTTTAAAACATTTAATTGTTTTAAGTTTGGATATGCATTCCTTCATTTTCAAAATGAGGAATGGAAAAAATAAATGCATGGGAGGACTTTACTTGGTAGCTTACATGCTGTCTCTCACTATTCTGTTGCCGTGCCACAAAATTTATCCCTGTGGTCACAGGCGCCACCTATTGTGAGGTAGGAGAACTATATGCCCCACTTAGAGATCGCTCAGTACAGGGAAATACTAATACATATACCATTGCTGACAAAAAACAGTGTACATTGGCAATTTAGTTAATGTAGCAAAAGTGTTTAACATTTTAATAGCGACATAAAACTGACAGAAATATGGAATCACTACAGAGCATGTTAACAGCATAATTAATAGTCACTGCGCAATCTGTCGGGAGGCACAGCAGGTGGCAGCCTCACCGCACATTTCTTTTTATTATCTAAACAGTAAATTTGGAAATCCAGCGGTTTTAAATAATGAAAAAAAATTTAAAACTGGTAATAAGAACTGAAAAATTTTTACAGTGCAATTCACTTGACAGATTTAACCATTTAAGTATTTATAATTCATTTTACAGGTGATTTTTACAGATTGATAGTGAGGCACTGCCTCTGCCTCTGCCTCACTGCCTCTGAAAGGTAAAACAAGTAATGCAAATATGTGTTATTTAAACTAAATCGTGTCATAATTATGTCAATCAAAAATCTTTCCTTTTTAAATGATTATATTCAACCTTACCATGAATTATCTTTCAGTTATCAATTTCATCAATGCAATGAAGTTTAAAAAATACAATACCATCAACTCTTAACATAATAAAATTAATATAAAATTCGTTGTAAGAATACCTCCTTCACTGACAGTTGAATGTCAAAATGTAATCAAGTGGCAAGTTTTGATCATCGATTTTATTTAATGAGTATTCACCGGTATTTCAAAACTTGTCAGAAATATATTTTTCAAGGAATATATTTAAAACTGTTTGGTTGGTGTAAATTACTTCTCATTCTTCGCTCACAGGAGAAAACGAGAAATTGGAATCTTCCAGAGTTGTAAGAGTTTGGGAGCTAGGATGTTATGCTGCCATTGAAAAAAGTATTACCACAAACAGCTGTAGATATGCAAATTTTTAATTGTTTATATGTTTTCATGTCTTCTTTTTTTAAGAAATTGTTATATTTCATTATAAATATTTTTACTCTGAGGAGGTTATTTAGAACTTTGCATCCTTGGGGACTAGATTTCGAAACGCTTATCTTGTTGCCTGTCTAGCTCATGAATAGAATTCGCTCGGCGAATGTCTCTACCCGCAGTAGTGTGAACTATGAGGTGACGATAGATATAGTCAGTCGTTAGTGGTCTCTCTAACATTGGCACAGGCAGGGTCAGGATTAGCATAACAGGTAGTCTGCTTTGCTCTCATACTGAAAAGTACAAGTGCAAATGTTGAGTATGACCCTTGATTCTTCATGTCAGGTGCGGTAAATCACGTCGTCCTTCGGAGAGGACGTAAAGCTGACGGACACGAGCCTGCACGATGTCAGAAACTCGTAAAAATTCTTGCCTCCTCTAATAAACTTAAGTAAAGATGAAGTTAACACGGGTATTAAGAAGGTTAGCATAATCTGATTCTTTTCAACAAAATTTCGAAACCTGTTTTCAACTAAGTTCCTCAATTCCTACAATATGCGTGAAATAAGTGTTCACAGTTTAGAAAATTCCGTTTTTTATCATGAATTCAATATTCATAACGCAGATTTAAAATCTGTTGTGAAACGCCACTCGACTTTTTTTACCTCGTTAAACAATTTAAGTATTGCTTAAACAATTAAGCACAATTTATGTTACATTCCTTAGAGAATGAATAAATTATTGCCTTCAACTTGAACCAAAATTATTAATTCATATAATAACTATCATATCTTGAAAAAATTATAAATTTCACTAAATGAATTAATATATAAATAACTGTTACTAAATAAATCAATTATTGATAATGACCGTTGGTGTTCACCTTAGTATTCAAGTTGTGACACAGATTTAGTTCGTTTACTTCACGTTAAGTTGTGTTTAGTAATCACAGAAAATTACAAATATGTGATTTCTTAACGGATTTACACTTTTGGGAGTCTCGTGAATCTATGTTTCAAGTTTTATTTCATGACATCATTATGGGTGTGTGTGTGTGTGTGTGTTTTTTTTTGTGTGTGTGTTGTGCATTATCCACGCGTGTATGATGATTTTTTTTTAACAAACTTTATTTACAACGTCTTCCACAAAAGCAATAGAAATTATTTTTTGGACATAAATACGTTAAATATTATAAAGGATATATCATGTTAATATTATACATAGTAATAAAGTATATGGCTAATATACAGAATAGCTACGATAGATACATAAATTCAAGCATAGTATTTACAGCAAGTCTATTAAATATAGTTTTTCCTATTCTTTTGTATTAATTTTATGAGGTTAATCGGACTTATAACTATACGATTAACTAGATAAAGTATAACAAATTAATTAATAGAAGAAAATATGCAAAATTTAACATAATTACGTCTTTTCTTTTTAGCCGTAACCACCACGAGACAGTTCTAAATTATGACTGAATACAAAGCGCTTGGTGGTAAAAGTGAGTAAAATTCTTTTTCTAACATTAATACGATTTGATATGTTAATATATATATAGGTTACTCTTTGTTGGTGTAATAGAGGACAGTTGATAGGAGACGGTCGCAGTCTGCGGTGAAGACTGTTAGTTGCAAGCAGGTGCTGTTAGGCCCAGTCGATGCCGATAAGTTTTCACTCTATGAATAATCAAGTCCTGCGACTATTTGGATTAGCTGACAGTCTATTTTTAGATACTTAATTTCTAATCTTTTGTAATGGATACTAGAACAATGAATCTAGACAGATCCCTCATACCAGTGGATGCTAAGTTCTCAAGATTGTCAAAGAAATATTCTCCTAGTGCTTCTTTCCTTCTTTGAGTCAGACCAGGGCATTGACAGAGAAAGTGAGAAATTGTCTCTTCCTCTTCCTCGTTCTGACATGCCCTGCAAAAATCCCTCGCCTCCAATCCTAATCTGGTGGCGTGTCTAACTACGAGCGAGTGTCCCAGGGAAACAGCGATCACATTGGCTACATCTCTTCTATTCTTAGAAAGAAGATCCTTCATTCTTCTGGAATTACAAGAAGGCCATAACTGCTTTGAAATAAGACACGTGTCTTATTTCAAAGCAGTTATGGCCTATAATATGCTACATATATACATAGAAGAATGCTATTGTCTGTACATTTCTTAGAACTGACTCAATTCAAGTTTTCTTTACGTTTCATACATTAGAGAAACCGAATCCACCCTTGGAAAATTTCTGTCGGATTGGCGGTTCGTCCGCAAAATTTTGTCACAAGTAAACTCAGTCACCATAAGACATGGGAGGCTGAAACTTTGACAGTAGATTTCTATATGTCTAACTTAAAATAAAGGCTCTACATTTATTGGAAATTCAACGGAGGAACGAAGTAATGGACGTTTAAAGCAAAAACGTTTATCACAAGTAAACTAAGCCACCATGAGACATAGTGAACTGAAACTTTGACACTAGATTTGTGTATGTCTAACTTCAAATATAGGCTCTGAATGGATTAAAAATTCAGTTTAGAAGCGAAGTAATGGACGTTTAAGCTGTATTTCGCAAACTTCACACATAGGTTTATTTTGAAAATTAAAGGTGTATCAAGTAGGTATTGTTAGTTGCTTTTAATTTTATTTGTGTACATCAATATATTACGTATTTCAGCTTAATGACAAGGTGTTTCCCAGAGTTCAACATGTACTATCTATTTAGAATAAATGGCTTTGTGAACGAGCCTTCCTAATGAACAGGAAGGAAAAATCTACAAACAAGTTCTTACGCTATATCCCTGAAATGTAGAATAGGGTACGGGCAACATGGCGGCTGACTAACAGCTAAGACCGTCGGTTGGGTATCGATATCGACATCTACTATTAATATTGGAGTCAATCCATGTTATTAGCGCATGTCAATATTCCACTGCAAACATTCATTTTTTATATTATTTTATTCGCAAGTTTTTAATTATCATACACTAGTCAATTAGGACGTGATACCAATAAATCGATACACAAACCGTCAATATGCCGTATTTAAACAATCAAGCCGCCATTTTACACCTCATACCCTATTCTACATTTCAGGGTAGGGCTGAAATGTGGAATAGGGTACGGGCAACATGGCGGCTGACTAACAGCTAAGACAGTCGGTTGGGTATCGATATCTACTATTAATATTGGAGTCAGTCCATGTCATTTGCGAGTGTCAATATTCCACTGCATTCATTCATTTTTTATATTATCTTATTCGTAAGTTTTTAATTGTAATACACTTGTCAATTAGGACGTGATACCAATATATCGATACACAAACCGTCAATATGCCGTATTTAAACCGTCAAGCCGCCATTTTACACCTCGTACCCTATTCTACATTTCAGGGAAGGGCTTAAAGGTGGAATAGGGTACGGGACTCATGGCAGCTGTCTAAAAGCTAAGACTGTCGGTTGGGTATCGATATCGATATCTACTATTAATATTGGAGTCAGTCCATGATATTTGCGCATGTCAATATTCCACTGCAATCATTCATTTTTTATATTATCATATTCGTAAATTTATAATTGTCATACACTTGTCAATTAGGACGTGATACCAATATATCGATACACAAATCACCAATATGCCGTATTTAAACCGTCAAACCGCCACTTTACACCTGGTACCCTATTCTACATTTCAGACCTACCCTGAAATGTAGAGTAGTGTACGGGCAACATGGCGGCTGACTAACAGCTAAGACAGTCGGTTGGGTATCGATATGGATATCTACTATTAATATTGGAGTCAGTCCATGTCATTTGCGCGAGTCAATATTCCACTGCAATCAATAATTTATTATATTATCTTATTCGTAAGTTTTTCATTGTCATACACTAGTCATTTAGGACGTGATACCAATATATCGATACACAAACCGTCAATATGCCGTATTTAAACCGTCAAGCCGCCATTTTACACCTCGTACCCTATTCTACATTTCAGACCTACCCTGAAATGTAGAATAGGGTACGGGCAACATGGCGGCTGACTAACAGCTAAGACAGTCGGTTGGGTATCGATATCGATATCTACTATTAATATTGGAGTTAGTCAATGTCATTTGCGCATGTCAATATTCCACTGCAATCATTCATTTTTTATATTGTTTTATTCGTAAGTTTTTAAATGTCATACACTTGTCAATTAGGACGTGATACCAATATATCGATACACAAACAGTCAATATGCCGTATTTAAACCGTCAAGCCGCCATTTTACACCTCATACCCTATTCTAAATTTCAGGGTAGGGCTGAAATGTGGAATAGGGTACAGGCTACATGGCGGCTGTATAACAGCTAAGAATGTAGGTTGGGTATCGATATCGATATCTACTATTAATATTGGAGTTAGTCAATGTCATTTGCGCATGTAATATTCCACTGCAATCATTCATTTTTTATATTGTTTTATTCGTAAGTTTTTAAATGTCATACACTTGTCAATTAGGACGTGATACCAATATATCGATACACAAACAGTCAATATGCCGTATTTAAACCGTCAAGCCGCCATTTTACACCTCATACCCTATTCTAAATTTCAGGGTAGGGCTGAAATGTGGAATAGGGTACAGGCTACATGGCGGCTGTCTAACAGCTAAGAATGTAGGTTAGGTATCGATATCGATATCTACTATTAATATTGGAGTCAGTCCATGTCATTAGCGCATGTCAATTTTCCACTGCAATCAATCATTTTTTATATTATATTATTCGTAAGTTTTTAATTGTAATTCACTTGTCAATTAGGACGTGATACCAATATATCGATACAATAACCGTCAATATGCCGTATTTAAACCGTCAAGCTGCCACTTTACACCTCGTACCCTATTCCATATTTCAGCTCTACCCTGAAATGTAGAATAGTGTACGGGCAACTTGGCGGCTGACTAACAGCTAAGACAGTCGGTTGGGTATCGATATGGATATCTACTATTAATATTGGAGTCAGTCCATGTCATTTGCGCATGTCAATATTCCACTGCAATCATTCATTTATTATATTATCTTATTCGTAAGTTTTTCATTGTCATACACTAGTCATTTAGGACGTGATACCAATATATCGATACACAAACCGTCAATATGCCGCATTTAAACTGTCAAGCCGCCATTTTACACCTCGTACCTTATTCTACATTTCAGACCTACCCTGAAATGTAGAATAGGGTACGGGCATCATGGCGGCTGACTAACAGCTAAACAGTCGGTTGGGTATCGACATCGATATCTACTAATAATATTGGAGTTATTCGATGTCATTTGCGCATGTCAATATTCCACAGGAATCATTCATTTTTTATATTGTTTTATTCGTAAGTTTTTAAATGTCATACACTTGTCAATTAGGACGTGATACTAATATATCGATACTCAATCCTGTTTTGATCTATTGCCGTGTACCTGGATTTTTTCAAATCATACCACGGAATATAGCAGAGCAGGTCGATGTTTTTAACGTGGTGCCCTTTAGCCATTCGGCGTAGTACCAGCGACACCCGAAGGTGAAGCCGCCAGGACGCCGCCGAATGCCCGAGGTGGACCTCGCGGAGGCGGGCATCCACGACTGGCATCACTCGATTAAACCTAAAAGTACATTAAACCTTTTTAAACGTCCGTCTCATTATGCAATATTCCTCTATTGTATAGACTGTGTTAATATGACTCTGGGCTGAGGAGTCAGGCCCGCTGCAGCGCCAAGGTTCTTCTGGCTCTCCCAATGGCATATATGAAGTCCATGAAGGCATCATGGAACTTCTTTTTCCGGGAGTCCTCATACATTTCAGATACTCTTGCACCCACTGACATTTCGAAACTGAACCTGATACGTTCGTGCAGTGCGCATGTTTCCAAAATGTGTGCTACAGAGTCCGTAGCTGCACCGCAGAGGCAGGCAGAGCTATCGCGGCGACGGAAGCGCCAGAGGTACTCCCCGAAGTCCCCATGGCCTGTCAGAATCTGAGTCGTCCAGTAATCGGGGTGCAGGTGTTTCCAACTCAACCTCTCTTCGATGCGAGGGAGGAACCTGTACGTCCAGCGACCCGTGTTCCCATTGTCCCACCTCATCTGCCACTGGGAGGTAGCCCATTGCTTTAATTCCTTTATTCGGTCTTCTCCGTTGCTGGTCAGCCTGGCCCAGATAGATGGGAGGCCTCTTTTTGCCAGGTACATCTCCACCCTGCACATAACGAGCAAGTCGAGCGGCATTTGTGCTGCTATGACCTGGAGCGCCAGGGCTGATGTGGTCTTATAGCCCTTGACTACTGTCAGAAGTGCCCGTCGCTGGTGGGACACTAGGACCTTTGCCATAAGTGTTGTCATGCTCGGTCCCCATGCTGGCGCTCCGTGGCAGACTATAGCATTAAAAATGGCAGTGTAAACTGTCTTGCAGCTTTTAAACTTCATGCCCCATGTTGGCCTGGATATTCTGCCGATGACTGTGAACTTGCCATACGCCTTGGCTGCAATTCCCCTGATGTGGGACGCGAAGGTGAACCTCTCACCAATTGTGACGCCCAGGTATCTCACCTCATGGGGGAATGGCAGCCTTGTCTCGCCTATGTATACTCTGGGCATACTATTTCTATTAAGTTTACCTCTCAGCATGAGGGCTTTGCACTTGTTCGCCGAGAGGCTGACCTTCGCATACCGACACCAGCGATCTATTATGGTCGTGGCCGCGTTTGCCTTGTTTTCTATTTCAGACCTGCTGTCAGCGCTGAGGAGGACGGCTAGGTCGTCAACGTAGCGATTGGTTGAAAGCCTACTTTCAAAATCGATACTCAAACCGTCAATATGCCGTATTTAAACCGGCAATATAAAAAATGAATGATTGCAGTGGAATATTGACATGCGCAATAATCATGGACTGACTCCAATATTAATAGTAGATATCGATATCGATACCAACCGACAGTCTTAGCTTTTAGACAGCTGCCATGTGTCCCGTGCCCTATTCCACATTTCAGCTATTCCCTGAAATGTAGAACAGGGTACAAGGAGTAAAATGGTGGCTTGACAGTTTAAATACGGCATATTGACGGTTTGTGTATCGATATATTGGTATCACGTCCTAATTGATAAGTGTATGACAATTAAAAAACCTTAAAGAAATTTAAAAGATAATATAAAAAATTAATGATTGCGTGGAATATTGACTTGCGCAAATGACATGGACTGACTCCCAATATTAATAGTAGGTATCGATATCGATACCCAACGACTGTCTTAGCTGTTAGTAGGCCGCATGTTCCCGAACCCTATTCTACATTTTGGGTAGGGCTGAAATTGGAATAGGGTAGAGGTTGTAAAATGGCGGTTTGACGGTTTAAACGGCATATTGACGGTTTTGTATCGATATATTGGTATCACGTCCTAATTGACAAGTGTATGAAATTAAAAACTTACGAATAAGATAATATTAAAAAATGAATGATTGCGTGGAATTTTGACTTGCGCAAATGACATGGACTGACTCCCATATTAAATAGTAGATATTGATATCGATACCCAACCGACTGCTTAACTGTTAGGCAGCCGCCATGTTTGCCCGTACCCATTCTACAATTTCAGGTACCCTGAAATTAGAATAGGGTACGAGGTGTAAAATTTTTTTAAATTTATTTAAATTAAAACCCTTAAAAAGGAAATTAAAAAAAAAAGGAAAGGGAAATTAAAAAAAAAGGGGGAAAAATTTAAAAGGAATGGAAAAAAAAATTTTTACTTAAACCCCCGGGCCCTTACCCTTTTTTCCCCGGGTTGGCCCAAAAAATTTTTTGGGGGGGGGGGTTTAAAAGGGAAAATTGGGGTTTTGGGTTTAATAAATTTTTACGGTTTTTTCAAATTTTGGAAAAACCCTTAAAAAGGAAATTAAAAAAAAAAAGGGAAAGGGAAATTTTAAAAAAAAAAGGGGGAAAAATTTAAAAGGAATGGAAAATTTTAAAAATTTTTACTTTTCCCCCCGGGCCCTTACCCTTTTTTCCCCGGGTTGGCCCAAAAAATTTTTTGGGGGGGGGGGGGTTTAAAAGGGAAAATTGGGGGTTTTGGGTTTTTTTAATTTTTAAATTTTTGACAATTAAAAAAAAAAATTAAAAAAAAAAATAAAAAGGGAAATTTTTTAAAAAAAGGAAAAAATTTTTAATTAAATTTAAAAAACCCAACCGAAAATTTTTTTTTTTCCCCCCCGGGTTTTACCCCCAAATTTCGGGGGAAAAGGGTAAAAAAAGGGGGGGGGGGAAATTTTTTTCGGTTTTTTTTTTAAAAATTTTTGACAATTAAAAAAAAAAATTAAAAAAAAAAATAAAAAGGGGAAATTTTTTAAAAAAAAGGAAAAAATTTTTATTCCAAATTTTTGATACCCAATTTCCCGGTTTTAGCCGGAAGGCCCATTTTAAACCCTTTAAAAATTTGGGGGGGAAAAAAGGGGGGGGGTTTTAAAAATTTTTTTTAAATTTTTGGGGGTTTTTAAAAATTGGGTTTTAAAATTACAATTTAAAAAATTAAAAAAAAGAATTTAAAAAAAAAAGGGGGGTTTTTTTAAAAAAATTTTGGAAAAATTTAAAAGGAAATTTTACTTTAAACCCTTTTTTACCCCCTTTTTGGGTAAAAAAAGGGTAAGGGTGTAAAATGGGGGGGTTTAAAACGGCTTTGGGGGGAAAAATTAAGGTTTTTCAAATTTTTTCCCAATTAAAAATTTAAAAAATTAAAAAAAAAAAGATTAAAAAAAAAATTTAAAAATTGGACCCCAAATTTAAAAAGGGAACCCAATATTAATAAAAAAATTTAAATTCCGTTGGTTTCCCCCAATTTCCCGGGTAAGGGAAAGGTTAAAAGGGGGGGTAAAAGGGGGGGGAAAAAATTTTTTTTTTTTGGAAAAAGGGCCTTTAAAATTAAAAATTTAAAAAAAAAAAAAAATTAAAAATTTAAAATTGGTTTAAATGGGGAAAAAAATTTAAATTTAAAAAATTAAAAACCCCCCCAAACCCGGGGGCCCCCTTTTTCCCTTTCCTTTTGGGAAAGGGAAAGGGAAAAGGGGAAAAGGGGTTGGCGGTTTAAAAATAGGGTTTTGGGTTTGGGGGTTTTTAAATTGAAAATTTAAAAATTAAAAAAAAAAAAAAATTAAAAAAATGGGGGAAAAAAAAAAATGACCCAAAAAAAATTTTTTAAATTAAATTACCCTTTTGGTTTTTTTTCCCCCCCCTTTTTACCCCCAAATTTCGGGGGAAAAGGGTAAAAAAGGGGGGGGGGGAAATTGGGTTTGGGTTTTTTTAATTTTTAAAATTTTTGACAATTAAAAAAAAAAATTAAAAAAAAAAATAAAAAGGGGAAATTTTTTAAAAAAAAGGAAAAAATTTTTAATTAAATTTAAAAAACCCAACCGAAAATTTTTTTAAATTTTCCCCGGGGGGCCCCCCCCTTTTAAAAGGGTAGGGTTGAAATTGGGGGGGGAAAAAAATTTTTTTTAAATTTTTGGGGGTTTTTAAAAATTGGGTTTTAAAAAAAAAAAATTAAAAAATTAAATTAAAAAAAAAAGGGGGGTTTTTTGGGAAAAATGGTTTTTTAAAAAAAATTTCCGGTTACCCACCCTTTTCCCGTTTTTTTGGGTAAAAAAAGGGGGGGGGGAAAAAAGGGGTTGGGTTTAAAAGGCCTTTGAAGGTTTTTTCGGAATATTGGGGGTTTTTAAATTTATTGGGTTTTAAAATTACAATTTAAAAAATTAAAAAAAAGAATTTAAAAAAAAAAAAAGGGGGAAATTGACCCAAAAAATTTTGGAAAAATTTAAGGAAATTTTACTTTTAACCCCTTTTCCCGTTTAACCCCATTTTTCCCCCTTTTAAAAGGGTAGGGGAAAAAGGGGGAAACGGGAAAAAAATTTTTTTTAAATTTTTGGGGGTTTTTAAAAATTGGGTTTTAAAAAAAAAAAATTAAAAAATTAAATTAAAAAAAAAAGGGGGGTTTTTTTAAAAAAAAGGTTTTTTTTTTTTTTTTTCCCAACCTTTTTTTAAAAAAAGGGGGGGGGGGGGGTTGGGTTTAAAAGGGGTTTGGGTTTTTTAATATTTGGGTTTTGGGAATTAAAGGTTTTTAATTAAACCGGAATAAAAAAAAAAAAGAATAAAAAAAAATTGAAAAATAAATTGGACCCCAAAAATGGGTTTCCAAAAAAAAACCCTTTTTTAAAAACCCGCCTTTTTTCCCCCCCCTTTTCCCGGGGTTTTAAATTTAAAAGGGGGCAAAAAAAGGGGGAGGGTTTAAAATGGGGTTTTTTTTCCTTTTGGGTTTTTCCCAATTTTTTTAAAAAATTAAAAAGGGAATAAAAAAAAAAAGAATAAAAAAAAATTGAAAAAAAATTTTTCCAAATTAAAAATTTCCCAAATTTAAAAAATTTTTTTTTTTTTGCCCTTTACCCCCCTTTTTGGGTAAAAAAAAGGGGGGGGGGAAAAAAGGGGTTGGGTTTAAAAGGCCTTTGACGGTTTTTAGGTTTTTTTTTTTTTTTTTAAAAAAAAAAAATTAAAAAAAAAAAAATTAAAAAAATTTGGAAAAAAATTTTCCAAATTAAAAGGTTCCCAAATTTAAAAAATTTTTTTTTAAACCCTTTTCCGTTTAAACCCTTTTTTTTTTAAAAAAATTTTGGGGGGGGAAAAAAAAATTTAAATTTGGGGTTTTTTTAACCTTTAAGGGGGAAATTTTTACGAAAATTAAAAAAAAAATTAAAAAGGGAATAAAAATTAAAAAAAATGGGAATAATATTAAAAGGAAAGAATGGAACCCCCCTTTTTTAAACCCGGAAACCCCCCCCCAATTTCAGGGGGTTTGGTAAATATTTACCAAAAAGGCGGGGGAAAAGGGGGTTTAAAGGGGTTTCGGTTTAAAACCAATTTTTTTTTAAAAAATTTAAAAACCCCAAAAGAAAAAAAAAAAAAAGGGAAAAAATTTAAAAAAAATGGGAATAATATTAAAAGGAAAGAATGGAACCCAAAAATTTTTGGGTTTTTTCCCCCCCCCCAATTTAATTTGGGAGGTTTTAAATTTAAAGGGGAAATTTTAAATTTTGGGGGGAAAAGGGGTTTTAGGTTTAAATTTTTTTTTTATTTTTAAAAAAACTTCCAATTAAAAATTTAAAAAAAAAAAAAATTTAAATAAAAAAAACCGGGTTTTAAAAGGAAAGAATGGAAAACCCCCTTTTTTTTTCCCGAAACCCCCCCCTTTTCCCGGGGTTTTAAAAATTTTTGGGGGGTAAAGGGGTTTTTAAAAAAGGGGTTAAAAGGGGTTTTGGGTTTTTTTTTTTTTTACCCAAAAAAAAATTACAATTAAAAATTAAAAAAAAAATTAAAAGGGAATTTCCCGGGAAAAAACCCAAAAAATTTAAAATTTAAATGGGAAAAAGGGTTTTTATTTCCCCTTTGCCCGGCCCCTTTCCCTTTCCCTTTCCCGGGAAAGGGAAAAAAAACGGGTTGGGTTTTCCAATTTTTTGGGGGTTTTTTTGGTTTCCGAATAATTGGGTTAAAAAAAATTTAAAAAAAAATTAAAAATAAAAATTAAAAAAATTGAAGGGGAAAAAACCCCCTTTTTTTAAAAAAATTTAAAAAACCGAAATTTTACCTTGGCGCCCTTTTTTCCCCCCTTTTTTCCCCAAAAAATTTAATTTCGGGTTTTGGGGGGGAAAGGGTTTAAAAGGGGAAAATTGGCGGTTTGGGTTTAAATAGGGGGTTTTTTTGGGGTTTTTTAAAACCCTTAAAAAATTTAAAAAAAAAAATTTAAATAAATAATTAAAAAAAAAGGGGGAAAAAAAATGAATGGAAAAAAAAATTTTTAGGTTAAACCCAAATTTTCCCTTTTTTCCCCCTTTCCCAAAAGGAAAGGGTTAAAGGTTAAAAGGGGGGGGGGGGGTTTTTTTTTTTTTGGATTTAAATTTTTAAAATTTAAAATTTAAATTAAAAATTTAAAAAATTAAAAAAAAGAATAAAAATTAAAAATTAAAGGCAAAGGGAAAAACCCCCAAAAATTTTTCCAAAAATAAAAAAAAAACCCCGTTGGTCCCCCTTTTTCCCCCTTTTTAAATTTTGGGGGTTGAAATGTAAAATGGGGGGGTTAAAACGGCTTTGGGGGGAAAAATTAAGGTTTTTCCAATTTTTTCCCAATTAAAAATTTAAAAAATTAAAAAAAAAAAGATTAAAAAAAAATTTTTTAAAAATTGGACCCCAAATTTAAAAAGGGAACCCAATATTAATAAAAAAAAAACCCGGTTGGTAACCCTTTTTTCCCCCTTTCTAAATTTAGGGTAGGGGAAAAAAAGGGGCCGGGGGGGGGGTTTTTTTTTTTGGATTTAAATTTTTAAAATTGGAAAAAATTAAAAATTAGAAAAAAAATTAAAAATAAAAATTAAAAAAATTGAAGGGGAAAAAAACCCCTTTTTAAAAAAATTTAAAAAACCCGAAATTTTACCCCGGCGCCCTTTTTTCCCCCCTTTTTTAAATAAAATTTGGGGGTTAAAAAAAGGGGCCGGGGAAAAGGGGAAGGGTTTTGGGTTTTTTTTTTAATTTTAAAACCCAATTAAAAAAAAAATTAAAAAAAATAAAAATTAAAAAAATTGAAGGGGTTTTGGTGGAAAAAAATTTTTTTAAAAAAATTTTCCCCCCCCGGTTGGTTTTTTTTTTCTAAATTTAGGGTAGGGGAAAAAAAGGGGCCGGGGAAAAGGGGAAGGGTTTTGGGTTTTTTTTTTAATTTTAAAATTTAAATTAAAAATTTAAAAAAAAAAAAAAAAAAAAAAATTTTTAAAAATTGGACCCCAAATTTAAAAAATTTTCCAAAAAATTAAACCTTTTTTCCCCCGCCTTTTTCCCCCCCCTTTTTTTTTTTAAAAAAATTTAAATGGGGGAAAGGAAAAGGGGAAAAATTTTTGGGGGGTTTTTTTTCCCCTTTTGGGGTGTATTAAATTTTTTTAAAAATTTAAAAAAATGAAATTTAAAATTAAATTTTAAAAAAAAAAAATTTTCCCAAATTTAAAAGGGAAAAAACCCCCAATTTTTTTTCCCCCCCGGTTTTTTTTGGGGGGGAAAAATTTAAAGGGAAATTTTAAATTTTGGGGGGAAAAGGGGTTTTTTTTTGGAAATTTTTTTTAAAAAAAAAAAAAAAAAAAAAAAAATTTAAAAATGGAAATTTCAGGGAAATTTGGGGAAATAATTTTAAAATAAAAAAAAAAACCCCCTTTTAAAAATTTTTTGCCCGGCCCCTTTCCCTTTCCCTTTCCCGGGAAAGGGAAAAAAATGGGGTTAAATTTTGGGGCTTTAAAATTTTTTTTTTGGAAAATTTTAATTTTTGACAATTAAAAAAAAAAATTAAAAAAAAAAATAAAAAGGGGAAATTTTTTAAAAAAAGGAAAAAATTTTTAATTAAATTTAAATTAAATTAACCCTTTTGGTTTTAGCCGAAGGCCCCCCCCCCCAAATTTAAATTTGGGGGGGAAAAAAGGGGGGGGGTTTTAAAAGGGGGGGTTTTTAAAAATTTAATTTTTAATTGAAATTTTTCAATTTAAAAATTAAAAAGGGAAAAAAAAAAAAGGAAAGGGAAATTAAAAAAAAAAGGGGGAAAAATTTAAAAGGAATGGAAAATTTTAAAAATTTTTACTTTCCCCCCGGGCCCTTACCCCCTTTTTGGGGGCCCAAAAATTTTTGGGGGGTTGAAAATTGGGGGGGGAAAAATTTTTTTTAAATTTTTGGGGGTTTTTAATTGACAAGTGTATGACAATTAAAACTTACGAATAAGATAATATAAAAAATGAATGATTGCAGTGGAATATTGACATGCGAAAATGACATGGACTGACTCCAATATTAATAGTAGATATCGATATCGATACCCAACCGACTGTCTTAACGGTAAGTCAGTCGCGATGTTGCCCGTACCCTATTCTACATTTCAGGGTAGGTCTGAAATGTAGAATAGGGTACGAGGTGTAAAATGGCGGCTTGACGGTTTAAATACGGCATATTGACGGTTTGTGTATCGATATATTGGTATCACGTCCTAATTGACAAGTGTATGACAATTAAAAACTTACGAATAAGATAATATAAAAAATGAATGATTGCAGTGGAAATTGACATGCGCAAATGACATGGACTGACTCCAATATTAATAGTAGATATCGATATCGATACCTAACCGACTGTCTTAGCTGTTAGTCAGCCGCCATGTTGCCCGTACCCCATTCTACATTTCAGGGTAGGTCTGAAATGTAGAATAGGGTACGAGGTGTAAAATGGCGGCTTGACGGTTTAAATACGGCATATTGACGGTTTGTGTATCGATATATTGGTATCACGTCCTAATTGACAAGTGTATGACAATTAAAAACTTACGAATAAGATAATATAAAAAATGAATGATTGCTGTGGAATATTGACTTGCGCAAATGACATGGACTGACTCCAATATTAATAGTAGATATCGATATCGATACCCAACCGACTGTCTTAGCTGTTAGTCAGCCGCGATGTTGCCCGTACCCTATTCTACATTTCAGGGTAGGTCTGAAATGTAGAATAGGGTACGAGGTGTAAAATGGCGGCTTGACGGTTTAATACGGCATATTGACAGTTTGTGTATCGATATATTAGTATCACGTCCTAATTGACTAGTGTATGACAATGAAAAATTTACGAATAAGATAATATAAAAAATGAATGATTGCAGTGGAATTTTGACATGCGCAAATGACATGGACTGACTCCAATATTAATAGTAGATATCGATATCGATACCCAACCGACTGTCTTAGCTGTTAAGTCAGCCGCGATGTTGCCCGTACCCTATTCTACATTTCAGGGTAGGTCTGAAATGTAGAATAGGGTACGAGGTGTAAAATGGCGGCTTGACGGTTTAAATACGGCATATTGACGGTTTGTGTATCGATATATTGGTATCACGTCCTAATTGACAAGTGTATGACAATTAAAAACTTACGAATAAGATAATATAAAAAATGAATGATTGCAGTGGAATATTGACATGCGCAAATGACATGAACTGACTCCAATATTAATAGAGGATATCGATATCGATACCCAACCGACTGTCTTAGGTGTTAGTCAGCCGCGATGCTGCCCGTACCCTAGGTAAATCTTAAATGTAGAATAGGGTACGAGTTGTAAAATGGCAGCTTGACGGTTTAAATACGGCATATTGATGGTTTGTGTATCGATATATTGGTATCACGTCCTAATTGACAAGTGTATGACAATTAAAACTTACGAATAAGATAATATGAAAAATGAATGATTATAAGTGGAATATTAACATGCGAAAATGACATGGACTGACTCCAATATTAATAGTAGATATCGATATCGATACCCAACCGACTGTCTTAACGGTAAGTCAGTCGCCATGTTGCCCGTACCCCATTCTACATTTCAGGGTAGGTCTGAAATGTAGAATAGGGTACGAGGTGTAAAATGGCGGCTTGACGGTTTGTGTATCGATATATTGGTATCACGTCCTAATTGACAAGTGTATGACAATTAAAAACTTACGAATAAGATAATATAAAAAATGAATGATTGCAGTGGAATATTGACATAGGCAAATGACATGGACTGACTCCAATATTAATAGTAGATATCGATATCGATACCCAACCGACTGTCTTAGCTGTTAGTCAGCCGCCATGTTGCCCGTACCCCAGGTAGGTCTGAAATGTAGAATAGGGTACGAGGTGTAAAATGGCGGCTTGACGGTTTAAATACGGCATATTGACGGTTTGTGTATCGATATATTGGTATCACGTCCTAATTGACAAGTGTATGACAATTAAAAACTTACGAATAAGATAATATAAAAAATGAATGATTGCAGTGGAATATTGACATGCGCAAATGACATGGACTGACTCCAATATTAATAGTAGATATCGATATCGATACCCAACCGACTGTCTTAGCTGTTAGTCAGCCGCCATGTTGCCCGTACCCCATTCTACATTTCAGGGTAGGTCTGAAATGTAGAATAGGGTACGAGGTGTAAAATGGCGGCTTGACGGTTTAAATACGGCATATTGACGGTTTGTGTATCGATATATTGGTATCACGTCCTAATTGACAAGTGTTAGTAAATTAAAAACTTACGAATTATATAATATAAAAAATGAATATTTGCAGTGGAATATTGACACTCGCAAATGACATGGACTGACTCCAATATTAATATTAGATATCGATATCGATACCCTAACCGACTGTCTTAACTGTTAGTCAGCCGCCATGTTGCCCGTACCCTATTCTACATTTCAGGGTAGGTCTGAAATGTAGAATAGGGTACGAGGTGTAAAATGGCGGCTTGACGGTTTAAATACGGCATATTGACGGTTTGTGTATCGATATATTGGTATCACGTCATAATTGACAAGTGTATGACAATTAAAAACTTACGAATAAGATAATATAAAAAATGAATGATTGCAGTGGAATATTGACTCGCGCAAATGACATGGACTGACTCCAATATTAATAGTAGATATCGATATCGATACCCAACCGACTTTCTTAGGTGTTAGTCAGCCGCGATGCTGCCCGTACCCTAGGTAAGTCTGAAATGTAGAATAGGGTACGAGTTGTAAAATGGCGGCTTGACGGTTTAAATACGGCATATTGACGGTTTGTGTATCGATATATTGGTATCACGTCCTAATTGACAAGTGTATGACAATTAAAAACTTACGAATAAGATAATATAAAAAATGAATGATTGCAGTGGAATATTGACATGCGCAAATGACATGGACTGACTCCAATATTAATAGTAGATATCGATATCGATACCCAACCGACTGTCTTAACGGTAAGTCAGTCGCGATGTTGCCCGTACCCTATTCTTACATTTCAGGGTAGGTCTGAAATGTAGAATAGGGTACGAGGTGTAAAATGGCGGCTTGACGGTTTAAATACGGCATATTGACGGTTTGTGTATCGATATATTGGTATCACGTCCTAATTGACAAGTGTATGACAATTAAAAACTTACGAATAAGATAATATAAAAAATGAATGATTGCAGTGGAATATTGACTGCGCAAATGACATGGACTGACTCCAATATTAATAGTAGATATCGATATCGATACCCAACCGACTGTCTTAGCTGTTAGTCAGCCGCGATGTTGCCCGTACCCTATTCTACATTTCAGGGTAGGTCTGAAATGTAGAATAGGGTACGAGGTGTAAAATGGCGGCTTGACGGTTTAAATACGGCATATTGACGGTTTGTGTATCGATATATTGGTATCACGTCCTAATTGACAAGTGTATGACAATTAAAAACTTACGAATAAGATAATATAAAAAATGAATGATTGAGTTAAAATATTGACATGCGCAAATGACATGGACTGACTCCAATATTAATAGTAGATATCGATATCGATACCCAACCGACTGTCTTAGCTGTTAGTCAGCCGCCATGTTGCCCGTACCCCATTCTACATTTCAGGGTAGGTCTGAAATGTAGAATAGGGTACGAGGTGTAAAATGGCGGCTTGACGGTTTAAATACGGCATATTGACGGTTTGTGTATCGATATATTGGTATCACGTCCTAATTGACAAGTGTATGACAATTAAAAACTTACGAATAAGATAATATAAAAAATGAATGATTGCAGTGGAATATTGACTTGCGCAAATGACATGGACTGACTCCAATATTAATAGTAGATATCGATATCGATACCCAACCGACTGTCTTAGCTGTTAGTGAGCCGCGATGTTGCCCGAACCCTATTCTACATCTCAGGGTAGGTCTGAAATGTAGAATAGGGTACGAGTTGTAAAATGGCAGCTTGACGGTTTAAATAAGGCATATTGACAGTTTGTGTATCGATATATTAGTATCACGTCCTAATTGACTAGTGATGACAATGAAAAATTTACGAATAAGATAATATAAAAAATGAATGATTGCAGTGGAATTTTGACATGCGCAATGACATGGACTGACTCCAATATTAATAGTAGATATTGATATCGATACCTAACCGACTGTCTTAACTGTTAGTCAGCCGCCATGTTGCCTGTACCCTATTCTACATTTCAGGGTAGGTCTGAAACGTAGAATAGGGAACGAGGTGTAAAATGGCGGCTTGACGGTTTAAATACGGCATATTGACGGTTTGTGTATCGATATATTGGTATCACTTCATAATTGAGAAGTGTATGACAATTAAAAACTTACGAATAAGATAATATAAAAAATGAATGATTGTAGTGGATTATAGACTCGCGCAAATGACATGGACTGACTCCAATATTAATAGTAGATATCGATATCGATACCCAACCGACTGTCTTAGGTGTTAGTCAGCCGCGATGCTGCCCGTACCCTAGGTAAATCTTAAATGTAGAATAGGGTACGAGTTGTAAAATGGCAGCTTGACGGTTTAAATACGGCATATTGACGGTTTGTGTATCGATATATTGGTATCACGTCCTAATTGACAAGTGTATGACAATTAAAAACTTACGAATAAGATAATATAAAAAATGAATGATTGCAGTGGAATATTGACATGCGCAAATGACATGGACTGACTCCAATATTAATAGTAGATATCGATATCGATACCCAACCGACTGTCTTAACTGTTAGTCAGCCGCCATGTTGCCCGTACCCTATTCTACATTTCAGGGTAGGTCTGAAATGTAGAATAGGGTACGAGGTGTAAAATGGCGGCTTGACGGTTTAAATACGGCATATTGACGGTTTGTGTATCGATATATTGGTATCACGTCCTAATTGACAAGTGTATGACAATTAAAAACTTACGAATAAGATAATATAAAAAATGAATGATTGCAGTGGAATATTGCCTTCGCAAATGACATGGACTGACTCCAATATTAATATTAGATATCGATATCGATACCTAACCGACTGTCTTAGCTGTTAGTCAGCCGCCATGTTGCCCGTACCCCATTCTACATTTCAGGGTAGGTCTGAAATGTAGAATAGGGTACGAGGTGTAAAATGGCGGCTTGACGGTTTAAATACGGCATATTGACGGTTTGTGTATCGATATATTGGTATCACGTCCTAATTGACAAGTGTATGACAATTAAAAACTTACGAATAAGATAATATAAAAAATGAATGATTGCAGTGGAATATTGACATGCGCAAATGACATGGACTGACTCCAATATTAATAGTAGATATCGATATCGATACCTAACCGACTGTCTTAGCTGTTAGTCAGCCGCCATGTTGCCCGTACCCCATTCTACATTTCAGGGTAGGTCTGAAATGTAGAATAGGGTACGAGGTGTAAAATGGCGGCTTGACGGTTTAAATACGGCATATTGACGGTTTGTGTATCGATATATTGGTATCACGTCCTAATTGACAAGTGTATGACAATTAAAAACTTACGAATAAGATAATATAAAAAATGAATGATTGCAGTGGAATATTGACTCGCGCAAATGACATGGACTGACTCCAATATTAATAGTAGATATCGATATCGATACCTAACCGACTGTCTTAGCTGTTAGTCAGCCGCCATGTTGCCCGTACCCCATTCTACATTTCAGGGTAGGTCTCAAATGTAGAATAGGGTACGAGGTGTAAAATGGCGGCTTGACGGTTTAAATACGGCATATTGACGGTTTGTGTATCGATATATTGGTATCACGTCCTAATTGACAAGTGTATGACAATTAAAAAATTACGAATAAGATAATATAAAAAATGAATGATTGCAGTGGAATATTGACATGCGCAAATGACATGGACTGACTCCAATATTAATAGTAGATATCGATATCGATACCTAACCGACTGTCTTAGCTGTTAGTCAGCCGCCATGTTGCCCGTACCCCATTCTACATTTCAGGGTAGGTCTGAAATGTAGAATAGGGTACGAGGTGTAAAGTGGCGGCTTGACGGTTTAAATACGGCATATTGACGGTTTGTGTATCGATATATTGGTAACACGTCATAATTGACAAGTGTATGACAATTAAAAACTTACGAATAAGATAATATAAAAAATGAATGATTGCAGTGGAATATTGACTTGCGCAAATGACATGGACTGACTCCAATATTAATAGTAGATATCGATATCGATACCTAACTGACTTTCTTAGCTGTTAGTCAGCCGCCATGTTGCCCGTACCCCATTCTACATTTCAGGGTAGGTCTAAAAATGTAGTATAGGGTACGAGGTGTAAAACGGCGGCTTGACGGTTTAAATACGGCATATTCACGGTTTGTGTATCGATATATTGGTATCACGTCCTAATTGACAAGTGTATAACAATTAAAAACTTACGAATAAGATAATATAAAAAATGAATGATTGCAGTGGAATATTGACTCGCGCAAATGACATGGACTGACTCTAATATTAATAGTAGATATCGATATCGATACACTACCGACTGTCTTAGCTGTTAGTCAGCCGCAATGTTGCCCGTACACTATTCTGCATTTGAGGTAGGTCTGAAATGTACAATAGGGTACGAATTGTAAACTGGTGGCTTGACGGTTTAAATACGGCATATTGACGGTTTGTTTATCGATATATTAGTATCACGCCCTAATTGACAAGTGTATGACAATTATAAACTTACGAATAAGATAATATAAAAAATGAATGATTGCAGTGGAATATTGACATGCGCAAATGACATGGACTGACTCCAATATTAATAGTAGATATCGATATCGATACCCAACCGACTGTCTTAGCTGTAAGTCAGCCGCCATGTTCCCGTACCCCATTCTACATTTCAGGGTGGGTCTGAAATGTAGAATAGGGTACGAGGTGTAAAATGGCGGCTTGACGGTTATATACGGCATATTGACGGTTTGTGTATCGATATATTGGTATCACGTCCTAATTGACAAGTGTATGACAATTAAAAACTTACGAATAAGATAATATAAAAAATGAATGATTGCAGTGGAATATTGACTCGCGCAAATGACATGGACTGACTCCAATATTAATAGTAGATATCGATATCGATACCCAACCGACTGTCTTAGCTGTTAGTCAGCTGCGATGTTCCCCGAAGCCTATTGTACATTTCAGGGTACGTCTGAAATGTAGAATAGGGTACGAGGTGTAAAATGGCGGCTTGACGGTTTAAATACGGCATATTGACGGTTTGTGTCGATATATTGGTATCACGTCCTAATTGACTAGTGTATGACAATGAAAATCTTACGAATAAGATAATGTAAAAAATGAATGATTGCAGTGGAATATTGACATGCGCAAATGACATGGACTGACTCCAATATTAATAGTAGATATCGATATCGATACCTAACTGACTGTCTTAGCAGTTAATCAGCCGCCATGTTGCCCGTACCCCATTCTACATTTCAGGGTAGGTCTAAAAATGTAGAATAGGGTACGAGGTGTAAAACGGCGGCTTGACGGTTTAAATACGGCATATTCACGGTTTGTGTATCGATATATTGGTATCACGTCCTAATTGACAAGTGTGTAACAATTAAAAACTTGCGAATAAGATAATATAAAAAATAAATGATTGCAGTGGAATATTGACTCGCGCAAATGACATGGACTGACTCTAATATTAATAGTAGATATCGATATCGATACACTACCGACTGTCTTAGCTCTTAGTCAGCCGCGATGTTGCCGGTACACTATTCTGCATTTGAGGTAGGTCTGAAATGTACAATAGGGTACGAATTGTGAACTGGTGGCTTGACGGTTTAAATACGGCATATTGTCGGTTTGTTTATCGATATATTAGTATCACGCCCTAATTGACAAGTGTATGACAATTATAAACTTACGAATAAGATAATATAAAAAATGAATGATTGCAGTGGAATATTGACATGCGCAAATGACATGGACTGACTCCAATATTAATAGTAGATATCGATATCGATACCCAACCGACTGTCTTAGCTGTAAGTCAGCCGCCATGTTGCCCGTACCCCATTCTACATTTCAGGGTGGGTCTGAAATGTAGAATAGGGTACGAGGTGTAAAATGGCAGCTTGACGGTTATATACGGCATATTGACGGTTTGTGTATCGATATATTGGTATGACGTCCTAATTGACAAGTGTATGACAATTAAAAACTTACGAATAAGATAATATAAAAAATGAATGATTGCAGTGGAATATTACTCGCGCAAATGACATGGACTGACTCCAATATTAATAGTAGATATCGATATCGATACACTACCGACTGTCTTAACTGTTAGTCAGCTGCGATGTTGCCCGTACCCTATTCTACATTTCAGCGTACGTCTGAAATGTAGAATAGGGTACGAAATGTAAAATGGCGGCTTGACGGTTTAAATACGGCATATTGACGGTTTGTGTATCGATATATTAGTATCACGTGTTAATTAACAATTGTATGACAATTAAAAACTTACGAATAAGATTATATAAAAAATGAATGATTGCAGTGGAATATTGACATGCGCAAATGTCATGGACTGACTCCAATATTAATAGTAGATATCGATATCGATACCCAAACGACTGTCTTAGCTGTAAGTCAGCCGCGATGTTGCCCGTACCCTATTCTACATTTCAGGATAGGTCTGAAATGTAGAATAGGGTAGGAGGTGTAAAATGGCGGCTTGACGGTTTAAATACGGCATATTGACGGTTTGTGTATCGATATATTGTTATCAATTCCTAATTGACTAGTGTATGACAATGAAAAACTTACGAATAAGATAATATAAAAAATGAATGATTGCAGTGGAATATTTATACCAATATATCGATACACAAACCAATACCGTATTTAATATACCAATACACGTCATTATACCGTATTTAAACCGTCAAGCCGCCATTTTACACTTCGTACCCTATTCTACATTTCAGAGTAGGGCTGAGATGTGGAATAGGGTAAGGCAACATGACGGCTGACTAACACCTATGACAGTCGGTTGGTATCGATATCGATATCTACTATTAATATTGGAGTCAGTCCATGTCATTTGCGCATGGCAATATTCCACTGCAATCATATATTTTTTATATTATCTTATTCGTAAATTTTTAATTGTCATACACTAGTCAATTAGGACGTGATACCAATATATCCATACACAAACCGTCAATATGCCGTATTAAAACCTTCAATTCGCCAGTTTACACCTCGTACCCTATTCCAGATTTGAGCCGTACCCTGAAATGTAGAATAGGGTACGGGCAACATGGCGGCTGACTTACAGCTAAGACAGTCGGTTGGAGATCGACATCGATATCTACTATTAATATTGGAGTCAGTCCATTTCATTTGCGCATGTCAATATTCCATAGCAATCATTTATTTTTTATATTATCTTAATCGTAAGTTTTTAATTGTCATACACTAGTCAATTAGGACGTGATACCAATATATCGATACACAAACCGTCAGTATGCCGTATTTAAACCGTCAACCCGCCATTTTACACCTCGTACCCTATTCCACATTTCAGCCCTACCCTGAAATGTAGAATAGGGTACGGGAAACATGGCGGCTGACTAACAGCTAAGACAGTCGGTTGGGTATCGACATCGATGTCTACTATTAATATTGGAGTCAGTCCATTTCATTTGCGCATGTCAATATTCCACTGCAATCATTCATTTTTTATATCTCTTAATCGTAAGTTTTTAATTGTCATACACTAGTCAATTAGGACGTGATACCAATATATCGATACACAAACCGTCAGTATGCCGTATTTAAACCGTCAACCCGCCATTTTACACCTCGTACCCTATTCCACATTTCAGCCCTACCCTAAAATGTAGAATAGGGTACGGGAAACATGGCGGCTGACTAACAGCTAAGACAGTCGGTTGGGTATCGACATCGATGTCTACTATTAATATTGGAGTCAGTCCATGTCATTTGCGGATGTCAATCTTCCACTGCAATCATTCATTTTTTATATTATCTTTTTCGTAAGTTTTTATTGTCTTACACTTGTCAATTAGGACGTGATACCAATATATCGATACACAAACCGTGATTATGCCGTATTTATACCGTCAAGCCGCCATTTTACACCTCGTACCCTATTCCACATTTCAGCCCTACCCTGAAATGTAGAATAGGGTACGGGCAACATGGCGGCTGACTAACAGCTAATACAGTTGGTTGGGTATCGATATCGATATCTACTATTAATATTGGAGTCAGTCCATTTCATTTGCGCATGTCAATATTCTTTTATACTGACTAATCTTGACTTTTTATACTGTCAAGTCAGTAAAGATAGTGATTAGTGATGAGGAAGCAGTTCATTATCCAACTAAATTTCTTAACTCCGTGACTGCTCCTTGACTGCCTTGTCTTGAATAAAAACTTATAGTAGCAGCACCAATGATGTTGCGATTTAGTAGCGGTAACAAATTTCATGTTACGAAACTTGAGTGCCCAAAAATGTGCAATGGGACACGACCATGAGTTCGTGTTCTGCACAGATACTCCATGGTATCTGGGTATGGTCCTGTGGAGCCTGTGTGTATACCACGCATACCATTGATTCCAAGCCCCTATCTATTTCAAACGATTGCAATATCCTGTTAGCGTCTGTTTCGCAATCACGGTAACTAAGTCCCAAGGGGACATCAACTTAAGTCACCAAAGCCTGCCCTTTTTGTCAGATTTAAAGACATTAATTTTAACATTTTTTTAAAGTGTTTTAACGGCGATTCATATTTGCTATTATTGGTAACATAGAGATACCCATATCATTTAATAAAATAAATGATTGAATTAGTTGAATGAATAGAAGAAAATGACTTGGATGACATGTTAAGATGCATTAAAGATGAGTGTAGATCATTCCTCATTATTATTAATCAATTAAAGCTTGTAGAAGTATCTAAGAGCAAGGAATTTATTTAGGATTTTAAAAAAACTTGGTATTTTTTGTAAAATAAAAAAATATATTTGTTACTGCTGAAAACAAGAAATTGTTAAATAGATAATATATGGAATATCAGGCTTTAAAAAAAATGGCTTTATAAAAAAGTGAAGGGTTTTGTAAAGTGTCAGCTGTTTTGAAGGACAAAAGATCTGGTCCTCAACAGCTCGGGTGACTGAGCGAGATCTCCTTGCACCCAACCCGTGCTTCTTATGAATCCCATTTCATATCGTCACTTTTTCTTTATTTTCCTTGTTTAAATATATGATCTACTAACTGATAAGACTACATATATTGCTGAAATTAATCTACATACATTATTATTCTACAAATAAGTCTACATATATTAGGCAAATAGATTCCGAACTGCTAAACTAGAAGTATTTAAAAAATATTTAAGAATATTTTTTTTTCAATTACCAAATATTCTTATAAGATGTTTGTATATATATATATATATATATATATTCAATAGACCATTGTGATTTTCTTTATAGAATCATCAGAGATAATGCATTTTTAATAATTGCATTAGACCAGAGATTTGTATACAATTGCGTCAATCCAGGAGTGATTCTATAGTTTGAAAGATGTTGCAATAATTATACGTCTGACGACACTCATTGTGCACTGAGTCTTCAGATGCTTTCAGTAAGTTTATCAACATTTCACTTATACTGTCCTTGTCAATTCTCTTCATTCTCTTTCTATTTTGTTCTGGACAATTAATTATAACATTATTTTCGAATCCGTCTGTTGTATGCAATTGTTGTCAAACCTGTTTCAAAACAAATTATCTTAAAAATCAAACACGTGATTAAGTTTGACTTTTAAAAAAGTAAACAATAAATAAATTTGAAATAAAGGCAATGGTACAGGCATAATGCCGTTGATTCGTGTTACTGAATCAATTACCCCTTTACTAGATTTGCAATGTGGTGTTTATTTTTATTAATTTATATCTATTTTACATTTGACATTATTGTACTTAAAAGTATATTATTCACTTGTGGGACATGTTTAAAATAATAAACAAATATGGTATTTTATCACTCATGCACAACAATGAATTTTAGCTTAATTTCGTTCCCGCCAGAAAGCTTCTTAAATTTTAAAAAACTTCACAACTTTAACACTAAACAGGTTTAAATTTTAATAAATCACAAACTAAGGAATGAGTAAATATGATTTAAGACTCACTAATCTACGTTCGCCTATGGATTCCATTCGTTTAGATCCTAGGCTCTCCTTGATTTTATTCATGATCCTAGTTACTTTTTTTCTATAATGATTTGTTCATTTTACTATAACAAGTATGACCTCTCAATAGTCATAATAGTTTTAGTTCTTTCAAAATTGACATCTTGGTTATTGAATATTTAAGTTTCTTTTCTGGTGTAAACAAAAGGAATTTATTTATCATTTTCGCAGAGAAGTAAAAAAATCATTCAGGTGATTCTTCACTTCCCTCTTCATGCTCATCACTTCTTGTTTCTATAAATACTTCAATTGTGACTCATTAATGTAAGTATGTACAAACAATTTACTTTCTATTAATGATTCTTTGAAATAAGGTTTCCTTAAGATAGTTTGATTAAAACAAGCTGTCTACTCGTATTATTGCGGTACACTTTTTTTTCCTTATAAGGTAATATTGCAATATATTTTAAAAATCATATAATATTAGGAATTGTAGATATTTAAATTTAATATGTATACTAAGTTTAATTTTTTATTATACTTTAATACCTGTTACACGCTTAACAATTTTATGAAATTGTAATTAGATTATTTTTTCTCCATATAATGATATCGGAACTTATATTACGTATGTATATGAGTTCTGACGGTAATCCTACAACATTATAAATCCTATGACAGTATCAATAATTTGTGTTTTGTAATAGAAATACTATTAATCATCTTAATTAATAATAGTTACATTTACTTTTAAAAATATCGTAAAGAAAATCATTTACCTATTTCGTTGCAAATATGATACAATATATATGAAATGTTCCATCTCTGTAGATTAGTCATTGTTTTATTAATTAAAGTTTTACTGAAAACGTTATTTCATTCAGTGTTTTATGCATTACAACTCTGTTAGGTGTATGTAGATATGATAGATGTATGATAGTTATATATCATTAGACTTTTTAACACTATTGAATTAGTTCTAGGGTTAAAGTTGAAATTAAGAAAAGTTGAAATTAAGTTAAGTTTATAACTTGAAATTAAGAAAAATAAATCATTTGGTGAACCTGTGTACATCGCCCCTAAAAAATGGAAAGGACATGTAACATTAATAGAGAAATTATCTAGAAAATGGGAGAGACTGAAGTAGAAAAATGTTTGAAAGGTCTGTCCTCATGTATACCGATATATAGATATTCATTATCAAACATAATGGCGTTGAATGAATTTCAGCACATTGTATAACAAAATTTAATTCAGTTGTGCGGGTTATTTACGCAATTCTTTTTTTTCTTCCGTTTTCTAACAAGCTCTTCGAAAGTAAAATAATAATATATATTAAAACGTCTATCTATATATCTGTTTAAATAAATCATAGGGTTATTTTTATATTTAAATACTTAAGTATCAAAACCTTGTAAATATTATCATGATCTAAATTAGTTAAAAACCTATTCATTTGTTTTCAAATACAGATTGATCTGTGTAACCTACCTCCAGATCACTGTTGCACTCTACGGAATGAAATCTAGGAAAATAGTAATGGCGCCCTGTCACTCAACATATGCTGTGGTGTATGTGCAGTAATATGGCTAACAGAGGATTTTGGTTATTAGTTCTTTGGTGACATTCTTTTAATTTCGTTTTAAAATGTAAATTAACATCAGTTTTGTTTATAAAAAGTATATACTATTTCAAAAAGTGGTGGTTTAACAGAACTCTTATTTTATAATGATTATTGATTTTCTTAGTGTTACTGTTAAGTCTACTTTTCTTTTTCGGATGTAAGTGAGTTCAATTATTTTATCTTGGTAGTCATATAATGTCAAAATTCAGTGCTTATCTGCAGGAAAAGATGATAATATATTGAATTTGATAATTCGGCTCAATACAATTATTGTTCTTGTTGGCTTTGTTGTGTTGCTATATTTTAGCTCGATTGAAACGCATTGTAAGTTATTTTATTTTTTCAGTACTTTGAAAAGAGGACAGCTAATAATATAATTCTTTTCAGCACGTATAACAATTTTGATTGTGTATTATGTTCGAAAATAGATGCTCAGAATTACTTCATTGTTTGTTAATTAACTTTTATGATGATAGAAGTGTACATTTCTTTTAATAGTAATAGTAGTGATCTCACATTAAAATGATTGTTGTAGGTCGTGAAAAAATTGAGTAATGAAGCTATCACTAGTTCGAATGACTTGTCCTAGCGAAAATTGCTCAGGCCATGGGGAATGCCTGAACGGCACCTGTTTTTGTGAGGTAAGTTATTCTTTGTAGCTTTTAGTTCAATTATCATAGCAGTATAGGGCATTTACTACAAACTGAAATAATATGTAAACATTAAAATTTATATTTTTAATTGTAGATTGAGTTTGAAGGAGAAGAATGCATGCGTAGCAACTCCTGGTACTTTGTAAGTCTGTCATGTGTGTACTTCACGTTGGCAGCGATATGCTTTCTTCAGTTGGTTCTTTGTATCATAGCTGACTATAAACGACTTAAAGTCCCGAGAATTTCTTCAGCTCTAAAGATAACCAACCAAAAAGTCCTCTATATTGTTGTTTTCCTGGCGTCTTTAATTAGAGGATCGTATTTCACATGTATTGTAAGTAATGCTAAATTCTTTTTAATTTGATTATATCGTTATTCAATAATTAACAAGCATTGGTGAACAGTAATGCAAGTTTTATTTTTTCCAAACGAAAGCAATTCATTTTGTAAAAATATTTTTATAGGATTTCACTTTTCCCAGTCATTTTTGTTTCAATGAATTTAATAATAATTGTCGTTTTTGATTAGAAATATATGAACTGTTTAGGTGTTTCAATAAAATTTTAGAGTGTTGTCTTAGTTGAAAAGTTATTTATGTTTCACAATAGAGGGATGGGATTTTCAATTATTAAATGAAATTTTATGGTTAAAGAACCATTTTTCATTCAAATAAGCATAAATATTCAATTTTTTAAATACTTCACTTTTTATAATATTTGACAACTTAACTTTTTTTAAATTATTCTGGTGTGTAAATTTTTTCGAGTAAGGAAACAATATATTTTCAAGTGCGTGCTAGATTATTAATTTTGAAGTTATAGTTCTTTTGAAAAAAAGGAAGTGGAGAAATTGGTATTGCTTGGCAATCCATCAATATTAGTTGGCATACCTGACTATGAGTAGTAGTCTTCATATTCAAGTAATGCATTAATTAGCTTAAGAAGTCATTTGGATTTTATAATATATTTACTGATGTTTCGTCAGGATGGCGGTGAAAAGGAAAGTTGGACAAGAAGTTTAATGTCTGCCTATTATCCCTTCTTACTATCTGGGTCATCTTTGATAGTTTGTTTTTGGGCTGAGGTAAGTTATAATGTTTGATAGAAATGCAGTATGGGAGGGCCCCTCTGTAATCACTGGTCCAAGTAGTTACATATTTCTGTGACTTTATGATTCAATTTTTGAATCGTTCCAAATGTCTGCCGTGACATATTTAAGTAAAATTCTGTTGAATTAGTTTCTGTCTGACCATTTACATCAGTAATGAAACAATTTTCAGTTGAAATCACTCGTTTGTTTGAAGACCAACTTATATTAAACTACATCATTTATACCTAAACTAGATTTTATAATACTTTTATCCAATACAATATTAATTACAAGAATTAAATGTATGAAATTTAATGTTAGAAATTTTCGAAAAAGAAATAGTTGAAGTTAACACTTTATTGGAATAAATGATAAGTTTTTTGATAAATTTATTCTATTAAAAACCTGGTTTATAGTACTTTTTTAAAGTATAAAGAAGTAATAAATTTCAAGATACTGTCGAAAAATCGATGTATAATAGTAATGGAATTATCGACACTCAGTAATTACCGAGGGGCCCACTATACTGCATATTAACCTAATGTTGTTTTCATGTGATTTACATTATTATTTCTCTCTTTTAATTTAATTTATTCTTTGATATAATGACTGATCGTTCATTCTTAAGTGTTTAGGTATTGTGATAGCATAATATTAAGATTAATTAAGCAATCTTATTTTACACAAAGTGTATTTACTTTGTAAATAACATTCCCCATTTTACTATTGTTTGAAGAATATTGAATTATATATTTCATTTAGAAGAACCTGAAATGGAAATTTCTTAGTAAGAATTAGGTATTTGTAGGTAAATAAAAATGTAATATTATACACTTATTTGAAATAGATTTTCCTGATCATTAAACATTTTTGTATAAACAGTAAAAAGAATGTTCACATATTTGATCATGTTTTTTAAATTTATGTACATTCAAATAATTAAGGTAAACGCATTAATTGTGCATATGCGCATTCTTTTTGTAAAGTTTTTTTTTTTTTAATTAATTGATGTCTAACTGGAAATTAATACGCAATGTTACATTTTTCTGTAACAAAATATTTCATCTCATGTATGCGCTTAATTTTCAAAAATTTGTAAACTGGAGAATTTGATTTTCAAAACCTGTATGACTTGCGAGCTTTTTTTCACACGAGATTATTAATTAAGCCTTTTACATCATATGTCAATTGAAGTATAACAAGTAAAGACTGAACTGCACACTTGTATTTAAAAAACAGTACGAGCTAGAATCTAGAAACAGTTTCTAGAATCATGATTGGCTAAGTATTTTAGAAAAGGTGGGGATAAATTTTAAGTAGATCAGTTACATATTTCTAGTAATTAGTTACATAGTAAACTGTATTTATTATATTACATTTACACCATTTAAATTAATTTAGCCCTCAAAACAGTCGATCATATCGAGAATTTACTTTGGTGCTTGTATTGATGTGTAGTTCTAGAAGTTTGTTTTCGAGAAATAAAATGTATTTTTCTTGATTTATTATGTAGTTGAGGTTTTGTTATAAAATCAAAATATTTCAGATATTTCATCTGCGAGATACTGGTTGGCAAAACAGGCAGTTCTTATCAAAGTCCAGTTTAGCCTTTGTCACTTTCAATGTAATATGCTATTCTCTACTGGCTGCTGAATTGATTATTGTCAATTTGGTTCATTTAACTCCTGAACTTGAAGTAAGTATCTTCAAAACTAATCCTTTAACATTCCTCTTAAGTAGATTTTATATATTCTAAAAATAAACATCAATTAGACCAGGGGTTCTCAACCTTTGTTTGCTTGTGGATCCCCACTCCCCCGGATACTTAAAAAACACAATTATACAAAGTTATAAATAAATATTTGTTTTTAGGTAAATGAAAATCGTTAATTATGAAAGAATTTCATTACATCTACAACGCATGCGAAAATACAAAAATGTTTTTAAAACAATAACAAAATATTTCTTCATTAACATTTTATAAAGAGCCCTGAAATAAATTGTAACAGATTCAATTTTGAATGTACCATAAAGAGAAGTGCAATAGCAAATTTTAAAACATTGGAACATTTTAACAAACTGACGAGGATATTAGGCCTTATATTTTAATTATGTTTGAATATTGTACGGCCAAAGCTTACTACGCTTTGGTTTATTTTTGGTTTGCTGATAAATTCATTTAAACTTAACATAGGGCTCTAACCACGTGTCATGGACCTTCAGAATACTACTTTCCTCATGAACCCCCAGTAATCCTCTGTGGACCCCTGGGGGTCCATGTGGACCAAGTTGAGGACCACTGAATTAGACGATAAGAGCTTCATTTTTACTTCAGTATACGTAAAGTATTTTGAGTGATGGTTAAAAGAAAAATCTATGTGAGGTAACACATTTTGAGGCCCTTAGTATATAATGTAATAAATAACCAACTCTCCCGCATTTAACTGATTACCTGTAAACTTGCAGCGATTACCTCCTTGATTGCATTTAATGATTTCATTAGTGATATGGTGGATTAATAATGATTCTGTTTCATTGTTTCAAATCTTACATATTAGTTGTGGTTAGTTGTTAGCTTTTTTGATTGGCAATACTAATTATTGATTAAGTAAATTTAAATTGATACAAACTTTATCTTTTCTTTTTATTTCGTTTTCTTTTAATTACTATTAAATCAGGGTCATTTAAAAACAGCATACCATCCAAGCATTTACAAATTGTTCTGAACAAATATATTAATTATATGTTCATAATATTGGGGAAAATTCCGTTGAACTTTAAGAATCAGTGGTCGAGAAGCTATATCAATATTAAATTAAATGTATTATTAATTTAATTATTTCTGATAAGGGAGACATTTGTAGTAAAGTTGAGTGCAGACCACTCCAGATTTTTTTTTACTTATTATTTGAGAGCAAATTTATATCATTAAGAGGTTTTATGTGTTATCTTTTAATAATTTCATAGTAATAAAAATTTAACCTTACCATTAATCTGTTTACTATGGATCTTATTTTGATAGATTTATTTCCTTCCATAAATATGATTCAATGTATCCTGACCGTCGTATTATATACTACTGATTTCATTTATTTACTGATTTTTTATATATTCATGCTCCATTTAATTACATACTAGTTTGAAATAATCTTTAGCACTACCGATTATTCCATTAGTCATTTCTGGCCATTTAATCGGGGAAAACCAAAAGTACCTAATTACAAATACAAAATGTATTATGGAGTTAAACTTTATGAAAACATTTTATCTGTCGATGTGGTGTTCTTGATAAATAATTTTTTAAAATAAAACTTCTCGTATTGATATAAGATATTTCACTTTGATAGAGAAAACATCTTTAATCGATTATCCACCCTTGACAAAACAATTCCTCTATTGAGTTATGGTGCTATAAATTCACCTTCAAAGTGGTTGTTAATCTGAACTAGAATATGAATATAATTTATTCCATTATCAGTCTTTCAATGAATTGCTGAAAAAAAAATTTCTGGGATTGATATAAAATTATATAACTTTATCATTAGGTATTATAATAAACACATGAAATCAACGTCCGTAATTCAGAAGTGAGACCCATATCTTTCAACCATAACAACTGGTCTCCGTGTTATTCTCACTCAGACTGACGAGTCATTCATTTATTGTTTTATATTTCACAATAACAATTTTAACAATAACAACACAATTTTAAAAAATGTGAAATCTTATTTTATATACATATATTAGTAGAGGTTGGCAGCAAATCTTTTTGGAGGCATATTTTGTTGAAATAAACCGCAGATTCGGCATTTACGACTTTCAAACTAAGCTGTTCCAGTCTCCTGACAGTCTTACAAATAGAAGAAAATTTCTTCTTCTTCTTATTGTACAAATACAATAAGATAATACGAGCAATGAAAAACACTTTAATAAAGTGTTTCAAAAAGTGTCTCAATGTCCTTTGGACAACTTATTTGGGAATTACCACCTTCTATTCGTAAGACTGTCAGGAGACTGGAACAGCTTAGTTTGAAAGTCCGTAAATGCCGAAGCTTCGGTACATTTCAACAATATATATATATATATCGAAGAAGGGTGAGTTGCTTGGAAAGATATCGAGTACTCCAAGCGGCTGACATTTGCTCCTGATGATGACGTATACCGAAATATCATAGTGGGTTTTTGTGTTTTCTATGTGTACATTTATGTTATTTACTTTGATGTACAGTTTTGACATATATATGTATAGTGATTTTGTGATAAATTATTTTTAGTGTTTTCTGTGTTGGATTCTTTGTGTTATTGAGTTTATTGTCCTAAGAGACCTTTCATGTTATTCGACGTTGTATATATATATATATATATATATATAATATATACAATTAAAAGAAACGGTCCAGCGGACTATTTAAATAAAATAAATTCAAAACGAAGGAAAGACACAGACAAAACTCACATCGATATTTCGACCATCGTCGTCATCAGGAGGTGTGAAGAGCGAAGAGTTTTCCTGCGGGACTCTTCGCTCTTCACACCTCCTGATGACGATGATGGTCGAAATATCGATGTGAGTTTTGTCTGTGTCTTTCTGTGTGTTTCCTTCGTTCTGAATTTATTTTATATATATATATATAATATCAATGATCAAACCACAATAAGAAATGGGAAAACAAGACTAAGATCTTTCAACCGTAACAAGCGGTCTTCGTCAGAGTCAAAAACCCAACTGAACACTAGATGCAGAAAACATCTGGTGAGGAGTTGAGAAGAGTGGGAGGGAAGAGTGGTATTTAAAAGGGTGAAAGCACAGGAAAGGACTAATGTCCAGAAAGGGATGTTTGGGGAAACAAAGGAGTACAGTAAGAAAAAGTAAAAAACTATCCGCTAGCTGTCAACCTTCTTTGAAGAGGCTATTGCCCTCGTAACGAAAGTATCAAGTTTGAAGAGACCGTTACTAATGTTTATAATATTAGATCTATTAAATTTAATTAGAGACGATTCAATAATATTTCTTAACAACATTGATTTTTCATAGGTAATAAATTTAGCTCCTGTCCAATCAATATGATGATTTTCATTTTTTATATGCAAGAATAAGGCACTACTTTTTTCCTGTCGACTTACGTTATATTGGTGTTGTTTTACACGTGTCTTTAATGATTTACCAGTTTGACCAATATAAATTTTATGGCAATTTTTGCACGGAATTTTATTAATACCAGCGGACTCCAATTCGCTGGGAGAGTTTTTTATTAACATATTACCCACGTTATTACGATTAGAAAACACTATATTAAAATCAAGTTGTTTGGCTAATCTTGGAAGGGGGTCCAATGATTCGTGGTATGACAAAACTATAGAATTTGATAATAAAAGGGGCTCTGTTGAAGTATTAGAGAAAGTTTTTTTAGCACCCTTCAAAGCTAAATCGATATAAGAAGAGGGGTATTTTAATGAAAGGGCAATTGACCTAATGTTATTAATCTCTTCATTAAGAAATTCAGGAGAGCAAATTCTTAACGCCCTCAAAAACATATTTCTAAAAACAGAAATTTTAACATTTTTTGGATGCGAAGAATAAAAGTGAACGTATGCAAGTACATTCATAGGTTTTCTATATACACTAAAGCGTAACTCATTAGGTAACCTATGGATCAGGACATCTAAGAAGGGCAGATTACCACTTATTTCTTCTTCCATTGTGAATTTGATTGTCGGCACTAATGAATTCAATTTTGTTAGGAACTCAACTTTATTTAAAGAATTGGGACAAATGCAAAGAATATCGTCAACATATCTATACCATTTAACATTTTTGGGCAAAATTGAGCTTAACATTTTACTCTCAAACATTTGTTTATGTGAAATCTTCTTATATATATATATATATATATATATATATATATATATATATAAATCAAAATATTAAAACGGTCCAAACCGGACAGATATATAAATGAAAAAAGACAACAAATAGAAGAAGCGAGAAAACTTACTGGGTCGATATTTCGAACTGAAGTTCGTCGTCAGGGAGAAGAAGGGAAGAGGAAGAGGCACGTGCGTCCACTCGCAAAGCAGAGGGCTACTGGGGGCTCCAGGCGGCGGTCACCAGTTGTAGTAGCTCGAGGCGCTGCAGGCTAATCCCCCGTGAACGACACCATTCCACCACGAGCGAACACGCGTACCGTAATAGTCGGGAAAAGGTAGAAAGGAGGACAGAAGTGGCGAAGAGGAAGAGGAGAAAGAGAGTGAGGGAAAAAAAAATATATATATATATAAATAGCAATAAAAAAAAAAAAAAAAAACTAACGTTTGAGATTGAGGCCAGGTGGGGAGCGGGCATTAAGTAACCAAATGTGAGCCTCCTCAGAGGCTCTCAAAGTTAACCTTTTCTCATCTTTTGCAACTATTTTGAGAATTTGTACTGTGAAGCAGTCATTAAAAGGAAGGCCATGGCTATTCGCGTGGATAGCAACAGGCAGGTTGCTGCGTCGTCTGACTGAATCTCTGTGTCCAGTCATGCGGATGCTAAGCATGTTGGAGGAAAGGCCAACATAGAAAGCACCGCACTGGACACATTCCAAGCGATAGACGCAGTTAGTGCTGGTGCACGAGGTGTTGGGGGGGACTTGAAAACTATTGTTGAGATTTGAGAAGAGAGGTTCAGGGTTAATGATGGGGCAGGTGAGGCAGCGGGGTCGGCCACATCGTTGAGTGCCTCCGCGATCACCTACAGGCCTGGGGGTGTGGTCAGTTCTATGGGAGAAAAGGTTGCCTAAGTTGCGGGGCTTTTTGAAGGAGAGACGGGGGATGTGTTTGAAGACAGACGAGGTTGAGGAAGAAGAAGAGAGCAGATGAAAAATTTCTTTTATGGCTGTCCTGAGTTTGTAGACGCCTGGAAAGAATGTAGTGATGAGGAGAGGAGATGGAGTTGGGGTTTTAGGCTGGGGTTGGTAGTTGGTGGTGGGAGGTATCAGGCGTCTTTCAACAAACCTGGAGAGTAGCCCCGTTCAATGAACTTCTTTCTGAGTTTGTCGACATGGAGCTGTCGTTGTTGGAGGCTATTGCAAATGCGATTAATGCGGATAGAGAGGGAGCGAGGTAGAGACTTTTTTACATGGGGAGGATGACAGCTATTGACGTGGAGGTATTGCTGAGCGTTGGTGGGTTTGGTGTGAACAGACGTGGTAAAGGTTTTGCCGTTAACTGATACATTGACATCTAAAAAGGTCAAGGAACTATATGAAAGAGAGTGGGTGAAATTAAGCGTAGAGCAGGAAGTTTGGAAAGCATAAATGAAAGTGTCTAGAGAGTTTCTGCTGTGTGGCCAAATGAAGAAAATGTCATCGATGTATCTAGTATAGAGAAGGGGTTGATCAGGGTAGGAGGCTAGGAAGTCTTGTTCGAGTTTGGCCATGAAGAGATTAGCAAAAGACGGTGCCATTTTTGTTCCCATGGCAGTACCTCTAGTTTGGAGGTAAAAAGTATCTTCGAACTAGAGGTACTGCCATGGGAACAAAAATGGCACCGTCTTTTGCTAATCTCTTCATGGCCAAACTCGAACAAGACTTCCTAGCCTCCTACCCTGATCAACCCCTTCTCTATACTAGATACATCGATGACATTTTCTTCATTTGGCCACACAGCAGAAACTCTCTAGACACTTTCATTTATGCTTTCCAAACTTCCTGCTCCACGCTTAATTTCACCCACTCTCTTTCATATAGTTCCTTGACCTTTTTAGATGTCAATGTATCAGTTAACGGCAAAACCTTTACCACGTCTGTTCACACCAAACCCACCAACGCTCAGCAATACCTCCACGTCAATAGCTGTCATCCTCCCCATGTAAAAAAGTCTCTACCTCGCTCCCTCTCTATCCGCATTAATCGCATTTGCAATAGCCTCCAACAACGACAGCTCCATGTCGACAAACTCAGAAAGAAGTTCATTGAACGGGGCTACTCTCCCAGGTTTGTTGAAAGACGCCTGATACCTCCCACCACCAACTACCAACCCCAGCCTAAAACCCCAACTCCATCTCCTCTCCTCATCACTACATTCTTTCCAGGCGTCTACAAACTCAGGACAGCCATAAAAGAAATTTTTCATCTGCTCTCTTCTTCTTCCTCAACCTCGTCTGTCTTCAAACACATCCCCCGTCTCTCCTTCAAAAAGCCCCGCAACTTAGGCAACCTTTTCTCCCATAGAACTGACCACACCCCCAGGCCTGTAGGTGATCGCGGAGGCACTCAACGATGTGGCCGACCCCGCTGCGTATGTGGCCGACTATTACGGTACGCGTGTTCGCTCGTGGTGGAATGGTGTCGTTCACGGGGGATTAGCCTGCAGCGCCTCGAGCTACTACAACTGGTGACCGCCGCCTGGAGCCCCCAGTAGCCCTCTGCTTCTGCGAGTGGACGCACGTGCCTCTTCCTCTTCCCTTCTTCTTCCCTTCTTCTCCCTGACGACGAACTTCAGTTCGAAATATCGACCCAGTAAGTTTTCTCGCTTCTTCTATTTGTTGTCTTTTTTGATTTATATATATATATATATACATTTTTTTTCGTTGGAAATACGATCCAAAACGGACGAATATAGTTCAATATAAACAAAGAAACATAGAGAAATCAAAAGAACACACTCACAGTCTCTAATTTTCGGTTTGAACCGTCTTCAGGAGAGATAAGAGAGGGAAACCAAGCGCACTGGTTCAGAGACGGTTGGAGACCAACAGTGTTGCCGCATGCGCGCCCGTTCACAGAAAGTAAGGTAGACAGGAATCTATTTATAATTACATTAAATTAATGGAATATGAAAACAATAAATAAATAAAAGAAAAAATTACATATCTGTTCGTTAATATGTATCAATTTCCCTTAATTTTTCAATTTTTTCTTTTATTTATTTATTGTTTTCATATTCCATTAATTTAATGTAATTATAAATTGATTCCTGTCTACCTTATTTTCTGTGAACGGGCGCGCATGCGGCAACACTGTTGGTCTCCAACCGTCTCTGAACCAGTGCGCTTGGTTTCCCTCTCTTATCTCTCCTGAAGACGGTTCAAACCGAAAATTAGAGACTGTAAGTGTGTTCTTTTGATTTCTCTATGTTTCTTTGTTTATATTGAACTATATATATATATATGTTTGTGTACGTTTAAACAGTCCACCTCGAAGACTATATGTCAATTTACAGTGGACACAGAAAGAGCATAAGTCATTTCAATATTTCGATAGCGTCATCATCAGGAAAAGTTGCCGACCAGGTGGTTAGGTATTCCACCTAAACATATTCTGACGGTAACGGCTGTCGAAATATTGAAGTCACTTATGTTTGTTCTTTAAATATTTATGATATGTTTAATGCATAACTGGTATCTAAATGTTGGTTTAAACTCCAGAACTAATGAGATTGTCCTTTTTTGTTTCAGATGTTTTATTCGCACATATTTAATGGATGTTATGCAGCATTGTTGTTTATTGTACTGGTTTTCTTTATTATTTATGGAATCCAAGTCTTTGTCAAGGTGATTGATTGATTTGTTTTATTATTTTTACTTTACTATAAGTAAAGTATAGTGATCGTGAAAAAATTCGATCTCGAGATTTTGACGGAATTACATGTTTTGAGGTCCCAGAAGTCGTTTTATGACGTTTTTACGATGATGTCTGTGTGTGTGTGGGTGGGTGGGTGTGTGTGTTAGCATTGCTTGTTACCACGCTACGGTCCAGAATCTTTGATGGATCAAGTTGATATTTTACACAAAAATGGGCCTCATAAAGACGAAGATCCCTATTGTTTGGGAAGAATTATGCATGATGGGAAAGTCACTTTTTTTGCCAAAAACCGTTTTTTTTTAAACATTTATTTCTCCTAGACTGATAACCCTAGAGTTTTGAAATTTTGACATTATCATTGAGGTTACAAATTGAACAAACGAAAAATATATTCAGAATTTTATAACCACAGGAAATATTTTTTTTTTCAATAAAATGTACAAATTTTGACTTATAATTCAATCTCAAACCTTGTGAGAGCGATACAAGCCATACTGTTTGACGGATCAAAATAAAACTATGCCTATAAATAGAACATTATGTGGAGAATGAGTTGAGATATTTTTTTTCAAAATAACATTCGCTAAAGGGGCGTTACAGTATGATTTCTGTTTTCAGAAAATGCTTTTTTGACGCTAAACGGCTCATTAAAAAATAATGAAAATTTGACCAAAAATGGAACAGAAAATTAGCAATTCATAAAAAAAAATCATGAAGTTTCAATTATGGGAAAGAGCAATAACGCTATAAAAAATTGTTTGTTTATCTTAGACTAAGAGATCACCTGCTATACTTGTCGAATTTTTATATTTTTTTTCATTGTTTACTTTGACTTAGAAATTTTTTGAGCGATTCCACTGAGATAAAATTGATATTAATAAAGGAACAATTTAAATTGTTTATTGACTTATATGAGATGTAAGAGGAATAATATTGTGCAGAAAAATGATAACATACACTCAGAAAAAATTCGTATATATGTTATTTGACAAAGGGGAAGGAAAATGATCTTATTAAATACTAAGAAGCTTATTATTATTATTATTTTAAAGATTATTATTCCCAGTATAATAATTCTATAAAAGACCAAAAATGTAAATGATAATTCATAATTGGAATCTTTCGTTTAGAGATTAATAAATGTAATTATTGTACATCTTTAATTAACAAAGCACCTTAAAATAACATTTTCTTCGCTGTTTAAGATGTTTTTCAGAGAAAAAAAGGGTATTTTCCTGTTTTAAATTTTAAAATTTTACTTTAATATTCAATGTAGAAGGATGTCAAGTAAACGATGTAAGAAATCCACCACTGGCTGTTTGAACGAAAGCCATTCTCTTGTAGGAGAATAAATCGTTTCAAGAAATGTTCACTTTGGTTTTTCAAAAATGTTATTACCGCTGTAGTTATACTAATGAAATTATTTGCAAATAATAAATTATTTGTGATGTACAAAAATAAGCTTATAAATAGATATGTCCTTCAATAACTATCTGTACTACCTCACGAATGAAATGCTAATAATTATATCCCATTTAGATATTTATGTTATGCTTAAATGAGACGTTATGTTTTATATACTCAAGAAATTTGACATTAAGTTACTTATAGTAAAGTAGAGTGTAGGCCACTCCATATTTTTTTAAATTTTGAGCTCATGAAATTTGTTTGAAATATTAGATTTTATTAATTCATAAGTTGCAATTCCCATTTTCTCTCTTTCCTCTTGTCGCTCTCTTTTTCTTTTCTTTTAACTGTTGTTTTTTTCTCACATTATTTATTATTATGTATTACAATTGCATACGCTTAGTGAATAATGACTGTTGCAGGTGAGAGGAGGTTTCCTGTGTGATGACTTGACTCAGTCTCGAGCTATGACAGAGGAGGTGACCCAGCTCTTCCCTTCCTCACCTCCCGTAAGTCAATATTATATACCTCGCGTAATATCTCCTCAATCAATAGTTTTTTAAATTATATATCATATTGAGTTTTCCTTAATGATGTTTATCTTTGTGTTGGTGGGTATACTGGTTGGTTCTAAGCCAACCTGCTACTATAGACGGAACTCAATAGATGTTCTTTTTAATCATATATTGTCTCTTACTGTTAATCAAAATAAATAAAGTTTTTATCAGATAGTACTCTTGTTAACGTGGTACTAGATACAGAATTTAAATTTTTTAGAATCAGCAGTATGACAAGGAAAAATTAGTGCATTGTTTATATGAAGAACAATGAAATACCTTTACCTTGCTTCAATTTGGCAAAAATCAGTAGTTGCTCTTCTACAACTGAACTAAATGTCTGTAAAGTTTCATTAAGACTTGTACACTCACAGTGTATTTACAAAATTTTAGATACACACCCACCTACACATAACAAAAGAAGTCAACATTAAAAAAAATATTAAAAACTCATTTAGGAGACCTCCAAACGTGTGAATCTCTCAAACTCTTTAAACAGATTTTTCCATGTTAAAATTTTAATGAGAGCTTGGAGGGTGTAATAATCGGTAATGATTTTGACTTTACTGAAAGATAAACAGTGAGTAGTGGAACACTTCCAAAATTAATAACTATAACTGATGAAGGTAGTGAGCGACCCATTTACTAGGAGAAGTTTGACAGCGCTGTTGCAAATGGTTGCAGCTGTAACTATTTTAATATTTAATTTCTGATTTCTCTTCTAGGTGCATGAGTCTGTTGCGAAGAGAGTTGACATCTCTCAACTTCACCAGTCAAGACTGGGTCTTTTGTCACAGGCTCTTATGCTGGCTGCAGTCATCGTCTTGTTGTGTAGCGAAACTTTTGGTCACTTCTGGAAGTCAAAGTATTTTATCTTCTTACTATTTAATTGCTTGTTATTGTGACAGTCTAAAAGAAGCTGTAAAACTCTTAGAGATGCTGTAATAATGTTTACCTGAATATCCACACTACTGGAACAAAAGATTCTAAGGAAATCAATTCGGAAATTCTCCACCTTCAAAAAGTGAATCATTACAGTTGTATCTTTGTTAAAAAACAGTAAAGTTAATAACAAAAGTAGGTTTGATGACCTTGAGTATATACATTTGTTTTGGTTTGGAACAAAAAGTTATAGGGTTGGTTAATGTTTCACCAAATTCCCTCATATTTTATTTTATTATCAAAATAATGATTCGTATTCATTTCAGAACAAAAATGTAACCATTTTACGTAAACAGTCCCATATCTATTTTAAACATTATACATTATTTTTAATTTTTTATAAGGTGTCTTGTCATTAAAAAAAATTGAAATGTTGATGGTTTTGCATTTTTAGGTTTACTGGATCCGTTTTGTTATTTTTTTTTGAGTGGGTGTTATTTCTCTATTATCTCTTGATCAGTGTTATTTTCATTATTTAATCACAGTCAGTCGTAAGCAACATATGTTTAAGTGTTCACCAATTGTCCTAAGCAGATATGTCACTTATATTTTCTTCATAATTAGCAGTAAATAGTAGCCAGTTTGAAGTAAATCAATTTTAATGAAATTGATTGTTCGGTCTTTCTTTTGATAGATGTTACTTAAAGTCTGAGTGAAGACCATTCCAGGTTTTTTAGTCGTGGTTGTTTTAATGTAAGACTTTTGAATTGAATTAATTTTCCTTTTGTCCTTCAATAATTTGTTATAGTAGTGCAGATATTTTGTTAGTCATTCTTACAAGATTTCTCTTCAAGTGTTAAGCCATTTATAATTTGTTTCTTAAAAATAGTGAATACATATAGATGTTGGATTGCCAGTGTTGACACCTGTCGACGTAAAATTGGTTGTTAAATTACTTTTACTGTTTTCTTCGTTTATTCCACCTTACATCTTATCGTCTGATAGTATATTTATATCCTTAATCTACTTGGAGTATTACATTCATTATTTTGTCGATCTTATTATTATTTAAATATTTCCAGGGTTCCTATTCACAGCAGAAACTGGCATAATTTACTCTTCAGAATTATTGAAGTCGGTGTGGCTTTGTGGTTTCCTTGCGTGCTTTGGAATTGTATGAGGTAAGTATTCTATTTACGTAGTAGTTCTTCTTATCCAAAACTAATCTCAAAAATATATTCTTGAATTTGAAGAGTAAATAACTATCTTATATATCAGACATGGGCAACCTGCGGCCCTCGATTATCTGGAATTCCATCTTAGTATTTACAATTCATTTGCTTTTTACTTATCAACAAAAACTCACTGAGGCGTTGGGAAGGGAAGTAAATCTTTGGAAAGAGGGAGGGAGAGAGAGTGAGTGCAACAACAACAAATGCTTATTTTTTTTATATGATGATACTAATTTTTGCGTTGTTATAATTGTTTCATTATCATTATGAAATAATGAGATAGAAAAAAAATTCATCATATGAGTAATACAAATTAAAATAATTATTGAAACATTAATATAGCACACAGTATATATAGGATATACACAAAATAAAATTTATCAGAACTGGGTCAGTTCTTCAGGTTGAAATTAAACTCTCAATGGTGACGTTTTGGTTTTTATTTCATTCCCTAAATATGATAAAAACTAACTTTAGGTTGTTCATCCATCTGCACTGACTAGTGCAGACTTATAGAGTCATCTATAGAATACAGTAAATATAGTACAAAATAAAATAATGAACGGTAGACTTACCGTTCTTCACGATCCACGCAGTCAGGAGTTTCTGTCCTCCCCTTAGTCTAACTTAATAACCTAACCAATGCACCTTTGCTGCTTTAATTACGCTGACTACACGATACTGTTGTTACATTTGATAACTAGGTAAATAACAATGGCAAGGGCTAGCATTGAATAAATAAAGTGACCCAGGGAACCCAGAATTATGTGGGTGGGTAGACTTCCTGATACCCAAGGAAAGCGGAGTCTTGCGTTAAGAGTCACTCTAGAAAAGGTTCGACTGAGCCATTGCCCCCACAGTTAGAATTTTAGAACCCTTAGAAGCTCGAAATGTCACCCGAATGCACATTAACGGCCTTTTTACGGACTACCAAGAGTTCAATAGTTCATAGGTTAGTTCTAAATCTGCACTCTCTGTAGGTGAGTAGTTAACTATTGGATGGATCATTAAAAAATATGAGAGGGCACTTTCATTTCCATCTGTAGGGTAAAAATCTAATGAAATGGTCTCCATTTATAAAAATTTTATGGTATAAACAACGCGTTTCGAACACGTAGTGTTCTTCCTCAGGCATTAACTAAAAAATACAATGACACCAGAGAGTTATCTACAGTATACAGTAAATATAGTACAAAATAAAAATAAAATAAGGAAGAGAATACGAACCTAAGGGTCAGTGTCTGTGGCACAACTGACTAGGAATAGGATGGACGTGGGCGATGGTATGTTTCATATTAGAAGGCAGTTACATTTCATTGTTATTTTTTTTCCCTAAAGGTTAGGCTGAGCCTTTACATTTGCTCTAGAACTAAGTATAAGAAACATATTGAAAATATAACACAAAGAACTATAACGAAATATAAACAAATATAGGAATACGGAGAAAATAGAATTTTTTGTTTATATAAATAAATAAATTAAGAAAAGTTGTGCACTTGGAAATTTGTTCATTGAGGCAAGTAGAAGAATTATCGCGCACTAATTTGTTAATTTCATACTCTTCTGAAATAGTTATTTTACGGAATTTATTGTTTCTATGTAATATTTGTATATTTTGGTCTGGGAAAAATTGATGGTTATTGGTGACTAAATGTTGGTTACCCTACAAGAGTAAATACCACATAATAAGTGATAGCATTACGTTAGAATCAATTCCATCTTTTTTTAGCGAACTTCAGGTTTGACAATGGGAGAGTATGTTTTGATGCCAAATATTACCAAGGACCCTTGACTATCAAACTACCATCGTTTTGCTAACATTGCATAATTTAAAAATTGTCTTTTAACAGTCGGAGATGCTTGGGTGGCACCATCCTTATTGTTTTTTTTTTTCTACGACCTGCATTCTTCAAATAGTGTAGATGACATGCCTCTGTTTAATACGTAGTTAGATCATAGATTTCTCAAAAAAGTGTATCTGCCAAGCAAAGTGTCGGCACAGGAGATGGTCGCGAAGACATGTTCTTAATAACCATATCCATACATTAAATGTGGGAAACTCATTATATTCCCATCACTTTTTGTGGTTTTTCTTTTTTTTTTTAAAAAAAAAACTATGCCGGGAGCACCGCATGTAGGCGATTTATGTCACTCTCCTACATTTTGTGTTAATGTTTCGTAGAAATACCTTATCTAGTTTAATTTTTTTCTTTAGAATTTTTTTTATTTGTTTAATTTACTTAGTGTTGATAGTCGGTTTGTGAGGCTGTAGTTTTCAGGTTGATGGAATTATGTTTTTGTATTTAAATTCTACTTGATTTTGTAAATAATGGAGTAGTAAAAAGTTTCATTCCGTAGTAATTTCTACTTGTTCAGTATAACTTTTTATGTAAGTAACTAAATGATTTTTATGTGTGATTTTATTTTCCTCAGCCCTGAGCAGCTTTGGATTTTGAACCCTCGTAAACTTCTGAAATCAGATAGAACACTCAAGGCAAAATTAACTGCCTTAAATGAAACAACTTTTAATGAGAAACCAACGCCATCTGGTACCAGTAAGTTCAGTTTACGTATGCTATATCCATGTTATAATGAAAAAATAAAATAAGGTTTATATTTAAACGGGGCACATAATTATAATAACAAGAAGGTTGAATTTTGTAGTCTCATTATAAGTTTCAAGATACTTTTGTGGTCTTCGTCAGAGTCTCACTCATACTGACGAGGACCATTTATTTGGGTTGAAAGATTTAGTCGTATTTCTGTGTTTCTTACTGTGCTTTAAACGTTGATATAATAACTCAAATATTCTAGGTAGCAGTCATATCCTGATTAGACAATGGCTTTTCTAAAATCCTTAAACTTAATACAGAGAGAATAAATAGTAAACCAGAAGAGCAAGATGAAGTAATTATACTACTTTAAGGATAAACTAGAAGGGGCCTAGCTACAATTTGGGTTTTTATAGAATCTTCTAAAGTGCAAAAAAATATACTTGAACCCTGTTATGAGACCACTAAATTTACTGTAAAATCTTGTCATTATTTTTGTCTTTGTGAATGCTCTGAGTGAACAGTAGTCTAATGTACTCAGCAGATTTAAATGAAAACCATTCATATTTAAATTCACGACAGACTCCTCCTTCTTTAAAAAGTCTTTAATAGAAAGTCTTTAAAGCCTGCACGTCTAGAAACCACTTGTGTGTCAAGTATACTCTAGTGGTAGCATGCATGTCATTAGTACTAAAGATTCGAGGTACGAATTGTAACCTTGCGTTTTTTTTTTTGAGATAGAAAATATTGTGTATACAATTTTCCAAATCTGATTAGGTCACGAGCTTTGCGATGTTCCGTGAAAGATCTCTACTCTATTAAATGAGTGAGGAAATATTAATGACTCCCAATGTAGAATTGACATGGTATTTTGAGTCACCCATCACTAATATTAGTGACTAATAATAATTGATCTTTTTTCTCTGTAACAGCACTGTTACTGAGGGTGAAAAATCTGTAAGTAATTGCAGACACAAAGATCTCTTTAACCACCCTGATTGAAGTTTATACTAGAGAGTCGGCTTGTCGTGCTTAGAGGTTTTCATTATTGGTATTAGACCAGAGCACTTAGTGTGCTAGAAGCAAATGCTGACGTAGTCGTCACTTGTCTTACCTGATTACGACGAGGTCAAAATTAGTAGTGACTCTGTAATCTGTATGTATGTTTTTTCTGTGAATCTAGTTTATTTAGTTCTGGGGATCGTTTTATTTAATTGATTATATATGTAAATATTCCCTCCAGAAGGAAGAAACAGAGGAAACTGACATACTCTAACCGGATAATTTTACATTGTTGGTGTTATTTATTGGAGAATATTTTATATATTATAAATATATTTTCTAATAGCAATTAAATGTGCAGTCATCATTTATACTGAACCAATTCAGTACTCATTCAATAATTGATGATGACACTATATTGTCATGGACACGTCAGTTGATTGCTCATGTCCATGGGTGGATGATTTGTTGATTGCTGGACTAAATTAGTGGATTGTGTAGGTGGTGAATGTTGGATATGCTACGACGTCGAGAAGAAAGACCTTATGATCCAGCCTTGCTTGTGCAAAGGAGACGTCCGCATGGTCCACCACTCCTGCCTCGTCAAATGGCTCGTTGAAGTAAGTATTTACACAGATATTGTTTTTTTTTCTTTTGAGAATTTTGGAATTCTCTCTTAATAGTCCCTAACTAGTAAGAGAAATGTATTACTAACTACAAATGTGTCATCACTTAAGCGGTTTTAGAGTTCAGTTAATTGTAAAGGTACATTTTAAAAAAAATCTCGTAATGACACTTTTAAATGCTAAAATATGCTGTAATCAAAAAGCTAAAATATATTTGTGCCTTCATTGTTTAAATATAGTGAAATATTTAGAAAATACTAGCCTTTATGGAAGATAAATATGTGTGGTTAGTGACAGTTTGGAGTGAGGGGATGAAATACTAAGAGAGTGGGACTATGGATGAAAGGGATTCAAAGAGATTGGAGGAACCTGGCGTACTGAAGGGCTACGAACAGGCTTTAACGGCTGATTGACAGACCTGGTAGAGTGTGGAGGCAGAACAATTACCTGTCGACAGAGAGGGGGGAGCAGTCTTAATCATAATTCCATAATTGTGGTATTAGTGATAGTTATTGCACAAATTCTGCAATAAGTATTCGATACATTCTGCAGGCAAAATTAATCAGTCGAATTGCCAATTAACGAAAGACGGACTATTAAAAAACAAACGGACGATGAATAAAAAAAACTTGCAAACGATGATTACTCAATAATCGTAAACTCAGTATACGATTACAGCTATAATCAGGTTACGTTAGGAATGCAAACTAACAGTAATTCGGTAAATACTTAATCATCTCTTTTGGTGTTTACTTTGAAGTTTACAAATTTATTATGGGATAGATAACTAATTGGTTTTAACATATTCACTATCTCATTTGGTACCATGTATAAGTTTGTGCATGAGCGCGAGCTTCGTGCAAATGTATCTTGAAAAAATGTCACAATAAACATACGTACTCTAAAAACTGAAAATCTCCTCAATACACCTTTTTGTTCAGAATTTTCATTTTTTCTTTTATTATGACTTTACCTGCTCTAATTTCATTTATATTTATGGGTGTTACTTTATTTTTCAGTCTCTTGGAAAAGACAAGAATAGCACTAGCCCTCAGATGTGCTGTCCTGTTTGTAATGCCCAGTACAATATTTCATGTTCAGGTATTTATTTTTATTCGCTTAATATGAATGCTGCATTGCTTAAACGTTTATATTTTGTTCAAACAATTTTACATTCAAAAATGTTAGGCTAAAATTCCTTATTTAACATCATATAGGACGCATGGGCTTCTAAAACACCTTCCCATTTCAGCAGGAGAGATTCAGAAAAAAGTACTTAGTGTTCTAAATAATCCCTACTAGAATTACTAACTTCAAATAATGCCTCATCTTCTCTGCATTAAAAGCCTTCATAATTATTTCAGGCTTGAAATGTCCCAAAATTTCTTCACCTTTGTAAAGTAAGAACCTTTTCGTGATTAAGGAATTAAAATAAAAGTACCACTATTACAGAAACATGTTTGTGACACTAGAACAGTAATGCCTAGAAGGTAATTGAAATGGATGGTTGCAAGTTATAACTTGTTTTGACTCCATAACAAAACAAAGTTACAATACCCATCGTTGTAATGGAAATTTAATAGCTCAGCGAGCAACTTGCTTAGTACCATTCGTATCAATCTTCTCTGGTGTTAACAAAAAAATGTTACCTGGACATCTAAATCAGAGGGTTGAATGTATTCTTTACAGTTTTTTGTAAATGTAGAGTAATTGTAAAGAATAATAGAAATAGAAGTCGATGTTGAACAGGGAGTGCTTTCCGGTGCAGTTCCTATGAGGACGTGAACTGGTGCAAAGTGAGGGAGCACAGCTTTGGGACCATTCATAACAGTCTTGAGACAGAGTTGAGGGTTGTTGAGTCACTATATTGCTCTGTGTCTAACGCACTTGAGTTGCTCCCTTTATTCCTAAGCGATACCGTTGATTCTCCACCTGAGTTAGGGAATCTCTCATCGGCATATTGAAGATTACAGATTAAATGTTCGACTTCCCCGACTAGGTGATCTAAATTACTTTGCTATACAAGTTTCCTATCAGCTTCAAATTACCACCTAGGTAAAGCTGAGCCATTAATGCTTCTTCCATTATAGTAGAATAGGCTTCATGTGGAGTCTCGTTAGAATGGAAGCGGACGTTTTGAATGAAGTACGTCGGGCAATACTCTCCCCAAGTAAGAGGCAGGCTATGCGATTTCAAGGTCAGAAGTACAGTTGTCCAGATTATTTTCTGTTATAACACCTCACGAGCAATTGGAGACCTGCTGTATTCATCAACGGCTGTTAGAATGTAATAGTTATTTATTACCAGTGTTTCGCAATGGTCCTTTAAAGGAAGATCGAATAAATACATGGCTTTGATGTGAGTAACGTATTATGATATTTGAAAAGGTGGTTTTAGTAGTTCTGGCGATTCAGAGCACGTAGAAGTGACTCGTTTTAAGTCGTTCAGGAAATATGAAGTTTCTACTTCTGATAAAGTGGGTCAGACAAGTTAACGGTGGCGAAGTCTAGCGCTCTTTGAGACTCTTTATGCAGCCATTGCAAAGCAATAGGCTCGATGAATTGCATCAGGTGCGCCGTTTGTAAATGTTTATTGGAATTGTAACTAGATAGCTCTAAGTGTAATCTGTAAAGCTTATCGTTTATTTTGATACTGTGACATGAATCTAATAAAACCCATTAGATGCAGACTTCTGGTCGGTGACAAGAGTAAAGTGTCTGCCACTAACATTATGCCTGCACTTTCATACTGATTCAACTATAGCACAAGCTTCTTTTTCCACCAAATAACATGCGTTTCTTTCGCTGTTTGTCAGAATCCTAGAATAGAAAGCAACCGGTCTTTCAGATTGATTTGGGATTAACATTGCAATAAGGTTTGCACCAATCAAAATTACAGCGGTTCGTCTCATCCACGTGATTAATTGCAGAAGTTAATACATCCCTTTTTAAATTTTGAAGCTGATTTTCCCTACCTCATTCAAAGGAAACTTACGAACTTGAACTAGAGATTATATTTATCTGAGAAATATCTCATCAATATAAGTAATAAAAAATAAAGGTGCATGTAGTCAGGGTTGGTGAAAGGTTGTATCGCAAGGTAGGTTAGTGTAAGTCAGGGAGGAGATTAACCTAAGGGAGTTTCAACTAGCCTATTAGTCGCAAGGTAATTTTATTTAACCAAAATTTTGGAGAAAAGGTTCGTCCTATATGGTGTTAAATGTGTTTTTTGAATAGAATTTTAAAATTGCTTTACTAAAAGACAGATGCGATGAAGCTCGTATGTATTATTCGATCTAAGTGGTATATTTTGTGAACCAAACTGAGTCAAGTATTATTAGAATAGAATTTTAAACACTGTTCTCAATTCTATTAAGTTTGAAGAAGTGTTTAAAGGGTATTTTAATGTGATTTTTCAATTTCAGATAGGGTAAGTCTTTCGAAGGTAATGAGGAGCCAGGCATGGTTGCAGAGCTGCGTGATTACTTGTTTCATGGTGTCCACCATGGGTTTGGCCATCCTTGTAGCTAATCTTGTCAGTAACACCCTGGCCAAGGTCTTGACCGTGGGAAGTGCATGTCTTATCTTGTATGTCTCCATCAGGTGAGTCTATGCATCCTTCAGTATACTAATTCATCAGTCTACTATTATATTTCATTGATGATTTAAAATTCCTGAAAGGCTCTGTTGTCTAAATGGGGTGGGTTTGACATATGCCTATGATAGAATGAAAAGATTGTTGACACATTGTCGATAGAATGTGGTTGGACCATTAGTAATCCTGAAAAAAATATATTTAATTAATTATAAAATCGTTTTACTAAAAAAGATTGCTGGGACAAACAAAGATAATAGTAATAATAAGACACCGTTAACAAAGCAAAGCAATTGGATCCGAAAAAACAAGGAGTGTCAACGGAGCTCAGGTAACAGAAACATTTGTGTCTCTATGATAATGGCTCAAACCTTAAAAACTGCGTTGAATGCATTTCTTTTTCTTTCATCTGGACTCTACCACTACAATGTTTTACACATTGTTCTTAATTTAATAATTAATGAAATATGAATGACAATTTACAAAAAATATATCTAATAATTTTACAGGCGTTTTAATTTTTTATTAATTTTACAATATAATGTAAGTTGCTTTATCATTGTCCTTGTCTTGCTGAACAAGCCGACTTCAGATTGTGACTTATCTTCTTCTTACATGTTATACATGGTGTGTAATATTCAGTCTTAAATGTAATATTACTATACAGAGGTCGCCAGAAACTACTAAAGAAATATGATTATTGGTTGTATTGAGACGTGGGGAACTTTAATCGTTCATTACATCAAAAGTGGGTTTCATTCCGATCCACTCTTCTACTCTAGAAACTTGGCATTGCGTATGAAGTGTTATCTTAATACCGATATTCCATGGTTAACATTTTCTGAATTCAGAATAGGTAGAAGAGGAAATAGTACGCATAAAAGGTCAACTAAGTTCATCTGTAGAAACCTGTCAGAACATTAAAATAAATACAAAATGAAATTAATTATACTGAGCTTGATGGCAGTTTACGTGTAGTGAAGTTACACATGCACATTATAGATGTTTGTTGTATTCGAAGTGAATAATTGTGTACTTTTTGCAATGAATATCTTAATTAAAGTATGAATTATTTTCATTGATAATTAGTTATTGTCTATTACTCTTATTTTAAAAAGAAATGTATTTCTAATAAATTACTTGTATTAAACTAAGATATTTTAATCATATTGAAATGAACAAATCGATGAATACTGATGGAACTTAATAGCTGTTCTTTTAAGTGATGTATTAAGTGCAATATTCCAGTTTATGATACCTTAAGCATGCCAGTCATTAACCATAACTGTCACCAGTCCAAGGTTGCCTGCCTTCGGTGGTCTAATGGCAACAGATCCTTTTCATATTGGTGAAATCCCAATCGCATCTGAGCGATATAGTTAGATGTGCAGATTTAAAAGAGATGAGCGTTCCGACCTTAGGCTTTTAACCAATATTGCAACCTCCAGTCTGCCTAGGGAATCGTTTGTCGTCAACCTATCAATACATCTTGAAGTCTGGTCAGGGCTGATTAAGTTTTTACTTTATCAAGTTTCTTTTATATTCAAAATACTATAATTCTAAAAAAATAAAATAGTGATTATAAAAAAACTATTAATTTTATTAAATTGTGAGTCCCCTGAATCTATTTTTACTATTTGCTTTAGTATATGTGGGTGCGGGTATTCCAAAATTTTGTAAACACACTATAAATCAAACCGTTCGACAATTCTTAAAGGAATTTAGTATTTATATAGTGAAAGAAAATTTTTTACTTTCATTTTTTAAAATCAGTCAGAAGCTACATGACTTTCAAGTAATCACCAGTTATTCTAAACGGGTTAATACTTGTAATATAAGTGATTTCAATACAGTAGGTTTTACTTGTAAAATTGAATGGTTATCATTCAAGATTTTTTCAGGGATAGAATGGTGTCCTTTTAATAATGCTCTCATAAAATTGAAACTAAGTGAAATAGGGTTAACCTTTAGATTAGATATGTAGCTCTATGTAATCCGTCATTATTACTTTGCAGATTTGTTTGCCAGAAGCAAATGGATGCTTACCAAAGAGCAAAGGTGTCATCGATGTCAATTGAAAACAATGTTTCAACTATTAGCGAAGCTGTCCTGCTGAACAAGCCGACTTCAGATTGTGACTCATCTACTTCTTCCCTATAGCCTTCCGCAATACTCACCAATTCTGTTGCCAAATTATATTTAAGTTCCTGTAATACACAGCTACAATTGCCATCAAATTTGCAATAATACTGAAATATTTTTTTATAACTATTAAGCGTTAGTGAATACTTTACATAACAGTTAATTTATAGGATATTAAGAAGGCTGTTTATAAATTGTAATTTTAAACTGTTTAACCAGAGTGATAGTTGGAAAGGTCGACTAAAGCCTTACTGAATAATAGACATGGTATATCTTTTGAAGTACTTGCAGGGCGCCATCGCTATATGTACTAATTGTAGTAATCTTCCTCAGTTGAACCTCCGTATAGATCTTTTCCATACTAGTTCAAAATAATTGTGTCCGGCTTGGATAGTCTTTCCATTTTTATAGTGAATACTGTTATACAATAATTTAAGAAGTTTATCTCACAATGTCGTGAGGCTTCTGATATTAGGCCAATAATCATTGTAATATAACCATCTGTCTTTTCTAAGATGCAACAAATTCTTCCAAATACATCATTATATCCGTATTACTTATCTTCTACGTTGTTCGCTGAAAGTATTGAGTTTTTATCCCGAGTATGTTTAAAATAAAGTCCGTTAACTAATACGGAAGGGTCTACAACGCCTCTTTAAAATTTAACTGAGGCAATAACTGTTAACTTGAAGACCTTCGTAATAGAGAATATTGATAAATAAGAAAACTTCAGTTCCTCAAACATCCTGTCCAAATATATATCATTATATGGGTGGTTTCCATCCATCGCTAACGCAGTGTGTTGGTCTCCTTTGATCTCTCCCGATAAACAGTTGAACGGAAAATTAACCACTATGTTTGTATTTAAATTTTTTTTCACAAGTTCATTTCTGAACTTTTGTCTGTGCTTTTTTGGATTGTTTTTTCAATGTTTAAGTTATATATATATATATATATATTAGAAGTACATTGAACATTACGTAGTTTGTTAAGTTTGTTTATTGATATAGCTGTGCATATTGTGGTTTCTAGTTCTCTTATTTTATCTTCATTCTCATATTTATTGCAAAAATAAATTAATTTTTGAAAAATGATATAAGATTACGACTTTGTATTATTATTTTTGTTTAGGTTGTTTTATGCTCTCATGCAGTGTAGTGCACCTAACAAAGGAACAGATAGTTGCATAAGTCACTTCAAGCTGTAGTCGATTGGGGTGTTTTGTCGCCCGAAATTATCACAGTGTTCTGTTGAAACGTTGAAGTTTCATCAGTGAAGTGAACCCGGAATAACGTTTCATAGTGGAGTCGATTCGTCTTCTGTACAATTTCACATCTTGTGAATATACTTTTAAATTAGGGTACGATTTGATCTACTTCCATTTGTGACTTTTTGTATGAGACGTCTTCAATACGTAATTTCTTCATTTATTGAGTCGGAATATCCTGTTTTGTTTTAATACCTAAGATTCATATTGTAGTTATTGAATTGTGAAGTGCTTTTATGGACATCTTGCGTATGGACTTCATAACTGTCACTAAAGAATACTTCAGTCTACTTAACCATGCTCTTTGGAATAAACTTTTTTATGTGTGCGTTCATAAGACCTCCATCCATTAATCTCGGGATAAATGATGGTTTGGTAAAACTCAATGGCACAGTGTCTTTATGTTTGAATACACTTAAATGTATTCCCTTCTATCCTTGGCAGTGTCCGTGTATTTATTTGTACCATTGGATAAATCAGTTAGTTCACTCCTTGAATGTACCATTAAGATTTTGAAAGGTCTATTCATGTAAATGCGGTTTAATCAGGTAAGACTGATAACAAATGCAATAGGAAAGGAGTTCAACTCAGTGGCGCCCGTATAGTACCTAAATCATAATTATTCCTAAATTATTAAATACTAAATTGATATTAATAGAACAAAAACATTTTACTTTAAGAATTTTTGATAGCGGTATAATGTTTCTAGGATTCTTGAAAATCACTCAGAAGAGTTAAGCTCATCTGAAATTTAATAGAGTTTTCACAATTATATTAGTAAAGACATGTATAAGGCATAGTAGATTGCTTTCTATATAAAAAGACAGATTATTTATTTTCTTGTTATATATTAAGGTATCGAAATTAAGAATTGACTCTCCAGAAGTTGAGAGTGAAGTTGACCTAAACTTGGCAGTTTTATTGTTGAAAAGATTGTTGGAAAAATGTGAACCCTTGCACATTTAAAAAAATGTTTGATGAATGTGATATTGGGAGGATAATTTTATAAAACTTATGTTTGAAATGAGTTAGGAGATGAAGATCTGTACATAATCATCTAATCGCTCCCATTTTGTTTTGTTTTTGTATTTTCCCATATGCTTCCGTTTGGAGTACGCTTCGTAGTCAACTATTATACCAGTCAAATGTTTCGTGTCTAAAATTCTTCATCATCGAATGTTAAGCAATGCTTAGTCGATTAATTTCACTTGAAAAATAAGAGTTCTCCTTCTTAAAGGTGCCACTTCATTCTGAATATTGCTTTCTTATTTTTGCTTCTTTTTTTTTAACCAAAGATTTCCATACGTATATTAAATGTTATCACTCATTGATAACAGTTGATAAAGTTGTGTTAAAGTTTATATGTAACTTGTATTTTTATCATTAAGCTGTAAGTTTAAGTTTGAAATCGTCAACTTTTTACTAATGACTAATTTGTATTGCGAAAAAACTTTCGTATAAAGATTTCTTGAGTAAATTGTGCTATTTGGAAATAATTGTGTTAATGTTTTAAAGTTATTATTCCTTTTCTTGTGTGTATCTCTCCTGGGAACTTATATTTTTGGAATTGTTATTTTCTAAAGGAGCTAAATTTTGGGTTAACAAAATAAATAGCTAATACTTTTTTTTAGATGGTCCTCTCCAGTCAAGCTTTTTGACTGTGGGAAATTTAATTATTGCACATTTCTAAGGAAAATAACTTTGATTCAACTTGTTTTTGTGAGGTTTTGATGGTTTATTAAATGTATATTCTGAGTTTGAAATTGGCTGTGAAGTACTAGTAAACATTTGTAATCCGATTTTTGTTGTTTTTGAATCAATAATTTTTTTGATTTACATGTTTTTCTTCACTCGGTGTTAGGTTTAAGTTTATATAAATATCTTTGTGGTTTGAAATACATTTAAAGCTGTTTATGATGATATTAACCAGTTCAAGAAATCACACTGATCTAGTTAGTATAGATAGTAGTCTCGATAGTATCGTATTGATGTTTAGATCCTATATATTCTTCCAGTATATATTTTTCTTTTTTAATAGAATTGTAGATAAATTGAAATTATTTTCAAATAATTCACAAAATCCTTGAAATTGTTCTTGTTCCATGTTAACTTACTAGTTATATCATTAATTTTAAGTCAGTACCGGATATGATACAACAAATGAAAAACAAAAAAAGGAGTAGTTTATGAATAATCATGTAAGTAATGTTAGTATCTTTTTACTGATGATACATCAATAACATTGCTCTTTTTAAAGACCTGAGTTTTCAAATTATTCTCGTTGAATTAATTATTATTGTCATTAAAGTTTCGTTTTTAATAAATGATAACCTAAAGTGTTAGTCTGTTTGAAAGTTCTAGTAGCACTAGCCCAACTAGTGTATGTACTGGAATACTTTGGGTACGCAGAATTTCCATGTTGGTTATGGCCTGCTTACTGTGTAAATTGAAGCGCATCCATATAGGCGCAATTTAAACAGTTAGATTCATTCTTTACTTTGTGAAATTGAAATAAAAGAGCATCTATTACAGAGACTTCAATAATTATGTAATACGTACATTTTAGTATTAGTGTACTTTACACGTCAACTGATTCAATCAATTTCTTCCACGTTCATGCAGAAAATTGGATTAACTGGTAAAATTGGTTAAAAACCTGTAGAATTATTTATTTTAATGTATATAAATTTCTATTAATGTGTAATGTTGCAATGTGAAAGATATTATTTTTTACGAAAAAAAATCAAGAAATGTATTCTGTTTTGTTGAACTTAGACTTTTTTTTTTATTAAACTAATCATAAATTAACTGGTAAAAATGAATGTAGACGGTAATGACATTTCCGGTAATTTGACTGTTGAATTAAGAAAACGAAAACTCATGATTTTATCAGTGTCAATGAAATCTTGTGTGTGAAATATATTACATGTTTGAAGCGCAGCAGTAAATCACCGATTATTGGAGTCTTAGTTAAACATGGTCTCCTGTAAAGCGTGAGTCGAGTGACTTGTGCTTTAACAGGAAGAGTCATTCCATTTTGTAGACAGCTTTTCACAATCAACGAGAACATTTATAGAAAGCCTCTGCTTGTCACTTTAACGCGCTGATGTTTTAACAACTGTCGGTTCTGAAGCACGCAAACTATGATATCAGCAACGTGCTTCCTTGTGGTATACCCATTTCAACGATATGATCATATATACTTTATGTTCTACTTAATCTACATAAATTTCCTTCTACTAAAAAACTACTTCTACTAAAAATTTTTCTATATATCAGGAGTTCAATTTTTGACAGGTAAAATAGGAGCATTGACATTATGAAGAGTCAAATTACCGGAGGTTTGCAGGTCGTTGATAGCTTGCTATTTCAGTAAAATTAGTGTCAAGTCTTCGTATTGAAAATCCACTAACTGTAGAATTTAACTTGTTTTGTTTTTCCTATTCAGTGTGCCGTCAACATTTTTGTTTCATCGTTAACTACTTTATAGATTCCTGGAAATCGATTATATGAGATTAAAATTAATATTTTATTGAGCATATATAATCACTATTTATTTGAGTATATTAATTTTACTATTTTTGGGATACATGATAGGAATTAATGAAATTCATTTAACAATTATTCAAGTTGCCTATATGAATATTTCCATCAGTAAACAAAATTATATAAATAAAATACAGTTGAAAAGAGTTAAAATAAGATGTATTAAAAAAAATTGTAAATTTTATCAAAGTTATGTTTGTTTTTCAAGAAAGATTAATAATTATATTCTAGAACCTTAAATGTGTTTTCAAAGAAACGTGTAAAGTCTTGGTAGTTAGTAGATAATGTATTATTTATATAGTTAATAATTCTATATGTCTACTATATATATTTATGGTTGTCTTTTAATCTATATGGAGCCGTTTATTTTTAAAGTGTGTTATTTTAAATTGTGTTATGTTAAGGTTTGTAATTCAATATTTTTGTAAATATTCATGATATCCTGTATTTATGTAGTCCAAAAGATTTCTAACATATGTTTATATTTTTCTCAGTATAAAAATTATCAAATTGATTTAAATTAATTACTATTCTTCAGTATGTGAGAAAACACTTTCAGAATTAACGGCTCATATATATACCCTGTGGATGATTTGTGTCCACAGAATACACTGTTCATCTATTAAAGTAAGAATTTTGTTCTCATATTAAATTCATACTAGTATCGATATCTAGTAATGACAAATTATTGATATTTAACATGTAGATAAAACATAATAGAACATTGGAAAAACCTTTTTTATATATACCTATTGTATTCATCATAAATTAAATGTAAAATATTTAATCAAGAATATTTTTTCTAACTTTAAAGTGTATCCTTCATAAGGAAATTGTTAGTCTTCCTTTCTATTCAGCAGTTAACTGAATTTGATGTAGGTAATGTAAAAAGGCTTTTGTTTTTTTTTTTTTTTTACAAAAAGAGAAATATTGTGGAACCTTGTGTGAACTAAACTCTTTAAATACAGATATTCTCAGCTACTTATGAGTGATTTGTTATACTTTTGTTGCTGTCCACTCGAAATATTACAATATGTATTATTCAATGTTATGTTATATTATTCAAAATGACAAGTAATTTTATTACCATATAACATTAATAATTTTAGTACCACCGAGGTTGTTAGTATCAATTGAACAAGAATGAAACATCATATCTCGTACACTTCCTTCGACTGGTTTTGAATTTGTCCATCTTCCAGAGTAAAACGAGGGGTTTCCGTCCTGTATTTTTAACCTTCATGGAAATATAGAACAATCAACTAAAAACTTTTAGTTTCACACTGAAAGGAGGAGAAAATCAGAAACTGGTCTGAAGTAAAGAAGGAAATTTACTAGGAAAGTGTTTCTTCTTTTTAAATGTGATTATCTTCTTTAATTTGTAAGTCTCATTCTTACCAGTTCAGTCCCTTATTACGCCATTGCTAACATTTTATCAGTTTTTTTCATTATCAATACTATATCTAGATTTTCTTATGTTGTACTTATTTTTTTTTTTACTATGGTTATATTTACAGGTTTGTACAACTTTTCGTTTAACCCAAAACTTTTTATTGGACAGTTTAATTTGTGGATATTTTACTGTGATTATTTTTCCAGGTTTTTGCAACTTTTCATTTTATCGGGCAATTAAATTTGGGAGTTTTTGTAATTAATATAACATACTTCATCAAGTTCACTTTTAGTGATCGTAAGAGCAATTCTGTGAATATCACAGTGAAACTGTGAATTCTTAGACAACTTCTGTTTATTCTATGAATGTTTATAAACAAAAAAACAGAAAGCAATCAATATTTTAGAACCATTGTTTTATGTCTGTGATATTGTCCTTTTTGCTAATATTCAATGTTTTCAGTTTATGTATTATTGCTATTGTAGACAGTAGACTGTATTTTACACTTAACATTTAAAGCATGCATAATATGCTATGTTAATGTCAAAGAGTGAATTTTTAAATGTTTGAACGGATAGTTTATTTTTTTTTTGTTAAATTCTTCACTCATTAAATTTGTTTTTACATTAAAAGTGTTTTATTTGAAATCCATTCTTGTCTTTTCTATCAGATAAGTCAACATTGTCCGAAACAGAACAGAGAAAGTGGTAAAGACATAAATACTTATTTATTTGCACTGTAAATAAATAAGTCCATAATATGTTTTGGCTTTGATTTAAAAATTAATTAAGAAGTATGTTACATTTACGACAAGGTCTAAAAATAAATTTTGATAAGAGGCATGCAACACTGATGATTAAAATCTCTCTCCACTGATAACTGACCCTGAAAATCGATGTGACGTATAGAGTGAGAAGGTAATGTCAATATTTGAAAGTAAAATTAGTAATTTTGGCCTATATAAGTTTACAAATAATAATATATGGAAAAGATGACCCTTTCTGCAGATCAACTATTTTATAATTCGTAAATAATTCCTGCTCAACATTTAATATTCGGAAAGTGTACACCTTTTTCAAATTATTAGAGTGAAGAAATAAATCTGCTATGTTCAGTATAGTGAAACATTTATCAGTGTATCTGGGAGCATCTGAAGCTAGTCTCAAACTTTTGCTGACAATTTTCGCTGGTAAGTTTATAAAAGTAATTTTATTAATTTGAATTTCAATTATAAATATGTAAATGTATTGCAGGTAGGTCCATACAAAGGTATTTATTGTAAAGTACTTGCCATATTTAAATAGTATTTGTGTTACTGCAAAATAACCAAGTATTTTTATCAATACCATGTTAAAAGTCATGAGATTACTCAGAAGCAATATAAAGAATAACATTAGTTTAGGCAGTAAACTTATTTTAATCAAAGGAATGAAGAGACTAAAACCATATTGTTTTACTGTACTAAGTTAAATTAAAGTAATTCAGTTGCAATTCTGAATTTAGAGTAATTTAAAAACTTTCCTTTTTGCTATCTTCTCGTATTTTAAATTAGAGGAGTATTTGTATGTATGTTGTTTAAAGAATATGTGCAACTGGGTTTACATATACTTACCAGTTCTTGTTCTTAAATACAATTGTACTTTCCATTTTGGGTGTCACCTTGTTCTTTGATCGAAGTTTCTTCAAGTTCCATGTGATATCGATCCCATTATAGGTTAAATATGATGACAAATATCGGTTTATCCTTTCAGTGATATAAGTTGATAAGATGGCCAGTTCGAGAGCTGTTTCGATCTTTCACGTGAAATATTAACTTCTTTATTTAAATTAAAATCTAATTCATTATATCATTATAAGGTTTTTGATACTATAGAAGTTATCTATATGAATAAAAGAATGATTTTGGCTGTGCATTGCTTAGAACTGACTCATTTCAAGTTTTCTTTACGTTTCATACATTGGAGAAACCGAATCTACCCTTAGAAAAATGTCTGTTGGTTTATCCGTAAAATTTTGTCACAAGTAAACTCAGTCACCGTAAGACATATCAAGCTAAAACTTTTACAGTGGATTTGTGTATGTCTAACTTAAAATATAGGCTCAAAATTTATTGGAAATTCAACGTAGAAGTGATGTTATGGACGTTTAAAGCAAAAACGTTTGTCACAAGTAAACTTAGCCACCATGAGACATAGCGAGCTGAAACTTTGACACTAGATTTGTGTATGCCTAACTTAAAATATAGGCTCTGAATAGATTGATAATTCAGTGCAGAAACCAAGTTATGGGGCTGTAAGCTGTATTTTACTAACTTCACAGACATGTTTATTTTGAAAATACACAGGTGTAGCAAATAGGTATTGTTAGTTGATTTTAATTTCATTTGCGTATATGAATGTATTGCGTATTTGATATCATTGAAAAGGTATTTCCCAGAGTTCAAGATGTGCTATCCATTCAGAATTAATAGCTTTTGTGAATGAGCAATTCTCAACTGTTACTAATGAACAGGCAGGAACATCAACAGACAAGTTCTTACGCTATACCAAGCCGAAGAAAGAACTTAAAAGTCAGTAAAGAGAGTGATTAGCAGTAACGAATTTCATGTTGATCTACCATTCAGAGATGAATAAAACAACTATGTTCGATTTAGGAATACTGTTAAATGGCTGGCTTACTGATTGTTTAGACGTATTCACTCATAACAATTTCGTTATTCCTTGAATAATTTTTTTTCAGGCTATCCTGTGGCCTATATTTATAGAAAATACTACTTTGGTAAATCAAGTACCCAACAACATTTATTTTTCATCATCACTGGATTTCTACTAGGCTGCTATAACTATGGTATGTGTTTTCATTTTTAATATAATTTCTTTCCATTTCACGTTGTTCGTAGTTAAAGTAGGATTAATTATAGCATTATAATAATGCTTTACGAAAATTAGTTCGGTTTTTAAGCTTTATAATTATTTTCTTTTGCAATTGGAATTTGGTGAGTATATTTCATGTTATTATATCAGAGATCTATTTTAATTTTGTTATATTAACTAGATACATATTGCGAACTGTATTTTAATAATTCATGTTTGATACAATGGTTCTGTACTATAAAAAAAGTACAACTTTTTTTAGATTAAATGAAACGCTATGGTGAGGTATTTTTACTTAGTTATTACACGTGATTGATAAGAATAATTATTATTATATATATTACATGTTCTATAGAATTTCACTTTTGTGTTTTAGGTTTTGACATATTACATACAACAGCCACCATGTTATGCAATTACATAATAATGCTTGCGTTGGGACCTTCATTGTTCACAGCAGTAACCGTCCTTCTATTCAATATGTCTTATCTTATGATAGGTAAACTATAATTTACCATGGTTGTTTTCTCTCAATGTGTTATCAATGCAAGTAGGATTGTATCTATCGAGTTTGATGGCATATGGGGTGCAAAGGTATATACGACGTATGCTCATTTCACTAGATCACACTCAAGAAAAAAATATTGCTGTACTTTAGATTACTTTCTCAAAGCATTCCAGCAGCGCATTGGCCGAAAAAATGACTGCATATAAGCAAGTTGGAAGGACAGACAAAAGCATTCGCAAAATTTATTAATGCCATTAAAACATAAAATATTGTAGATTAAACTAAGATATTAAATTTTAAACGAAAACATTACAATGTCACTTTAAATACATCGCACAGATACCTTAGTAAAACAGAACACATTGTAAAGGTATCTTAACCATACCGGAAAACATTGTAAAACCACAGTAACCATAGCAGACTATATTCCAAAGACACCTTAACTGTAGCGAATACATGGAAAAAACACCTTGCTATAGCACAGCAGAAAACACTGCAAAGATGCTTCACTTATGTCAGATTGCAGACATTTTAGAGTAGTAGAATACCACATTGCTTTGTAGTATCAAAGTTAGATGGTAGGATGATAAACACAGAAACAAATCACAATGCAAGTAAAACAGTGACACTAAAGTAAACAGAACATAAAGAGGTAAATATTTTATGACTGTAATATGTCATCTCATTTTAACCTTACACAAAAACACAGCAAAAAAAAAGAAAAATTTAGTCCTCTCCATAATTAAAAAAAGTTTTCATCACTTGAAGTGACAGAACAAGGATCATGTGGGCATTGCTAATGGTACTCTTGATAAAAACCAATTACTTTAGACCCAATGTATCCCAAACGTTCTTCACTCACCCACTCGGGTAATGGTGGATCAAAATCATTAATAAGTAATAGTATTTGTACTTAGGATAGGAAGTAGTACTTAACATAACTTAGGTTAGTGAGTAACATGGTGGAGATAAGCTTGCTTGAGGTTTCGACTTTGCTTATTAGAAGTAGAGAAGTTTTTTTTTTTTGGCTATTTTGAGAATATGTGCATCCCATGTGTCATACGATCATTTTAAGAGATATTTAAATGCTGTTGCATGTTATAACTGAATATTTATTTCCATGTTACAATATTAACCGTTTATTGTTTACAAAAACATATCAATCCTGGTTTCCTGGATGGGATTTTGAGTAGGGCTTGATTTCTCCAAGTTCAATAATTATTAGTTTTATAATTACATCATCATATGTAATTAGTTCTAGCGATTTAATTTTGTTCAAACATATTACCGTACTACCTAAGTTCAAGAAACACATAAAATGTGGGAAAATTAATTTTGAGTCTTTTTAATTATCCATTCTCGAAAGTATGACGCTTCAAGTCTTCTCCATGCTATTCGTTTTTCTTTTTTTCTGTTTCTATCCTTTTTTCTTTTCTTCTCTATAAAAAACTAATCTATAATATCTATCGACTATCTTTCGTCTATACCTCTTATGATGTGTTCCTTTTGAGCCGCAAATATATTTCATTCTATTTTTTTAATGATTCTTATTTCTTAAGATATTATTGGTTTTGTCTAAATCCTCAAACATAGGTGATTATCGGAAGGATTGGGCTACTCCACAGCTTGGTATGTACGTTCTTTTGGTCGACCTGAACGTTCGGCGTCACTGCGCTGGTACGACCACAACGGAACTCTGTAAACAACTTCTTAACCATTGAAATTTATGGTGCCGAGTCCCCGTAGTATTTATCAAGTCTTTCCTTAGTTTCAGTGATGGATTTTTTACGTAAAAAGTAATGCTTAATCAGTATACGAAATTCACTTTTTTTCCATGTTCGTAAAAATAAACGTCGTTGTCTGCTTTGAATGACCATCAGACATTGACTGCACGGAATTACTGTTGCATTTAGAGTAACTGCGCGGGAAATTCAAAAAGTCACTGACTTATCAATCGCCCTCGTATGTCAACTCCTGAGCTGCTAATATAACAATATATCTCAATAGCCCTCCATGATATTCTTATTCTTTTTTGAACTTCACCTATTGTAGTTCCACATTCGGTTATCCTTATTCCCTAATATATGCATTCGTCTAATGGATCTATTTTTCTTCTTCCAGGATTAGTGGCTTCGGATTGATCTTTTACTACCTATTTTCATTACTTCTGTTTTATCTATGCCTATTTATAACCTATTTTCCAACTTTCTACACTTAATTTATTGGCCATTTATCTCTTCTAAGATGTCTGAAATAAAAAAAATCTCAACAGCGAACGTTATTTATTTAGTATTCTTCCACTTAAGTTAATTCCTTTGTGGCTCCAATTCAGCTCATCAAGACTATCTAACTAGTGTTAAATTTCCCCAGATGGAGTGTTTATTTTTCCAGCTCTCTTCTGATAGAATTTTTTTTCTTTTCTTCAGTTTCTGTTAGTTACATTTTGATGTATTCGTTCAATACTAATTCAATTCTGAAATATCTATGATTTATAGTTTTCTCTTTAAACGTTTTAATATTCCTAAAGTAAATTATAATTCTAGCATCATAAATCGAGAATCATAACTTTTAAATCCTATTTGATGAACATGGGCGCTTTCTTCTAATTCTTTCTATTCTTTTGTTTATTATCATCATTAATGTTTTATATATTGATGCCCATAAAGTCTTATCTATTGTGCGTTTCCTTTTATATACAGTGTCCGATTGTTCAATGATATGTGATTGAAGCCAATGTCATTTTCTTTATAAAAATGTTGTGCAGTTGTTGGAGGATTCTGCCATTCTCTCTCCCCCTTTGATTTTTTCGTTTATTACGCTATTTCTTTTCCTTTTAATCCAGTTTTGCTGTTTTTAGTGTTTTGCTTTTCTTCTGTTAAGATTATAAACTTTTATAATCATTTTCGTTCTGATTATCAATATTTGTCTTATCCTCTATATATATTTCATTGGAAAGATTCTCTTTTCCCTTATATAATTTTTCGTAGAACTTATCTATTACATCTACTTCCGTATTATACTCTACCACTATTTCTCTGTTTTTAATTGTTATCAATCTGCTTATCCCTTCTAACTGATTACGTTTATATTTCTTCCTTTGTGCTGATGGTATCATCGTCTATTTCTTTGCACGCCATCTCACTGTTTGCTCTTGTCTCAGGGCTGCTTTCAATCTTAGATCGGTTTTCATTTTCATTTCTACTTTTTCCATTCATTCCCAACGATGTTGCTCTGATGATTGCATAGATTTCTGCTTAGTGTGGAAAATTTGCATTCAAACTTCATTGGATTGTTCATTGGGTCACGTAAGTTAGTTTTCATTTGTCTTTTATTCTTTCACTGGCAACATCATTATGATTTTAGTATATCAATCTGTGTATTGATAATATATATATATATATATATATATATATATATATATATAATATATATATCAATGATCAAGCCACAATATGAAAAGGGAAAAAAAACTGAGATCTTTCAATTGTAACAAGCGGTCTTCGTCAGAGTCAAAAACCCAACTGATGGCAGTATTGGCAATCAGTTGGGTTTTTGACTCTGACTGTTTGTTACGGTTGAAAGATCTTAATCTTTTTTCTCTTTTCATCTTTTGGTTTGATCATTGATTGTTATTTCACAAGAAATTGGTCAACTCAGAAGCTGCTGCCAACTTCAATAATATCTGTTTGAGAGAAGACCTGCTGCCATCATACACCTATATATATATATATATATATATATATATATATATATATATATATATATATATATATATATAGTTAACACATGAAAGAGAAAAAACAAATAAAGATACACACAAAAGACTCACAACGATATTTCGACAGTCGTCGTCATCGGGTAGAAGTAGTCCCTTTGAGTAGCTGAAGCTAACTGAGAGGTAGACCGAATGCAAACGAACACGCACGCACTCTGTCGGCCGTCCTAGGTAAGCTACTAACTACAGAGAGAAAAATAACTAAAAAGAACAAATAAAAGCAAATAAAAATAACAGAAGGAGAAGAATAGTAAATGAAGCAATAAACAATTAAAAAAAATAATAAAAAATTAAAATAAATAAATAAAAAATAAAATAAAATAATCAAAATAAAAAATAAAAAAATAATTAAATTAACGGTACAAGTTAAGGCCAGGAGGAGAGCGAGCTTTGAGAAGACAGATAATTGCCTCCTCTGAAGCTCTTAAAGTAACCCGAGAAGACGGAACAGGGATATGATTAAGGACTTGGACCCGGAAGCAGTGATTAAAATCCAGTCCATGGGAATTAGAGTGGATAGCAATAGGGAGGTTTTTGCGTTGACCAACGGAAGCCCTGTGACCACTCATACGCAAGTTGAGCTGCGTAGAGGCCATACCAACGTACATACAACGTATATATATATATATATGTCACCATATGGAGATAGACCTTATAGTTATACTTAGTTTCACTTTGTAGCATTCTTTAAAATCTTTCTGAGAAGAGTCACTTAGGTGAAAGTATTTTTTTATACTGCCTAAATGGATGTCTAAACAGTGTGAAGCTTGTAACTGATTAATCTTTCGCAATTGGGTAAATTACAATTTGTTTCATTTAGTAGCATGAATAGTGAAACTGTTTCAGTTACAAATAACTAACTTGTGTTAATTTTAACGTAGAGTGCCAATATGCTATTTAACAAATGTTTATTAACGAATTTTTAATTTTTCCCATATATATTTGTCTTTTAGGTTATATTATTACTGAAACCGAGTCGTATGACATTATATGGACCATGCCACAATGCATTCTTGTACTGAGACTATCCGGGCTGGCTTTTGATATCTATGATGGAGCTCAAGCAACGGTGAATTTATTTCTATGAGTAATATTAATTTTTGGCATGGATGAATTTTTTAATATATTTTTTTCTCTAATATGAAGATGGTGATGGGTGCTCATCAAACATTTTTAAACATTATACAAGTGTCTCTGTTTGAAAATATGGATGAAGTATGAGGGGTTGGACAGTTCTTAATGTGAAAAAGAACGGTCTTGTTTTTAGGCAATATTGAAGCATAGAAAAGGAACTTGACTTCAAAACGAGTACTAATGTTTGTCCGTGTTTCTACTCATTTAAGATACTTGAAATTCCTTATTTTTTTTATTTTCTTAAGATAAGTACTACATTGTTAAATTTCATTAATTTTTGGGTTATTGTAAGAGAATATTTTAAGATAAATTAATAATAATAATAATAATGATGATTATTTGTTCCATCTGTTGTGATTGTCAAATTTTTTAATAATAAAAATATGGAAGCAATTTAACATGCATTATAATAGCTACAGTATAGCATTCTTTAAAGTCTTTCTGATAAGAGTCACTTAGGTAAAAGTATGTTTTAATACTGCCTAAAAGGATGTATAAACAGTTTGAAGCTTATATCCGATTAATGTTTTCGCAATTGGGTAAATTACAATTTTGTAAATATTACTTACGTAAAGTGGGAATGCATAAAAGCATGTGTGTATATTAATAGAATAAGTAATCTTTCAATTATTAGAATACGTTTGAAATATGTAGACTTGTTTTGAGCTCTTAGTTTTTCAAACCACTATATTGTTTACATAAATCTGTTTGTTTAAACGTTCTACTAATGAACCAAACATTGTTTAATTGTTTTCAAATATTTAAATATATTATTTCAAGGTTGGCGTTATTCATTAATCAATAAAAATAATTAGTATTGAAATAATAATAAAATTGTTTGTATTTAAATTATAAAATAAATTCAGCAAATTGACGTTAAAATATTTTGTTTTCCAGGAATCCACAAAAGATGTAAGAAGATCCCATTTAAAAGAATTACCATCATTATTAGAAGTTGCTGCGTATTCTTATTTTCCTACTACATTTTTGGTTGGTCCCCAATTTCCTTTGAGGCGATATCGAGATCTAATAAATGGAAAATGCAAAGATGTATGTATATAAGTATATTCTTATTTTAATTTAATAATAAGGTTAATAATAATCTAATAATAAGGTTACATTGTATCTGCAAGTGTGTGTCTGTATGTGGAGAAATGTAACATTTATTTCTGAAATGCTATAAATCGTTTTTTTAAGTATGTTGTTTAGAAAATCTTATAGGAAAGCATTAGGATTTTTAATGATACGTTTTGTGGCGAACAACGACATACAAAAGAAAAAGCAAATTGTATGTGTTTACAGTGAGTAAAGTACCATCACGACTTACCTATTCTAAGGGACTTTACGAGGTGAATCATGTTTCGGCTTCTGCAATTCACACATATATTGAGTTGAGATTTACTTCATTCACGACTCTTTTTTTTAACGTTTTTATTTTAATAACATTCAAGTTAAGTGTTTCAGTTTTTTTAATACTTTATAAATTAAAATCCAAATTAGTTGTAGTGATTCATATTTGGCAATGAAAAAAAATGACGGTTCATACCATCATATGAACCATCTGTGTGCCATAAATCAAAAAGTTCCATTGAAAAGTTGTGTCAAAAACAACTTGCCTCTGTGGTTTGTTGTCAGAGAGGTCACTTGTCTCTTCCCAAATGTCGAATCCCTCGACCTTAGGTTGTTTGTGATCAGGTCTGTCAAGTTTTTAATTTCTAATTTTCATTATAGTTGAATGAATACAAATTACCTATGAATATAAAATAAGCTTAAGTTTACAAAAATACTATGACCAGTTGTCAAAACTATTTTTTCGCACATTTAATCAAAATGAGACTGTATGTCACACAAACGTGTTTCATAAGAATGTTTTCTGTAGATCTGACTTGCTGAGCTGAGTCCACAAAATTAATTTTATTGGACTGCAACCATAGTGGGTTCAGGGTAACACTAATACTTAAACCCAGTATTTGTACAGCATCTTGTTTCGTTTGTTAGAATATATTTGATCATGCGTTATTGTATAAGGTAATAAAGGAAACTATACATTTTTATTGAGTAGGCAATAATTATTTTTGAGGAGTAGGACTCAAAGACGGAGTCCGTAACTTTTCACTGACTTCGACTTCTTAGTTTTGTTGCTCTGCTTTTTATGACAGACTTTAGTTAGTAGTTGATGTTTCAATATCTAATAAAAAAAACACTTATCCTAGTACTACACACTTCAGATGTCAATTTTACCTAGGCTATATGGGTTCTTGAAAGTTCATTGATATTTATGGGTTGTTCATATGTTCTGAAGTGTAAAACTAGATTTTAATTATTTTATAAGCTCTGTTGCTAAGGGCCAAAGCCATGTTGAATTCACATGTTCTAAATGAAGGTAAGCATCATTGGACATAGTTGTCACATGTATTGGTGGCCCCCCAAGGACTGTTGGTGCTCCAGATTATGTAGTTCGTCCATTGTTTAAAGGGCTGCCTAATCAAAAGTGGATCATACTTTCGCATCTTTATATTTCAAAGGTGTAAAAATTAGAAGTGTGGGCGCTGCATAAACAAATCTTATAACGTATTGTAGGGTAAAAAGCGAATGAAATGGTCTCCACATTAAAGATTTAATGGTATAAACAACACGTTTCGAACACTTAGTGTTCTCCCTGAGGTATTAACTAACAAAATAGTTAATGCCTCAGGAAGAACACTACGTGTTCGAAACGCCTTGTTTATACCATTAAATCTTTATATGTGGAGACCATTTCATTTTCTTTTTACCCTACAATGAGTAAAGACCACATAATAACTGATTGCACTATGTTCGAAGGAAATCTTATAACGTTTGTTTTATTCCTAAGTTTTGGTGGTAAAATCAAAAACTCCATCAATTCTTACAATTGTGAAGGGTTAACAAAAAATGTTGCTAGTTTAAATGTATATGAAGTTAATCACTATTGAAATACTATGAAATGAATGTATGATCTTATCTACTGAATGACCTTATTTGAATATAGATATTTTGCAAATTGAGAGATGATATCATGTGAAGCATATGTTTGTTACTTACCCAGCTGTATACACTCTGCTTCAGCCTAATGAAGAGTTACCTGGCTCTGTAGATGTTGCCTTAAAGAAACTAGCTTTAGGCTTGATGTACGTTGTTATATTTACCGTGGGATCTGTGTATTATTCTACTGACTTCCTTTCAACCTATGAATTTCAGGTAATTCTACCTCCTTTGTTTCATAAAAAAAGTAAATTTTTACTAATTCGATTTTTATTTTATTTTTTTAATATCTTTAGTTGAATACTTTAATAAACATACATTGCTCATTATTTAATATAAAAGTTATTTTAATATTAATTGAACATTGAAATCGCTTTTAAAACAAATTTATTCAATTTTCTGTGATCATACAATAATAATAAGAGCATTTAAATCAATGCTTTACTCCGGAGTGTCTCGACCAAGACCACATGGCCAAGATGTATCATAGGAAATTTCTGATGAACCACAAACATTGTTCCATTTTTACTAATGAACAACTGTTTTATGCACTTACCATACTCAAATTAGATAGAAACTTGTATTTTAACGCTTAGTTTGCCAGAATTATAAAAATTTTAAACTTTGATTTAAAACTAATTCTTTTTTGCATGGCCTTAACATCCCTAGAACAAATACTGTATTCTTATTTGAAACGCTTTGGGAACAAGATACTTCATTCTTTGTAAGCGACGATTCCTTATGGCCGAAAGTTTTATGTTGAATTACAGTTTTTTATCGTGTTGAAACCTGACTTACTGGTTGAGAATATGAAAGAAAGATACATGTAATTTCTTCGACTATAATAATTTTATGGCCCAAAGGAAAATGCTAGGTTAAAACTGAGACATGAAGTAAACGAGTTCCTAAACTCTGCTTTATGCAATTGAAATTGTAATTATATTGAGAAATCCTAATTAAAATAATAGATATTGTTTGTTGATGATAAATAAAAAAAGTTGGGAAGTAATAGTTATATATTTTTCACCATAACGATTTACGTATACCAGTGGATATCTTACTTATACTGTTAATTGTTTGTTGTAGTGTAAAGTATGTATGAAAAGTCCACGGCCATCCATTATAACTGTTCATAAAAAATGTCTTGTTTAGATATGTAGTATGCAAATTGATTTGGCCTTTTCTGTAGATCTAAAAAACTATATGTCATGTACATGTATTTATATTAAATTATAAAGCAAACCTAAAGAAATAAATTCGATTTAATGTTTTTTGTTAATAATGTTGTGAAGACGTCGTGCTCCTTGAATGATTTATTGAAAGAAATTTATTTTATAAGAATTAAATGTTGCTTCGGAAAATTAACAGGATTTTCTTAACGTCCATTTGCAATTTGAAAAGTTTATTCGAAAATCATTTGATGGTATACCTCATCATGGCTTTTTCTAAATTCAGTTGTTAAGTTTGTGAATTTGTGAAACCTTACTGATGACAACGGTTTTTGTTAAGTAAGAACCTAAATAAATACTATCATTCTAGGAAAAACACCATATGTATTTAGTGATATTCCAGCAGATGGAATATTGAAATTTAATAAATTTCAAATTTAAGTCTACTGCATGGACCATCACAAAAGACACTTATAAAGCATCGATGGTGTTACACATTCTTTATAATCAAGATCATGAGATTGTGTCTTTCAAATTTGACTATTACAAACAGTAGAACAAATGGTAACGCAAGTTGGCATATTGAATCGACATTCACAGAGTAACCCCTCTTCTTTGAGGTTTCCCAATGATTAGACATTAGCGTTTCAGAAAAGCTAACCAAAATGTGATGATTTGTGTGCCAGCCCTAAAAGTCAACTGTCATTTTGCAGTGCTTTGTGTGAATATTCCATATTGTATATCTTTATTGAATGAGCAAACAGAAACCTCAATCTCATTTTATGTTACTTTCTACTAATTTATGTATTAATTTACCTTTACAATACATTTGTTATATGGTAAAGAAGCTTTCTATGCAGTAGATTGCAAAACTAATTTGTTCTTTTTACATGATTTGAAATCAGATTTTTTTTAACTAACATGATTGTATATATTTCAGTCTATGCCTTATTTAAGAAGGATATGGTATACGGGACTCTGGGCACATATTCATTTCTACAAATACATATCGTGTTGGTTGTTGGCTGAAGGCTCTTGCATTTTCATTGGTATATCTATTGTCTAAATTAATGATGTAATAACTCTTGAGAAGGTCATTTTACTTTTTTTTTCGTTTTAACAGGTATTGGTTACAACGGGAAAGACAGTAATGGTAAAGTAAAGTGGGATGGCTCGGCAAATGTTGACATATACTTATATGAAACTGCCCAAAATTTCTCTAAAGATTACGTTCATTCTTTCAACATTAATACGAATGCCTGGGTTTTTAAGTATGTCTTTATTAAAATTTTAGCTGTGCTGGATGACAATTTTTTGTGTAAATGATCATTTTTACTTACGACCATTTATGACAAAATATTACAGCTTTCTTTGTTTCTAGTATAAATTGGATAGGGTGATTCAAAAGATTAACACAATTTCATTGCTTGATATTTCATGAAGAAAACTCTTAATCAATTTGAGATAATTCTTATTTGAAGGTAATTTATTACAAAAAGTTATGTTACTATTAAAAAAGTATTACTATTCTGGTAACACAATTTAGCATCTATTTACAGTTTATTTCTTGTTTTAAAATTGTTCAATGTGAACAGCTCCTGCAGTGTGGGCAACATTAATGCCATAACAGGATTACTCCCAGTCATAAATTATAGGTAGTGGCTTATATTACACCACTACTATAACTCTCCTTAACCTTAGTCAGTGGTTAGTATAAGCGATGGATAGTCTGCGAGGCACTGCTAAGTGTCTGCGAAGAATTATCTCATCGCGGTTATGTTGCCCAAGCTAAAAGTCCTTCGCGCATTGAATGTTTGCTAAACCAGAAATAAAACTTAATTTTAAGTAGATAAATTGTGACTTACCTGGATTGTCACATTGTTTCTTCTGTTGTTCCTTTTATTAAAATATTGGGCAACGAAATTGAGTCATGTTTTTGAATTGCACTCCGTTTGTAGTAGTTATTCCCATTGTGAACATGGGAATTGTAGGTATTTTATTAGCAGTTGTTTATCGAATGAGATGGAACAGTGTTGAACAAGCACACAACTTGTTAGGAATTAAATCCTGTATAATATAATTTTATTATCTTAGAATGCCACATGGTCAAAAAATCAATGTATGTACTGTCCACTATACCATAAATAATCAATCGTAAATAACGCCTAAAGTTCTGTAATACTCGTGTGAAAGTCGAATTTTCGCTTTGTCTAAATAAAGCATAGTGCACGTTATTAGTACCAAAGAGGTTAGGATAATAACATTCAGCAGGTTAATACCTTTCCCATGGTTCAAAATCAATAACATTTTTTTACATATCAAGATCTTTATACATGTATAAAGATGAAAATCTTGGGCTCTTGTATAAAGATTCCATGATAAGGAAATCTATCATGGAAATTTCCATGATAGATTTATACATTTATAAAAATCTTGATATATTAAAAAAATCCTATTGCTTTTGAACAATTTTGAACCATGGGAAATGTATTTTATCAGACTGTTATCAAAAGTGATACTACATTTTCCCGACTCTTCTGGTCAAATCGAAACTTAAAAGTTTCTGTTTAGTACTGTCTTTATATAGGTATTACATGATACAAATTTAATGAATTTAAGATTACTGTTACAGGCCTATAACACTAAAAGTGTCAGCTATTAAGTCTCTAATTTCATTAACACTGTAGTCCAAGTAGTTATTTTAAATAACTAATCTTACTTATTAGTTATCATTATTTTTCTGATATCCATTGATTTATCTTGCTTCAAAATTACGTAATGTTAACTTTACTAATGCTTATTTAAATAAACATTTACACCCATTTAAATAAATTTACTTATCTCTATTAATCTCGCTCTCTATTAAATTATTAATCTCTTATGTCTTGAAAGGGGAAACTAATTAGCCTTATTATGCTATCGACAACTGCAATAACGATTTCAAATAAATATTTCTGAAACATTCACTTAATTTTACCTTAAAATTAGAAAATAGGTAACATTACATCTGTATAATCCTTAAGATCCTGAAATAAATAAACTATTTAACATTAAGTTTTTACTTTTCTTGTTGATTAGTTTTCTTATAATAAAGAAACACGGATGTTTTTTGAAAACATTTCTGTTGATTTATTTTCAGGTTATAAATTTATTGTAGATTAAATTCAGTTTTCTATTTATAATTGTAACCAGAAATATCAGTTAAATTTAGTGTTGTTAAAGTTTATGCATTTCGTTGTTCCATTAACAATAAGTTATTAAGTTTAATTTTAATTCTAGTATTTACTTTTGTTTTATATTGTTTCATTGAATATGTTAATGGTAATGGATAATTTATATTAAAAATGGTTTTCAACATAAACGCCAGATCGTAAGTATATATTTCAGAAATTATATGCGTGGCTTGTGGTATGAAGCAACTTTTGACATTGATATAATTCAGCATGATTTTAAAAGTTCCTTTAATAATTTTTAACATCTTTATTTGAATGGTCATAAATGGTCTAACATGTTGAATGGTCATTTCTAACTAATTTGTTGTTGTATCCAAAATAATTTAAAAGTCACCAGGATATTTTTTCCAATTCTTTAATGCTTCATGTTCATCGCTTAAATCTAAATAAAAAAAAAATAATTTGTACCCTTTTAGACATTCTAAGTTTTTTTTAATATCCTAAACCAGAAATGTGTTCATAAGGTATTTTTTTTAGAGAACATTGTTTTTTTTCAGTTACGTTTTCAAGAGGTTGAAATTTTTGGGAAATAAGATGGTGTCTCAGTTTAGTGCGCTTATGTTCCTCGCTGTTTGGCATGGGCTGCACAGTGGCTATTACATGTCGTTTCTTCTTGAATTTACGGGAGTTGTTGCTGAAAAGGATGTAAGTCTTATTTTCAGTCATGGTGTCTTAGTTTCTTTATTGGATTTCTTTTCTTTTCATAACCTTACTAATGATTTATTGAATGTTCGTACTGATGATATGAGTTGAATATCGTCTTCTCACCTTACCTCGCCTCTCCTAATAATGACCATTAAGAGGGTAGAAATATTGAACGGAGTCGTTCGGTATTGTTTTCATTGGTACTTCTTTTTGTTTTTTAATGTATTTAAAGTTATATATCAAGGTTAAAGTAATATATCAAACGACTACAAAAAAATAGTACGGAGAAACAACATCAAAAATCATTTCAATATTTCAACCAGGTCGTTATCAGAAGTGTTTTACTCGGCAGGTGAACATCAACTAAGCAGGCAGGCCGTACGCCAAATTCTGAATTACTTCTGACATGGAACCTTCTGAATAAAAAGTCATATTCGGGACTATTCTACAACCCTAACTCAGAGACGAATTGTGCCAGCCGATGAACTTGACCGACTTAGACCCAAGAGGGATCGCAGTGATACCACTTTCTTCACAACCACCTTTTCCCCTCAACTGTTGTTAAGGAGTTCTTTCCTATACTTTCTTATTCCTTCTCTTTAAACCCCCATCTATTTCTTCAGTAAACTGCCTAACCTCAGAACTTTTTTCACTCCCTTCTGTCCTAATATTCCTCGTTTTGGCAGGAGTGACGTGGATGTCAAACCTCTCCGATTATTTTTTACAACCACCAAGTGAGAAGTGAGGGGGGAGGGAATAAAGAACGTAGTAAGAAATAATAAACGATTGAAAAAAGTAATGATGAAAAACATAAAGAAATAAAATAATTATATAGCAGTAAAAGAATAACTATTATAATTATCACACTCAACCAATTAATTAATTAACCAATCAATATTAATTATTATATCAATATTAATTATATCAAATTAATATCAATATTAACCAGTCAGCCAATAGTAATTATTATAATATATAATAATTTTTTTACCAAAAACAAAATCATGAAAACTATAAAGCTGTAGTTGCAGATGACAAAGTTTCCTTTGTCCAAATCGTTTTCTCATTAGTAATATTGAAACTTTTTTTTCCAGTTCGAAGTCATATTAAATAGGAACAAAATATTCCTGGAGTGGTTGGAGAAGCCAATAATAAAGCAGGTAACACTTAATACATTTTAATTATATATTATTACTACTTATTTATGAAACCTTGAAAAAGATAAATTTCCTTTTTTATTAGATTACTATAAGTAAGATATAGTAATTTTAGAAAAACGTTTTGAGGTTTTGATGGATATACACGTTTTGAGGTAAATGGATTTACATTTTTTTGGTGTTACCTGAATGTTTATGGAACATTGTGTGTCCAAAATTTTGTAAGCATGCTACTGATCGCCGATGGACAGGTCTTAATGAAATTAAGAGTCATATAGTTCTTGAGGTGGGAAAGAAACCTAGTACTTGGATAATAGTGAAAATGAGAAAGGTAATTTATAGCATTTTAGAAACTTTTAGTTATCCTGAAACTTATACTTCCTATTTAGTATGTCTTTATATAGGTATTGTGTAATAAAAAGGTCATGGAATATGAGATATTGTTGGAGTAATGTAACACTAAAAACACTTTAGTTCCACCTATAGTCAGTTGTTCAATTTGTATCACAACAATAGTTCCCGAATCATCTGAGAAATCTGTTAAATGAAAAAGACATGCGTGTGTGCGCAAAACAGCTGAAATATCTAAATCTACTCAGAACCTAATCCGCCTTAGGAAATGTCAAACAGAACTCTATCGCGAAGTAAAAACCTCCTAACTCTTAGCCTTCAAGAGTTTTAAATCCAAACTCGATATATCCAAAAACAGCGCCAAGGCTTACCAATGCATACCTCGGCTTAAGAACGGTACCGACCACAGAATACAGCAGCCCATAGAGCATGTGAACTGAGGCTGCAAATGATACTCCAAAATTAATTGTATCTATTACAACAAAATGTCGCCAAGAAACTCCGAAAACAACTTCATTTGCTCCTGTTTAAAAAAAAAACAAAATGTTATCATCAAACTTCCCAACTCAGAACTGGAAGGTGCATTATCGAATGACAAATTAAAGAATCATGATTATGATAAATTATAACCTGATTTATAATAAAATTATAGGATGAAGCAAAGAAAACCTTGCTACCCGTACTGAATCTTACATAGGACGAACATATACCAAAACAGTGAGGAATTGCTGAAATTAAATCTGCCAAACATGTAGGCTAAGTTGTATGGTCTTTTTTTTGTATTGTTTATTTTAATTTAAGAGTTTAAACTTTCTGATTATAATAGTGTATTCCGTTAGCATATAAAATATTTTGTAAGCTATGGGAAACGTGATGATTATTGATGCACAAGTATTCCACAGTTTGTGAATTACGAGTACCTTGCAAAGTGCATTTTTGCTTTGTAATTAATCTGTTTACCAGTAAGAAATGTTGATATGGATTTTTTTTTGTTTTGATCAGGTCAAGTGGTTGGTGCTCAAGTACTACGCCCTCGTGGTCATGGGACCATGTTTGGTCCCTTTCGTGGTGCTCTCCTATGATAAGTGGCTACCTATTCACAGGTCTGTCTGGTTCCTTCCTCATCTCGTTTGGATCGGTTATCCACTCTACAGACCATTGCTCAAGAAGCTTCTTCCACCTAAGAGAGATGAATAATTATTATATCAATACAGTGGTGGTTAATAATACTAGTGTATGCCAAATATTTATGTCGTTTTTAGAAATAATTTATTTCCCACAGTTGATCCTAAATAGTTTTAGATTAGGACGGGTTACTCTGCTGTTACTTTAAAGGCATATATTTAAAATGAAAAATGGTTGCCATAGTTCTGTTAAAAAATTGGTTTAGTTGTATCATTTACCCTTGAAAACCAATTAATAAAAGTAATTAAGGATAAAATAATAAAGGATTAATAAATGTTTGCTTAAAATTGAAAATTAAACATGTTATTGTGGAATAGTGTTGAATATGTTAATTATAATTCAAGTTTTGAGGATGCTATATCACTAAATAGATAAAAAGCAATTAAGAAACTATGTTGCTTGCTTCGGTTTGTATAGAAAGTTTGTGTAAGGATATAAGACCATAGAACATTAAAAACGATCAAGGTGAGTTTACTGTAAACCAGTTCATTAGCATTTACTTGCTAATTGCATTAACTTTTCTTTTTAGAAGTTTAGTGCTCCCAGTGATGATTATTTTTTTTTATTTAAATTGAGAAAGTGGTAGGAATTTCTATATAACAAATGTGTGGTTAGTTTATAACAATTTGGTTATATTATATTTCCTTTAGAAATGGTAAACTGTGTATAGAACTTCAAATAAATACTCAGTAAAGTTAGACGCATTTCAAAAATTGTATAATTATTTAATTACAGTGGCCTAACCAAGGGGTGGGGGGCTACGATGCTATGTCCCTCCCTTCCATTTAGGTTTAATACTTCATCGTGTATATATATGCTTAATTCATGTCGATAGACCAAAGTATATAACCTGTGCTTTATTATAAGTAAATTACATGTACAAAGAACAAAATAGATTGTGTTGCACTAACATGGTGGAACCATAGTTGGGCCGTAGTTCAAAGTATTCACCAGAATAGATGTCCATATAATTATGAAGAAATGAAATATGTATGACTACAAATACTTCGAGAGTTGGTACAATACGGCTATGATTCCGAATATGTTCTCATTGGACTTATAGTAGCCTTCTCTCCGCTGCTACTTCACTTCAATCGCCGCCCGTGCCCTGTAACCAACCCCGCTCCTCTCCTATGTGCACAATTCTCGTTGTTAAACATTAATGCCTCTAAATTCAACTTCAGAGTTTTTTTGTTTTCTCTTTTTTAATAGAATGATTATTCCGTTAGATATTAACCAGGAGTTGATGTGCCATATCACTAAATAGTTGAAAAGCAATTAAGAAACTATGAATGTTCCTCGCTGAGAAGTGCTGGTACGAAAAATGAGCCTTAAAGATAAATTACGATGAAATGTAAAAAAAACAATTGAAAATAGTTTTGTCCGAAATAATTGCCCAAAGTTATTTGAGAAAATTAAAAAAAATGAAACAATTATAAATTAAGAATTTTGAAGTTCAACAAGTCTTTAATGTGACGGGATTCATGTAATGAAATATTTGCATAGTGATGGCTAGACATGTTTCAATACTCTCATAATGATAGATTTTTTTTTTGTTGAATTAATATGTTATCATATCTTGTTTAAACACGAGTATTTTTTGTACTTAAAATTTATTGATACCAATAGATTATTATGTAGTGTTGATCAACGTTTGCGATTTGAGTATTTGATTAGGAAAAACAAAGAATTGAACGTAGAACTGATTAACCTTCATTGCTGGCGTTTAGGATTGTTGCTTTTACTGCTGGATGTCCTGTGCAGACTGACCTTCGACTCCCTTTTGTGTGTAATTATAAACCAAATTTTAAACAAAAAAAATGTACAATATAATTGTGTTTCAACTTTGTGTTATTATCAGGGAGTAAAATAGTATAGAGTTTCAGTCGATCAGATCCATGCTCTTCCTGAGCTTCCTCAACACGGACTGGTGATATCGAAAGCGGATATTATAGATATCTCCCATGATTTATGAGAATGTAAAGACGACCTGCTATTTCTTTAATTTTAAATCAATCAGTGCCGCCAGTTTGGGTTTGAATGTAAACTACAATAGAAGGTCTAAAGCACTAAACTTAAGAAATGTTTTTAATAATGAAAACTTCACAAGAAACGGATCAATATTGGTGTATATTTTAAACTAAACCATCTCAAGGTGTAATTCCAAACAGTTTATTATATGTTTGAATTATAGACACAAAAATTTGTTTAACTTGTGAGGTTCCGGTTACATTCTATAAATACATCAAATTTCATAGTTTTATAAAAGTCTGAATTATAAAAACAAAATTTTGGGAATATGGAGAATGTGCCTGACTTGACGGCGCAGTCTTGTAATCCACGAGACATGCCGAATGAACCAATCGATCATTCATCGGTATCGATATATGACATCGCTGAACACACTGATAGTTGCCTTTTAATCTATTTCCTATTGATAAAATTTCTTATTATTGGTCAAGTCATATCTACCTTCAAGCAACTTCAGACTGTTTATTCATTCATACAAAATCTGCTATTCTTTTTCCTGTTGACAACAAAAATAGGAAAAGCACCATTGGATAAAGGCCCTTAAGGAATAAATTCCTTAATTAAATACTGAAACCTAAGGGTAATTTTCTGATAGTGGGGGTCAGCATTTCTTATTTATTACTAAACCTGAATGCTTTAATTGCATGAGTTTTTACAAAGCAGCTGTTATCAAGAAAGAAATTTTAAATTTCTGAAATAATATTTCAATGTTTTTTCGAGTGATTGTTATGAAGTTAAGTAATCCTTGATGATTGGTTTAATTTATCTTTTATTTATGAATTTTAGCATAAGCATTTGATTTTTTATATGACATGTAATTAATACTGCCAACTGTTACTTAATGAGAACTGCTCATGTTATTTGAATTTATAAATCTGTATGTACATTTTTTTTTAAATTGTATAAACTAATTCATTATAGATTGTTTTCCTCTGGTTGAAGTTTAAAAATAATACCTGATGCAAATAATCGGAAAAAACTTAATGAATTCATTTGAATTGATTGGTTACATAATCCCTCATGGAATTTTTTTCTAATAAACATGGTTTTGTTCTTATAACGTGTTTTTCGTTCCTACAAAATCTTCATTACAAATATATTAATATATCTAAAATACATCTTATTAATTATATGTCACAACTACCAACTTTCAATGAAATATTGAAAACAACCTTCTCAAGCCCTGAACTTGTCCCATAACACTGGTCTGAACGATTACGGCGGAGTCAGTGATTCTTACACTGATTAGTACCCAAAAGACGTTTATGAAAGGTTTATTTTTGGTATATATACCAACATGTGGTCCATGTACCTGGTAATAATTATTACCACATGGATACGCTTGAGATTTCCTACTTCATATTATTAGCATAGGGGGAGGAAAAGGTTTTAAAATGACATAACTGTTAAATAAGGTTAGGAAGATATATAGGATCCGTTTTCCAGTTGATAATATATATATAATTAAAGTTATTATAAGAAAACAAAAAAGAGACTAAAACATACTATTATCGATCATTTCGGCTATCACGCCGTCCTCAGGAAAGGTAGGAAACGGAAAAAAGGAATACAGGAGCGGAGACGTAGAAGTGTCCACCGACCGACAAACAGTGTATATATATATAAAACAAGGTTTTCTAACCAAAGAAACTCAGAAATAAGACTAAGATTTTTCAACAAAAGTGACTGGTATCAGACTCTGACGATTTATTCGTTTGATAGCTAATTGTACATTAATGGAAATTCTTATTTTCATAAAATTCTAATATTACTGTAGATAGAGTATTTGGCATTTTTAACATAATACATAATATGTTATGTTATGAAAAATTTTAGAAAGATAATACCTGTTACGATATTATTGTCTGTTCAATAACGGAGACAAAAATATCATATAATATGGCATAAAAGTAGTAGATATATGAAAAGACGGTAACTACTTTATGATAATATGGCATAAAAGTACTAGCCGTATTATCATAAACAACGGAAAAGTTTCTTTTTCATGATCCTATTACTCAAACCAATGGAGTTCTTCACCACACATTAGTGATTACTAAAGTTAATTTTTTGGGCAAAACATCAATGTTCTACATTTAGCCATTGAGAAATAATAAAATTTTCCTGAAATCATAAAGTGCCCATAACGTCCATGTAATTACAATAAAAAAGGTATTCAACCCCTCCTCTCAAAAGATGCTATTTTTGGATTATAATTTTATTACGATTCGTCAAATTCGACTCTATCGATACGACCTCTATCACGCCCACAAACTTTCAAAATCAATCACAACTCAAAAAATTTACATGTTATAGCAAAACTGATCCTTTATTTTATTTATAAATTCTGAAGTTTTTTTTGCTAATGATATTGTCTATTCCATAATAATCCTGAAGTTTCTCAATAATGTCTTTTAAATGTCCGATAAATAAGAAATAATTTCACTAAAAAACTATAAGCTCACTTTCCTAAAGATAACAATTTTTGTTACATTTCATATGGCCAATCAAACGTGATCGTTATCGTGTTGATAATCTTAAGTAATAATTTTACGTAAAATTACATTTTTCCTTTCAGAAACAAATTCTAAATTATGTCCAATTAATACTAATACTTGACTTAGTATGATACACTAACTGAAGAATTTCAACTTTTTTTGTCAGTAATTCAGGAGAAAGGAAATATGGGATCGAAATTCACATAATGGACACAAAGGTGGCTTTCCCATGAAACAGCTGTCGTAAAACATTTTAAAAATCTTCAGGAAAAGCGTTGTTTTTGGATATAACATCAATTTTAACCATCAAATGATGTAACCTGAAGCGTGTCAATAAATTTTGGAAAAACATCTCTCCATCTCACAAATGCCTTCAAAAATTGACTCAATAGGGATCTGGAATGGATTAATCGTATTTACTTACAACTCTAAGTAAAATTGCTTAGGTAATAAGGAATGCTGGCACCTTGAACCGAGGTACTAGTAATTAGAACTATGCAATACATACAATAAAATGGAACCACCAACATACGAGTTATAAACATAAAATATACACTAAATTAATTTTTTGTAATGATTAATTAACGAATCATTTTGAATTATTTTGATTTAATATTACAAAGGAGAGAATACAATTTCTTTAAATGTGCTTTACCCACAAATTTTGGCTTATAGAATGATCATACAAAACCCACATTATATTTTAAGTAGCTAAGTAAAAGCTATGGGTTAGGAATGTAAACATGGATTTAAGATCTCAGATGATTCTTAAAGAATTAAATTAATTCAGTAACATGTAGCGTAACAAAAAGGGACTTTTAAATTAATTACATTTCACTGAGGTACCTCAGGCAAATAAATAAAATGTTACTATAACGTTAAATAAGTTAATAATACTACAAAAATTCAATACTTTTAAAAGACACTCTTCACTATTCATTCTTAAATTACTTTCTGTTTTACGTTGATGTACCCAAAAAAGTAATTGATAAAAATTCCAAAAATATTTAGAACTTTAAAATTTTAAAAATCCATTTACTTTTGTTCTTTAATTTTATCTAAAGCTAATTGAATGGACCATATTGATAATGGTCTCATGTAACTTAAAGAACGAAAATACTGCAAACCGTTCAAAGCTTCAGGAGTTGCAAAACCTAAGCCAGATTTATTATAAAGAGTAATATAGAGACCTTTAGCAACTTTAAACCCCTGTTCAATCATTCCTTCAAAAATTAAAAAAGAAGCTAAACCATAAGCAACCCCAGTCCACATTTCTTCGCTCTGGGTTGAAGATTTGCAAACAGTTCCGTCTTCCATCATTCCATTGACTGCTCCTTGTTCACCATTGTAATACATTTGTACGTTATAATCATAAATAGTTTTCAACGAAGAAGTAATGGAATCCTGAGGTATTATTGAATCCGTCACACCACAGCACCTCAAATACCAAATACCACAGAGCTGATCTGACATTATACAATTCGAGATTCCTGAACAGTCAAAATTGTAATATTTGCCGTTCCACAACTTCTTCACGAAAGCAGTTTTAGCCTTCTGAAGTATTGTTGAATATTTGTTAACTAAGGGAACCTCATTTAATTCTGTGGCCATTTTAACTGTGGCATAAACTGCACCTAACCAAAGGCTGCCGCAATAAGCACTGGTGCCCTTCATATCCCAGCAATCATAAGTTTGATCTGGAAACCCAGAGTTTTCTATCATCCCATCATTGTCTATATCCCATCGAAGTGAATGGTCCATAACTTTCACAACATTGGGAAACATATAATTAAGATACTCTCCTGATTTGGTAAGAGAATAATCTCTGAAAACTTGAAGGACAAATTTTAAATTTAAATCTTTCCACTCAGACACATCATGTATTGGGTAAGAATTTATTTTAACAAAAGGAACTTCTCCAGGTTGCCCAACATCATGTGGAACGTAACCAGCTTTTTTTCTTCCAGTACATTTACCATCAAATAAGTACCACATTTTTTCAGAGTCTATTTCATCAATACTATCACATATATCATACTGAATAACATGTTGAAGATTTGGCCAGAGTATGGCTAAAGCAAATGACGCATAAAAATGTACATCATAAGTATTATACATTTTGTATTCATGACCTTCTAAATAAGCGAAATGTCCATATTCTTTCCGAGGATCCATACCTGAAAATTTATCATCTGAAAGCGGCAAAATCCACAATGTGCCTCCATCACTTACATAGTAAAGTTCATTGAATAATGCACTTTTGTACCATGAAGGTAAATTTTCATCATCTAGTATTGGTTGTTGCCATTTATAAATTTCCTCTTCCCAAAAGTTATGATTCATCAAACAATAGACTGCAATTTCTTTACCACTTGATTTAGGATTAAAAAATTTAGTGTAATATTTTCTAAAACATAATTCACTGCTGGGAAATGTAATTAATGGCATATGCCAGGCAAGGGCAAAATGATGAGATGATTTACTATTACCTTCTACTAAGGCTTTTGAACAAATACCGCAAGCTAAGTTCCTACCAGGGGTAAAAAATGGTTCTAAATTTCCTGATTTTAGCTCACCACTTTTGAATAAGTCAACCCATATTTCTTTACCATCTCCCTCAGGATCAAAATACATGCATCTTGAAATTGTATTTTCTGTTTTCAGTACTGCTAAAACATAATTGCATGGTAGTCCTTTTAAATTCTGATTTATAATTATACCTTCATATTTGGAAGCTTCTTCCTGACTAGAACTGAAACATGTACTCTGAACACCTTTCGCACAACTTGAACTGTTTCCACCTATGCCACTTCTAAAAGTCATGGTAATGCTTACAATCAAAGGATCACTACCCTGATTCACCACAGTCCATACAAACACACAACCAGGAATCGATGAGTCCATATAATTATGAGGAATGACTGGACTAACCTGCCGACAAATTAGTTTAATATTATGTTCCTTTATATTAAACACAGACCATGAACGAGGATAGAGTGCAGTATAGTTTCCATCGGTTGGGTTGAACTCCCAGTCCCATGTTTTTAGTTTATCAGGCGACTTCTTTTTTACGCAAAGAACTTTTTGATATAATGTATTCTTTTCCTCATTTTGAATTGTCACTATAAACTGATTTGCCAGCACAGTTGAACATTCGTACTCACCTGGTGAAATCTGGAAATTACAAAAATCACCAAGGAAAGATCGACTGATAGAACCAGAGCCAAGTCCTCCTATAGGAACACCAAGTTTAATGTTATTATTAAAAACTTTAATGAAATCCATAACTGGTTTCTCTCGCTTAAACAAAAGATATATGTATTCAATTAAATATCTCACAAATAATGGTAACATATGAAATATTTGCGAGAAACTTGGAATAAAAGTTTGTGTTCTTTCTTGAGAAAAAGAATGGTCCAAACGAACATTCCAACCATGACTGGGAATATCAGTCTGTTTTATGTTTACCATTTCGGAATGTCAATAATCAAAATTCAAACATGTACCAGTAGCAGTTACCATAATCACTAGCAGTGTTGTAAACTGATGTTGACAGATACTGGTTAATTGATAACGAAACTCTTGATTAAAAATAGAATTACATTTAAAAAAGTATAACAAGGTTTATAAGTTTTAATGATATGTGACAGTCCTTGCATGATATCAGTAAAATTAATAATATAATAAAAAATAATAATATGTAAAAATAATATAACAATAAACAACATTATAAATACAACAATATAATATAATTAAGCATTACTGTTAACTTAATTTATACTTCTCACTCAGAGCAGAATTTTCCAACTCATTTTAATATATATTTATTCATATGAATGTTACAGTTTGAGAAAGTGAGGTAAGTGTTTAAGTTTCATTACGCTTGACTGAAACCCCGTTCAACACATATATTTGAATATGAGCAAGCAATAATGCATTGCAAGTTTAACTAAGATTTAAATAATACTTCCTTGGACTGAATCCTTAAAATTACGAATTTTATTCCATAATGACCCTAAAATTTTAAGAATAATTCCAAGAATAGAAAGATTAATTCAGCTATAGTTTGCACCTTAACTACTGTTTTCAGGGAATTGTTAATTAAGGTAAAAGAATAATAAGGTCGTATTCACAGAACTAGCAAACAAATGTGAGGTTCACAAATATTGTATAGTATAGTCTTTCAAAGAAATTGAGTCAACCAAAAAGACCATTTTTATAACTTTTTGTGAATTCGGAAAATATTTTTACTAATTATCTACTATGGCTGAAATATTAAACTTTTTTCAGAAGCCATATACATTAGAGGAGCCAATACAACCCTAAAATGAGGAAACTCAAGCTAGAGCAATTATTACCTAGCTTACTTGTCGGATTTCTTCACGTTAACCTTAGAAAATGTTCCCTTAGAGTCAAGCTATAAACATTTATTGGATTTTAGAATATGGTTTTAAAGATCATAAAGTGCCATTAACGAGTTATTTTGAAATGTAAAATGTAGAAAACATTTGAAAAATTAGTCTTTATTTTGATTAGAGTACAAACCAGGTAGGATTATACTTTTTTATTCCTTTTGTGAGTGGTAGACAACAATATGGTGTTATTCTTTTTGTCGAATCTGTAATCCACTCTGCTCTTACTTGGTTTATCTGTGGCGGTCCTAGCACTGTGCTAGAAATCAAAACGTGCTGCATCTTTCACAGTACAGTTTTAATTCCAATGGAAACTGCTGTGACCAGTATACTGTCCATAAACTTTCGGGATCAACCACAAGTCAACATTGTTACATGTTAACGAATAACTCACCTTCCGATATTGAAAAAAGAAGGAGGCAACACACCAGACCCAGCCCCGACTGGAACCAACTCTTGTGGACTTAACAGCCCAGTTAGCGGCGCTCCAATAAGTGGCTACCTTCACCACGGTTGCTCGATTCCAAACTCACGGCAGAAACCGAAGTTCAAGGTCGAACAAGCACTCCCTTGATCGGGCTCCATCAACATCAGGAACGGCGAAATGTTGGTATCATGTCAAATTTAAGGAGCTGGCAAGGAAATGCAGACAACCTGACTCCTACAGGCAGCAGAAACAAAAAAAAATTGAATACGGTAAAGTGAATATGTCATCAAACGCGGCCGACGTTGACGTCATACGCCCAGACTGCTTGTTTATAGCTGATCTGTTACTGGGTATCTATTTTTAATCGAAACTGGTGATAACATTTCAGTTATCCCTTCTTTGGCTACTGACATCAAGCCTACGAACGTCAGCTTTTCGCAGCCAACGGAACTCCCATCCAACCTATGGCGAACGTCTTCTTAACGTTACACTTAATTTGCGAAGCAACCATCCTTGGCCTTTTGTGATCGCCCAAGTACAGTCACCGATCATTGGGGCCGATTTTCTTCGATATTATGACCTTAAGGTGGATATGCACAACATTTGCCTCGAGGCAAATCGCAGGCTTCACTTCGAGCACCAGACTCTGTTGGTACTGCATTCTCACCTTAAGATCAGACAAATGAACTCTCTATTATCATCCGTGAGTTCCCTGATCTTCCTCGCGAAATATTTGCTATGGCCACCAGGAACATTCATCACATATTCATACCCATGGAGGATCAGTCACAGCTAGAGCTCGACGGTTGGCACCATATAAATTGAAAGATGCTAAGTATGCTTTTCAAGAAATGATTAATCTTGGGATCTGCCGCCCTTCCGACAGCGAGTGGGCTTCTCCCCTTGTCATGGTCACGAAGAACGACGGTACCTGGCGTCCCTGCGGCGATTATAGAGCTCTTAATAGAGTTACAGTCCCGGACAAATACCCGCTACCTCATATCCAAGACTTCAATCTCGAACTAGCCGGTTACCAAAGTGGACGTGGTCAAAGCCTGTTATCACGTCAGTGTCTATCCGGCAGATGTACTCAAGTGATTAATCCATCTAGGCTATTCGAATATCTAAAACAGCCATTCGAATTACGAAATGCAGGGCAGGCTTTTCAAAGATCCATGAACTCAGTTCTTCGCGAATTCTCAGGCAGCTATGCATGCATGGATGACATTTTAGTAGTGATTCTGAGGGACGGTTGTAACGCCTATTCATAAAAGTGGATTCATCATCGACTCCGTCCACAACTGTACTGAACTAATATTCAAGTAAAAAATATATATTCTAAAAGCATTCATGAAACTGTAAAATAGTAAGTTTGTCGGTATGTTAAAAATATTTTTTTTATGATGATCATTATACCTACTAGACCAGGGGTTCTCAGCCTTGTTTAGCCCATTCACCCCCCAGCCATTTCCCACAATGCCATTCCCCCCACCCCCTATTCTTCCCAAGGTAGTACACACACTTTTAAAACTTTACAGTGATTATAATTATAAGAGAATTTTACAAATAAAATGCTAATTATAATTATTGATAGATATATTAAATATTAATTCTATCAATTTTTTTTAAAATTATAATTAAGAGGTCAAAACCTATAATAGGTTTCCTCACTCTGTAAACCTACTGTGGTCACAATTCACCCCCTGAAGATCCAAAATTCACCCCTGGGGGTGAATTTCACCCCCTTTGAGAACCCCTGTACTAGACCTTTAGTTAATTTACATTATGACATAACGACTTGAATGACAATATAATTAAAAAAAAAATTTTATTATTATAAATGTTATATCAGACAGTATTTTTATTAATATTAAAAACAATATCTTGTTAAAGAATGTTTTGTAATTTAAGACAGCAGAGGTGCACGGACCTCTAAAAGAACCTTCTTGGTCCAGGTAAAATTTCATGCGAGATAAACAGAACGTAAAGTTAACAGTTTTGTTACTCAAAATAACATATAACAGTTTAATAACATTTAAAATTCTTAGATCTAATCTTAGATAAGCTCGTCTAATAGCAATTGCATTCGAAGTGAATTAGTAGCATTATATAACGACAAGGAACGTTATATAACTACAATGAATATTCTTTGTAGATCAGTTCAGTAAACACTCAAAGAGGTTATAAAATAAATTATTATTTTATATTTTAAACTTGCTGTTGTAGTACATAGGGATATTTTCAGTAGGAATATACTATAACTGAGTGTAGTTTAAGGAATATCTAACTTACCTGCAAAGGCCGGAAACTTCTCCATTAGTGAAATGAATCAGTGCAATCTCTAGTACATTGTAAAAGAATGTATCGCCAAATCACAAAAGGCTGAAGGGATTGGTGAAAGGGATAGCCGACTTTAGGATCGCATACTGTCATACTAAGGTATGACTTTCAGTTTTATAATGTTTCAAATGGAAACGTTTCTTGACTTGGCATTCCAATTCAACAAGGACTCTTAAGCAATCAGTCTTGAATCTCAAGAGATCGAGAGTAGGAAAGTAAATGATGAAAGCAAATCAAAATACAGTATGTAACTTAATAATGTATCCGAGTCTCTTCCACACAGAGTAATAATGTAGTTGTGCTGTTATGTAGGAAGGTTATGTTAGGTAGGGAGTACCAATGATGGTTAGCTATTAAGGTTATGGTTAAGTTAGCAATTATGGTTAGATTCATGCATTTCATCATTACCACAGAGGTTAGTATTATTAATATTAAACATATAATCTACCGTCATACCTCGTATGTATTACGGCAGTAATGTACGAGGTATGACGGTAGATTATATGTTTAATATTAATTATGGTTAGGTTCAGTGAAAGAAAAGATACACTCGCTCACATGAGTGTGTAAGATTAATTACTTTTAATTTAATAAATAGATATTGAGTTACATTGATCTTCGGCAGTCCAGTGATAACATGTAGTCGATAAACATTGAAATCTATTTAAAAACCTCATGTTTTAAACATAATTTTAAAAGTATTTTCTAATATCCCAAGTCAAAAGCGAAATTCTAAGACCTTGTGAAAAATGTCAACCACTGGGATACCTGGTCTCAATATAGAATCAACCCACCATTGTAGTGGCTCACCTCTAACTAAACTAGATACCATATGAGTCACATGATGTGACTCACATCTCCGCCCTAGAACAGGGCTGAGGCTGGGATACAAGAGTGAGCCTTCACACTTGTATAAACCATCAATATACAAAAAGAAGAACTGTTAAAAAATTCTCCAAATATTGGCACATATATTTTCATCAAAATAGTATGATTACATAAGTTCAAGACATAAAAATATATATTATTGGAAATAATAATATTATCTAAGTTAAAACTTCCATTGCCTACATTAGAAATGTAACAACTTCAAACACATATAGATCTCTTTTGTATTACTACAATTACATAAATACAAATTTAATACATTTAAAAAAATATCACATTTGTTATGCATAATCCTTTAAATAACACAGTACAAATAATTATTAAGATAAAGAGCTGTTTAAAATTGAAACAACATGCAAGTTTTTTTCATTTATTTTTTTAATAACAGTAAGTAATTTATAAATATTTGTTTTTTTTTACATTATGTCTTGGATCTTTTGAAAACTCCTGAAAGTTTTCGCAACATAATTTACAAATTTTAAAAACAAAGAACAACATAAATAATAAGACGTGATAAATAAAAAGAGCAAGTAATTGTGATGACCATGGTTGAGGATTGCTTATAACAAGTTGGAAGATGCAATCAATAACTGACTTACCGCTAAAACACACAACTTGCCGGCTCACTTTGAGGATTACACATTAAGTCAGAACAAGTTAAGTACTACAATAAAAAAAAGGTTATTACAATTATAAATAAATTAATACCCAATTAGCGATAATAATGAATCCAATATATGGGATTGGTAACTTTAATAGAAGCATAAAAGTTTGCAAAAAATAAAGAATATAATATTAGCTAATTAATTAGCTAATTAGTAATTAATAATATTCATTAAAATGTTGGTAAAGTGATCTTGGAATAGTGGAGTAACAACTAAACAAACAACCTATTATTCAGCTATAAAAAAATGAAATTTCGTAGTTCGTGCTTTTAAGCTAAATTCACTGTAAAGCAAATAGTAGGAATTCAAAAATACTTAGAGGTATGTTTAAGATTCCATAAGTATCAAAGCCGTACAAACAATTCAAAGCTTTCAAATAATTGATAACACTCGTCTTTGAAGTTCTTATCTGAATAAAAGAACAGCTGTAAAAACTTATTATTTTTCAAAACAAGTATTATGCATCCTTTAAATTGAAATTACAATCATTGTTTGAAAGTTATATTAATTATTAACTATACTACACTTTCATTTTATCAATCTCTTTATAACTTGGAGGTTTTTTTGTATTCATTAATAAAATCTACAATAAGAAAGTTAACTTTCAAACTTTTTGATTTTTTTACATTAATTTTCTGAAAATATTATTTTTAAAACATAATTTTAAAAGTATTTCCTAATGTCCCAAGTCAAAAGCGAAATTCTAAGACCTTGTGAAAAATGTCAACCACTGGGTTACCTGGTCTCAATATAGAATCAACCCACCATTGTAGTGGCTTGATTCTTGTTATTAATTACACCCTATTTGGTTTAACCTTTGTAATTAAATATCATTAAAACAGTTAATTACTTTATCTGGGGTAGCAATTAAACCAGGAAGGTATCGCTCTGAATTTTAGTTTTTCTTCAAGTGAAACTAAAAGATATTAAAAAACTGTTTTTGTTTTTATTAGAAGGTACCTGATTTACGAGATGTCATGACATGTAAGACTCTTAAGAATCACTGATAATTTATCATAAGGTAAATGATTACCAAGGAGGGGAATTGTGGTTTTACTTGGTTACTGCACTGTAACTACTAATAAATAACATTTGAATTTCTTCTTTTATTTAGATAATTCCTGTTATTGCAGTTGAAATAAATTAAAGTGAGATATTTTTTTAAAGCAAATACAATTTGCTTTCATTAGAAAGAAAAAGACTTTGGGTTTTAAAAAATAGAAGGACATCATAAAATTGGAAAAAATTAGGATAGCATAATTTTTTTTTATATAAAGGGAGTTCCAAAAGTAGAGGTTTACGATAAGGCTAAACTAGTCCGTTAATTTGATATTATTACAAAGGTGTTGTTATAATAATTTCGGGAAGTAGGATGCCACCCATAAGGGACATCACTTACACCACCAAATGCCACGCCTGCCGTTGGTTCTGTGACAATGGATTCTGCCTATGTTATATTAACATACTTTAACATGCTTTTAAAAACTTCATATACTTTATTTTATCTTATTTATTTTTGTGAAAAAAAAAACAACTGATAATAGCAAATAATTAAAATCTTTATGAAAGAAAATGGTTGTTACACGAGTATTGGAAGTTTCAAAAAATGAGAAATATGTTCTCAAACATTGACTTCTCAGGACATGTTGAAATTAAGGGTTTACGTCATTCGCGATGAATGTGGTGCCACTGACTAGTTTAATAATGCAAACACTGGCCACCTGCAGCAGTCTGCACTGGTGATAAGCGATATGACTTGAAAGCTGTGCACATCGTAATCCTGCATTAAAAACAGATTATGTCATATTATGAATTCAATTTTTATTGTAATATTTCTTTTTTAATAACCAAATTTATCAATTGTTGTATACTGAATTTGGACCTTAATCAGAAAACTACATCTTCAGAAAACAACAGTTGGCTCTGCAATACATTACAGATTGAATATTCGATTATAATGGGATATTTGCAATGACAATATTTCAGAAGAGAAAGTAATTCACCAGTTCTGATCAAGTTTGTGAAGAATATAATTCAGTTCGTTTTACTTATACCAATAATATGTTTCGCTATTCTACTTGTTATTCTTTTTACTACATCACAAGTCAAGGAAGTCATGGTTTACACAGAAACTGTATTTAGTGCTCCGATTCGAATGTGATCGGATTATTTTCAACAAATAAAAGAATTTATTATCCACAAAAGTAAAGTATTTTTCTTACAACTAAGTGAAATTACTTGAGCCTTTATTGAAAGGTTTAATAGAGTCAATTGATTTAAGCTTTTCATGTTCCCCTCCTTCGGGAAGAAACCGAGTCTCAGCTTCACTTTTCTTTCTCGAAAAGAACCTGCAACAACACCAACCAAGCTTAGCAGTACTTCTTATAGAGCACTTTGCCCTTTCACTAAATACATCACTCTGGACCAGGGGAGTTCTAGAGTGATATGTTTCTCTTAAAAAACATACCATAAACTTTCTTATACTATATACACTACTGTTCATTTTAAAGAAATAAAAAAAAGATGAAAAAACTTTTTTTAATTTTAAAGATATAATTTTAAAAATTGTACAATAAACCTAATAAGTCTAACAATAATATTAATTATAATTAATATAATTACTAAGAGTATTATTTGTTTAATTTTAGAAATGTTATAATGGTTCTTGGCATCTGACAGTAGTCTACTGTGAAGGGTCAGGGGAGGCAACTAGTTTCTTATAAGTCTCTTTGTTAATGGTCAGTGCTCTAAGTAAGTCGTCTGTCGAGTGGTCGGTCTGATCGTTCAATATGTTCTTATAATCCTTCTGTTTCGACAGTCTCAGTCCTTCGAGTCCTTAAGGTCCACCAAGTTTTGTACGTCGTGTTGTTCATGACCACGTGTCGAAACAATAACACAATGACATATCTTTGGGAAGATAACAGTCGACCTAAGAAAAGGTATAAATAGACGATAACAAAAAACAACACTCCGTTTGATATTGATAATAGACAACATCCAAAAGTAGGTTAGCTATGAAGACACCGTGCGGGGTAAAGGGTACACTTGAATAATATTGAGAAATGACTCATGTGGTGGTATGTGTGAGCGAAGGGATTCGGCAGCAATATGTTAAAATAGAAGCGAAATGTCTTACAAGGAAAGGGCGCTGGTGGTGGAGTTGTGGAAGCTCGGCCGGTCCAAGTCGTCGAGCCCCCGGTGCAGCGAGATGTTGTCCTCCGGCTGCATCACCTCCACCAGCTCTCGGTACTCTGCTGTCGACAGGCTTCTCTCGTCGGGCTTCTTGTACCTGAATCAATCCACCTTCAGTATCACTATCATGACAACAACATTACTCGAGAAGCAGTCATTTACTTCATCCGCTGCAAACCATTGGAACAAAGGAAAAAAAACAGCAACTATTACAATAGATGATCTCTAATTTCTCAATTCAATAAATTTATTAAAAATTCTAGATAACGGGGCGAAATTCTCAAAGAATTTGAAAACATTTACAGCGATTCCCAATTGTTTGACTCTAGTATATACAAACTACTTTATGACTGAACAGTACATAGTGAGGACCTCTGTACAAGCGTACTCTCCCCACTTGGAGACAGATGCCTTCTTTACTCATACACTGGCACGCGCACACCTCCACACACAATTACTTTCACCTAGAGTATATATAAACTTTCACATTAGTATAACGTAGCCTTGCGCAGACCTATCACGACATTCCATGCTACCCTTAAACGCAGACCAGTGTTGTACTGCAATATTTGTTTTTTAAAATCCCTTAGTTTAAATTTTCGTTTTAATGTTAAAGACACCCACTGAAAAAAACTAGATTGGTAAATGTAATCAAGATAAACACGACTTCATGTTGTTGCATTTCTTGAATACCTGTATATTAATTATTATTTAAATTGATTTTGCAGGCTTCAGGAGGACTAAATTAACTTTGACTTGACTTGAATTTCTGACATCAAACAACTCGTAACTTTGACAGAAAATATATACCCTACAATAGGATGTACAGTTTGAACTTCAATAACTGCAACAACAATGTTTAGGTAGCAATGAGGTTTTGATGCTGAAAATGTCAACAGTGGTATAATACCGTTATTTGAAACTCTTTAGAGCAGACAGACGAACATGCACCAAGCTTTCGGCAGAAATGGATCTATAAGCGGTCACATTCATTCCAGTACACTTAAATTGTGGGGTGAACTATGTTCCTCAGAGTTTCAAATAGACAGACATCTGACGGCGTTAGAGCGAGAATTCCTCGTCGATCAATCCACCTCCCATGAATCCTTCTACACAGTGCTCTTCATTGCACAGAAGGGGATAGTTTTTTTGAAAGACATCCTGGCGGTCTCAAATAGACGGAATTCGCAATGCGGCGATATTTCAGATTCTAATCCCCACAGCGCATACCTAGCATAAATAAGTATAAACTGCCGTTACTTTTATGAATCACTGATTTGTAGTTTATTGATAACACAGAGACCTTTTTTCCTTTACTATAAGTAAAGTACAGTGATAGTGAACAAATTCGATCTCGAGATTTTGACGGAATTACATGTTTTGAGGTTCCAGAAGTCGTTTTATGAAGTTTTTTCGATGATGTCTGAGTATATGTGTGGGTGGGTAGGTGAGTATGTACCCGAAATTTGTGGCCATGCTACGGTCCGAAATCTTTACTGGATCAAACTGATATTTTACACAAAATTGGCCTCATGTTGTAGATGAGCCCTGTTGTTTGGGAAAAGTTACTTTTTTTGCCAAAAACCTGTTTTTAGACATTTTTTTTCTCCTAGACTACTAATTCAAGAGTCTTAAAATCTTGGCATTATTTTTGAAGCCACAAAAGGAATAAACAAAAAATAACCTCAGATTTTTAAAATAACAGAAAATATTTTTTTTAATAAAATGTAAGCTATAATTCAATCTAAAAGCTTGTGATAATAATACAAGCCATACTGTTTGACGGATCAAAATGAAATTATACCTCAAAATAGAACATTATGTGGAGAATGAGTTGATATAATCTTTTCAAAATTTCATTTACCAAAGGGCTGTTAGAGTACATCTTCTGTTTTCAAAAAATGAATTTGACTGAATTTGACGCCAAATGGCTCATTAAATACAATGGAATTTTGCCAAAAAATGGAAAAAAAATTAGCAATTTGTAAAAGAAATTCATGAAATTATTATTACGGCAAAGAACAATAAAGCTATTAAAATTAAATGTCTATCCTGGACCAGTGGTTTACTTGTCGTATAATTTACAATTATTTACGTTTATTTACATTTTTTAAGTGAATCCACTGAATGATTTGAAATGATTTAATGGCTTATATGTGATGTAAGAAAAATAAAATTCGTATGTGTAAAAAATCAACGCGAACAGAACTTATTAAACATATAATTTCTGATTCTTTTCATGGCATGTTGGGTTTGTCTATTGTCTACCAAATAGACCAAATGTTCTAATCGATCTATATACTCCACCATTCTACAAAACTTAATATCAGATGCAGATTTTCTTCTGTTTATGAATGGCATTATCTTTGAGTAATAGTATGTTTGTGGAATGCACTTTTTCGTCGTATAAAAGAGCTTCTATGTTTTTGACAAATATCCAGTTTTTTTACTATTCTAGTCTAACAGTTCATACCATTAGTTTAAAAATTTCAATCTTCCAGTTATAAAATTTTAAATTATACGGAGAAGTCGGGTTTGAATTTGATTTGAGTATACAAAACTGGCTAATTACTAATATATTTTTTCTCAGTATACATTTAGAGCAACCTTATAATAGAGTACAAAACGGAGGAAAAAATAACACTCGCTCAGAGTAACTTGGATTTTTTATGATTTTTGACAAAGGGAAAGAAAAGTGAATTTTTAAAAAACACTAGCATGCTATAAAACTTCCATTATAATAATTTTATAAAAGATCAAAAATGTAAAGCATAATTCAAAACTGAAAAGATCTTTTGAAAAATAATAAATTAAATTATCCTACATCTTAAATTAAAAATGATCTTAAAACGATATTTCTTTACGAGTTTCTGACATTTTTCAGGCAAAGTAGGAATATTTTCAAGTTTTAAATGGGAAACTTTGTCTTAAATCTTCAATGTAGAAGGAGGTCAGATGAACTATGTAAGTGATCCAATGGCTATCGAAATAAAAGCCATGTTCTCCTGTAAGAGTTTATATCGTAATAGGAAAAAGAACTTTCGCTTAAAAAGAAACTTGTTACTGCTGTAGTTACACTATTGATATTATATGCATCAGTGGTGTGATATACAAAAATAAGTGTATATATTGATAAGTGGATCAATCACTATCTGTACTACTTCCAGGAATAAAAGACTAATAAACCACTCTTATTTAGACATTTATATTATGCCTACATGGGACACAATATAAATTATCAAACTCAAGAAGTTTGATATTATGTTTACATATAGTAAAGTTGAGTGTAGCCCACTCCAGACTTTTTTACTGAAAATAGGGTATGTCTTATGATCAGGAAATACGGTATATTAGAAGAATGAATGTACACTGCGTAATATAACAGAAGAATACATGCAGCCTACAATGACAAAATAATGTTTGAAGAACATATACTATAATAGAAGAATTATTATGTTATAACATCGCCAAATACATTTCGTTTTATCCAAATAAATTTTATTTTATCCTTTTTTTTACAAAAAAAAACATTTAAAAAGAGGGTAAGATTAAAATATTAAGCGACATAAATTATAATATACTGATTACCTTAATATTTTTTACCCAGTAATTAGATTTGCGTATGTCGAAAGTGTATGTCTTTAAATAAATGAAACAATAAGTGCCAAAATAATCAAGAAGTCAAGTGTAGTAAGGTGAAATTGAGTTGAGCAGATGAGCTTAGAAATTGTTTATATTGACAAAATAATGTTAATCGCAGAAGAGCCTTCGCTTCATTAGGAGAGAATAACGAGTGGTGAATCATCAGCCTCTTCTGGGAAATAACAAAGTTCAGGAAAGCAGGGGAGGGGAGACGGTAGGAGAAACCGGTAGAGGTCAGTAGGAAGGATGCTTCTGTGGGGGCTACTGCTTATCACCCACGTCACAGGACTGACGTTCCTGGTGGAAGAGAGCATACACTTACAACATGAGGAGCAGCAGCAGCAGCAAGAGGAGGACTGCTGGGCTCAGCGTCAGGTTCTGTTCAGAGGAGAGTGTTCTAAGTTGCTGCAACGAGGTCCCTGTCCGGACGGAGAGTGGCTGATTCTGGATGAGGCAGGGGAGGGGTTGGAGGTGATCTGCGCCCCAAAGAAGTGTCCTTCAGATAAAGCCTACTGGGAACTAACTGAGACCTGCCTACATCTAAGCAATAACTCCGTTTGCAAAGAGGAAGGTACAACGTTTCAGTTAGATCCATTCGGATTCGGAACATGCAAATGTACCACGGTATCTGCGATGGTGATGACTGCCGCGGGTGTTTGTTTTGAAGTTTTTCACCGAGGGCCTTGCGAATTCGGATTCGTTATCGCCGTGGGACTTGGAGGCCAAGCTGTGTGCGTGCCGAATCCGTGTCATAACGAATCATATGTGCCCCTAGGCGACCAGTGTTACGAGCGGGATACCCAAGGACCCTGCGAAGAGGGACAGGTAGTGTCCGTGAATAGGCTCACTCGACAACCTGCTTGCATCAACAACCTGAACCTCCAGCATCTTATAGACGCTCCCGTCCTCTGTGACGGCGTCGATCACACGGGTGACTGCAGTGACAAGTTGGAATTCACCCAGAGAAAACTCTCTTTCATAGAAGAACTTATTAATGACAAGAAGCGAAGACGGAAAAAAAGGGCCTGATCTGAAAGGTGGGTTTTAAAATTAAATTGTTGTTGTACTGACTAGATTAACATGCTGAACTCAGTTCATTATGATTTTCGATATTTATGATGTAACACTATGTGTTGTGTCAGCTGCACACCAGCATAATTGGTTTCCAAAGATGTTACAACCCAGTATATTGCCATTATTGTATTGTCATTATTATACTCATTATAAACGAATACACCACTGACTGGAATTACAGCCCGTATTAAACTATTTAAAATCAACTTAAAATAACTATACACTGTTAACTGCTAATGTCAGTCAGCAAAGATTGAACTCAGGACGTGCCTTCCAAACATACTAAAGGTTTACAGTCCACAATTGGGATAACAAATAAGATGTTATTCGTTTTTAACCTCGCATCCCATAACTGGAATGAATCCCTACCAGGATTAAATTGTATCTTTCATTAAATGGACCCCAAGCACAAGTCTATTCCGCTTTCTACGACACTTGTAATAACAACCTATGATATTATTAAACTTCATAATTTATTGAAACATAAAGAATGATGTGTTATTTTATTAAGCCTAGCGGTATTCTAAGTGGCGGGTGATTACGGACACCCGCTGGTTCTATCACTTGGGAAAGTGCTAACATAGATGGCGATGTCATATCAAGACTTGACGGTCTGAAAAAGGTTGAGTCAGGGTCTCCTTTAACGAGCCCTTTCGACACAACTTGCAGGATGATACTTCCTTTCTAGCAAGGAACTCCCTAGTGCTGACCTACATTATAAAGCTGATTTAACAATTTTGCAACAAAATTGTGGCAAATGAATAGCAAGAGGTGATTAGTAAGGGATTGTTTAAACCGAAATTCATAAATAGTAAAAAAGCTTTATTATCGACACCAAAGCCACTTCCTTAACACTGTAAATTTACAATTTTTTTTAATGTAAAAAAATAACAAAATATGTTCGAATGTGGGATAGTCCTACTAAAAGTGTAACGCGCATGGTTACTGAAGTTCAAGCTACAGACGAATAGATTCAGCCTTGACGCAAGTCACTTCTACTCAAGTCGTGTGTTCTGGAACCTATTTAGCGTAGGATAAGGCATTCTTGTTATAGTTATTTATATTTATCCCAAATTTAACGGTAGAACAACTTCACATTGTGTACTATATATGTATGTCATTATAGATTTATAGCTGAATTGTGATAAATTGTAGTAATGTTAATAAATTATTATTAAACCAATTGTATGGATTTAACCACCCTTTTATCAAGACCTCATAGGTTTGAATAATCCGAAAATGTTGCGTTTTGTTCTTTTAACGACTACTACTATTAACACCATGTTATGGCTTATGTGGGAAATCTGTTTGTTAGTCTTGACCATGCTTACTTATAAACATTCCTCTTCCTCCACCACAAGGGCTGGGTGACATAACAGTTATTTCCTCGTTGACAAGTGAATAGAATAGGGGTCTTTAAAGAGTACTTAGATTGTAAGTAAACCTTATTTTCTATTTTTACGTATAAAAAAAATTTCATGTTGATCCATCAAATGGTATGGCTTTCATCCTCCCACAACCTTTCAGACTGAATCATATGTCAAAATTTTATTGAAAAAAAATATTTACATTTGGTTTAAAATTTCAGCATTTTTTCAGTTATTACTTTTGTTGCTTCCATGATAATGCCAATATTTCAAGACACTAGAATTAGTAATTTAGGAGAAAAAATATTGTTTAAAAACACATTTTGGCAAAAAAAAATGAGTTTCCCATCTTGCATAATTACTCTCAAACAATGGGCTCAAACGGTCAATCTACATTGAGGTCAATTTTGGTGTAAAATATGAATTGATCCACCGAAGATTGTGGAATGTTGAGTCTTCACAAACCTTAGGATATACTCTCACCTATACTCAGACATCATCGAAAAAAAAGTAATAAAAGGACTTATTTGACCTCAAAACTTGTAAATCCGTCAAAATTTCGATATCGAATGTTTTCATGATCACTATTCTTTACTTACAGTGAAGCAAAAAAGCCCAATGCCAGAAATAAAAGAATCAATTAATAAGAAATTGATTTATTTTAATTATATAGTTAAATTTGTCTCTCAAGATGAAAATGTTTTGTTAAGGAACAATTGCTCAATACCTACTGAATGACTCTACTTTAATGATGAAAGAGAATAAGAGGACGTTTCAATCCTATTAGTTGCCGGTTTAAATTCTCGATCATTAAACAACAGCTAATAAGTTCGATTATTAACACTTACTAAATTACATTGTTATGAATCATCAAATGGAATAACAGTGATCCGCCTGATCTAATTAATACCTCATTAATTACGTGATGAATAAGTTAAGTTATGTGAAAGGTTGAGTAATTTTTGTGCCATAATCTGCATATATGAAGTATTTTGATTGACTGTCAATCATTATTCTATTATTCCAATTTAAAAGAACTTTACATCTAATATAACTTATTCTGACTTTTATAGGATTTAATAAATTAAAGTAAACAAATCCAATTATGAGAAACTTAATAGAACTGTTCTTACAAGACACAAACCTGTTGTGATAATCAGAATGCCATGGTATTTCTATCATGTAATTTTCATTTTAAGAGAATTCCAAAAATAGCACTTTCATTTCTAGAATGACGAGAAGTGTAGACCAAAAAGTTACTTGAAAATTTTATACTTAATTTAATAGCTAATTTAATTAAAAATAATCAATTAAATATAGATAAATTAAAAATAATTAAAAAGAAATCAATTAATCATTAATAAATAATTAAAATTAAATATTATAAATTTCATTAGTTAATAATTTTAATTAATGTACCATTAGGAAGCTTACTCTTCATTCAAAAGTCATCAAAAACAATAACGTTTTTTCCACATAAGTGCTATATTTTGACAAATTTCATTAAGCAGATTTCCGCAAATAAATAACAAATGGGTTCAGGAGACCCCAAAACGTTAACATCCGTAAGATCCTATAATCATTTTTTATTAATGGTAATTGCACTTTGCTTACCGTTAAATAAAAGTAAAAAAAAAGGTTGGAAACTTGCATTTGTTTTATAAGACACAGTTTATGAAAACAGTTGGATACCGCTGTTTTCACTAGAAAGGAAGAGTGAAGCGACTTACGCTAAGGTAGCATAATCTACCTGACACATTTACAAAGTAGGATAGTATATTTTTCTTTTATCGTCACTAACAATCTCGGTGGTGGTAATACTTATCTTACTAAAGGTCGTAACCGACTACTCCACTCATTATAAACAGGAATAGAAATTTTCAATAATCCTACATTGACTTTTAAATTTTTTTTAAAAACTGTTATTTTAAACTGTTTTCTAAAAATAATTGATTATAGATAACACCTTTTACATTGTTTGTAACAGTCTAATTAATTATTAACAGAACATAATAATGATGCAGAAACAAAAGTACAATTAATCAACTTTATGGAATCTATTACATTTATACTACATAATGTAAAATCATTCCTAAAAAAGTGGGTACACAAAAAAGTTCAATAGAGAAATGAATTTTTCCATTCCTAGGATGCAATAAGGTTGACACTTTGAGGACTTACTAACATTAGTAAAGTGCAATTACCAATATTTTTCTAGTAACGCTGTATTATCAATACCATCCTGGAAAAATGTAGACCATCGATTTTGTATGCAATCTAGTAACATCGGAAACTACTTAAATCATAACATGAGTAAAATATATATCACATCAATAACGAAAAACATGTTTCGAACAAGTTTTTCTACAGATTATAGAAATAATATTTAAAATTAATTTGTTTTTCAAAAGTGTAAAAAATAAATTATAAAGGAATTAAATATTAAATGTTATCATCCATTTTGAATACTTTTGAACCACCCAGTACGTATAAACATCACACTTTATATTTATTTCCTTTTACAAAACCTGAAAGATATATAGAAAGAAGTAACATTAATATTGTTGTTGGAAGTAAAAGCGTTCCAGTGAGTGACACTATTAACGCTATCTAGGCCTTCAGTTCAAGGTCACGGGCTGAATTAGTGTCTAACGACTCCGAAGTAATGTGTCAGTTAACGATGGGAAATATTTTAGATAGCATTCGCGTGAGGAATTACCAAACCCTTCAGGAAATCTCAAATGTCGCGCATCATCTCCTGTCGTCCACAGAACGTAATTACGGATCTACTGCTTTGATAGTAACACATTCTTAACCACATTACAAGTCTAAGAATAAATTTAAATATCTTTGAAGACTCAGAACAACCTAACTTTAATGCTATAAATTATAATTTCATCCACTTGCTCATTCCCTTCAATCACTTGTAAAACCTTCAAACCCGTGTAGGCGTTTAACAAGAAAATGATCCCGAGACCTCCTCTATTAAACCAGCTGTGAGGGTAACCCATTTACGAAGTGCCACCAATGGGTGACCGCTCATTCCCGGTATAAACCCCCACTAGACGTAGAAACCAAATTACAATCACTTCTTAATACAAATACTTTGCAGTTGAAGTGAACAAAAAATTATAATTTCATGTGGCATTATTATTTCACAGTACATTTTATTCTAAATGATTTGAACATAAATTATTTGATTTTGTCATTTTGAAGAGCGATTTCACTCTGATATATTATTTATTTTTTTTACAAGACTTTAATAAAAGTAAGGTAATAAATCACAGAAGTGAATCATGTGGCATTTAATAGCTATCCTTTTACTGTTCAATTACTTCTTCAAATAATCCAAAACACACATACATACTTTTCATTTTGAATAATCACATTAAAGCAATACCAATAGGAGTCGTTAAATATTAGTACTTGCTTTGACGATGAAGTCAATTTCCAGACACATTGGCAAAAGCAATATGATTTTCTCTAAATAATAACTATGCAACTCAAGTCAACGTTAGTAAAACGGTGTTTCACAACGCTGGTTTTATGAGCTCTACAGATAGCCAGGTATGAAGACGCATTCTCACCTCAGCATTCGATCTGTCGAAATGCCTTTATCGGTTTTCATCGTGATCACTCTGCTTTATTGATAATAAGCATAAAAAGCGGCAGGCTGCCTTTTAAGGGTGGAATGCTAGAAATGCAGTTGTGTGATATTGAGATTGTGCCAGTGCTCTTGGGGCTAGCCTGTAATCCGCTCTCTTAGATGCTATCACACTGTTCTCATTATAGTTAGTCGACTGAGCAAGATAAGCACTGGATTCTATTAATTGTTTTTTACACATCCTGTACAAATAGCAACACTGCCAGTTCTGGAAAACTTTTAGTCTTTTCTCATGACCATTACATTTATCTTAATGTTTCCCTTGCTTAATAGTTTTTTAATATTTCCTTATAACCGCAGAACGTAACGATCCAAGTGGTATCGAAAGCAATACTATCGATGGTTTCTGTATTCCATTAAACTGTTAAAATAAACCACCACTATTTATATCTTAATATGGACCGCAGTTTTGTTTTTTCAAAATAAATTAAACTTCCCCTGGGAAAACTAAAACAATAACATAAGACATGTACTTACAAATGAAAACATGGACAAAAACGGCAGATCATGTAGTATACCATAAACAGACCACTCCAACTCTAAAGAGCTGAACGAGACATACCTCATTCAGCGAAGGAGGATTAGAATCCTCAATGTACCGGCATGAAGCAAATGGAACTTTAGACGTACCAAACAGGTCACATACAGTTCTACATACTATATCAAAACAAATTTTGTCATCCTATGTTACTGCTATGCCATAATACACGTAATATATGTGATGTATATGTAATAGCTGTAATATATGTAATATATACGAGCATTTAATATATGCTCGATATTACAAGGCTGGAACCAGTTTGAACTTCAGTCGGTGAGGAAGAATTTTGGTTTTGTAATTGCAACAAGGATAGCGAATGTTCCAAGCACCGATGTTTGACATCACCGAGTAGGAGAAAGCCTTATCAATCTTGGTCCCTCGGCTTTAGAGGGTTCGCTGTATACTTCGATCATTATTACCTGGCAATAATAACATTGCATTACATAACATACTCCTGGTTTTGCAAACCAGCCAGGCGAGTTAGCTGCACGATGTACTCAGTATATTGAAGTGACGTCACCGAATTGATCCTGAGAGCTAGTCCCTGTCTAGCTCTCACTGGGTGACCCCGAGTCGTAAATTACAACTAGAATTTCCACTAACTGCAAAAATAAATTCCCTCTTTATTTTATGCAATATTTTTTTATTAGTAAATAGTGTACTGTTAAAATTCATTATAAGTTGGAGTGGTCGTGAAAAACGTTGACTACTTTACATCATTGAATTTTACCCTATTTTTCATATTTCCCCATGGTGTCTGCCCTTGTGGGCCATGGACGTATAGTATTTACTAAAGACACTACAAGTCGCACCGCTTCACAAATCTTATGACATTTAACAAATATACTTTTCTTTCTATAAAAGAACTCTTTTACTATTTTGTTTTATAATCCGTATTAGAACAAGAAATAGTTACAGTTTCATTGTTAAAGTCAAAACGGACCAACCCTTCCGTCGCTCACAGTCGTTCAGAAGGAACATGCATAAGCGTTCAGAAATTGCTCTAAATTACATGCTAATGACACTTGATTCGTAATAGGCAATTATAGCAGTTCTATTAAACGAAATGAATTAAGTAAATTGAATGTGCATTAATTCTGATATAGGGCTTTATTTATCGTGTAGTTAACTGTAGGCGACTAGACATTTTTTTGCAGGTTTGTTAAATATAAATTTGCTGTCTTACCGCTGTCTTTTCTTATATGAATCGTGGAAGGAAATTCAACATTTATAGCAAAAAATTTAAATGAATTGATATTAATAGCTATGAGTTTTCTTTGATAATAAAAGCAGTTATCACAAAATAATTGACTTCCTCATGGCAATACCATTATCCTGTACTTAAGCCAACTGAAAATAGAGGAAATATTTCATTTCATTGCTTAATGAGATAGTGAGTCTCGTGGTGGTCGTCTACCAGGATGTGGAGCACGCGTCATTCCACATTAAGTGGTAGCCTCAATCACTGACGAAAGGAGTTTCTAGATATCGGACACTAACATCGTAACCAAGTAATTTGAATGATTTACTTGATTTACTTTTTAAAAAATCTTGACGAATATTATAGAATTTTTTAAATTTGATAAAACAAATAATTATACAGAAAAATGTCGTTAGAATGGCTCTGAGATTTAGATTTTTGATTTAAGCGAATTATATGTGCAAAAGAGAAAGGAAGCCGCCTGAGGGAGTCGACAGTGACCTTCAGATATGTTTTGATGTGTACTTGGTTTCTGTAATAGTCGTAAGAAGTGACCTTGATTAGCAGCAATCAAACAAGATCAGATGTCAAGCATGAAGTGGGCAGTAAGTTATTACCTTAGCTAATCTATTTCTTGAGCCATCTTCAATGGAGCACCATCAATACATCCACTTTCAAAACTACGACCAATATGACTCCGAGAATAGGTAATCCTCCAGTAAACACTGCTTAGTCAGGGGACAAGCACAATAAACATGGTCTACCAACTTTAGAATATTTAGTGATCCAAAAATCAGTACGAGGTAATTAATTTTTAATAGTTAAGTAAAACACAGGAAACTGAAGTAAGTCGCAATTTATTCTAATCGCAGTTGAGTTTTATTTATTATTTAATAAGAGTTCAATGTAGCCACCGATTTAAGTCCATAGTTACTATGAAGCATAATGATTGGCATTCAATTCGAGCTATTGAGTGGCGTGGCAACCATTTTTGCCGCCCGGGGCTGTTGTAAGATACCCCCCACCCATCCCGCTGGTCATCATTCAAAACACTTCAGAACGTCTTGAAAATATTTATTTTCATGGAATTGCAATCAATGATCTAATTTTAGACTACAGTCATTCAGACCAGACTTACATTGTATATATTATACAGCCGTCATCAAAGAAAAGCAAAGATTTTTCAAAACAAAAACGTATAATTGAAATTATAAAAAAGTGTTTAAATTAAATTAACTGGCTAAATAATAAATAAATAAAATATAACACATTTTCAACGCCATTAAAAAAATAGTTTTGAAAAATTTAAAATAAATTTATTTTTAATTTGCAAATGTTACAATTAAAAATCCTTTTAAAAACTGTTATAAAAAAACATAAAAACAGTTACGACCTTAAAAACTCATTTTGTTATAAAATTTCAGATGTTTTGTTAGCTTTTTATTATTTTTTGTCTAATTTTTACCCCTCAAAATGCTGCCCGGGGCAGACCACTCCCCCCTTACTACGCCACTGGAGGTCTTTAGTCCATTCGACCAAACAGTCCTTGACAGATCTCTTTTTAATAAAATCTCTAATGAACAGGTACCATTATGGCTGATAGTACCTTGTGGGGTTACGTAAAATATGGCGATTATGTTGTACCACTACCCATAAGCATCCACGACCTCGGAAACATTCAGCAACCATTGATTCAGAGGATAAGCTGATAAACATCTGGGAATAATTCTTTTATGACATGCCCATTACTCCTGCTGTAACTGGTGGCCACATTGACTGCTTGTAAGGCAATACCATAATTCTAAATAAATATCCAAATCCTAATAATGCAAAAAGCCAATGAAAACTTCAAAGAGGGGTCGTCACACTTTCTAGTTGACCAGGCATCTTGATTAGTCATCCTGGTCCTATTACTACTTGTTGGCAATCTGTTTATATATCCACGATCAACATCGAAAAAGATTAAGACAAAGAGTAAAGAAATACAATTACTCTAACAAAACTCAATATTTCAGAAAATCCGTCTTCAGGAGAAAAGAGACAGGGAGAACAAGCACACCGGAGACGTAACGTCAGGCAGGTAACCGACCCTGTAGCCGACCGTCCTGCACAATGTTCATATTAAGGACAATGTTCTCTTAAGCCTGCTGGCCGCAGAAGATTCGTCCAATCAAGATGATCATTTGTAATCACTTCGACGCTCCTTGTAAAATATTCTGTAAGAGCATTTTACCTGGCAACATATAGTCCAAACTATTAATACCTCCTTTTATAAATGTTTGAACATGTTATCTTCCGTAGGGGCATTTCCATATAAAGTATCTCCATATACTGCAAATTTCCTTCTTCTTATTAAAATATCTAAGGAAGGAAGGAGGTTTAACAATGTTTCCATGCTGGAGGTAGGGTAAGTGGTCATTGCTTAAATTATCCCTAGACACGCCTGTCTTCATAGCTTGTTAAGGCTAATTTGGACACCTTTTTCATTTACCTTAGAATACATCTATAGAGGCTACCAGCGTTTTTGTTTACTTCTGAATGTTCTAGGTTAGTAGAGTTGAATAAAGAAGTCTTTGAGGCTTACTTTATTTCTCTTTCAGAAAGGTATAAAGACCGTTTTTCCTCTCCTTATAATAACAAGGCCATTTACAAATCACAATCTTATAGATTTAAAGGAAACAGTAGTTCACCCACAACTAATCACCTCAATAGTGGAGATAGCACACCTCGCTCAGTATAGTCTTTGCTGGTCGCATTTCAGTTGTAGTAGTTCTTAATCCACTGCACAGTGACTGGATTAAAGCATGTATATATTTTGCTGATTCAATGCATTTGAGGAAGTATTTTCAAAAGCTTCCTTCTTTTAAAATTTATCCAACAAGACAGGCAAAGAGATTTTGCCTAAGCTGAAAGCTTATTTTGCTTTTGCTAAGCCTGAAAGCTTAGTCTGTTGATTTGTCCTTCAAAAAATGCTCGTATTACTACCATCAAAACCTAATAGTTGTAATTTTTAGTAATATTACTTCACTAATATTTAAGCTCATGAAATTAACCTAATAAAAAAATACACAAAACAATACTTTAAGTTTATTGGGTCACCGGAAAAGTGGCATACAAGCAGTTTTGTCATAAAGAACGAAAAAAATATCATTCCCACTGTTCAATAATAACCGACAGCCATGGAGCTCTTGCAAACGTATAGATTGACTACAATACATTTGTCAGACAACAAATAAGTATGTTAGAAAACAACAACTAATAAATATTAGACAACCACGAAATGCATGGTTGTTGACACTACATATTTCGCGTACACAAGCTTTCGGACAAATTTACATTTATTGCAAAACTGACCTTTCGGTAATTAAAAAATTGTGATATTTTTTCAGTTAATGCTACTGTTAGTTCCTTAATATGTACCCCTAAAGTTTCAACACTCGAGAATCAGAAGTTTTGGACAAAAAAAGGTCTCTAAAACAATATTTTGGCCAAAAAAGTTACTCTCCCTTGAAGTAATATTACCCAAAAATAATAGGGTGTATCTATAAACCAGGGCTTCTTAAACTTTTTTATATAGCGACCCCCTTCAAGCTTAGGAAATTTAAACGACCCCTTCCTCCATATAATGAAATATATATTAACCGTAGATGTAGATGTAATATCGCACTACTTTACAATGTAAATAAAATAAGGATTAAAGAATACGTACCCATTCATTTCACATATATATAATTGGAAACGTTGATGTGATATCGGTCGTAATAAAACACAATAAATAGAATGACATAAAACTATATATATATATTTATTCAATAGAAAAATAAACTTTTGTAACAATTTTTTGTTACAAAACAAAAACCTGCGTAACAGTTTTGCATTGCCACTTTTTTCAAAAAATAGTTATAATAAAACTACAATAGTATTTTGTATGATTTTTATTTGTATTTATATTTGTACGTAGTGTGTATACTAATTTTAAAATTTTATTTATAATGATTGAAAAGTATCAGATCTTTGCGACCCCCTTTCAGTAGTCTCACGACCCCCCTGGAGGTCGCGACCCACAGTTTAAGAAGCCCTGCTATAAACCATAAGATCCAACTTTTGGTAAAATATCCATCAAAACATCCATCATTTGAATTTGATCCATGAAGTCGTGTTGCCTGTAGCGGGCCCATAATGTTTTGGATTCACACACACACACCCACACATGCACAGGGATAACTCAAATTACATGTTAAATATGATGCCACGTTATTTTAACCCCATAAATCATTTCAATTAGGGGACAGTTAGTTGACGGGGCTAAGCCATATCACATTACTTTTCATTCAATAATTTCAATTTGAAGATTTCAAACAATTTTAAATGTTTAATAAAATTATATCAGTCAACAAAATTGTCTCTTGAAGGTTTGAATAAGAATACTTTGATGAAATATTCATCAAATTTATGAAGAAGCATTGTGTGAAAAGTGTCAGTTGAATGCTAAATGTTAAATTGTACCTACATTTTTCATTATATTATGTTAAGAATTGTGTTTATACACACAAATATATACAGTGATTAAGTTTTATATATGTACATTTTGAATTGAATATTTCTTAATTAATTTTTTATGCTGTATATATACCTAATAACTTTTACTGATTTAGACATAGATCTGATCGTAAACATCTTCTAGTTAGATATCATCGATATATAATAGCTTATCTTTTTGCTTATATTGAGTAGGGCCGGATACTAATTACTAATAATTTAGTAATAATGAAATATTTTAAACAAACGAATTAATCAATCAGAAATAAATAAGCTTTAATTAATGAATAAGCTTGAATTAAATCCAATAAACTTTAACAATACTTTAGCCAAAAGAATTGAATTATGGGTCAAATACTAACATTATTATTCGTAATACTATCATGCATACTTAAAGTTAATAAGTTATTATTTAACGCATAACTTTCTTTAATGCTTAAAGCAAGTGAAACCAATTAAATAAGAAAAGTTCATGATAAACTATTGCTAATAACTAAAGATTTGTTAAAGTTAATAACAAACATATATTAAATCACAATAATTGTCTTTAATATCAATCTGAAAACAATAATGAAATTTCTGGTACCTGGATGTTTCCAATTGAGCAAATCAAGCCGAAATATAAGAAGTTGGTCATAAGGAATAGCCTACCTGAGGCCACCATTACCAATTAAAGTTTTAATGTTAATAAACAGGTTATAAAGCAAACCTATAATGAAGAGTTTCATAAAGAAGGGGCCCGTAGACCCCCAAATGAGCTCTGATCAAAAATGAAAATAATTTTTCCGAGGTTGGCTTCCTCGGAAAAAGTAACTTAAGAATGAATCAACAAGTTTTTTATAAGTTCCTTGTATACATTTCCTGTAGGGAAAACATGCACACACACATATACACATACTATACAGACAGTCATTTTTATATATACAGATTTAGTTCAAACTAAAATACATTGAACACAGAACAGAGCAAATCACTTTTCATTTTTTCAATTTTTCTAAATGCTTTCATCTTCATTCATTCCTTTTGTTTTTCATTCATTGTTAAAGTCTCTTCTCAAACTCACTTTGCCCCTCTATTCACTTTTCTTTACTCTCTGTAAACTCTTTTACTTTTCCACCAACTGACTACCAATCTCCTTGGCAATGTTTTATGTGATTTGGGTCCAAGAAGCCAGTGAAAGCCACTCTTTTGAGAAGATTACCCTTTAGCAGTTTAGGTCAGACTACACTACTATTTACTACTATAACTACTATATGAGTGTAAACACTTACAGCTTCAGAAGCAAGGATGAGCAGACAACCGACACAGAGCTAAGGGCCATAGCTGCTGAAGACATCCACGGCTTCGAAAACAAAAACCCCACATATAATAACAGGAAAACTAGATATAATGTTAAGATTGATATTAGCAGATTTACCACAAGAGAAAGACCGAAGTGACTAAGTGCACCTGCCGCCAAAGGGATTCCAATTATATTGTAAACACTAGCAAAAAGAAAATTGTACCGAATCCTACGAACCGTCTTTTTTGAGAGGTCCAAACATCCAACAACATCCAGGAGGTTATCCTAAAACAAAACTTAGATAGTAAGGAATAATACCCAGGATAACTTTTATATTAATTGTTTAATATGATTTAGACATCTAGCATATAATGGATATTGTGAGTGTGCCGATCCATGGAATTTATTGGTACTTGAAATTAATATAATTGCTTACTCTCTAGAAGTTTTGACTACACATTAATAATTTTAACTTAACAGTGGAAATCATTTTTACTCGTTCATAACTAAACGATAGTCATCAACTAGGATGTCGTTATATTTCATTTTGAATGGTGATCTAGTGTGCTATAAGACAGAGCACAACTCGCCATTAATTAATACTTAATGGTATATTTATATTTAGTACAGTGTCTGCTAAAATACAAGAACAATCTGATATACATGGTCCTAGCAAGAAAACGAAAAATAATGTACACGGAGAAGAATTAAAATATATGTATTTACTTTTAAGGATGGCAATAAGGATTTGAACTAAATATTTATTTATATATGTACATAATTAAACATTTTTCCGATCAAAATAGTATCCGAAACGGACAAATAAAGTTCAATATAGATAAAGAATCATAGAGAAACTAAAAACATACACTTGCAGTCTAATTTTCGGTTTGAACTGTCTTCAGGAGAGCTTGGAGACTCCAACCGACTTTGTACCAGTGCGCTTGGTTTCCCTCTCCCATCTATCCTTAAGACGGTTCAAACCAAAAATTAGAGACTGTACGTGTGTGGTTTTAATTTTTCTTTCTTTATCTACATTGAACTTTGTATATAATTAAAACCATATCTTTATAAATAAAATAATGATTTTGTCTGTACATTGCTTAGAACTGACTCATTTCAAGTGTTCTTTACGTTTCATACATTGGAGAAACCGAATCCACCCTTAGAAAAATTTCTGTCGGTTTGTCGGTTTGTCAGTTTGTAAGTTTGTCGGTTTGTCCGCAAAACTTTGTCACAGGTAAACTCAGCAACCATAAGACATATAAAGCTGAAACTTTTACAGTAGATTTGTGTAGGTCTAACTTAAAATATAGGCTCTGAATTGATTGGAAATTCAACGTAGAAGTGAAGTTATGGACGTTTAACGCAAAAACGTTTGTCACAAGTAAACTCAGCCACCATAAGACATAGCAAGCTGAAACATTGACACTGGATTTGTGTATGCCTAACTTAAAATATGGGCTCTAAATAGATTATTAATTCAGTACAGAAGCGTAGTTATGGGGCTTTTAGCTGTATTTTCCTAACTTCACAGACAAGTTTGTTTTGAAAATACACAGGTGTGGCAAGTAGGTATTGTTAGTTGATTTTAATTTCAATTTATGGTAGACTTTAATTATATTGAGCATGTGAATATAATTGCGTATTTGACATCATTGAAATGGTGTTTCACAGAGTTGAGGATGTACTATCTATTGAGAATAAATGTTTTGTAAACGAGCAATTCTCAGCCCTTAATATGAACAGGCAGGAGAAATCAACAAACAAGTTCTTACGCTATATGAAGCCGAGGAAAGAACTTACAAGTCAGTAAAAGATTGGATTAGTGATGAAGAAGCAGTTCATTATCTAATTGAATTTCTTGACTCTGAATTTATTTCTCCTGGACTGCCTGCTCATGAGTAAAAACTTAAAGTAGGAGCACCAATGATGCTGCAATTTATAGCAGTAACAAATTTCATGTTACAAACATGAGTGCCCCAAAAACTGTGCAACGGGACACGATTCCGAGTTCGTGCTCTACACAGATATGCCATAGAGGCGGACATAATGACTGGATGTGGTATTGGGGAGTCTGTGTGTATACCACGCATACCATTGATTCCGAGCCACTGTCTGTTTCCGTTCAAATGATTGCAAAGTCCCGTCAGAGTCTATTTCACAATGACGTTAACTAAGTCGCAAAGGAACTTTATCTAACAGGAATTCAAGTTAGCGAAACCAAGTTTTTCTCACATGGTCAACTGTAGTTTACTTTCTCAATAGTCAGAGGTTTCAACTGATTGTTCTTCCATGAACTGAAGGACAGACAGCTAATGTAGTGTATACAGAGGCATTTGTTTTAACACTGTACTAATAATGGTGTTTTCTACTATTCTAGAATTTCAATTATAGATAGTAATATACTATAATTGATATTTTGGAATACCAAGTATAATAGAATTTTTGATTCCGTCAAAGACGGGTACATTTGCTAGTCTCTCTATAAATTTCTATTTTTTTTAAAAAAAACACAGACCTTTAAAATCGACAATGCTAGTCATTAAGATGTATATTTTTGGCTTATCAAGAATTAAAGTGCATCGAACCATTTGCGAAAACAGAATTATATAACATGTAATCTGTAAACCTTTTATATATCTAGTATGTTGCACTCCTTAATTAAAGTTACCAGTTACTTTATATAACAATGAATTAAACATATTACCTAAATAGAATTGTTAAATTCGTTATCGAAAGTAAACACCTTGAAACATATATATGTTTATAAAACTATATATATATCTATATGATTTAGTATATTTAGAAGCAGTCCTTCATTTATACAGGTTTGATTAAATAATACGCCATATTTACGGTTGATTAGTTTCCTTGTGTATTTCTCAAGGGATCTGAATAATCTTCTTGTACAAACATCTTAAATTTAATAGAACATTTCCAATGGTTCCATTGTCTTTACATCTTGCATTTCCCATAATTTTACTATTGTCACAACAGTCACAACTAGTACTATTACTATTACTACTACTACTATTATCCTACTACTATTATCACTACTATCGACATGTTTCGACTGCTCGTCAGTCATCTTCTGGATAAGGAGGTTCTTTGCGAGTTGTTGGTATTTACTGCAGTTGTTGATCAGCTACGAGTGGTCTAATGGTGGGTTTCGGTAATAGTTTCTGATTGGCTGGTTGTAGGGATGGAGAGGGCAATGGTTATGCAGGTACTGTTATCTGGTGGCCAGCAGATGAAGTTATCGGGCCAAGAGCTTGAGCACCCTGCTACTACATATTAAGATTGAGTGTTGAGAGTCGGTTTCCTTTCCTGTATTAAAATGGCTTCCAGAATTACAGTTTTTGTGGATCCTTTTCCTTAGTATGATTGTTGTAATTATTCACAAGGTCTTCCTTCGAATATTGGTTTTATGAATAGATTCAGCATGGTTTCGAGGAGCACTCCGGCTAAGTGCATAGTAAGTCTCCGTGATAGGGAAGTAGTAGTCATGCCAATGTACGAATTGTTACGGGTTTCACAGTCCCCGGTTCGGCAAGTGTATTCGTACACTAGGCCTGCTTCCTCTCAACGGAGAGTCCTTGGGCTGGTTGTTGTTCCTCATGATTAAGTTTCTTATTGTTGGGCCCTGGTAGTTATGTTAGAGTTCTATACGATCTTGGGGGTTGGTACATTTTACATTATTCGATGATGTTTTTTAAAATCCTCTCGTCTGTTTTATATGGTCACTGAATTGATTTTTGTAATATATTTTGTGCGTGGTGCCTGTAGGTTCAGTTTCTTCGTTTCGAGTATTTTTCTTGTTCAGGTATTGCCGTAATAATTCTTCGAACAATCCATTGGGGTACCCATTATTTATTAAGCGCCTGTTGATGGTGTCAATGTCTTGGTGGAACATCTGCCAATTAGAGGCTTTGAAGGTTCTTTGGATGAGGGCTTTAACAGTATTTTTCTTATAACGCAGGGCATTCACTGTGGTATTGAGGAACGACATAGTTTGGATGCTTTCCTATACAAAGAAGTTACTGTTTGGTCAGTTTAAAAATCTATTTTAATCATCTAGAAATGAATTTTGTTTTGGATAGAAGATCAATGTAATTTAAATAATTATTTCAGCTATTCTTATAACTACTTTCATGTGTTATATTAATCGAAGGGTCCAAGAAGCCAGTGAAAGCCACTCTTTTGAGAAGATTACCCTTTAGCAGTTTAGGTCAGACTACACTACTATTTACTACTATAACTACTATATGAGTGTAAAACTTACAGCTTCAGAAGCAAGGATGAGCAGACAACCGACACAGAGCTAAGGGCCATAGCTGCTGAAGACATCCACGGCTTCGAAAACAAAAACCCCACATATAATAACAGGAAAACTAGATATAATGTTAAGATTGATTTAGCAGATTTACCACAAGAGAAAGACCGAAGTGACTAAGTGCACCTGCCGCCAAAGGGATTCCAATTATATTGTAAAACATAGCAAAAAGAAAATTGTACCGAATCCTACGAACCGTCTTTTTTGAGAGGTCCAAACATCCAACAACATCCAGGAGGTTATCCTAAAACAAAACTTAGATAGTAAGGAATAATACCCAGGATAACTTTTATATTAATTGTTTAATATGATTTAGACATCTAGCATATAATGGATATTGTGAGTGTGCCGATCCATGGAATTTATTGGTACTTGAAATTAATATAATTGCTTACTCTCTAGAAGTTTTGACTACACATTAATAATTTTAACTTAACAGTGGAAATCATTTTTACTCGTTCATAACTAAACGATAGTCATCAATAGGATGTCTTATATTTCATTTTGAATGGTGATCTAGTGTGCTATAAGACAGAGCACAACTCGCCATTAATTAATACTTAATGGTATATTTATATTTAGTACAGTGTCGCTAAAATACAAGAACAATCTGTATAATGGTCCTAGCAAGAAAACGAAAAATAATGTACACGGAGAAGAATTAAAATATATGTATTTACTTTTAAGGATGGCAATAAGGATTTGAACTAAATATTTATGTATATATGTACATAATTAAACAATTAAACATTTTTCCGATCAAAATAGTATCCGAAACGGACAAATAAAGTTCAATATAGATAAAGAAACATAGAGAAACTAAAAACACACACTTGCAGTCTAATTTCTGTTTGAACTGTCTTCAGGAGAGCTTGGAGACTCCAACCGACTTTGTACCAGTGCGCTTGGTTTCCCTCTCCCATTATCCTTAAGACGGTTCAAACCAAAAATTAGAGACTGTACGTGTGTGGTTTTAATTTTTCTTTCTTTATCTACATTGAACTTTGTATATAATTAAAACCATATCTTTATAAATAAAATAATGATTTTGTCTGTACATTGCTTAGAACTGACTCATTTCAAGTGTTCTTTACGTTTCATACATTGGAGAAACCGAATCCACCCTTAAAAAATTTCTGTCGGTTTGTCGGTTTGCAGTTTGTAAGTTTGTCGGTTTGTCCGCAAAACTTTGTCACAGGTAAACTCAGCAACCATAAGACATATAAAGCTGAAACTTTTACAGTAGATTTGTGTAGGTCTAACTTAAAATATAGGCTCTGAATTGATTGGAAATTCAACGTAGAAGTGAAGTTATGGACGTTTAACGCAAAAACGTTTGTCACAAGTAAACTCAGCCACCATAAGACATAGCAAGTGAAACATTGACACTGGATTTGTGTATGCCTAACTTAAAATATGGCTCTAAATAGATTATTAATTCAGTACAGAAGCGTAGTTATGGGGCTTTTAGCTGTATTTTCCTAACTTCACAGACAAGTTTGTTTTGAAAATACACAGGTGTGGCAAGTAGGTATTGCTAGGCAAGTAGGGCTAGTTACTTGAGAGATAATTGGTCGAAGTTGATTTCCAGGTTTATGGATCTTAACTGTACCGTATATATATTGGACTTCGACCAATTATCTCTCAAGTAACTAGCCCTACTTACCACGTGTCAAAGGAACTAAACAAGATAATTACACCCTACATGCCGTCGAAATATATGCTGACGTCAACTGATGATTTTTTGGACTTAATTAAAATGAATCCACCGAAAGGAATAGTAGCTTCCTTGGACGTCGAATCTCTCTTTACGAATGTGCCAGTTGAAGAGACCATCAAAATAATTTGTGACAGCGTGTATAATAATAGTAGACCTCCCCCACCATTTAGCAGAAATATCATGGAAGAACTTTTGAGAGTATGTACAACCGGCAGCCCCTTCACACATAGCGACGGCACAATGTATCTCCAGACGGATGGCGTGGCCATGGGATCCCCTCTGGGAGTTACCTTTGCCAACTACTATATGTGCAACCTAGAAAATAAAATTGTGGAAACTACCCAAGGACAGATATATTGTCGTTATATTGACGACTGCTTTGTCACTATGGAAACACCAGAAAAGCTATCTAAACTTAAGAATATGCTGGAAAATAATTCATGCTTGAAATTTACCATTGATCCTTCTATCCAAAACAAAATTCATTTCCTAGATGTTAAAATAGATTTTTCAACTGACCAAACAGTAACTTCTTTGTATAGGAAAGCATCCAACACTATGTCGTTCCTCAACTACCACAGTGAATGTCCCCTGCGTTATAAGAAAAATACTGTTAAAGCCCTCATCCAAAGAACCTTCAAGATAGCCTCTAATTGGCAGATGTTCCACCAAGACATTGCAACCATCAAACAGGCGCTAATAAATAATGGGTACCCCAATGGATTGTTCGAAGAATTATTACGGCAATACCTGAACAAGAAAAATACTCGAAACGAAGAAACTGAACCTACAGGCACCACGCACAAAATATATTACAAAAATCAATTCAGTGACCACTATAAAACAGACGAGAGGATTTTAAAAAACATCATCCAGAATAATGTAAAATGTACCAACCCCCAAGATCGTATAGAACTCAACATATACTACCAGGGCCCAACAATAAGAAACTTAATCATGAGGAACAACAACCAGCCCAAGGACTCTCCGTTGAAGGAAGCAGGCCTAGTGTACGAATACACTTGCCGAACCGGGGACTGTGAAACCCGTAACAATTCGTACATTGGCATGACTACTACTTCCCTATCACGGAGACTTACTATGCACTTAGCTGGAGGTGCTCCTCGAAACCATGCTGAATCTATTCATAAAACCAATATTCGAAGGGAAGACCTTGTGAATAATACAACAATCATACTAAAGGAAAAGGATCCACAAAAATTGCTAATTCTGGAAGCCATTTTAATACAGGAAAGGAAACCGACTCTCAACACTCAACTTAATAGTAGTAGCAGGGTGCTCAAGCTCTTGGCCCCGATAACTTCATCTGCTGGCCACCAGATAACAGTACCTGCATAACCATGCCCTCTCCATCCCTACAACCAGCCAATCAGAAACTGATTACCGAAACCCACCATTAGACCACTCGTAGCTGATCAACAACTGCAGTAAATACCAACAACTCAGCAAAGAACCTCCTTATCCAGAAGATGACTGACGAGCAGTCGAAACATGTCGATAGTAGTGATAATAGTAGTAGTGATAATAGTAGTAGTAGTAATAGTAATAGTACTAGTTGTGACTGTTGTGACAATAGTAAAATTAGTGGAAATGCAAGATGTAAAGACAATGGAACCATTGGAAATGTTCTATTCAATTTAGATGTTTGTACAAGAAGATTATTCAGATCCCTTGAGAAATACACAAGGAAACTAATCAACCGTAAATATGGCGTATTATTTAATCAAACCTGTATATATATATACCAAGTATAATAGAATTTTTGATTCCACAACTGTGTTTACCGACTGGATTGCACTCAGTGTGACTCCTTTTACGTTGGCTTAACTTCTAATAAGTTGAGCCTTCGTATGAATGGTCATAGGGCTTCAGTCGGTCAACGCAGTAACTATCCTGTAGCCATCCATGCGAACTCGCATGGACTCAGTTTCAATGACTGTTTCAGGGTTCAGATCCTGAAACAGATCCCCGAATCCAACAATAAAGTTACCCTAAGAGCTTCAGAGGAGGCATACATATGCTTACTTGATGCTCGCTCTTCCCCCGGACTCAACCTCAACCGATAATTTATTTATGATTTATTTATTTATTTTTTATTTATTTATTTATTATTTTTTATTTATTTATTTATTATTTTACTTTTTATTTATTATTTTTATTAATTTTAATTTGATTTATCTACTTTTTTATAATTTTTTATAGTTATAATTTTTACTCGTTCCTTTTACGTCTTAATTTGGCTCTTCATTTCCTTCCCTCCCTTCCCCCGCTTGGTGGTAAGTGGTGGGGTACTGGCTGCGGTTTCCGAGTTCAGTACCGCCCTGTCTTCCTGCGGGACTCTTCGCTCTTCGCTCTTCGCACCTCCTGATGACGACGATTGTCGAAATATCGATGTGAGTTATGTCTGTGTCTTTCTGTGTGTTTCCTTCGTTTTTTATTTTATATATATATATAATATATTATAATATATATATATATATATATATATATATATTATATGTTTATAGTAATAGATATTCTTCTAAATCTATTCTTCAATCTCGTTCAAATATCTGAGGTCAACTCGAAAAAAATTGTGGGTAACAGATTGTTTAATATATGGTCAATAATTAAAATTAATTAATAAAATTATTTTATTAAAGGTTTAGAAATGTAATTAATGCTACTTGTTTGTTTACTCACTTTTGTATACGGCTTTATGAATAATGCAAATGTTACAATAATTTTGAAAGTAATACCTTCATTAAGACAACGTCAGCGGCCTCAACGGCCACATCAGAACCTGCAGATATAGCAATACCAACGTCTGCTTGGGCCAAAGCAGGAGAATCATTGACTCCATCGCCCACCATAGCCACTCTGAGGCCGTTCTTCTGCAGGCGTTGAATTTTGGCAACTTTATGTGATGGAAGAACTTCTGAAAAGACTTGACTGATGCCAACCTTAAACAACATTTTAATTAGAACAGAAGATAAGTGCTGTTCATTTAAATACATGATCAAGTGCCACCAAAGGTCAAATACCTGTTTGGCAATAGCAGCAGCGGTTTTCTTGTTGTCTCCTGTCAGTAGTATGACCTGAAGACCCCATTTCTTCAGCGTGTAAATGGCTAGGTGAGCCTCTGGTTTCACCCCGTCCGCCACTGACCACATACTCACTATCCTTCCTAAAACCAAGGATTTCTAAACTATGCATCACTCTAAGTAAAGTCAAATTACAGTTTTCATAGCAATGCAATAGTGAAAATGAGTATAAACTGCAATATTATTCGTATGAGTCACTTTTATTTGTTTGTCGTATCATTCATGGGCATTCCTCTCATGCTAAGCAGGATAACCACCGCCATCTAGCATCAGTATTAATGACTGTGCAAAATTTAAAGATCTGACTGTGTAGATATGCTGACAATTTATTTTTTTCGTGCAAACTTGTCCAAGAGCTCATATATGACTAAAGTGGGTGTCAAATAATAAATGAATTACACTTTCCGCGCTTAGAACAACACTAAAGGTGAAAGTCTATAAGTGTGCTAACAACAATAACATTTGAGTACCTACAATTATAAAAATGATAGTTGATAGAAAAAGTATTTAGATTACCAATATATTAAAAAAAATAACTTTCTGCAAAATCTGAAACCACATTGGCAATTCCAAATTTCCTTTTCCCCAACTTTTATTCCATACATTTTCTCTATGAAGTCATCCAAGGTCTATAGAACTCAAAAACTGAAATTAGTTTTCCATGTATTAACATTTTGACACTCATCCATATGTACAGCTGTTCTTACTGAGAAGTTTTATGTTGCTTGTTTTCATTTTAAGATATGACACTGTTTCATTTGTTTGCACTTTATTCCATTAATGCAGGACGAAGTGCAAATTAAGTAATAGAATTGTTTCTAACAGCTATACTAAAATGCTTTCATTTTCACAGCTATTCTAAGAGGGAAATGTTTTGGCTCATTTGCTATTTGGTCCCCATTTTAATTATTATCTAAGCACATTATCAGATTAATAACAATTGTTAGGTAAGATTAAGGTAGGTTGCAATTAAAGTTCCACAAGAGAACACATATAGGCTGAATATTGGCCCGACAATAAATCGAGGGTCAAAATGGGTATTGGACATTATTGTTAAATATTATTCTTTTCTAAATTCATAGATTACCTTTTATCGATTAATACGAATTATGTTCCTTTCTATTTGATATTTTAAGAATTTCTATTTACTTCAAAATTTAGTTTAGATACTCCATTTTCGAAAGAATTGAATATCACTATCTTTATAGCAGGAAGGTGTTCAACACATCATTTCGAAAGCCAAAACTACTGAATACATTTCCACAATAATTTTCAAGATAAGCAAGACACTTTAGACTCAAACAACAATTTAAATTGATTGTTAATAACATTGATAGTACCTAAAAATATGGAAAGATTAACTGTAAGCCACTACTGCTTTCCTAACAAATTATATTTATTTCTTTAATTTTAAATGTAGACAGCCTATTACATTACAATATAAACAATAACAATATATAACATATACATTTTATAAACAAATTAGAACTAATAACTATACTAACAATTATTATATATTCATAATATAAGTAATCGTATATTCATATTAAACTAATCAAATGATTAGCATCAAAACCTTAAATTTAAAAAAAAAACTAAAAGGTAAATTCTTAATAACAGGTTTCTTAATGTTATCGCTAAAAACGTAATTTGACCGAAATTTGACTGAGAGGTGAATGATAACTACATATTATTTTTAGGGAATGAGACTTTGAATTGTAACAATTGGTGCAAGTTGCAGAGGTAGCACTGGCATTAATTAATGATACTCAGTAATTCAGGCGTTTTTTGAATTTCGGAAAAAATCATTTACATAGGAAGCACAGATTAATTATTTCAATAGACTTAGAGTTTCCATTGATATGTTTCTACGTTTTTTTAGAAAAGTTTATAGACCATTGCTGTTGATAAAGGCAAAAAAGTCTGCGCAGTGGACCAGTTGACGAATTTCCAAAATCTGTGCTGTATTCTTTCAATGTCATAAATAAGGTGGATGTCATACGTCTGGCGGGAATTACACGCCCGGTTTGGTATAATCAAGCAGTAACCTGTTTAAGAATATCAATTTTCTAGTCATGATAATGACAGCCTAACGTATTTAAATCTTGAGAAGTAAATGTTTAACAAAACTTCAACTTTGAGAAGAGTGTTTAAATAAACACTCAAACCTTTGTTAAGGAATGACCTTTCATATTAGAATTAAGCCAATTTTATATTAATTTTATAAAATGATGATAAAAGATAGTATCCCAATAGGACTCTTATATGCTTGATTTGCTTAGAAGAAATTTAAAGTTACCATTAATACACAAGAGGACCGCAGTGTGACCCATTTCCTCTTCACTTTTCATAATGTAGTTAACCACTGCAGGTAAGGTAACGCCATTTCTTCGAATCCATTCACGATTTCCTATCACCACCTGTAACCATTACTGTGTCCAATAAGATCACCAACAATACAAACACTGATTCAATTAAATATTAACACTAAAGAATATTTCTGAGCAATAGCTGTACGAAATATTCGTACATTTGAATATAAGGGAGCTTTGACTACATCAGACTCATTAATTTTCGACGATTTGGATGCAGCAACTGCTCAAAGGTGCAGTTCAACAATGGAGACCCACTATTTCTGAATTATCATGCTGCATATAAAAGGGGAAGACCGCCAGTCTTGTGAAATAGTAAATTAGTCTGCATTACACTTAATTGTCTTATAGATCATGCCTTATTCCACGTCACTCTTTTATTAGTCCCTGATAGGGTACTTCTACGTATTCACCGTGCACTGGGAAGGCAGGATTTGAGCAGGGCTGTTCTAGCACAAGGCAGGCCTTTTGAAAATGGTGCACTAAACCATTACCTCACTAGGTATAAATGATTAAAGACCTAACGGAGTGTGAAAGAGTTCGGTTCATGATCTGAGTACTCACTAAATGCTCATCAGTAACGCAGGAACTAGCATGACTCCAGTCGTTTCGCACCTAATACCATCTACCGTATTGGCTTCCCGGTGACTGGGATTCTATACGAATGTTTAGGCAGAAAGTTTGGTGAAACACTGGCTTTCGGTGGGGTTAGACCAGCGTCTTTTCCCGTATTGCTTTCTGGGCAACTGGCGTGAGCTACGGCATGAACTATGCCAGGAAGTGAACCACTCCACTAACAGTAGAAATAGATCAACTCTAACGGGACAGAGCTGGAAGTACTCCAAAGTAACGAGTAAAACCCCTTCTGAGGTCGGAAAACTGAATTCACAAGAGACAAAGGCACTTCTAAAAAACTGACTATGAATAGTAGACTATTGACTATACAATCGTCTGTCATATGAAAAAGTGGTATTCGTAGTCATGGGGTCTTATAGATCATGACTTATTCCACGTCACTCCTAGTCAAATGTTGTGAGGTAAAGGAAATGCAACGTTCTATAGTGGGGGAGGCATGGTTGCCACTCAAAACAAAACTCCAATTAAGGTCCTGGACAAAACGATTTAGATAAGTGGGCTTCTGCCTTCCTTGCTTATAAGTCGATTGATCTAGTCATCAATAGGCTTCTATTTTAAATCATGGTGAATATCCACACTTTGGGTGGATAACGATTGGCTATAAGGCGGCTACATTTGTTTCATAGAATTTGAATGTAGGTCTTGAACATAGGTGCATATGTGAACCAAACCTCGTATACCACATTATAGACAAGGCCCTTCAGTGCATGGGGAGTACTTTTGAATTTAAAATGGAATACCAATTGCACAATAGGAAAATTTGAAAATTACATTTACTAGAGTGATGTTTGAATTTCAATCTGGAACCTAAAATGGGACACAGACATTTGATATGGGATTGGAAGATGGCGTGCCTACTAATTTAAAGGTTCACTCCAGAAATTGATGTGGGCCTTTTGCGTTCAGTTAAATAGGACAAATACAACATCGATATTTTAATAAAGATACAATAAATTAATCGACATTTTGATAAAGATTATCAGTTTTCAAGAACTCTAAGAAAAAACTTGTGGTTAAACCAAATCCTAATAAAGCTCTAACCTTGTTCTGTTCAGGCTCCCCAGGAACTGGATCATCAATATTCAGGAGGTTTTCTAGTTGCAACGACTGCGATGTTGATTCAATCGGCACATCTACGCTTTCAACTGGAACGCCATTCAAACTGACCTGATCATGGACACCCCTGTGAATGAAAATGTTACTCAATCAGTAATAATTGTTACCAGGAAACCAAATTAATAAATGAAAATATCTTCTCTCTTTTAATGCAGTTCATTACACCATATCCAAGGCTGAAATCGAAACAATAACAATAATATTGATTTCTAAAAAACAACCAATATATTGGAGAATGTAATTTGCAGCCATTTTTAGGTATTCTGCATGACACCTTACAGGAAATAAAATCCTTTTATGTTATCCATCAAAGTTGTGTATGGCGGCGGGTTGACACGTCAATGGCCAAAATTTCGTGAATTTTACTGGGAGTTCTGTGATTAACTTTTCATGTACTTCATAGAATTACATTTCACATGATGGTTCCTTGTCAGGTGGTGCCTCACATTGACCCTCATACGTTGAGTGACTGCAATAAAACCTATGTCTGCATCAGCCTGTATTGCACACAGTATATGCTAGCACATTACTTTGCCTCTCTGATGATATTAATTAAATCTTCCATCTTTCAGAACATTCCAATAACAAATTTAAATGCACCAATTTATCGTTCAATATTTTTGTCAGAGCACTGGTAAAGACTCTTTCTTTCACGATCTTATTTAATATATTTTCTCTTTTCTCAATAGTTTTAACTACCCTCGTATAAGCACAGTTTGTAATCCCGAAATGAACATTTTTAGATAAGAAAGATAAAACATAAATAATTATTGACAACCAATTATGAATTAGTAGTCAGTCAACCTAAAGAGATGATAATAATAATAATTGTCTAATTAAACTTCTTCTCGACACTCGATGCAATTCTCTATTACTAGTTGGTGCTTTGTTTTGATTTGCATTTGGTAATCATCGTTCGTTTAGTTGTCATTAGTACGTTCATATCTTGTTGACTGGTATTTGATGGACACTTTCGAACTCCCTCAGGTGGTTCAACAAACCTTTGTCTTTTATTATCATACCTGTATAATACTACATGGACACACTTTAGATACCCATCAATACCAAACACATTGATTAAATATGTACAATAAAGCATCCCTAATATATCGTGCCAGCTATATAAAGTACTTACATATTCCTGAAGTTAATAATCTTCTCACTCCCTACAGCTTCTTTGATCATTTTGCCCAAACCAGAAACTGTGCATCTTAGACCAAACCCAGGAACTGCCTCGAAATCTTCACATTTCCCAGTTATATCTCCAATCGTATCTTTCACAAATTTCACGATAGCTAAAAAAAAACTTACTTTCAGTCATAAAGAAATATTAAAAATAAATCAAAACAAAAAATTAAAAACTTACGTTTAAAAAAAAATATGACAATTTAGTTAACTTATTTTTAGGAATTGTTCGTCTAAAAGATACATCTTTTAAAGGCTAAATGATGTGTAATTATAAATGTTCAGAAACATCCGTACAAAAAAAAAAACAATAGAAGTAACATTAAATAAGAATGTTATAGAATAATTACTCTGACAATCTAGAGTAACTAAGCTTTTAACTGTAGAGAATAGGTGATTTTATTTATACATTGATAAAATAATATATAATAATAATAATACACTGATTTTTTTATCCTTTCTAAAAAGTAGTATATGCATAAAACTCGATTTTATTGGAGAATATATTTTACAGAAAATCTGTAATAACAGTTACCATACCAGTTTTATATTTTAAATAACAGGTGGTAAAAGAAATAAAAATATTTATTTAGAAAATAAATGAGTAGAAATAGAACTTATGCTTCAATCATATTATTCTTTAACTTGGCGCAAAAAAAAAAGAAAAGGAAATTCACTCTATTGGTAAGTCTTAGAATTTTTTAATAGGTTAGAAAAGGTGAATAACTTGAACAGAATGAAACGTGAAAAAGGAAGATGGAACAAGCATTTCATTTCAGAACAGTCAAGGTGGTTATTAAGATTATCATGGGGAAATCGCAGGTCAAACTAGATTCATCCACTTCCACATAGGAGATTTAGAGAGGATAAGAGACAGTATGATGGAATTGGTTTGGTAACCAATAAATATATCAATGAAATCCTTGTTGAACACGATAGTAGTATTGATTAAATAATCATAATGATGCGTCCAGATTACTGATGCTGAACTCATGACATTACGAATATTTCCTGCCTCAAGTTATGAAAATAGTGATCTCAATACATTCAGAAAATAACATCCGAGTAAAGTAGCCATCGGTATAAAAGCGTTCAACTTTCATGTTTTCGATTTTCTTAACGTATACAGTGGCGTCAAAGAGTATATTACGAGAAACTGAATACAGAGTCTCGAAAATCTTCTCTAATTGAGTAAGATCATTAGAATTTTTTAATAGGTTAGAAAAGGTGAATTAACATTGAATCAGTACAGAAACATGATACAGTAAGTAAGATGGAACAAGCATATTCATTTCAGAACAGTGAAGGTGGTTATTAAGATTAGTGCACGGTGGAAAATCTTAGGTTCATAACTAGATTCATCACTTCCACATTAGGAGATTAGAGAGTGTCATAAGATGACAGTATGAATGGAATTGTTTGGTTAACCTATCATTATTTATCATTACTGAAATTTTATGTTGAACACTATAAGTAGTATTGACTAAATAATCATAATGATGCGTCCAGAGTTACTTTATGCTGAACTCATGACATTTTAGCGAAAATTATCCTGCCTTTCAGTAGTTATGGAAAATAGTGATCTCAATACATTCCACAAAATACATCCGATACAGTAAGCCATCGGTATATAAAGGTTCACTTTTCCTGTTTTCGGAGTTTTCTTAACGTATATATGGTTTTTGGATAGCGATTTTCAACTTAACCTCAGGATTCAACTAAACAATTAAATATAAATATAACAAATAATTAACTGGACACAAATATGTTCCCAATTTACGGTACAAAACATAAAACTAGGTGCACTGAATTTATTAAATGGTCAATATGAGGTCTGCGTTGTTGCCCTATGAATGGAAGTTACATATATTCGAATATTCCACTTATGTTAGCCTATGGTAATATTTCATAATACTATCGCTTCGGCCACGTATTATAAAGAAACAACTTCATCTCTTCACACCTCTTCACATTACTCGTATTGGGTAAATTGAAGAAAAATTATTCCAAACACTGGTGAACAGTTGAAACATGTCGACCAGTAGAAAAATAGTGTATTGTGTGAATGGATAACTAGTGAGTTGCTCGGGAAGATTGAAAAGCCTGTCAGAAAGAATGTAGGACTTATTTTAACAGTGCTGGCGTAGCCATGCGAACAGTCCGTCTTCAATTTAAGATAACTTCACAGCTCCAATAAATTTTTTTTTCAGCAAAATATTTATAGAGCCATTCAAAAACGAGAATAGGATATATTATTGAAGTAACATAAAGATCATGTATTATATATATATATATATTTCTTGACTAGGATTTATATATATTATATTAGCGGCCATGAGCTTAGGGAATAGACTCCCTGATTCTCAAGGCTCTTCTGGTATGTCACTGTCGAGCCATTGGGCAACAGGAGTGTATCCTCGACATAAGAGTCTTCGTGATTAAAGGGAAAAGCCAACTTTCTCAACTTCCTACACCATCACAAAGAATGGTGAGACGGTTCAGTGTAGAATCTGAATGGAAATTAATGAATGAATGAAATATAAGTCCGCTATCTTTCCTTCTGAATTTCTCTTCATGACAAACTTAATAAAACAAATTGTTTCTGTTCTGTGCTAATTAATACACAGAAAGGTCACAATAAAAAAATTGTGACTACTTCGCAGTCTGAGTCCATCATGTAAGGCAGGCACAGACCTAGCTCTGTAATTAGAGCTTGGAAGAATGCTCTGATACATGTGGGGGATATTCCTAGAACATTCGTACGCAGGCTCGCCTGAATCTTTGACCAAGGGTAACTAACACAGAAGACCAATACACATTTCATTGAGCAGTTATAAAATCGCAGACTGCCTGCGTGAGCCGTTAATTTTTATTTTTTTACTTATAATTTAAAATATGGAACAGTAAACATAGCTAACTAATGCTTTTTCAACTAGATTAGGGAAATCATATATGTAAATGCTCAATTTTCCCTTACCTGAAGCAATAGGGTGCTCACTGTTGGCTTCAGCAGTAGACATCACACAAAGAGTCTTCTCTATTGAACAAACACTATCTGTTACGAACAGACAGATTTTTGCTACCATTGGAGTACCATATGTAACTGTGCCAGTTTTATCCAAAACAACACACTTCACCTACAACAGCATTAATGATTTACTTACTTTTAAAATCATTGTACTATTATCAAATTGACATAGGCGCAAAACTAACTTTTATTACAAAAAATATAGAAGACCTATATCAATTTTCATATACCTTAAATTGGAAAAAGGTATTCAGTAAAACTGAAAACATAAAACCTTTGCTTCGATGGATATTAGGAATTATCAAACATTCAATCTTCTCGGCTTCATTATACCAAACTGAGATCATTTATCCAGCATCTTTTTCTCTTTTGACGAACTATTGAAATATTTTGATTGAACTATGGATATCAAAATATCCATAGTAGTATATGTATTGTGTGCTAATTGAGTTATACAGTGGAGAAAAATACAAAAGGACAAAATAAAATATCTTGATATTTGGAACAGTTGATTATTAGGGGACGATCAAAAACGAGGATAAAGTGGGAGAGATGTCGGTCCCTGAGAATGGAGACCACGGTCTGTCTACTCCTTAACGACTTCGACTGAGATCAAGCTTTTGGTTAACTCCTAAGACACTTCGGTCAAGAACAGTCAAGAGACAGGTCGAGAGATTAATCTCTCATTACATCTTTACTTCTGAATTTCTTTTCATGACAAACTTCTTTTAAAATAAAACAAATTGTTTCTGTTCTGTGCTAATTAACACGCAAAAAGGTCAGAATAAAAAAATTGTGACTCTACAATTAAGGAAACTATTATAAAATCTATGGGAAAAAATGTTGAATACCTTTTGAGCTACCTTGTTGGAAAGAACCACCAATGAAGTTCTTTGACTTTAAATAACCTCCAAAGGCCTCAAAGCTTAACTCATTATTTTTTGCCTACGATTTGTTTTACACATATACAAAATTTACATATTTATAACATTTATGCAATAAACTCAAATGTATAATCATTAATACGTAAACATAATATTTCAAAATTAATTTTCAGAATCATAATAGTCATGTCAAGTAATCTAGTTTTGGTTAGTTTTTTATTAGTTGAATAGAAACAATAAAAAAATGTAGGGGGAGTATATAAATTTAAGACTTTTAGTTATTAATTTGCAGGGGAAGATGAAGCACAGAAAAGAATTAAAAAGAATACTTTGAAATTACTTTGTGAGCATTTTCTAAGGCTTCAGCTCCTTTAATAAGGATTCCATTGAGAGCTCCAACTCCCGTCCCGACCATTACAGCAGTGGGCGTTGCGAGTCCTAGGGCACAAGGACAAGCGATAGCCAAAACGTTGAGAGCGCAGCGAAAGCCGTACTGAAGAATCATTTCAGTTTTAGACATTCCATCCTGAAAGAAAGGAAATAATAAGTCTTCTCAGTTGAAATGATTTAACAGAAACAACTTAGCACGACAAACCTGAATAGGTATGTGTGATATATCAATGTAGCCAATGATAATCCAGACTATAAGCGTCAGAGTGGATATTGCTATAACCACAGGCACGAAATATCCAGCTATTCGATCTGCCAGCTGTTGAATAGGAGCTTTGCTAGTTTGCGCTTCCTCTACCAACTTGACTATTTGAGCCAAAGTCGTCGCTTCTCCCGTGTGAGTTACCTCCATGATAATGAGACCATTCTGGTTAATGGAACCTCCGATTAAAACAGAACCTAAAACAAAACATTATTAATCACTATTAAAAAAAAAAAGGTAATTCAACTACAAATAATTCGTTGTCATTACGAACTGTTAGGTTTTCCGTAAACATATTGAACTGTCAAAATGCTGAAACTTTCACCGTATTACATGCGGAATGTAAATAATAAATTAGTACAACACACTCTTTAATACACAGCAATATTATCAATATGTTAACCACAAAATAAATAAAAATTGAAATGAAAATATTCTCAAACAGGCTGAACATGTATGTCCTGAACTTTAAACTTCAGAAAGACAGCTTGTGTGAACTACTTAATAGTAGTTCACGATCTATACTATTTATGAATTAGATAAGAAAATTATAAACAAATAAGATAAGGACTGATATTAAAAATAAGTCTAAGAATTCAATTTGTAAAACACTGAAATGTGTAAATAAAATATTACACCATACACACGTTTCATATTCGAAAACAGCACTAGGTGTAATTGATACAAGCTAAAAACAGATAGGCACAAAAAAGGACTACAGAAAAATTGTACGCTGTCTTACCAATCTTCTTATGCACTGGCATAGCTTCTCCAGTGATCAGAGACTCATCACAAGTTGAAGAACCCGAAAGTACTTTACCATCAACAGGAACTTTGGCACCTGGCAAAACCTGAAACGCAAAATGTTATACATCAATAAAGAACTTATAATTGTATTGACAATACAGTCAATGTAAGGTGTTCTCAAAAAGTATATCTCCTTGGTGTATAAAAGAAAAAATACACTAGTCAGTTATTTATTTCTTGGCATCCCTTCTCTACATGCACAGAAATGGTGACAGCGGAACTGAATGTCAGTTCGCCTCTGCGAAGGAAGAGTGCAAACAACTCTCACATGTGCAGTCCTCACAAATGTCAAAGAGCATGACATCAAGCAGCAGGACTGCATCAATATCTGTCATAAGCTTCGTGGTACACAAGTGCGAACTCAAATTCAGCAAAACTTTACGATGAAGTCTGGGAATAGAACAATTAAAATGTGTTTTCGACTCCTGTGGAATTGTGCATCAACAGCAGGACAAACAATTAAGAAGGGCACTATCTGTAGGATATCATGAATCTTCACGATGTTGTGCCATAAAAATGACAGGAATATCGCGAATTGGAAACATCACCATGCAAATGCACTAGCTCCTTCTGCCCACCTGATCAAGTTGTTCGACATCTACTGTCCAGACATGGAACCTCAACTTCTGGTTGTTCTCTAAATGGAAAACAATCCTGAAAAAAAAGCACTTTAAATTGAGAAAGAAAATTATGAAAAATAAAAGTTATTGAGGAACACTACAACTGAAGTACTGAAGTACATTAATGATTAATAAATAAGATTTGTGAAATACCTACATTTATTTTCTTTTTATCGACCAAGGATGCTTTTTGAATGAACCTCACATATATTTAATCAGATATGCAAATCAAAGGAAAAGTCTCCTAACAAAAGTTGGATGAAAGCAATGTAAACTCAAACACGTAGATAGGAATTTATCATCTGCTTCTTTCAAAGATGCAAATGTTTTTTTCGTGAAACTTTTTTTAAATGAAGACGTTTCCTTTAGTAACTATACTATTTAATAAATCATAAATAATCATTCAATACCAGACAATTACCTTCAATATATCACCTCTTTGAACTAAATCCACAGAAATAACCTTATCTTCCACTGGAATGTTATCTTCCCCCATTTTCATTAGCAGAGCTTCCGTTGCTTTTAATGATAAAAGTTTCGATAATGCTTCACCTGTTTTTCCCTATAAAAATGACAAATATAATTTTAAATTAAAAAAAACTTTTTTGAAGGACAACATTCTAATCCTCCTTAGAGGAGTATGATATTCTTAATTTAGGATTTCGATGTGACGGATTTATAAACCAATAGTAACACATTCGAAATAATTATATCAAAGATCATTTATTTACTCCTTATTTCTTTAGTATTGCTTATTAGGAGTTGCAAAACTAAATGGAAATAAGATTTGTAACATCAATTGTAACAATTAGTAGTATAGTAAACTGTTAAAAATTGTTTGATCTTAATTGGAAATTTCTCAACCTCATCACTGATAATTTAATCATCAAAGGACAATATATATCTGAACAACATCTACTCAGACTTCGAGGAGCGTTTAATGGACAAAATGATTTAGAGAGGAAGGGAAAAAATCGATGAACCATTCGTTATTGGGATTTTATTGGAATACTGAGATATGGTTGGTACCATTGGAAGCACTTCCGACTAACGCCTATGTATTCAAGACTTTTTCTATACCCCGTTGAGAGACAAAACGTAACTTTAGTTATTTGCCCCGGGAGGCTCATCCTTTCCCATATGTTGAACACATTGAAACGGATCTCGCGAACATCAGGTCTGCGTTAATGGCCTGGAGTTTATTTAATTTTTGTTCAGCTCTCATCTTTCCTCTTCTTTATCTTTTGCCTTCTACCTCACTAAGGGAAGGTGCCCCTAGTCTTACCTCTTCTCTTCCACCTGATGATAGTTAAACCCAAAATTTGAGACTCTAAGAGTATTAATATATTGTTTTTACTTAGTCAATTATTGAGAACGTTTATTGTTCATTTCCATCGATTTTTTTTTATTTATGAGTACATACATTTGAAAATAAATCTTAAACATTGTTTTTTTAATTAATTTCATTTTTTTAAACAAAAATCAGTAAGTAAAATGTATTTAAGAATATGTCTTACTTTTAAATGTACTAATAAAAAACAATATAAAACGGCTCAATTTTAATAGGAACTGCATGTATTCTGTTTGTGGACATGAAAAGAGATAGTTGTTACCTTGGCGATGCTTTCTAACCACCTGCCGAGTGAGATGAAAATGAAGAGCATGGGAGGAGTGTCAAAGAAAGTCTGAGGGCTCGACTTCTGCTGGAGAGCCATGGCCACCACCACGACGATGACTGAGTACACATAAGACACCGTCGTCGCCATGGACACAAGCACGTCCATGTTGGTGGTGTGGTGTTTGAGGGCACGAATGGCTCCTCTATGGAGATGCCATCCACCAACAAACTGAAACACAATCGACATCAAACTCAAACTATAGCTTGCATGCTGGGAATCATTAAGTTACCTTGTCTTGTCATTATTTTACTTTTTTTTTCTTGATATACTGGAAATTTGACAAAATTATTTATTAAGCCAAATTTATAAGGTATCTTATTTTACGTATACTAATCTCTGTGTAAACTTATGGCCACAATAATTATGAATCAGGGATATATTATAATAATTTTTGGATTCGGAGTATACGTATAATAGGGATCATAACACAAATAAAAAAACTCTGGTGTGAAACATCACACGACTTTCATTCACCTCGTAATAAACCAGCAACTACTCCATCTCGCATAGTTAAAAATAATACAAACAATTAATTTGACAACTAATTAAAACAAGGATATTTGTTTAATATACTGTTATACGTGTTTTGTCACATCTGAATTGTAGAATATCTAAAGAAAGTTTCAAGTAAATCGAAAATTGTTAACATTGAAGTACCAAATAAAAAGGAGTATGATTCATACTCGTAAACAAACAAGTTTGTTTAATAATGTCAAAAGTTATACTCATCAATGTAGAAAACAATTATTTTTAACATTTATCTAGGAAAATAACTCCTCCATAACTGAAATTGGGGCCAAATTATCCACCCCTAGAACTACCCTATCATACTTTTAGTATTTGAAATAAGTAACGGTAGTAGCATGTAAGATTAGTAACACTAACTGATATATGTACCACTAAAAAAAATAATAAATAAAATAATAGTAAAGTTAATAATAAAAAAATATTAATATATCTTCATATGGATATTTTTATTTACGTAATCAGATGAAATTAATTAAGATGGTGGATTTATTAGTTTCATGGTATAAGTATAAAACTATACTTATAAGTTAAAAATATTGATTGGAAATTCAACGTAGAAGTGAAGTTATGGGCGTTTAACGCAAAAATGTTTGTCACAAGTAAACTCAGCCACCATAAGACATAGCGAGCTGAAACATTGACACTGGATTTGTGTATGCCTAACTTAAAATATGGGCTCTAAATAGATTATTAATTCAATACAGAAGGAAAGTTATGGGGCTTTTAGCTGTATTTTCCTAACTTCACAGACAAGTTTGTTTTGAAAATACACAGGTGTGGCAAGTAGGTATTGTTAGTTGATTTTAATTTCAATTGAGCATATGAATATATTGCGTATTTGACATCATTGAAATGGTGTTTCACAGAGTTGAGGATGTACTATCTATTGAGAATAAATGTTTTGTAAACGAGCAATTCTCAGCCCTTAATATGAACAGGCAGGAGAAATCAACAAACAAGTTCTTACGCTATATGAAGCCGAGGAAAGAACTTACAAGTCAGTAAAGAGATTGGATTAGTGATGAAGAAGCAGTTCATTATCTAATTGAATTTCTTGACTCTGAATTTATTTCTCCTGGACTGCCTGCTCATGAGTAAAAATTTAAAGTAGAGCACCAATGATGCTGCAATTTATAGCAGTAACAAATTTCATGTTACGAAACATGAGTGCTCCAAAAACTGTGCAACGGGACACGACTCTGAGTTCGTGCTCTACACAGATATGCCATAGAGGCGGACATAATGACTGGATATGGTATTGGGGAGTCTGTGTGTATACCACACATAGCATTTATTCCGAGCCACTGTCTGTTTCCGTTGAAATGATTGCAAAGTCCTGTCAGAGTCTATTTCGCAATGACGTTAACTAAGTCGCAAATGGAGACTTCATCTAACGCAGGAATACAAGGTAGCGAAACCAAGTTTTCCTACATGATCAAATGTAGTTTACTTGCTCAAGGGTCAGAGGTTTCAACTCTTTCTTCTACCATCTGAAGGACAGACAGCTAATGTAGTGTATTTAGAGGCATTTGTTTAACACTGTAGTAATAATGGTATTTTCTACTGTTCTATAATTTCTAATGACATTTTGGAATACCAAAAATGACGGAACTTCTGATTCCCTCAAAGACGGGTACGTTTGCTATGTATTATATATAACTGTAAACTTTGTTTTAATTTAAAATTTGCTTAATAAATACACTGGTAATAATGTAAGGTATGGGACCAGAGTAGCCCAGTGGCTTGCGTGATCGCCGATGACAGTAGTGCAAATGTATTATAAATAAATGTAACAAACAAATATTTTTTTGAATTTAAAATGTGGATCATATAAAAAATGGTAATAAAGTAAAGGGATCTAGCCAGGGTAGCCAGTAGCTTGCTTGCTCGCCGATGACAGTAGTGCAAATGTATTATAAATAAATACCACAAAAATATTTTTTTTTAATTTAATATTTGCGTAATATAAACACTGGTAATAAAGTAAGGTATGGAATCAGAGTATCCCAGTGGCTTGCGTGCTAGCTGTTGACTGGGAGCACGTTAATTAGAACTAACTCATTTCAAGTTTTCTTTACGTTTCATACTTCAGAGTAGCCACAGGTACCCTTAGAATAATTTCTGTCTGTCGGTTTGTCCACAAAATATTGCCACCATAAGACATATAAAGCTGAAGCATTGATTGTAGATTTGTGTATGTCTAACTTAAAATCTAATCTTTGTATACAGAGGCATTTGTTTAGCACTGTACTAATAATGGTATTTTATACTATTCTATAACTTCTAATTGTAGTATTAGTATAATACTATAATTGATATTTTGGAATACCAAGTATAATAGAATTTTTGATTCCGTCAAAGACGGGTACGTTTGCTAGTGTACTAATAAAAAACAATATAAAACAGCTCAATGTAAATAGGAACTGCATGTATTCTGTTTGTGGACATGAAAAGATATAGTTGTTACCTTGGCGATGCTTTCTAACCACCTGCCGAGTGAGATGAAAATGAAGAGCATGGGAGGAGTGTCAAAGAAAGTCTGAGGGCTCGACTTCTGCTGGAGAGCCATGGCCACCACCACGACGATGACTGAGTACACATAAGACACCGTCGTCGCCATGGACACAAGCACGTCCATGTTGGTGGTGTGGTGTTTGAGGGCACGAATGGCTCCTCTATGGAGATGCCATCCACCAACAAACTGAAACACAAGCGACATCAAACTCAAACTATAGCTTGCATGCTGGGAATCATTAAGTTACCTTGTCTTGTCATTATTTTACTTTTTTTTTCTTGATATACTGGAAATTTGACAAAATTATTTATTAAGCCAAATTTATAAGGTATCTTATTTTACGTATACTAATCTCTGTGTAAACTTATGGCCACAATAATTATGAATCAGGGATATATTATAATAATTTGTGGATTCGGAGTATACGTATAATAGGGATCATAACACAAATAAAAAAACTCTGGTGTGAAATATCACACGACTTTCATTCACCTCGTAATAAACCAGCAACTACTCATCTCGCATGGTTAAAAATAATACAAACAATTAATTTGACAACTAATTTAAACAAGGATATTTGTTTAATATACTGTTATACGTGTTTTGTCACATCTGAATTGTAGAATATCTAAAGAAAGTTTCAAGTAAATCGAAAATTGTTAACATTGAAGTACCAAATAGGAAGGAGTATGATTCATACTCGTAAACAAACAAGTTTGTTTAATAATGTCAAAATTTATACTCATCAATGTAGAAAACAATTATTTTTAACCTTTATCTAGGAAAATAACTCCTCCATAACTGAAATTGGGGCCAAATTATCCACCCCTAGAACTACCCTATCATACTTTTAGTATTTGAAATAAGTAACGGTAGTAGCATGTAAGATTAGTAACACTAACTGATATATGTACCACTAAAAAAAAATAATAAAATAAAATAATAGTAAAGTTAATAATAAAAAAATATTAATATATCTTCATATGGATATTTTTATTTATGTGATCAGATGAAATTAATTAAGATGGTGGATTTATTAGTTTCATGGTATAAGTATAAAACTATACTTATAAGTATAAAAATAATAAGTATAAAAATAAGTATGAGTATAAAACATTTATACAATATCTATGGAAAATTCCTGATAAACTAACTGCAAATATTATAAATAATGATTATAATTAAATATTATATTTTTTACAGAATATTTGTCGTAAATGATGTGTAACAACTAGAATACAATGATTGGTATTAATTTGACCAGTCAACATAACTACTGTCATGAAATGAGTAATCTCCATGCCAATGATTCCTAATATTTAACATGCCAGAAACTGGCTATGTTAAATATGCTAAAAACGGAACGATGGGGATGCTGCTATATCCCAATAGATCAAAAATGACACTATAACTCGCAAAGCATGCTCTATAAATTTTATCCCCATATTAGGCAAAAAAATTAATATACTATAAATTAAAGTAGTCACTCAATCAATCAAAATTAATCATTGAATACTTTTTCAATACTAAGTGAGGGTTTATATATAATGTTTCTCTTTGTCAAAACGAATATAATGGCCTGATAGGTAAGAACAGACATGGTTCGTCTATTTTTATTTATATCTAATTTATACAAGCCTCTCTTATGAACAAAAATTGGTAAATATTTACACTTGATTTATATTTATATAAATATTTACACAATATTTGGTTTATTGAACAAAGGTAGGTCTGTAATTTTAAGCAAGTGTATAAAATATTTACCTGGACAGGCGTGGCGAGAATAAACATGATTAGGTTGTTCAAAGAGAGGCCAGTCGTAATCATGGTCATGTGGTGGGACTCCCCATGAACAGTCATCAGCCACATGAAGTAAATCATGGCTATCATGGCAGGTCCTCCAAACAGCAACGAAATTATAAAAGACCTTCTCCACTTCTCTATTTCATCTCTGAAAGTTTCAAAGTCTTATGTTATTTACAATATAAAGTCCAATGCATATTTGAAACAGGTCTGCGAAGTAAGCAGTCCAGAGCACTGTTATGTAGCCCGCCAACATTGATAACCAATACGTTTATTTAACCTTTAATAACGATGGATTCTTTAATTAAAGTTTAATTAAAGTATGTACTAGGGACAAAACTTATAAAAACTTGTTTCAAAAAACATTTAATGTGCTTTAAGGTGCGCTGAACAGATACAACAAAATAAGTTGATTTGACCACTTTAAAAACAAAAGTTGATTCAATAAAAGTAGAAAAACAATTTTTTCTTAACTTTCCCTGTATACCCAACAGAAAAATAAATACAAAAATCAGAGAAAAACACACCTCACCTTTTTTTAACTAGTTTGTGAACTTAATACAGGGTTAAATTAATATCAAAAAAGTACACTGTGAAGGAAACAATTAACAATATCGCATTTAAAACAAATAAAATGAAAATTATATATTTGCTTGTATGGAAGTGGTAATGAATGACATATTTCTTGTTTGCAACTCTAACTACTAGTAACTCAAACTATATGGCAACGTCATTGTGAACTCACTAACATTATGAAAATATAATCGACAGCTCTGTCTAATCACGACCTTTCCTGACCACCATCAGTCCCAAACGGGTGCGCCGCCTTCCGTCAAGTCTCTGCCTTATTTGACGAAAAGAACATTCTGGGGGCATATTCTGAACAACTTTGGTGTTTGTACCACGATCCAGTACTGCTCAGTAGCAGTACTAATTAAGCTTAGACTTATTTTCTTTTTGTACATTTTATTTAAATTCGTTTTATTTCATTTCCCCAGGTTTTTATTTAAATTTTAAGTTTACTTTATAAGAGATGCCAAAGATATCGGGAACTTGCATTTTTTTTTGCCTTCTAAATATACGCTTTGAGCTCTTTAAACGAAGTTAAGTGCTTTGCATTTTTATTCAAAATTTTGACATTAATATTTTCAACTGTACCGTAAATAAATATGGACTCAAAATAACAGTTAACATGTTCTTGGAAAACCATGTTGGTCTTCCTCTATTGTTTACTCTAGCTTTAAATACACATTGTGTTTGCCCTCTCTTTGCTAACTCGTAACAGCACGTGTGGCGGTAATTTTGGAAACCTTGTGATACGTTCCTTTACATGATTTGTGTCTTTCAGCTTTTCTCATTAGTCATGCGTTACTTTGAAAACTTTATAAATATTACAATTTTATTTAACAACATACAAATATGCCATAATAATTTTATGTTATTGATATGAATTATTACATTCACTCCAGACTTAAACGCTACTAGTGTGGTGTTTAAAATATAACCCAGTCAAACACATGTAGGCAAATATATAACAACAAATGTATTCAGAGGACCTCAAAACCTGACAACCCGCAAACATCAAAAAGTAATTTCTTTCACGATCAGAGTTATTTACAGTAACCTACAAAGAATTAGCAAGTGTATATTAAAGTGTATTTAATACTTTAAATGTCTTGCGAAGAAAATATAACCTGCACTGTAAATATGTTTCATACTATATATATCTTACAAACGTATATATATATATATATATATATATAACACTATTTTTTTTATTAAGGTTTGGTCCAGCATTCAACGATTCTCAAAAAACCACCTTTAACCCAACTGTTCGTCTGTATTTCTAGAAATCTTCAGGACTATATCAACACAAAAATAATTACCCTATAAAATCAGAAATATGATCCAAACTGGACACAAAACGAGTTCAAAATGGAAGAATAAAGAAACACACAAACTCAAATTTTCGAGCAATCCGTCTTCAGGAGAGGGAGACCAAGCACGTTGTAGGCGCAACTGCACGTAACCTTCGAAAATAATTACAATAAGATTAAAAATAAGTTATATTATACATATGAATATACATTATTACCTCAATATTTATCATTTACTGAAAGACTTAACATTGTATTCTAATCAACTATAGTGCGAATCTTAGCGACATTTTTACGAACTCTCGTATCACATTTTGATAACTCAGAAAAATCTAAAAAAAACTTATGACTACCACATCGAAAAATAAACCAGGAACAACATAAATAAATGTTGTTTTATAATTTATGTTAAAAACTATTAACAATTTTGTTCGTAAAAATGCCCCTGTGAGCAGCACTGTATTTGATTAGAATACGAACTAACAATGTAAAGACTTTCCGCAAATGAAAAATAGTAAGGAAATAATGTATATAAATATAAATAATGTAATTTATGTTTTCATGTTATTGTTATTCATTTTGTATTGATGTAGTCCTGAAGATGTCTAGACATATAGACGAAACGTAGTCTTAAAGGTCTTGCCTAGTAAGAATTCTGAAGAAGACCCATACGCGCAATGGTGCAAATCCATGCAGACGTCAGGGAGCATGATACTCTTACAGTAAGGTAAAAATGAGTTGACTGAATCTCACCTATGGTCTAAATAGCTTTTTGAATCTTTGTCTTTTGGTGTAAGCATTGATGCGGTAAAGCCAAGTTTTTCAATGTGTTCGATGATTTCCCGGGGACCAGTCACTGAGCCATCATACGTGAATCTGCCACACTTCGTCGTGAGAGCCACACTAGCCGATGTCACTCCAGCCATTTTACACAGTGATGTCTCAATTTTGTTTACACAAGATGCGCAACTCATGCCAGAAATCTAAAATTTAAAAATCCCTGTATACACATTTTTGTGATAGAATATTGAAACAATATCATAAACTTTCTCGTCAATTTTCTTCCCTACTTGACAGATTTTAGAACATGTATATTATAACTCTATATGATTAGACATGCTAGTCCGTTTATTTGAGGTCAGTGTTACCTATTAGTTGTTATGCTGTATTTTTTTAACATTAGTATGTATATAATAAAAATATACAAGGTAAAAGAAGTAGAAATAAACATAATTTAAATATTATACATTTATTTAAAGTTATGCCTCTTTGCTTTTTTTTAAAATGATATAATTTCTTTACGAGGTTTAAAGAATTTATTGGTTTGTAACCGACCAAGGACGAATTTAATTTAATAAACTGATTGGTAACATTGAAGGGTAATTTAATGCCACCTGGTATGCCACTGAAGTTATTCGGTGACGCGCAGCCCAATTAAGAGCAGCTATCCCTCCCTGATATGGCTGCCCCAGGTTCAATAAACAGGAAGAATGTTCACCAAGATCGGCTGAGTTGGGACATATCCGTAGATATTCGTCACCATGTTTCTAATGACCGAAACATCATGTTTTTAATTCACTACACAGACGCATCCTGTATCGTCTGCATCACTGCGGGGTTATCCATTATACCAATTCGTTGGAGGTGCCCTTTTAAGACGTCGTATCCAGTAAGCATTCTGCAGGTGACCATACTCCCACTATGGTGCAAATCAATGGTGTCCGTGTAGAGACTCTTTCCTCCTATGATAGTCTTATAGTGTTCCATCTGGTGGATTTTTGGCCGCTTAAAACGATGGGGGCTCTTTGAGGGTGAGGGTGCTGAAGTTCACTCTTTGCCGGATCATTTGACATCACATTCCTAGAGGTTCTACAATTATCGGCAATCCACTGAAAAGAAATATGCCATTGTTGCAGCAGTTTACTGCCAAGAAGCCGGCCGTAGAGTACGCACTCAAAGATAGGTCAGAGTAATAAATACTGATAAATAAGGAATAATAAATATAACACATCCAGTAAGCTGTGGTGATAATGGACAAGTTCGGAAATCTATACTGTAGGAAACAAAATTTACTACAAATGATAGGTTTATTATTATAACATATCATGAAGAAAATTACTTCTTGATTGAACGTGATAAATCGACACTTACAATTATATCAACAGTGCCATTAGATGACTTGCAGTCCTCTAACACTGAACAAGGAAATCCCAGATCAGTAATAGAATTTGCGATAGCAGTCGGGTCAGTTAACCCTGAAATGTACGATATTTCTGCTTTTGCTGCTAATAAACCAACCAAAACTTTTTCAACCCCTGTAAATCATAAAAGACAATATATCAACATACAGTTATAAATTTTACCTTTCATAAAACTGAATATATACACATTTTATTTAAATAGATGAACACTTTTAGTACGACACAGGGTGGTATAATTACATTGAAAGCAGTCTTAATGAGTACAGTCTTACAGAGTATGCTGGTTTTCAATAAAAATAAAAACACAATAGGATGAAGTTTATAATAGCAGCCAAAATAGTAAAAGATTAAAGTTAAGATGCTGTAAATAAAATAATTAAAAAATAAATATAATAATATGAAATGTAATTTAGAACATAAATATATGGAACAGTTATAGGAGGTTATATCAACCTACATTTAAAGATTTAGATCAGTTCTTGTCGAAGATGGACAACAACCAACAACAGTATACGAGACAAGACGAATAATGCATCTTGTAATATACATTTCGAACTTTAACAAAGAAATGTAATTATTTTTCTAACAGTAATATTTTATAAATACATCACAATCAATTAAATAACTTTAAAAAAATTGTCTAATGGATTCAATGAAAAATATGAATGAGAGAATTTCCCCTGAAACGAACGTTCCCCTCTATCATGTACGTCGTAATTAGCAATTTATAGGCCCGGAGGTCCACTACTGCTGAACTCTTGTGTTAGTAAAGTGGGAAGTCAATAGTCGCAAAGGTCTTTCATAGATCTTGTTATAAAGTGTTCCGTGCTACTTCTAGTCAGATGTCGTGGAATCAGGCAACAACGAGAGGTATGGTTATATAGAAAGTTAGGTGCAACAAAAAGAATCAAGAACAAAAAAAGAGAATTTGAAGGTAGGTAGGTTTTTATTTATTCCCCTAAGTCGTGGGTGTAGTGATTCTGAACTAAAAGCAAGTTGTAATCCACATTTCTAACGAATAAAGGAGTGCTGACTAAAAAGCAGTCACATATTCTGGTCACTTCGTTTGCAGGTTGTGTTCTTCGTCACTGCACTGAACCAGACCGATCATCCATGGGTCATACTTAATGAGTAAGGCCTATTAGATATCAATTAGATCTTATGGATAATGTCTTCTATTGCGTAAGGAGTACTCAATGATTCACGAATAGACGAATAGCACAAAGTAAATATGCAACTTAAATATACACCGGAGGAGTTGTCTGAATCTTCATCGGATTCTAAAATGAGACCTACATCTTCAACATCGGTTTCTAAAATGAGACCTACATCTTCAACATCGGATTCTAAAATGAGACCTACATCTTCAACATCGGTTTCTAAAATGAGACCTACATCTTCAACATCGGATTCTAAAATGAGACCTACATCTTCAACATCGGATTCTAAAATGAGACCTACATCTTCAACATCGGTTTCTAAAATGAGACCTACATCTTCAACATCGGATTCTAAAATGAGACCTACATCTTCAACATCGGTTTCTAAAATGAGACCTACATCTTCAACATCGGATTCTAAAATGAGACCTACATCTTCAACATCGGTTTCTAAAATGAGACTTACATATTCAACATCGGATTCTAAAATGAGACCTACATCTTCAACATCGGATTCTAAAATGAGACCTACATCTTCAACATCGGTTTGGTAGGAAACGACCTGATCACCGATGAAGCCAAGAGGTGGATGAAGACGGACACCCTCGCAGAAGCTAGGAGAGAACGCTATTCTCTCATAGCTGTTCAACGCTATTTTCCATACTTCGGTTTAATCCAAACCGAAGGTTTGGAAAGGAAAGGAAAGAACCTTTTGAGGTTTAATTGTGGCAAAACCACTTTGAAATTAAATGAAAACAGGCCAATGATAAGAAGACAACTGAAACCAGAACACTTCAGGGATTTAATTAAAATAAGAGTTGTTTTTTTTAATCGGACTGAATAATTAAAAAAAAAGGTCATTTTCAATATATCTTAGAACAGAATTAATTGAGTTATTGAGACCATGTTATAAATACTTAAACATTAATAATATAGGAAAACTATATTATTACTATATAAAACGATAAATAAATCTTTATTTAGAATTAAAAAAAAAATAGTAATGTCAGAAGTACCTTCAATTTTGAGGCAGTGTTTTTCAATGGCGGCAACACAAGAAGCACATGTCATGCCTTTGATATGGAGGAAGCAGTTGGATAGGGAGCTCCCAGGAGGCGCCATTGATATCGAAACATTCCTTGCTTCTACTTCTTTAACTTCATTTTGTCCAATTTTCTTTACTGGAACTAAAAAGTAAAACGTAATGCGTCCACCAAATTCAATATATATATATATATATAAAAACATATAAATAAATATAATTATTTATAGTATTCTGGCTACCTTTAAAAGTATTTTTAACATAACATTTTATTATTTATACACTTCAGTTTTTATTGCTTTAACATATACTTTATTTTTATATTTTACAATATTTATAGTTCCTCATTCCCTTATTATTTATTTTCACAGTTATTATTTATTTTCCATATTAATTATTTTATTCTTCAGTTCTTCACTTTCTTAGTTTATTTTTCTTACTTCTCTTATAGCGGTCACTGTTGGTCTCCAACCGTCTCTTCAAAGTGCTCTCAGTTTCACTATATCTTCTCTCCAATAATTAGATTAGAAAATTAGAGACTGTAAGTGTGTTATCTATTTACCGTGTACCTACAAGTTAACTCTGAAACGCATAAGTATAATTTATATACAACTCCTCGTTTGTCTTCCGAGCGACTCAATCTTTCTACCTGATGCAGTCGAAATATAGTAGTGAGTTTTCAGATATCTCTTATGAGTAATATTTCTGTAAAGTTAGTATATATAAATGTTAGTAAAAGTTGGGAGCAGTCCTTCTTGAATACATGCATTTAAAAACTTTATAACTGATTCCACTTGATTTAACTACGTCGAATATTTTTCTAAATTTCGAAATCTTTTCTTCATTCCTGGGTGAACAAAAGATTTCTAAATTTAGAAAAAATATTCGACGAAGTTAAATCAAGTGGAATCAAGCAAAAAAATTTTTAAATATATGTATATATATTAATGAATAATCAACGCACCTTCAAATATTTAATGAGCTTCAGTAAAGTACGATTTTTAGAAAATTTCAAAATAAGACAACTACTCTAATTTCTAACTAATCCTCTAATAAATTTGATTAATCACAACCACTAATGCGATGCTACATTATACCCATATTTGATGCCCCTTTATATTCTGCAGCACATTTTCTTAACAACAGACCAACAAAAAGAAAACAACTTACATAGTTCGTTTAGACAAGAAATATAATTAGAATAACCTGTTTTTTCACTTGATGATTCTGCAAAAGCATCAAAGCCCATGTCTGATATCATCTCAGCTATACTACTTGGATTAAGAATTTGACTATTGTAAGTGATTTCCGCTTCTTCATTTTCTAAACTAACTATTATGGTTTTTATACCTTCTTTTGAAGAAATATTATCTGAAAAAAAATCTTTAGTTACAAAAAGGTATACAAAATTAATAAATAAGTTTCAAAATAACATAATTTTCATTAAAATTTATTTTTACCAACGACCACATATATAGGTTTCTGTAATTTTCAAGTGGTAAAGAGTGACTCACTTTTGTTTCACACCCATATTACCAAGGGAAAGCTTCATAACAGTTACGGTCGGTCACTCATCTAAGTAGTGACCACTTCAATATGACATTAGATCGTTAGTATAGGGGGAACTGGTGTTTAGAACAAGCCTTGAGTGTATGTATGTGTCAAAGTGTACTATTTTTTTAAAATTGTATTATTCCTATTTTTTAATGATTTAACTACCTTATTACTTTATTAAATGACAGGTAATCAACATTTTTACTGATATATTGTCATCAGTTAAGTTAGTTTATTTCTTATTTATTTAGTTTATAAATTTAAAATTTTTATACTAAAGAACTAACTGAAAACACTGATTTTACATTTAGGTAAGTTTAGAAATTGTTTATAACATCATTATTTTGTTGCATTTACAATATGTCTTATTAAAAAAATATCTCTTTTAGGACAAATCATCCCCAAAAACAAACAAACATAAACTATTCCTTCACGATATATTCAATAATTGACGGTTCCTCTCTTTGTCTATTTAAACTTTTTTTCTTTTCTTTTTCCCTCCTCTCCTCTTTCAATTTGCTCCCTTGAGTTTTGGATACCTGGAAAACAGATATCTGAAGCATTCCCAAATTTCCGCCTCGGGGGCAAAGGCACTTCGAAGTGGTCAGTTAGTTTTTGTACAGGTCTCGAGCTCGACAAGTATAGGATATTTCATGCAGCCTACACCCCCAGCAACATGGTTAGTCAATATTTTGAAATTTCCACAAACGACTCAACGAAGTCCTTGGTGGCTGATTTTTTCAAGAACTATAGACAAATCGGTTACGGTTTTCTTTAACTTTCCAAGTTTTTATTGCTTGTAATAATTCTAATAATATAATAATAATAATAATATAATAATAAATAATAATTTTTATTTATGATTGTAGTTTTTTGATTTACGATTAGGGTACCAGACTTGTGTTTAAAAAGGAAAAGATAACTCTTTCTTAAACTAAAAACATAGGTTTCCTTGAAAAATCTTAAATATATTTTTCACGTACGTAAACTTAAAGTGATAAGACACTATACCACTGCAATTTAATATTATACCGAGTACAATAATGATCCTTGAGTTACTTTCATTTAAAACGCCCTCACTTATAGTATTACACCTTTGCTACCCAAGGAACGAAAATGAGTCTCATTCGGCAACCATTAAGTAAGGCTATGCGTGTCAGCTGTCTAAGTATTAACCACTTCCAATGTTGCTTAACGCTCGGTCTTTTCCTTCTGATTAATTAACATGTAATCAGATATGTAGCAAGTAACTAGATGTCTAATACACATATAGTCTCAGCTGAGCATGAGTGATGAAATAGTTATAATTTATTGATATTTATGTTAATAATAGGTAAATGAAATTCGTGCGGCATACAGCAGATTTTCATATTTTCGTCATTTTCTGTACATTTTTCGTACGTTGAGTGAATGGTGTTCGAGCATCCGTTTTTTCTTTCTTTTTGTATTTTATTGATTTTGAATACAAACATGTCCATTTGTCAAAGTTATCTCTTAATATTTACCATTTGGGCCATCATCAATCACTCTGGATTCCTATCTTGCTCCTTATCACCTTTTATCTTTGATCTGGAACGTTCCTTCAATATCATTTTAAATCAACAACTTTTATAAATCTTACTTCCTATGAAAGCAATTCATATCGACAATAGAGGTGTTTCTTCTAGCAGAAGGAAATGCTTTATCGGATGGAAGTACTAAGACATATAAAAGTCACAAAACCTTTTTTATTTGATGACATACTTTTTCATAATGAACTGTGATTATAAAATGTAACATATAAATAGATTTCAAAAATAAATATGTGCAGGGATTATTTATCACAGTTAAAAATGTGATTTGTCAGGAAAATAAACATTTTCAAGAAACATATGAAATGCAACAATTTTTAAAACGGAAAGCGGATTAATGTAATGTAACACGTTACAGGCCTTATCATCCTTATTGATTGGAATGGATTAACTGTTAGAACTCAAATACTAACTATGGTAACAAGCAAATTCTGTCGAAGCTTGTCGGAAATGCTTATTTTATATAGCAGGTCCGCTATACACTGATGGTGACACACCAAATGGAAAACACAGACGGGACAGGACATGAAAGTCATTGACTATTGGACATGTAATTAATTCAACTTACAGTTGAGAAGACTACTAGTATTCTGAAAGCCCTACCATTTGTCTCTGAAGAAGTGAAGGAATGACAGTGTCAAGCGAAAAGGATTGTTAAAGAAAGTAATCAATAGAGAGAAAGAAAACTTTTGGGCGTTCACTGAGAAATGGAAGAAAACACTGAAAAAATAACAGTATGAAAAGAAAAGGAGACCAAGCTAGTGAATATGAGGAATAGAGAAAGCCAAACGACTACAGGAAGCAGACATGCGAAAGTTACCAATGCCAGGGATATTCACAAGAGTAGCAAATACTGATGACAGTACCTTCAACAGCTGAAAACCATTGGAACAAAATCGGTGGAAACAGGTTCATCAGTCTTACACAGAAAGTTCTTCCATTAATAGTGTCTAGAACTTAGCTATAGTAGTAGAATATTATATGCTAACTGGGTGAGAGGTCATCAAAGGAATAGGAGGACGAGAGATGCGTGCATAGCAATATTCACATACAACCTTCTGAGAGCGGGAACTACGAATAACATTTGTCATCCTTCTTAACTGTGCAGTCTGTTAGCAAGTGCTACTTAGTTATGCTTCTAAATTATGAATAAAGTCTCCATAAAAACAGAGTTCTGTTGAGACAGCAACTCGTTTCGCACAATATGTATTAACAGATGCATAAGTTATAGCAAATAAATAAAGCTACTATATTTTGATAATTTGAAAGTCTTGAGGTTCTCTACTAGTCAACATAACACAGTTTGTAAAGGTACTCCAGTTGAATAATTTTGTAGTCTCTGCTTAGCTGCTCATTGTTCGTTCATAGCAAACTTAATGACGTTTTCCACCAAAGTGAAAATTAAAATCGTGTGCCCTAAGCTGAGGAGTAATATTAATGAAATTGATGGAGATGTCTGAAGGGGTAATATTTGTATATGTTCTGCTATATAACCGTGCATCCAGGCTGAAGAGCCACCATCGGATGATATTTGAGGACCATTCTGAGAGTAGAAAATAACTTACTTAATCATCAGCAAATTTGTTTAGCTTTACTCAAAACTGGATAGACATAGCAATAAGGAATACTAAGCAAGATTCAAAGACACTAAATAAGCAGATATAATTAATATAATGATGCATTCTTTTATTTTGAAGTTAAATATTGCTTATTTAAAAGATTGTTTTTACTACATGTTTTCACATCAAATTGTCGTAATAACCCTAAATATGGCACCTATGCAGTCCCAACTGTAGTCACTTTTCCTATTTGTTAATATTAATTTTATAAAAATATATACATTCTAAAATAAGTAATTTATTATGGGTAAATTCTTTATTATTTTATCTCCTCATACGAGCACAAAAAAAAACTGAGGATACAAGTAAGGAATTTTACTGTGTACCTTCTCGATGATACATAATTTGTCATTGCTATTTCATCAAAATAGAGTACTGTTATTATATTTTAAGAACTAACTATTAAACAATAAATATAAAAGAAATTCAAAAGAAACACAGATATTGAGGAAAGATAATGTATAGGTTAGGTTAGGTTGCAGTGGCACTGTCACAAGGGAACACACTTATGCCGAGTATTGGTCCTTTGTGATGCCACACAATGAAGATTGATTCTACAATGGGAGTCCTAAATTTTGCCTAACTCAAGTATATTTAGAGTAGGGATCTTTAACGAGTACCTGACATCGTATAGGCTCGGGACCGACAGTTTAACGTCCTTCTCCGAGGGACGAAAGATAATGTAAACAGATAGATATAGGGGATACTAACCTTGAATGTTTCTTACACATGACATGCATGTCATTCCCTTGACGCTTATTTTACAAAAAGTGATGTTGTTTTGGTTATCTTTTGCTGATTCCGAAATGCTAGTATCAAATCCCATATCTTCTATAGATTCTGCTAAACCTTCAAGATTGATTACAGATGGATCATACTTTACTTTTGCCAGGTTAGCCTCTAACGACACCTGAAACGTACAGAATATGCAATAACAAATAAAAGTACAGTTAAAATTAATTTAAAGAATATTGTGCCCATTACTATTTCTTTGTAAAGAGTATCTTAATTTAGCATGCGTCACAGCAGTATTAAAGGCATTTCAATTACAGCGATGATTTATATTGTAATAAAATAACAATTAACTCAATATCACAACATTAACACAGAAATATTATCATAAACTTCGTTTTAATAAAATTAATTTGATACAAAACGAATTACAGTAACTTATGAAAATTACAATAACCCCAGAATGCTCTAGAATAATTATAAAACGAATTATACTAAAATTATAATCCATACGTTATGAAACTTAATTGTTTTTTACAATACTAATACTACTACTAATAATATATCAATTATAGACACAGAACATTAATTAAGAGTTAATAACTGCAAGATACGAAACCAGTTTTTAATTGTGTAAACAAAATAAAACAAAAGAAACGTGTCATTTGTTCGATTTTAATTTACCTCACTTTCCTATGATGTGTTTACATTATGAGACAACGGCCAAAGAATGAAGGTATTACCAGTTCCCATTTAAACACCAAAGATATGCAAAATTTGGTGTAGTTATCACTTGGATGACACAAGTGCCTTTAGTTTCTGCACTTAAAAGAAATTAATGACCCATAAATATGTACTCATATCTTGTACAGTTCGAAGGTGACAAGCCTATAAGTGAGTCACTACAATTTATTTGTTACTTATGTAAGGTTAAGGCTACGTAGAAATGTGTTAAATAGATCAAAGAATCTATCTCATATCAATGGAGAATATGGTATGTAACTGACCAGTTGTGAGGTGTAACTACAACCTTTCTAAGAAAGACAGGTTAGACAACTCCTTACACAGAGCAGTTACATGTTTCGTGACCAGTGGCTTGCAACCATTTTTGCTGCCCGGATGGTCGTTAGATCCCCCCCCCCCCCCTCACAGGCCGTTAATAATCCGTTAACCTTCAAAATTCCAGAAAGTCCTCAAAATGTTTATTTTCATGGAATTATAATTACAAGAATAACTAATTTTAAACTGGTGTTATTAGTCCAGACTTCCATCTTATTAGAGTTCTCGTATACAACACAGTCACATCAAAGAAAACCAAAGATTTTTCATCAATACGACAATCATAAAAAAAATTGTTAAATTAACTAACCACGCAAACAAATGTAATAACCTTTCAACCACTTTAAACAAAGTTTGGAAATTTTAAAATACATTTATTTTAAATCTGCAAATATTGGGGTTAAAAAGTCCGTTTAAAAACAGTATTACACACATAAAACGTAAAAATAATTAAAACCTTAAAAACTCATTTTCAAATAAATTTCAATTTTTTGTTGCTTTTTATGATTTTAATTTTTTTCTATTCTCTATTTTTACACCCCCTAGCAAGAACCGCCCCCCTTGCTACGACACTGTTCGTAATCATGAACATTGAGCATTGAGGTACGAGTATAATATGAGCACTCAGGACTGCTCTATATTTCAAACCCAGCCAAATAATCATTAAATTGACAATGTCTGATCAAACAGTAACGATTTAAAATTGATTAAGAAGGTCTGGACTTTAATCTGTTGTGGGTTCTAGAGTTCTAAGATTGGGCAAACCTCAATGTTTGCCTTTAACAATACTAAATAAGAAACTAATTTCTACTAAACAATATAAAATTACATCTACTAATCAAGTTAATCAAAAGTAGTGTATATTTTAAGACATCCGACTAAGTACTCTTTACATTTTTAATACTAAATCTTAATTAAGGAATGGCTGAACTTTCCAATAAGTAGCATTTCTTCTTTTTTCCTCAACGTTCTACCATACCTAAAAATCTTAATTTCATTAAAATGAGAATTATGACCCTCATCAATAGTATGTTCTGACAATAAGCGTGTAAAAAATCCTTTCTTTCAGCTAACGACTTATTTCTCCATAATGCATTTGTCAAACTGTTTACAATTTATTGCATACTTGAAATTACTTTGTAATTCTGTTGGAATTTTATATTTTAGAATGCAAAACTAAGATTTGTCTTTACTTTGACACAAACAAGGTTTTCCTTCTCTTTTCTCTTGATGGTGGTTGTCCCGAAAATTGGAGACAGTATGGTTCTTACCTATTTTTTGTGTCTCTTTAATTTATCATTGAACCTTTTCTTTTTAGTGTTAAATAAATTTTCTATTTGTAAAAGAGTTTATGTATACTATACAACAGTTCGTACTAGATGTACTAGAATCTTTGTACTATGACTTCTTTTTACCTAAAACTACACTTGGACTGATTTGAATATGTGTTGTGCTCTATGGTTAATTACAGTTTATTAAGTCTGGTTGGAACACTGCTATCGTATTTTAAAGTATGGAAATAAAATGAATGAAATGTGGTACTGAAGGACCGATTAGAACAAAAAAATAACACATCCAAATAATATCATAGTTGAAAATTACTTTGTCATACTTTGACCACTAAGGTGGCCATCGTCAGAGCAAGAATTGGTTTGTCCAATCAAAATATTGAAAAATGAGTTTAAACCGTGATCATCATAGTATATGTTAAATTTGTTTTCTCGTATTATATATATTTAATTTTTATGTGTAACTAATTTAGTCCTCTACGAGAGAAACGAAGTTGACAGCTTAACACTTATTGCTTCGATACTTTTGTTACAGAAGGCCATGAACATCACTAATACCTCTAAGATTGATTTGTTCTGACACATATATTATTCATTTCTGTATAATCAAACAAATAGTGAATTAAAACGCAATAATTAACGAGAACAACATTGTAATAAAAGAAGCATATACCTTATACTGATATTCAGTTGATGCCAGTATTGCCAAACTTTATTGATAAGAAATTCATGAACATTAAATATGCAAAACAAATAAAATTATTTAATACAAATCTTAAAGATATGTTCACACTCAACTAAGGCACTGGAAATGAAATGATTAAATCAGCTAACTAATTTATAGGCAGACTACTTTATCTTGAAACATCTAATACCTCTTCACTCAAAGATAAGATTGTATCATTGTCTTCAAATGACAGGGATCTATTATGACATAGATTGCTTTCAAATTACATAAAACAAATGCAAGTTAAAACTGTTCTTTCATTGAAAAACTCAATGAAAGAAATGATTACACCAACAATTCATTACCCCCACCGTGTTTCCCGATAAAATAAAACTTCATTCTTTTTAATATCTTTCATAAAATTAATTTATTCTTAAAAGCGGTAATGAAGATATATTTGAAGAATGTTACTCAAATGAAACATTGTTTCTGTTCTGATCAATCATGTGGCGACGCATTTAAATTACTTCAAGCCTTATTTAATCTCAGAAACTACCTCTTATTAAAATTAAAAGTATTTCACTTTCTCGAGGTTTGGTTCAGTGGAAAACAATTCTCAAAAACACGCTCGACCAAACCTCCAGCAAGTTAAATATTGTAGAATATATGTAGTCGGGGTAAGTTTGATTAAAATGAACAAACATTCCAGGGTTGATTTTACGTCCGGAGTGCTACATTTTATCTCACTATTAGGGTAGGGGCTCTTAACAAGTGGCAGATATTGTTCAAGCTCACACGGTCTGCTTTACATCTTCTCCGAAGGATAGCGGCTCAACATATTTTAATTCAAAAGTGTAAAATCTAGGCTCACAGCAAAGATGAGAGCTTACTATCTTAATTGCTAACGGACAACAAGTGCCACTAGACCACCCTGACCTTACACTCAATTAAAACTAAATTTGTATCTTTTCAAAGTGTCTTATTTTAACTTGAAAATCTATATAAAACAAGAAAGGTTTTGTCTATACATTGCATAGAACTGACTCATTTCAAGTTTTCTATACATTTCATACATTACAGAAACCGAATCCACCCTTAGAAAAATGTGTGTCGGTTTGTCCGCAAACTTTTGTCACAAGTAAACTCAGCCACCATACGATATAGCGAGTTGAAACTTTGACACAAAATATAAGCTCTAAATGGATTGAAAATTCAACGAAGAAGTGAAGTTACGGACTTTTAAGCTGTCTTTAGCTAACTTCAAAGACATGTTTATTTTGAAAATACGGTACTGTTTTCTTGACCACAAAATATTCACAAAACACTTTTTCTTTTTCTCGGAGTTTGGTCAGGGTAAATATATGGAATCACCTTTTTGCCAACGTTTCGTCTTTATTTCAAGACATCCTCAGGGCTATAAACTAACAAAAAACAATAAACAATGGACATTTTTTCATTTCTACTTTAAAAACATCATAAACAAATTGAAAAAAGAACTTACTGAAGGCTTGGTTCTGTTACATTTACAAACAACCGTTAACTGTCATTACATGTGCTGTTCCAAGCGACAAATTATTGAACCACTGTTTTTTTAGTACAATCCATTATATATAAACATATATACTTATACACATATTATAATATATATCTATTATAATATGTATCACCATAATATATATCTATAATACATTTATAATAAATTATTATTTTAACAATCCTTAAAAATATAAACTAGATAACATTGCATCTTTAACTATTTATGATGGAACTATAAATCCTACTTAAATTGTCTGTATCTGTTTTTCTATTGCAAGTATTATTAGTATTTTTGATATGTATCATTTCTTTTATCAATCTTTTATTGTATGAAGTTTCATAATCTAAAATTGATGCATTCTCAAATTGAAATGTGTGTTGATTTTTAATTGCATGCGAGGCTAGGGCACAAAACATTTTTTTATTTTTAAAATTCGATTTGTGTAAAGCTAATCTATCTTTTAGATATTGTTTGGTTTGACCTATGTATACATTATTACAATTATTGCAAGGAATAGAATATATTATATTGCTTTTAATTAGTTTGTTGATAGGTGATTTGGTGTTCGTAAAAATGCATGTATTTAATTTTTTCTTTACTTTATATGTTATTTTAAAGTTAGCTTCCTTAAGTATTTTTCCAATCTGTTCTGTCAGTCCTTTCACATATGTCACTGATCTATACTGTGGTGAGTTGGTGAGGCCATTATTACTGGAGTGCTGATTTATTTCATTACCTTCTTCAGTGTTTAAGTCCGGTGTTATATTTCTATTAGCGTCTACCTGTGGAGTTATTTCATTATGGTTACTAACTGTTGATCGCATTATTTTATTTATTAAATGGTGCGGGTAATTGTTTTGTTTGAATATATTTTTTACTATATTCAAATTTTTCTGTATAAATTGATTATCATATAAATGTATGGCTCTATGTTTCAAAGCTAATGCAGTGTTAATTTTGTGTTTTAGAGGGTGGTGGGATAAAAAATTTAGGTATCTATCAGATTTTTGTGGTTTACGCCACCAATCGAAAACTAGGCTACCCTCCGGATTTCTGTATACTATTGTATCTAGAAATGGGAGGCTACGATCTTTTTCTAATTCTATTACAAATTTTAATTTTGAATGGAACGAATTGAAATGGTCCAGTACTGTATCAACCGACTCTTGGGGAATTGTTAAAAACAGGTCATCTACATGAAAATGAACATTACAGAATTATAGATGGAGTAGCAATGGGTAGTCCATGTGCCCCCATTTTGGCAGATTTAGTGATGGATTACCTTCTTGATACAGTAATTAATGTAATACCTTTTCCAATGCCTTTCATTTATAAATATGTAGATGACCTGTTTTTAACAATTCCCCAAGAGTCGGTTGATACAGTACTGGACCATTTCAATTCGTTCCATTCAAAATTAAAATTTGTAATAGAATTAGAAAAAGATCGTAGCCTCCCATTTCTAGATACAATAGTATACAGAAATCCGGAGGGTAGCCTAGTTGTCGATTGGTGGCGTAAACCACAAAAATCTGATAGATACCTAAATTTTTTATCCCACCACCCTCTAAAACACAAAATTAACACTGCATTAGCTTTGAAACATAGAGCCATACATTTATGTGATAATCAATTTATACAGAAAAATTTGAATATAGTAAAAAATATATTGAAACAAAACAATTACCCGCACCATTTAATAAATAAAATAATGCGATCAACAGTTAGTAACCATAATGAAATAACTCCACAGGTAGACGCTAATAGAAATATAACACCGGATTTAAACACTGAAGAAGGTAATGAAATAAATCAGCACTCCAGTAATAATGGCCTCACCAACTCACCACAGTATACATCAGTGACATATGTGAAAGGACTGACAGAACAGATTGGAAAAATACTTAAGGAAGCTAACTTTAAAATAACATATAAAGTAAAGAAAAAATTAAATACATGCATTTTTACGAACACCAAATCACCTATCAACAAACTAATTAAAAGCAATATAATATATTCTATTCCTTGCAATAATTGTAATAATGTATACATAGGTCAAACCAAACAATATCTAAAAGATAGATTAGCTTTACACAAATCGAATTTTAAAAATAAAAAAATGTTTTGTGCCCTAGCCTCGCATGCAATTAAAAATCAACACACATTTCAATTTGAGAATGCATCAATTTTAGATTATGAAACTTCATACAATAAAAGATTGATAAAAGAAATGATACATATCAAAAATACTAATAATACTTGCAATAGAAAAACAGATACAGACAATTTAAGTAGGATTTATAGTTCCATCATAAATAGTTAAAGATGCAATGTTATCTAGTTTATATTTTTAAGGATTGTTAAAATAATAATTTATTATAAATGTATTATAGATATATATTATGGTGATACATATTATAATAGATATATATTATAATATGTGTATAAGTATATATGTTTATATATAATGGATTGTACTAAAAAAACAGTGGTTCAATAATTTGTCGCTTGGAACAGCACATGTAATGACAGTTAACGGTTGTTTGTAAATGTAACAGAACCAAGCCTTCAGTAAGTTCTTTTTTCAATTTGTTTATGATGTTTTTAAAGTAGAAATGAAAAAATGTCCATTGTTTATTGTTTTTTGTTAGTTTATAGCCCTGAGGATGTCTTGAAATAAAGACGAAACGTTGGCAAAAAGGTGATTCCATATATTTACCCTGACCAAACTCCGAGAAAAAGAAAAAGTGTTTTGTTTTATTTTGAAAATATACAGGCATAATAAGTAGGTATTGTTAGTTGATTTTAATTTCATTTGTGAATATTAATATAATGTGATTGAGCTTATTGACAAGGTGTTTCCCAAGTTCAAGATCTACTATCTATTCAGAATAACTGGCTTGGTAAAGGAGCAATTCTCAACCCTTACTAATGAACAGGCAGGAAAAATCAACAAACAAATCCTTACGCTATATGAAGCCGAGGAAAGAACTGACAAGTCAGTAAACAGAGTGATAGTGATGAGGAAGTAGTTCATTATCTAACTGAACTTCTTGACTTCATGACTGCTCCTGGACTGTCTGCTCATGAGTAAAAACTTAAAGTAGGAGCACCAATCATGCTGTTATTTAGTATCAGTAATAAATTTCATGTTACGAAACTTGAGTGCCCCAAAAATATACAATACGACACGATGCTGCGCTCTGCGCAGATAAGCCATAGAGGCGGACATCATGACTGGGTGTGGTAGTGGGGATTTATACCATGTACTACTATATGGTGCTGTGGTAACACGAGTACCATTGATTCCGAGCCACTATCCACTTTCATTCAAACGATTGGAATGTCCCACTAGTATATGTTTCGCAATAACGGTAACTAAGTCGCAAGGGGAAACTATCTACCTTGAAACTCTACTCTATCTTGAAGTGAGTGAGATCAAGTTTTTCTCACATGGTCTACTGTAGTTTGCTTGCCCAAGAGTCAGAGGTTGCTACTCTTTGTCCTTCCTTGAACCTGAAGGACATACAGCTAATATGGTGTATACAGAGGCACTGGCTTAACACTGTACTAATAATGATATTTTCTACTATTCTATAATTTCTAATGATATTTTGTAATACCATGTTTCATCTCTGAATTTTTGATAAAGTGCCCGTCAAAGACGGGCACTTTTGCTAGTATATTATAAAAGAAAGCTAATACACTCGTTATGACTACTCTTCTTATGAGCATTCCAATAGTTCATTCAGGCAATGATACCAGTCTTTCTTGAATACCGGCTGGGGATATATGTTCCTACACTTTTTAGTTGTAAGAAATGCTTAACCATTTTGCAGTTGATGACCATTATTATAAAATTTTGAAAAACGATTTCAATATTTAACAAAATACTTTTTCGATACTATCTTCTTGAACCGTCTTCTAATGTTCCAGTGGTTAAATATGGTTCGCAGGTGATTTCAAACTTTTAATGACCATATGAATAGAGCTATTGAATCTGTACAGTTGGACAGAAGTGCTGTTCATGGCAAGTTGACAAAATGGTTCCAATTCAATTTATTTTCTCATTATTGTGAATTAGTTTAAAAACGACTCTTCACCAATACAATTAAGTGTGTGTTAAATACATTGATGATTTTATAGCCGTAAATGAAATTGACAACTCTGACTGCCTGCACCAATGTTTTGTAGACTTTTCTTTGTCTTGAGATAAAACACAAACGATCTGAGTGTATAGTGACTCTCTGTACTTTATATTGATGTATCGGCTATCTGGTGAATAAAAAAAGGCAAAAAAGGAAACTTCTTCCTCGAAAGAGAACTCCACATTTCAGACAAGTGTCGACATGACAATCACCCACTTAGTTTTTTTATATAACAAATGTTGATATAGTATGAAGGTATATATGAAAATGCCTGATCCTAAGCTTCTAGAAAGATACGTAACCGCTAAGTTAATTGAGCGACTTACGTCAAGTACTTCCCAGTAAATTGAGCGCAATGTGCATTTGTTGAATTTTCCTTATGTTATGGTGCTTAAAATTATGTAATGAAACTGAGGGGGTGATGTTAACTGCCTCCTCGTGGGGTCAACTCGCCTAATGGTGCGACAAAGGCCAAATGGCCCTCCTTACGAGTTCACCGGCCGTCTCCACATCCTACCGTCCATTCCTTGGGTATTGGTCAATGCAACTTACAACCAAATGACAGAAATAAAATGTGGAGGGAAATTGATTAAAAAAATGTTTATAACTGGAAAATAGTAATTCAATAAAGCCACTTTGAAGGTGAGATCTCTAATTTCATGACTTACTTCTCTGATTGTATTATCCAACTGGGAGTTCAGTGATTAGAGTTTTGTGTTTAGATTCATTTGTTTAAAAACATGATTAAATAATATTGATTATATTTAGATTAAATAAGAAATGACAAATATTAATTAAAATAGGAAAATATTTGTTTGAATAGAGATGGTAACGCTAACTATGATCACAGATAAGCAATCAAGCTAGAGTAGGGGGTTACCTGTATGGAGAGGACACCTGGCACACTGGATATTTTCGATTCGATATTCTTCACACAAGACTGACACGTCATCCCAAAAACGTTGATTTCTCCCTCCAACGTCCTGTCAGGAAGTAATAATTTGTAGCCTAAATCTTCAACATAACATCTAAGAAGCTCAACAGTAGTGGACAGAGGGTCGTAAACAATGGACACACTGCGGTTGTGAACGTCAACCTGAAATGGAAACAATCTTCATTCACTTACACTTTGTACACCTAAAACTCTTTATATAAAGACAATATTAAAGCGAACAATGCCACGAGTTTACCTTTAAATAGTTTAAGGGCTAATACAGAACAAAGAGAGGGGAAAACTTTTGTGAGAGACGCCACACGACTTTCACTCACATCATTACAAACATATGTATTTTAGAAAAATAAATCAAATTCATTCAAAAAATAGATAAGATCTTGGCTGTAATCTTGCCTAGGAGTTAGGTATTAGAATGAAGCCATGTTAGCTCAGTGGTTAGCATACTCGCCTCTGAAGAGATAGGACCGGGGTTCGATCCCCACCTGGCCCTCCATTTATTTATATGGGCGGTGAATAAATCTGAGCACGTCGTCACTCGGAGAAGGACGTTAAACCGTCGGTCCCAAGCCTGTACGATGTCAGGTACACGCCAAAGATCCTTACTCTAAATCCACTTGAGTTAGGCAAAATTTAGGACTCCCACTATAGAATCAATCTTCATTGTGCGGTATCACAAAGGGACAATGCTCGGCCTAAGTGTGTTCCCTTGTAGTACTACCACTGCATCCTAACCTAACCTAGGTATTGCAATAATTACTAATTAATAATAATAACCGTCACAGTGAAATATAAAATTCACTACAATGAATTAATAAGACAATGAGCAAGTTCATTATAATTCTGTTATCAATCAATGAAGTCATTAAATAACGGAAACATACCGGGACTGAAAGCTTCCCTGCTTACTCACTAGGAACATTGCTAGAAAGACTAACGAAATCTTACATTATTATTTATATAAGCAGATTCCTCTCAGTTCAAGTCAATTTAACAAAGAAATCTTCAAAAAACGATTATTTTTAAAATAATGCAGACCCCGAAACAGAGCAATATTCGCACCATTTTGACACCTCTGCACCACCAGAGTGACCGCTCCATTTGAAGTTTGAAAGTAACTCAAATATGAAATTACCTGGTTATCTCTTTCTCAGTTTTCAGGTAATTTAGTCTCTCTCTCTCTCTCTCTCTCTCTCTTTCTCTCTCTCAACAACACACACACACACACAACACACACACACACACACACACACACACTTGAGTGAACAAAACATATACACAGAGAGGATCAAGACTAATCAAAGCGTAGACCGCTCTTTTGTCGTTTATGAAAGTAATACAGTAATAACAGAAAGGAAATATCTACTTGCAGGAGAAGATTCAAATAATGAGGCTGCAATGATGGCCATTCTGAAATCCATGACCTGGTAAGAGGAATGTGGCACAAACAATAAATCTATAAGAGTAAATAAGAGAGCAAAATAAATACAGATACACAAAAAATAAGAGATATCTCTTCAGTCAATCCCCAACAAATTGAACTTGGTCTGAAGAGTTTTAATATTAAAAACAGAATTGTATATTCACACGGGTAGAAATACACTGTGGTATTAAGAGTTACGAAAGAACGACGAGTTCACAAGGAAATAGCGAAGGAGGAAGGAGTCCTACGGACTATAGCCATCACCCATTCAATTATTGAAAACTCTGGGTAAAAACAAGAAGTCATCAAAGTGGGAAACACAATGACGGATATCCACAACATATAAAATAATGAGAGAATACTTTCCAGTAATAAAAGGTGGAATAAATTGTAAGATATCTCCCATAAACGGGATTATGACACACTTTTACACGGAGCAAGGGAAATTCAAAAAGTAGCTCATTAACAGATTCAGAGCAGTAAATATAACGGATTGCGACTATACAGGAAATAACATACAAACAGTTGGTCATATGCTCTATGAATATATTCTACTAGAAAACGTAAGATCAGTTTTTACAACAAGGAGTGATAACAAGAGAAAATGACTGGCCAACATCAAAGGAAGTTCAATGAGTGAAGACATAGTACACCTCTTCGAAAAGTTTGCATATACTGTGTACAAAACAATAATTCATTATTTATCAAGAATTAATAATGAATGTAGACTCTATAAATTGAAAATATTCTCTTTAATTAGATTTACTTACTACCTAAGACGAATAAAAAAAAGTAATTATTACATTACTCAATGAATTAATTATATCTTAATTAATAGTACTTAAATGGTAACATCATTATATTTACTACTAAATAATTATGTTATTTACTAAAAATATATTATAAAAATATGTAATGTATGCTATACATTACTGCGTAGAATGCAGGAATTCATCGTAGTGTTACTAACCGTAGGAATAATAACACACACTTCTGCAAAGGATTCCTATGCAGCTGCACATGTTCATATACATTCTGTTCATATACATTAACAGATACATATATACTTTGAAAACTTTGAGAACGGTTTTCAAAGTCTCCAACCGTCTCTGTACCAGTATGCCTCATTTCCCTCTCTTCTCTCTCCTAAAAACGGTTCAAACCAAAAATTAGAAAATGTATGTTTTAATTTCTTTGTGTTTCTTCATCAACATTGAACTTTATTTGTCCGTTTCGGATCACATTTTCGTCGAAAAAGTGTATATAAATACGTTTCTGAGTAAACTATAGGTACACAGTAAATAGAAAAACACACTTGCAGTCTCAATTTTTGGTTTATACGTCATCAGGAGAGAAGGGATTGGGATATCCAACGGTTGGATGGTCTCGAATTCGTTAATAACATGATACATAAACATTTAACCCAAAAAGGCATATTTTTTTACACATTTCAGTGATACCATGAGATATGAACTGCCTGGCACACGATTTTGTTGAGAAACGACGTAAATTTCGAAGCGAAATTCCTTCGAAGATTTGCTCGATACGACCTATGATGAAACGTCACATACTGATCGTAAGGAAACTAGTCCAAGTGAAATAAAGAACAAAAAAAAAGCCTCAAATGAATGAAAGTGAAGAAGGTCAAGGTAAACATTAGAAAAAAAATATAAAAGGAAAAGAAAATTTAAAAATAAAAAAATCTCTCTCTGTAACATACAAACGTCGTAAAACTAGGTTTGTTTTACGTTAAGTGAAGTACACAATTTAAAACAAGAAATATAAATAAGCTCTAAGACGTAGTGTAAATCAGAGAAAAAGTTACAGCACGCCACGTCCCGCCGTTTCCTTCTCTACCTCAACACCAACCGTCTCCTTTCACCCTTATCTGCCAGTCTCTAAGATAAGGCAATGTTCTGCTATATTTTTCATTTATTCATAAGGTATTTATTTTAAAGCGGTCACATCTAACTGATTTCTATTTATATTTATGTGTAATTGTTATTTATACCCATATTTATGCAGTATTTATTAAGGACTTCCAGCAGGTTTTTGGACTGTGGAACGGATTAATGGAATTATAATATAGTCTTATGGGAAAATTAGTCTCGATATCAACCATTTCGATTTACGAAGTTCGTCCCGGAACTAATTAAATTCATAAGTTGATGTACCACTGTAATTCAACAAGAGAGAAAATGTAAGCAATATGTTTAAAAAGAAATGTAAATATTTGACAATAACGAAGATAAATTAAGTTTGAAGAAAGAGTTTGCGTTAATAATTTGTGCCCGTAACTCTTGAATACAAAATATTATTTCTATGCTCACTCTTTAGAATAGTTCGTTTTTATTAGCTAATTAATATACCAAACATGTTCTCCAAAATACTGAAGATATCCAGTTTGTGTTTAATGCTATGTTTTGCCAGAACACGAGTCTTGGACCCACTTCTTAGCTTGCCTAGCATTTTGACGTTGATATAGTTTATTCTAATGATGATAACATGGGTATTGAGTTAAATAAGAACTTTCTTAGTGAACTAGATTATTGTGGTATTTATAATATCTGATGCTAATTGTTAAAAAACAGTTATTAAAGGAGACAGATCAATATAATGTTTTATTTTTTCATATTATAATCCTGATATAATATGAATAAAAAGTGATATGGCGATGTATGCAAGATTGATAAATGTTTTTAATTATTAATACATCAATGTTAATCTAATTCTTATAGTCATTAACGACTAAATTTAACACATGAAATACTAGAAACTTTAGTTTACACTCAGCATTAACTAGAGTAACAGCCTTGTCTAAACGGATTTTCAACGACAGGCAGATAATGATTTTGTCATTTGTTTCTCCTTTGCATACCATGTCCTGACCAATGCCCCCTCGCCTGTTACCTGTCCCACAATACCATGTTACTGTTACCCATCCCTCAATACCACGCCATATGCCCGCTTTCTCCTATACCTATCAATGCCTCCTGTCTTTCTCATGAGGATCAATCACTTGGTAAAGTAACTAAATTTGCTGAATTCAGTAATCCTCATTACTGGCTCTCAGCACTGATTTTGCAATGTTTATTGTCAAAAAATTAAATATGTACAATTAACATACAAATCGACTGCCTGATATCGTCATAGTAACATATATACTTTTAACATAAAGCAAAGCACATAGAAAGTTAAAGACAATACTCACTACGATATTTCGACATCTGTCACCCTCAGTTAGATGAAGTGCCACAGTAACTGACCAATTCATCTACCTGAGGACGATGGACGTCGAAATAAAAGTGGTCAATCTTTGCCCTAACTTTCTATGTGATTTGCTTTCTGTTAAAAGTGTTTAAAGTCCAATCACACTATTTTTATAATTACATAAGTTGTTTCATATTTTATGTCATTAATTAAGGAATTTATCTAATATTTTTTGTGTATACTTTTATTCCATTACCATTCCGTTACATTACTTAAATAATGCAATTACTACTATTTTCGCTAAACATATAATCTCTGAAGCTTTCCATGGTATGATGGATTTGTCTAACAAAAGGCTCTAATCAATCCATATGTTGCATCCTTGAAGAACACATATATATATATGGGTTACTTGCCGTTGCGTCTACAACGTGCTTGGTCTCCCATTCTCTTTTCTCCTGAAGACGGATTACCCGAAAATTTGAGTCTGTAAGTGTGTTTCCCTACTTTGTGTGTTGCTCTTTGTTAATCTCGAACACGTATATATATATATATATATAATATATATATATATATACTTGAAATGGTCCAACAGGACTACTAGTTAACACATGAAAGAGAAAAAAAACAAATAAAGATACACACAAAAGACTCACAACGATATTTCGACAGTCGTCGTCGTCGGGTAGAAGTAGTCCCTTTGAGTAGCTGAAGCTAACTGAGAGGTGGGCCGAATGCAAACGAACACGCACGCACTCTGTCGGCCGTCCCAGGTAAGCTACTAACTACAGAGAGAAAAATAACTAAAAAGAACAAATAAAAGCAAATAAAAATAACAGAAGGAGAAGAATAGTAAATGAAGCAATAAACAATTTAAAAAAATAAATAAAATAAAATAAAAAATAAAAATAAATAAATAAAAAATAAAAAATAAAATAAAATAATAAAAATAAAAAAAAAAATTAAAAATAATATAAAAAAAAAAATTAAATTAACGGTACAAGTTAAGGCCAGGAGGAGAGCGAGCTTTGAGAAGACAGATAATTGCCTCCTCTGAAGCTCTTAGAGTAACCCGAGAAGACGGAACAGGGATATGATTAAGGACTTGGACCCGGAAGCAGTGATTAAAATCCAGTCCATGGGAATTAGAGTGGATAGCAATAGGGAGGTTTTTGCGTTGACCAACGGACATAAGGCAACAGACAGAGGAAACCAGAGGTCGGCGCGATCGCGCATTGGAATCAAAACTTGAAATGGTCCAACAGGACTACTAGTTAACACATGAAAGAGAAAAAAAACAAATAAAGATACACACAAAAGACTCACAACGATATTTCGACAGTCGTCGTCGTCGGGTAGAAGTAGTCCCTTTGAGTAGCTGAAGCTAACTGAGAGGTAGGTACGCAAAAACCTCCCTATTGCTATCCACTCTAATTCCCATGGACTGGATTTTAATCACTGCTTCCGGGTCCAAGTCCTTAATCATATCCCTGTTCCGTCTTCTCGGGTTACTCTAAGAGCTTCAGAGGAGGCAATTATCTGTCTTCTCAAAGCTCGCTCTCCTCCTGGCCTTAACTTGTACCGTTAATTTAATTTTTTTTTTTATATTATTTTTAATTTTTTTTTTATTTTTATTATTTTATTTTATTTTTTATTTTTTATTTATTTATTTTTATTTTTTTTTATTTTATTTATTTTTTTAAATTGTTTATTGCTTCATTTACTATTCTTCTCCTTCTGTTATTTTTATTTGCTTTTATTTGTTCTTTTTAGTTATTTTTCTCTCTGTAGTTAGTAGCTTACCTGGGACGGCCGACAGAGTGCGTGCGTGTTCGTTTGCATTCGGCCTACCTCTCAGTTAGCTTCAGCTACTCAAAGGGACTACTTCTACCCGACGACGACGACTGTCGAAATATCGTTGTGAGTCATAAAAAAAACTTTATTTGTTTTTTTTCTCTTTCATGTGTTATATATATATATATATATATATATATACAATTAAAAGAAACGGTCCAGCGGACTTTTTTAAAATAAAATAAATTCAAAACGAAGGAAACACACAGAAAGACACAGACATAACTCACATCGATATTTCGATGTGAGTTATGTCTGTGTCTTTCTGTGTGTTTCCTTCATTTTGAATTTATTTTATATATATATATATATATATATTATAAAATATATTAATATTAAAATATTGTGTGCTACCTATCTTCAATTTTGAACTGTTATATAAAAAGTTATATATGTATTCCGAATTCGATATGTTTAGTCGAATAAATTTAATAGATTCTTGATGTATGATTACGTTGAACATGTAGTGATAACTTTATGTAACATCCATATATGTAAAAATAATACCTTGTAATTTTTGATTAATCGTGACTTTCTCAATGTAATAGATAGTATATCGATAATATGAAACAATCGATAATATGAAATAATATAAAAAAATGAAAAAAAGAATAAAACGGCAAAGAATTATCAACATGGAAGTGATTAGTTCGTGCATTACATTCACAGCTTATGAAGGGGGTAATATTTACAAATTTGCAATAATATGCACCCAATACCTTCAACACTTCATGGACCTGAAGAAACTGTTCTCAATAGGAAAAGCGAAATCCATCACAACTGAACACACACATCTTCAATGTCAATAAAACTAAATCTCGGGAACAACTTGTAAATAGTTAAAGCCAAAATGTGACTACGCATCAGAAATCATGTTGTTGTTGTATACTGTACATTTGGTGGAATGACAGTGTTCATAATGAGATGGGCTGTAAAGCTAGAGAGAGCTGCGGTAAAAATATCGCAGACCAGTCGGGGTTTGTGGTCTCATGATATGACAGTCCCAAACAATTGGGCATCTACATTCTTCTCTTCATTATTATTATTATTTTAAACCGATATGAAATTATGTTAAGTACACTACCACCTTATCAATTAATAAACACAATTTCCAGTAATCTACAACCAACTTTACAATAGATTACTCATTATAAGAAATAATAAACAATCATTTTAATACTTATATATTCTAATGTAACTGATTGGACGATTGTTTATGAATGACTGTGATTCAAGTACCAAAATGAACAAGTAACGTAAGCGCCAATTCAAAACTATGATTTAGGAATGATATCGCTAACTGTAAAATCAGACAAAAAAGGTAACTAATACGTAAGGTAAGTAACACGCATTGACTGTGATTACTAAATAAAATGAAATGAAAAGCAACCTCATTGGTGCATTAAAAATTAGGCAGGTAATATATACTGTAATATTTTCCTTTTCCTTTTGGAATTTAATGAAAACAATTATATAAATAAAAGAAAGGTTTTGTGTGCCCATTGCTTAGAACTGACTCATTTAAAGTTATCTTCAAATACATTAGACATTCAAATTAGACTTCAAATACTTCTATACAAATAGAATAGACAATTCTATACAAATTATTTTAGACAAACCGAATCCACCCTTAGAACAATTTTATCCCTTTGTTAGTTTTTGTCTAAAAACTTTGGCACAACTAAACTCAACCACCATAAGTCATAGCAAGCTGAAACATTGATATTAGATTTGTATATGTCTAAGTTAAAAGCTAAGATTTGAATGGATTGGAAATTCAAAGTGGAAGCGAAGTTTTAAGCTTTGTTTGGCTAGCTACACAGGTATATAAACTACCTACTTGCTACAGTATCAGGCACCTAAAAATACCTGTATATTTTTAAAATAAAAATACCAATCAGAGAGAAATTATTCTAAGGGTGCATTCGGTTACTGTAATGTATAAAACGTAAAGATAACTTGAAATGAGTGAGTTCTAAGCAATGTACAGACAAAACCTATGTACATATACAGGTATTTTTAGGCACCTGATACTGTAGAAAGTAGGTATTCTTAGTTGATTTTAATTTCGTTTACATTTATCATAATTTTCTCGCTTTAAAAAAGTGAGTCCTACCTACCCGCGTACTAAATAAGAAATATGCCTAGAATTAAATCAAATGTAAGCTCAGTATCTACTATATAGCTGCAAAACATAATAGAAACTCCAGAAATGACCAAGTCCATAATGACAGTTATGGACTTTACTAATAATGATATTTTCTACAGTTCTATAATTTCTAATAATATTGTGCGATACTACATATCATGTTTGAATTTTTGTAAAATACCCGTCAAAGGCGGGCACGTTTGCTAGTGACATAGTAAAGCTAAAAACTATTAAGATTATTTCATATATGATTATTCTAATTTGGTTATTCAGATGAGCAGTAATAAGAATTCTAGATTTACTAGTTCAATAATAATATAAAATAAGAAAATTTTAAGTTTCACTCAAAAAATAAAATATTTGAAAAAGATCTACGAAACATTTGTGAAACAACTGTATAAACAATGCATACTTTTTACAGTTTAATGATCTGAACAGTTACTAGTGTGTTATTTTTTATACGTAATTATCTTCAAATATTAATTATTTTAATTTACTATATATTAATAACGTAATTAAAATAAAGTACTTCCATGAAATTACTGATGTTGACAGAAATGTATATCTATATTGACATTATGTTCAATATACTCGAAGATAAAGAAACTTAGATAAATTAAAATCACAATAAATTAAAAAAACAATTTCGGATATAATTAACATTATTAAAATAAAAATTAAATAAATAATCGACTAATTTAAATTCAACAATAAGTATTAAGAGGCTATACTTCGGAATCTGGCTATTCGTAACCATTAAATTTGTAATCATCTTAAATTCCGTGATTCCATAAAACCTATTAAAGGACACATTGCAAATCGATGCAATCCTACTTCTTTTATTGAAAGTCGTGTTTCACCTGCTGTGCTAACCCACCGGTCTAGATACAGTAAGGTTGGGAGTCATACTTGTTTAATTTATCTATGTTTCTGCATCTATATTGAAATGTATTTTTCCGTTTTGGATCCTTCTTTCATCGTAAAAGTATATTGACATAAAAAGTACGATGAAGTAATTTACCATTATCAGTTTTCTTCCAAGTGTCCTTCAGCTTGGCACTGTTATTAAGCAGATTGATCCCACTTTCTCTTTTTCTTCCCCTACTACGTCTACCTTTAATAAACGTCGTCCATGATTTACCGAAAACTTACCAACCTCAAGAGAATTTTAGTCATATTTTTCGGGGAAGTATTTTCCCCACCAAATCTCCTCCTTTTGTAAAAGAAATAAAAAAAATGTGGCCGTCGTAGCTGTAAAATGTGTCCTACTATTGAATGGAGTCCTTCCTTGACTTCTACAGTAGCGTCAGCGTGATGCTTTTATATCATCTGGCCTCTGCTGAGCTGATCCTTAGTATGAATTGTCAGTGCTTCTATCGGTTAGCTCACCAATCTATTTATAGATATTCTTGCGAATTCTCACGCCTCGGTTTTTATGTCTGTTTATATGCATAAATTCTTAACCATCACCCTGTTTCTAACACTAATCTTATGATAAGAGCTTCAGAAGAAGAACATATTGTTGCCTTCTGGTTGCTAGATCATTTCTAGGGCTCAATCTTCAATTTATAATTTTTGTAAGTTGTTTCATATTTTATGTCATTAATTAAGGAATTTATCTAATATTTTTTGTGTATACTTTGATTCCATTACCTTTCCGTTACATTACTCAAATAATGCAATTACTACTATTTTCGCTAAACATATAATCTCTGAAGCTTTCCATGGTATGATGGATTTGTCTAACAAAAGGCTCTAATCAATCCATATGTTGCATCCTTGAAGAAAACTTAATTCCAGATGTAGATTTTTTGTCTTTAAGCATCATATTCATAATGTATGAATACGATTATCGTCATATTAACAAACGTATATACGATTACAATATTATCTTGGCGTAATATTGAAGTATTAGGAATGGAATCTTTCGTTGTATATTAGAAAACGGACGCTAATTTTAAGCTGATTCTTCGGTGATTCGATGACACTGACTTTATTCTTCCAAGTTTTTGACATTTTCAGACAAAATAGGGATATTATTAAGTCTTAAAGTGAAAATATTGGCTTAAATCTTCATTGTGGAAGGAGGTCAGACAAAAAACAGGAAATGTAATAGATCCACTGGCTATAGGGACAAAAGTCATGTTCTCCTGTAAGAGATTATTTCGTAACACGAGACATTTACTTTGGTTGGACAAATGTGTTAGTAGTGCTGTGGTAATAGCAATGATGTTACATGCATTAGTTGTGCGATATACACAAATAGTTTTCTAAGCTACTATTTATGTAAGATGTAATTAACATCATACGACGAATGACTGGAAGTTGCGGGAGCCTTTGATCGAATTTAATATGAAAACAAGGCAATCATCTTGAAGAGGAAAACGTTTTTACAAATCATACCAATAACCAACAGAGGTGAACATAATTCTTGAAGAGAAATTTTTATGTTGAATAAACAAATCAAAAATGACAATTTGAATGAAATACGTGAATTAAATATCTATAAGTCGATAGATAATATATGCCTGATAAATAGACTTTACCAGAATGTATATTCTAATTCTCATAACGATAGTTAAATAAAAATAAAACAAAAAATTAATTGGTTACCAAGAAGTTTGATATTATGTTTACTTATAGTAAAGTTGAGTGCAGACCACTCCAGATTTTTTTATTTTTCTTAATATTTTTTAAAACATTAAATGTAGTGCAATGATTAAAGCATTTCACAAAACGTTTGGATTGGTAGCGTATAACGAAAAAAGGAAAAGGCATCCACTCTACTTAGTTTGTAAGATTTAGCCAATGCAACGTAGAGAAGAGAATATCTCAATGGATACCATCACAAGGTAATATTCCGGCTTTATTGTTTGTTATCAAACTCCTCCTAGGGTTTTAGAGGTACCCCCAAAGCCATATATATTCTGAACTACATCAAGCAGGTGACTTAATACCATTGAAATGTATGCTTCCTTAAGTATGTTACGTGCTCGTTGAGGAATGACACCATTCCCTTGATTATTTGTAACATTATAGACTATTTCTATCTATGCTCTAGTTCAAAGAGTCTACTTCCCGTGTGTACGCTACTAATGACCGCAAACAGTGGGGACGCTGTAGATCGTGTAATGTATAAACCTACTATCGTTATAAGAAATAAAACATATCAGAATTTAGCGTAAAATATTCAGATTTAAAAATACTTTTGAAAAATAAATGGCTTCTAAGTGAACTCTGAAAGCACATAGTCGAATATAAATTTCAGCATCTACAACTTTAACTTTTAACATTTTCTTTTGTGGCGTCATTTAAACCAGCAGAATTGTAAAATTGTCGTTTGTAATTCTTTTTACTCGTAACGTTCAGCTGTCAGTGACGGCACTAACAGCCTTTTAATGTCACCAAGATAAAGAAAATGGAAATACTATAACGTTGTGTAATGTGATATTCACATAGCTTTGATTTCAATATGCTGAACAAAATGTACTTAAATAAATCATATGAATGGAAGTCAAGGCACAAACTGTCCAACAAATAGGTAAACTATAAACTGAATTTGCTTATCACATTACATCGATGTACGACCAGAAAATAAAATAAGTTCTAAACAATGAGAAATTAGAATGGTTTGGAGTTTAATATGTGGTTAATCGTATAAGATAAGATGTACTACCGTTGAACTGATGACTCCCTGGCAACTCCTCAAACTCTCCTCTAGGTTCTTCCCATCAGTTCTTGATAGGGAGTCAACAGCAAGCCACAGGTCCATCGTTTCATCCTCATCTTCTCCATCACTGCAACAAAAAGCCATATATTAAAATTTTACATACCATAGCTATTTAAATATATCATTATAGTCAAAAAATAAATACATATTTCCACTGAGGATTGTGAATCGAAATCTCAAAAGATGAATAAATACAACATATATGTGGGCAACGTACAACTCTAAAATTCAAAAGTCCTAGAATTTTGACATCCGAGCAGTACGGAGGTTAGTGAGCCGATCTTAAATACCGAAGGTTCAGGCGCAATTCTTAGCCTGGATATTAGATTATTACGCGGCAAATGGAAAATTTTTATCCGAGTATAGGACAGAAAACAATATGAAACCTGAGGTGTTTCCATAAATATAGAAAAAATTGAGAAAATTCAAATTTAAAATCAACGATGTATGCAGGAAAACCTGAGTACCGGTATTGTAGGAAATTCATTTCAATATCTTCTTGTAGATGTAGCGACAATTCTTTAGTTATCAATTCTGACTAAATCTGTAACTTTGAGAAAATAAAACGACACTGAACCCACATTTTCACAGGTTTACCGAAAGGCCCACGCGAGCAGCACACGAGCACTAGAACACGCACGAATTTGTGATATTCGTATTTAATGTAGATTCAGCTGGTAAACCAGGTACAAAGACCTACTGAATCTAACTGTGGGATAGCGGACAATTGGACGTTAGCCCAGCTCTCTGCTTAATCAGGGTAGACCCAAAGACTTGGTTTTTATCCAGCTACAGAACATACTAATTTTTATCTCGATTTTTTCATAAATTTCATTTTTGTAGAGTTAGCCGTAAATCACAAAATGTACCATAACGTTCCTCTCTGTCCATGTAAGTTCGACTCTAATCTATAAAGGTGTTATTTTTGGGTTTAATTTCAATATGATGCGTCAAATGGTTTAACCTGTATCGTGTACACAAGCTTTCAGAACCAATTATAAGTCAACAATTTTTTATTTATTGTAAAACTGAGCTTTCCGGTTATTGAAAAATTCTGATCTTTTCTAAGTTACTCTTGCTGTCAGATTCAAATATGTACATCCAAAGTTTCAACAGTCAGAGTTCGTAGTTTAGGAGGAAAAAAAATTCTTGTAATACCATATTTTGGCCAAAAAAATAATTTTCACATAAAGCAATATTGCTAAAAAATAATAGGGCGTATCTACATAGAGGTACCAACTTTTGTTAAAATATGCATGAGATCTGCCAAGCTCTGTGGCCTCTAGCGTGCCCACAAAATGTGCACACACGCACATAGCATTGAACAAACGAAAAAAATGACTTTGAAGACTTTAAAAAGTGTAAATACTAGTATCTCAAAATCTCGAGATCTTATTTCCGCATGATCGCTATATTCAAACATAGTAAACTAAAAAGGAACAATAACTACTATGTAAGATGAGTAATACTGACTGAAGTGCAGTATTACTCAAATACAGCAAGATGAAATCTGATGATTTCACTGCACTCTGTCGCAGCAGATTCGACTCTCAATTATCCTGTCAATCAAGGTAAACGAATTCGACAAGGTACTACAAATGACATTTAATTGCTGCCTTTTTTTTTTTAGTAATAATTTACTGCCTTTAGTTATAACGAAAACTCCGTAGAGACTAACTTATTCCCAATCAACAAAATTAATCTAATCGTGTATTTTACAACTATCATATTTTTTTAATTAAAACGAAAATTTTATATAACAATCTTACAAGTGACTATGGTTAGGACTTTATTTATAGCGTACTTTATTAACTAACATTTTTTCAAACAATATTTGATATTTGTCAAGTTGTTCTCGTATAATATTCATATTAGGAAAATACGTCGTAAAGGGTTCACAGTTTTTAGAATCGCCAAGAATTAGTATCTCTTTTGACATAAAATACCATTATATACCTTTGCTGCTCTTCAATATTACACAAAACCATTGGGGTTCTTTACCACACACACAGCTATACGTTTGTCAATCGTCATTAGGATTTTTCAAGCAGTGAGACTTGTACGCCTCATCAAACACTCACTTCTAAGTAAGCAAGCCTTAGGCAGACACACATGGTCAGTACACCTCGAAATATCTTTATCTGTACATTTTTTAAGCATATTTTTTTCATCATCGCTACAGATCGCAGTAACCAAGTAGAATAAAGTATAAATGATGATGTGTATGTTAAGAAGCAAAAAGTCATCCATTAACAAAACTTCATCATGTATCTTTTAAATTATAACTATAGTTTACATGTGGCAATGTAAAACTGCATTCAGTGGGCTTCAAAAAGTGTGTATCATTGAAAATCTAAATTTATGTTTCATGGTTACTACACTTTAATGAAGGCACATGAAAACCACCGAGAGCTAATGACTGACTAGAAAGTAACAAAAATCGTAGCATACAAGCGCAGTGCTTTGTGTCTGAATTACTACTATGTCATTAATATTCTGAAAACACTATTACATGATCTACACTGTGTAATTGAAACATTTTAACGTGCAAATATACTTTCCTTATAACTTATTAATTAAAATCCTTATCACTATATTTAATGTATGGTGACCATAAAAAAATATATTGAGATCTTCAGATTTAGACAAATTTTCGAATTTTCAGGTCCCTTGAATCGATGGCTGATTATATGTACCTCAAAGTCGATAGTACGTACAAAACCGTTTAGACGGATCTTTATAATATTTCATTTTTTACAATATTACATCATGAGGAACGTACTTTTATAAATCAAAGTGATAAGAAACAGTTCCTTAACATACGTATTGAAATACAAATATTTAATGAATATGAAGTTCATCATTCATGACATAATGAAATATTACATTCATGAATATGATGAACATGAATATTTCTTGGATTACTTTAATACCCAATATAACAGTAAAACGAAAGCCACAGTCCTTCGGATTTGTTTATATATCGGATTTCATCTAACTACGTAAGTTGAAAATATATTAAAAAATGTTATTAATTTCTTTCTTATTAACTTCACACATTTTATATAAAGGTAGCTAAATAATGCTGGTCTGATTAAATTTTTATAACCTCTCCCAAATGATAACCAAACCAATTTCGTAATTTTCAGAAGGCATTGAATGTCATTAAATAATTTTATAATTGCAATTCATAGGATTTAAATATTGGTGGTGTCTATTTCTTTCATTATTGGATCTCAGTCGATTAATAGAAACATTCCTTAGTTTTCGTCAGGTGTCCTAAACAAACGTGCCAGTTAAATTTTCATAATTTAATGTAACAGTTACAGTAAAATTAACAATTATTTAAATTAATTTATCGTTCCTTATTTCTGATGATATATTTATTTATAGTAAACTTGAGTTATGTCCACTACAGATTTGAAGTGTATTATACAAGTGATAGCGGAGAGAGAATATTGGACTCAGTAGGAGGCAGGAGTTTGACGTGGTGTGTTGACACGGGCTTACAAGCTATTAACTTGTCCAGTCAAACATGTGAATGCCATGCTGTACTGGGACCAACCGCCACGTCCTCCTTGCAATCAACATTTAAATTGTGCAACTTCCCCTTTCAGTTCACCTGCGCCCAATATGCTGATATCATTGTGTTTGAAAAAATAACGTCTTCAAACACCTCACCACATTCATCAACAATTTAATTACAAATATCTTCTTCAGGCTACAGTTAGCAATGTTGCAATGTACTTAATTAAAACAAAAGTAATATGTACTGTATCACATTTAAAATAGATGAAGATGAAATTTTATGTTTTTAATTTACTGTAAGTGAGAAAAAGAAACGATGAAAAAAATGAAAATTGTGAATTTTAACGGACACACAGTTGACTTTTGAGTTTCCTGAATCCCTATTAGAGATTATTAAAGTAATACATGTATGGTGGGTGGGTGATTGTGCACCTAGACTTTCGTCAAATCACCCAACTGGTATCCTTTCAGATGACATCCCTAATTACATTTAGTGATTTGCTTAATGACCTTTAAATGAGTGTTACATCTAAACTAATCAGTTACGCTTTCTTGTCTGATTCTATGATTAGCGATTTCATTTCCTAAATCTGAACATTGTTCTACGCAATTATCCAAATTACCTTTAATCATGAATTGCAAATTTAATAGCCATATTAAAACAAACGAATTAAGCGGATTGTTCATTATTTTTAATATGGTTTTTTACAGTAAGCTGAGAGTATTTCACTTCACATTTTTTTTAATTGTATAAGCGGTTCGCCTTAACACATTTCTGGGCAGTAAAAATGTTTTTTTATATTGTCACCACCAGGGTTGATAGAAATCAATTTTAGCATATACTTAAAATCCCATTTGGAACATTACTCGTTGTCGCTCTTGATAAAAACTCGCTACAGCATGACGTGTTTATTAAGCACTTCAGACGAAGTAATTCAAGTAGGGTTTTGGATGAGTATTGTCAGCACCACACAGCTTAGTCTACTTGACTAATCTACTTGACATCATTTACATAACATTCTTACCCCTTATCATGGTCATAGAGTCATCCATAGAGTCGAAACTGGTTTCGGCCGACTCCAACACCAGACCACGAAATAAGACGCTTTATTATTCTCTTAATGTCAAAATTGAAAATACTCACTTTCTAATCTTTGCAGTATCGTAAGGATTGGATGTACAGTGGTAACTCGACAGGGATGTTCGAACGACTTTCGACTTCAACAAATCGAAGTTCGAACAGAAATGTCGAAAAGATTCCATCAACCATCAGAATTCGTACCATATATAATTTTGGAAATAGAACAGTCGTTCTAGTTACCTTAGATTTAATAATACACTTTTAATTTTATAGAAACCCACAATATTTAAAAAAACACATGTATATTATCTGACCGAGCGATTATCCCTTTTCTCATTATATAGTTCTTATAGGAAAATTAGTTTTGGGTTTCAACCAAACCAGTTTTGAACCAAGTTTTGGAATGAATCATGGTCGAGAACTAAGTTACAACAATACATAATTTTAAATATTAAGTTAAGTTTAGAAATAATATAGCTCATAGATTTAAACAATTTAAGTAGTGTTGAATTTAAAAGGTAGCCAAAAGCAGATTTAGCAGCCACTGAACAAAAAAATATGGTTGAAATAATCATTTTGACCATTAAGGAATAGTGTTCTTTTTTTATTACTCCTAAACATAATTTTTTATGAATATCAATGACTTGTAAGTTTTATCCCGCTAGGAATCCTTAAGAGAATGAAACTGACACACATCAAAAGCAGTGTCATTTACTCGAATGTATTTTAAGCGAAATTCACTTTTTTTTAAAAATCTACGTTTCTGCCATTAAATGCAAATAATTAGCACGCCATGAAATATTTTATTTATAAAATATGTAATACTATATATTTATTTGCAACTAATTACATTTTCCTTGAGAATATTTCATACTTACATTATTAAAGTTTTCTAAAAATTATGGTACGTCCAGTATAAAACATGAATTATCTGTATGTATACGTTCTCTTTATGTAATTTTGTTTAACTAGGTAATTTACAAACATTTATGAATATCACATGTTTTTGAAATAAAATGTTTGCTGCCATGCTAATTAATTTGGATTTCATGTTTCATTCTATGAATATATATATATAAGATTTCACATAAACACGTGAAATAACAATCAATGATCAAACCACAATAAGAAAATGGGAAAACAAGACTAAGATCTTTCAACCGTAAGAAGCGGTCTTCATCAGAGTCAAAAACCCAACTGTTGTGTCTTCTTTTCCCATTTTCTTATTGTGGTTTGATCATTGATATTAATTTTATATTAATAATATATTATAATATATATATATATAAATATTTAAATTACACAAAGCACGACACAGAAAAGAGAATACTAAGAAAACTTACAGAATTCAATATTTCGAACTGTTGTTCGTCATCAGAGAGTAACTAGTAGAGAGGACGAAGTGAGAGAGATCTCCCCACGTCGAAGAACGGAGTCGAAGTACAATCAAATAATAATTATTAACTATTATATATAAATATACATTGCACAGTGCAATGGTTTCAAAAGCGTAATTTAAATTGAAAACAGACAATGTCAGAGACTGAAGCATTTCGCGTAACTTTGGCTGTTACAGTTTAGTTCCATTTCATTTGGTGTGGATTCAAATGAATGTTACAAATACGTCCTTGCTTAACCAAGGGTTAAAGAATTGATAATTGGCATTGAAATTTCAAGAGAATTCATTTAACCTTGGAGTTATACCCTATCAAATCTACACGCATTGTGCAAGCCAAGAGATTTACGACTGGGATATCAGTACAAAACAGAACCACTCACTTTTCTAAACATCCAGCCTATGATCAACACTTTTACGTTGACAGCTGCTAACGTTAACGTATTTCTCCTACATTAAAACCACGCTGGCTGGAGAGAAAGAAATTACACTCAACTTTATGAAATTACACCTATTGTTAGAAATAATAAAATATCGATTTTATTGATTGATTTTCGGATAAATATACATTTTGAGAGTTATGATGAAATGTACCTCCATAACAATTGGTGATGTTTGTAAAGTGTGTATGTCTTTGGGGGAGAAGAGTGAACAGAAACAGGTATCAGTGGAATCCATTTATATACTATGATTTGGTAATTTACATTAGCAGCCGTGGAATGAAGCATGTAGTGAGAGCTAATAAGTAAGAGCAGCAGTACTCATCCACATATGCTATTAACAAATTCACTGATTGATTGATGAATGCAAATGAAGGTGTCACTCCAACCTCTATAAATTAGTTAGAAATATTCTTAATTAGGATGGTGATTCTTAATCACTCGAGAGAGTTTACAAAAGCATAATATAATGTAGTAAATATAATATCAAAAAAAGTCAATAGTTCTTCACAGGATTACTTTCAAGTTGCCTGGGAAGACGAATGGCATGTTGAATGTCGCCTTATAAGCCTCATTCTAAGAATAGAGCCTCAGTAAAGATCTCTGACAATTAAATATTATAAATAATTACCTCACTTGATATTTTTTGCAGCTCATTTCATCGTAAATGATGTATTGCACTTTACTACTCTTAAGTACCCTCTAACATCAATTACTTCAATGGAATGTTATCCTAATTAGACATTTACTTTTATTATTAGTTATTATGAAGTCTACAGAATATAGTGTATGGACAGAAGCGCGCATGTGTGCATAGTGGAAAAAAATATTTTAATAAATTAAGGTAGTCCAATATAGAAGGGGACTACAAGAGAACTTAAAGTTCTCTTTTATAGTGTTAATTGCAGCCTTCAACAATTCAAAATTAATGAAATTTATACAATGAAATGTAATACTACATTTCATATATGAATGACAATTATGTACTATATTATGATGAAATACTATATTAACACAACACTAAATACTTAATTTCAAAATTGAGATGGCTAGAAGAGCAGAAAAAATAGTTATTCTTTTGTTATAAATAATTATCCTTTCCTTCAATATCATACAAAAACAAAAAACATATAAAGAACAAAGATGAATATCTCTCCAGCGATGTAGACATTAGCCTGTTCATAAAAATGTCCCATAGACAAACAAATATCATAAAAAACACAAAAAAACAAACCCCATGGAATTAGTGGACTTGAGACTTACTTCCTATAGGCATCTTTGATGGGTTTAGTGATGACAATAAACGAGAATAATCAATAAAGAGCTCAGCTTGTTAAATACAAATGCAATAATACAGAGAAGATAAGAAATGGCTTATGCTGGAAACGAAATGTCTCTCCGCCCGAGTAGCCCACAAGACAGTTTCACATGAGAATGTCTCTCCGGCCGAGTAGCCCACAAGACAGCTTCACTTGAGAATGTCTCACCGGCTGAGTAGCCCACAAGACAGCTTCACTTGAGAATGTCTCACCGGCTGAGTAGCCCACAAGACAGCTTCACTTGAGAATGTCTCACTGGCTGAGTAGCCCACAAGACAGCTTCACTTGAGAATGTCTCACCGGCTGAGTAGCCCACAAGACAGCTTCACTTGAGAATGTCTCACCGGCTGAGTAGCCCACAAGACAGCTTCACTTGAGAATGTCTCACCGGCTGAGTAGCCCACAAGACAGCTTCACTTGAGAATGTCTCACCGGCTGAGTAGCCCACAAGACAGCTTCACTTGAGAATGTCTCACCGGCTGAGTAGCCCACAAGACAGCTTCACTTGAGAATGTCTCACTGGCTGAGTAGCCCACAAGACAGCTTCACTTGAGAATGTCTCACTGGCTGAGTAGCCCACAAGACAGCTTCACTTGAGAATGTCTCACCGGCTGAGTAGCCCACAAGACAGCTTCACTTGAGAATGTCTCTCCGCCCGAGTAGCCCACAAGACAGTTTCACATGAGAATGTCTCTCCGGCCGAGTAGCCCACAAGACAGCTTCACTTGAGAATGTCTCACCGGCTGAGTAGCCCACAAGACAGCTTCACTTGAGAATGTCTCACTGGTTGAGTAGCCCACAAGACAGCTTCACTTGAGAATGTCTCACTGGCTGAGTAGCCCACAAGACAGTTTCACTTGAGAATGTCTCACCGGCTGAGTAGCCCACAAGACAGCTTCACTTGAGAATGTCTCACTGGCTGAGTAGCCCACAAGACAGCTTCACTTGAGAATGTCTCACTGGCTGAGTAGCCCACAAGACAGCTTCACTTGAGAATGTCTCACCGGCTGAGTAGCCCACAAGACAGCTTCACTTGAGAATGTCTCACTGGCTGAGTAGCCCACAAGACAGCTTCACTTGAGAATGTCTCACCGGCTGAGTAGCCCACAAGACAGCTTCACTTGAGAATGGTCTCACCGGCTGAGTAGCCCACAAGACAGCTTCACTTGAGAATGTCTCACCGGCTGAGTAGCCCACAAGACAGCTTCACTTGAGAATGTCTCACCGGCTGAGTAGCCCACAAGACAGCTTCACTTGAGAATGTCTCACCGGCTGAGTAGCCCACAAGACAGCTTCACTTTAGAATGTCTCCTTGCTCATCTTTTAAAACGTCAACCATTAAAGTACGTAGAAAGAGAACAATCAAGAGAATCGGCCAAACTCATGTCACTTAACTACTTTTTAATGACTCAAATAAATCATTGAGCAGTGATCATGCGGCGATGAATAGGAAAGCTCGACCATGTTTCTTGTGGTTTTGCCCTTAGAACATTAATAACAATATCCACTGATATTCTTTTCTAAGTGAGACACCTTTTTTGTTTCCACAGCAAGGTGTTTAATCCTTATTTCTACTTATAATCCCAATGTCTTTGTCCAACCATAATTTCTATCCTAATTTTTTACGGATTCTTCGCATTTTAAGAATTCTTTCTGGAAGTTTTCATTTTTTTCTAATAGTTACCTTAAAAATGTTTCATCTAATTTTGAAGTGATGTCTAGGCTTTTTATTTTATTTCTAAATTAAATATTTCAGACAAATTAATATGTTAAATACCATAGTATAAGTGCATATGACGGTTTTGAAATATCAATATGATATCAATAATAATTAATTAAAATTTACACAATTAATTTTAATTAAGTAATTAATTAAGTGAGACGTAGCACAAATTTATTGACTTCAATGTATACATGACTTTGAATAAATTATTATTATTGTTCTTATTAAACAATTAAAGCTTAATCAATCTGCATAGGATATAAAAAGGGAAAACATAAAACCTTATATCTGAGCTTATATTTTGATATTCACCTCAGTCACTTGAAGTATAGGTGAACCAGATCACGAAGAATCGTTCAATGCTATCAAATAAACATACATCGCATAATCACACCAAATATCCAGTTTAACGTATATTATCCATATTTTACTGGCTCAATTTCGATAGTATTAAATGTTTTTTTGCATATTAATATCCTTAAGAAGGAATCAAACCAAGTTAACATTTACTTTATTCCTATTCTAAAACAGTTTTGAAACTTTTCCCACGAAGGATGAATTTTACTCAATATTAATCGTAAAAAGTAAATTTTCTTGTACTTTTAGTATTCCTTTTCTGAAACGTATTAATTGCCAACTGAATAGCCAGGATCACAGAGCTGTTAATCAAAACGTTCACACAGACTTCTAACACATCGCAAAAAATACCCTTTTTCCTTAATTAGTTCTCCCAAGAAATACAATTTTGGCCCTCAGCCTTCTGTTCCATCTCAGAGCTAACAGTCACCGAAATATGAAATTTGGAACTTATAATTCTTTAGGTACATCAAATATCTTGCTCACATACATACACGCATTTATGAAACCTGTTTTATTGAATTCAGGAGACCTCAAAACTCCTATTTCTGCTGGAAACTCGATACAGAAATCTTGACGCAATGTTTCAGTGCATCTGTTTTTCCTATACAGGATGAAGTACAGTCAAAAACGTTACACTGAAGCATGATTAGTTAGATTATGAAGATGCGAAGCCTCGTCTACTTTAGTGAGTGCCAGTAACTGATTTCTCAGTTGCAGATGCTCCAGCAGTGTCTCCAAATACTCCTTTTTTGTTCTCAGTTCACTTTTGCGTTCTTATATTCTTCGTCTTTGAATCTTAGTTCCGAATTCCTTGAACATGGTGTTCAGGTGCATTCATTAAGGTACCCCTTCCCCCTCCCACAAACATACGAGCCTATCTAATATTTCATAACATTTGAAATGTTGAGAAATATGCACGGCCGTTATTGAAAAATAACTATGGATTAACAATTGAAATGTGAAGAATGTAATATATTATGAGTTAACCAATGTTCAAAAATGTTTTATTTTTCAGCATCAAGTTTATAGAAGCTGGACCCCTCTTAGGCTGTTCACAGGGTGATAAGCAACTCATTTAAATGATACAGCCTATTCAAAGAAAGGGCGTCAAAGGCTCGTGATCAACGTGCTCGTGCCAATTACCAACCACGTCCAACATTCCAGTTACGTTTAGCGTGTATAACATACCTATGGCCGTTAGCACTTTATTACATATAAATATATTGGCTAAAATTAGTGGTTTTGGCACTGATATAAAGTTAATGCACTAAGCATTCTGCACTATAGCATACCCAATGCCTAAATATATTTCATCAAAATACAGTTCAGTCAAAAGCCCATCTCCTTCGAACATTAACAGCTGACATCAAACTCAAATCAAGTCCAAACTTAAAACTGATCAAGCTTGATCCATAATCTCCAGAAAGAACTAAAATTGTACCAACATATAAACAGCTTCCTCGCAATATAGGGTTCGAGTGGCCGTCCCCCGAGAGAATACACATAGACCAAAGGATTGGTTTTCTGTGATACCGGACAATGAACATTCTAGATTGGCAGTCCTACTTTTTGTCAAACTGAAGTATATTAAAAATTAGGATCTTTAACGCGTACCTGACACCGTGCAGGATCGACGGCTTGATATCCTACCAGAGAGATGACATGTTCAGATTTTTATCCCACTAAACCAGAAAAACGGCAATTTCAATCAAATAGACAGGCTCCTATTTATGATAAATATTAATAATATCTATATTAATGAAGACATTAATGTGAACTAGATACCGGTCGGAGCAGAAATTATCAAAGTTTTGGCTGCACTTTTTTACTTTATGAAAACAATACAATGATAACAGAAAGAAAATATCAGCTTCCAGGATAATATTGGAATAGAGAGGCTGAACTACTAGTCATTCTGAAAACCATGACCTGATTAGAGGAATTGGGACAAACAATAAACCTATAAGAATAAATATCGACAGCAAAATACGTATAAATATCTTTAAAAAAAAAAGAAGAAAAAACTAGCCAATCAGACAAAATTGACTTTGCTGTGAACAGTTTAAACAGTAACAATAGAATGGTGTTCACATGAGTGAAAGCGCACTGCAGTATTAAGGGTAATGAAAGAGCGAACGAGCTCGTCTAGGAGGCAGCAAAGGAAGAAATGAGTCCTGCAGACTATGGCCACTCATTGTGAAACACTGGCCGAAAACAAGTGTTCTGCAATTGAAACACAACGGCTGATCCCCATAACAGACGAAACAACTAGAAAATACTTTCCTACAACAAAAGGCTGAATCAATCACAACAAACTACCAATAAACGGTTTGATTACGTAATTTTAAAAGTAACATGGCAAATTTAAACTGCACTTCAATAGATCTGGGATTCTAAACACTGCGGATAATACGAAATAGGTACTAGTACTGGTACTGGTACTAGTACGAAAATAGGTTACTAGACCACGCAAGATCGGCGTTACAACAAGGAGTGATAACAAGAGAAAAAGACTGGCCAACATCAAAGGAAGTTCTATATCAGTGAAGACTTCATGAATCTACTAAACACATTTGTATACAATGTGACTCCATAAAATTGTAAATATAATCAATATTGATAGCCTACAATATAAGACAAATTAAAAAAAGTTAACATTTTAATTAATTAAACCATCTTAATTACAATACTTAAATTTTGCTACAAAAAAATTTAATGACTTTTTTTTATTTTGTATTTTATTCCAGCATGCTCCACTGTGTATTACATGCATCATCGTCAAATTGTACGCAATACTTCTTTCATTAACACTACAAAATACTTATTTTAACTTATTTTACATTCATTCATAATTCAACATTATAATATCTTTTTCTTAAATGTCTATACTATACAAAAATTTTACAAATTCATTATTACAAATATAATGACTATTATAATATTCCAAAAAATGTTGTAGACTTGTTGATGCAATTAACTGATGTGTTGTTGTAAATAATACGCTCTACCATTTGGAGTCGGTTCCTATAACGGTAAAGAATGTCTGTCCTTGCAATACATGTCTATCCGCTACCCTGTCGTGAGCGCAACACTGGGGAGATACTGTGTGCTTTCTGGGCTATTCCCCTTCAGACACAAGTCTGTACATGCAGACCATGTATTCTATGTCGCTTGTCGATCCCATGAGCACACTGGTTTTTGTCCCTTCCACACACGGTATACGAATCCCTTAATCTGTTGTCGTTACTACTACTAATTAATGATTTATTTTAATGTAGCTTTCTTTATTTTGCTCATTGTAATGCAAAATTGTCATCTTTTTAGCACTTATTGCAAGCACCTTTTATCTAATAAGATAAACAACAGACATTGAAATATATTACTAAGTCAATCATTAAATGAAATCAAGAGGGTAAGAATCTGTAATTGTTTCTACTTGATTATGTTCAAAACAAATTATATTAACCATTCATTACTTATAACTGATTACTATGCTAGTAATAAAAAGGGAACATACTCCTAACAAGTTAACTACAGATATTACTACCTGGAGATTTTCATAAAATTATAGTAAACAAAAAACTGACAAGAGATGAACACAATAGTTGTCATGAATAGCGTTTTGATGCCTCTTACTACAATTCAAATTGATGATATTTATATCGTGAATTTTTTATTTCAGACAATACTAAGAACGAGACTTTGAGTTCTATAGTCACCAGAAGAGCGAGGAAAAAACAGTACCTCTTTTGACATGAAGTATCTTTACCATGTGTTATTCAAAATCAAGGGGCCTTTTCCACTCAAAGGAAGATCTATCTGCTAAAGAGTGGGCATGTAGAGCGTATCTTGTTACGCAGCACAATGTGACATATACGCTTACCACTCACAAAAAAGCAAAAGAACATCAAACGACCATTCAGGGGTTTAAAATGAGTGAATCCCTCAAAATATCAATATCGAATTTCTGATGATCAATAAAGTTTTTACACAATATGCTACCGAACGACTGAAATATAGCATTTATCGATAGTAAATTCAATATTAAGAGAAATATAGAAAGAAAGATGTGGTTACTTGAAATATTGACCACCCCAGGCTCCCTGCTGCCCATCTTCATTCTGGAGAAGAGGTAATTTATCCCTCCTCATGACGCAGTCGACTGACCAGTCTATTGGGAACGACACGCACCCTAAGGTTAAACTACTGATAACACAGAATCTTATCGCATGGTAGTATTCTTGCATAATTATTCTGTGGTTTAACCAACTATAAATGAATCCAATTTCCAATTAAAAGTATGTTTCAATGAATGATTTTGTGGTGAATAATAATGAATACAAATTATTACAAAAAAAGGTACACATATTAATGATTAATTATTTTAAGTAAATACGAATTAAATTACAAACACTAGAACAAAAGATCGGTTATCTTTGTTAATGAAGATTTATTTTGTGGAGAGAACATTTCTTTCATATTTCCTTATAGGGTTTAGTAATCTATCACTAGGGTATTATAATCTTCACTCAAAGGAAGATATATCTGTTAAAGAGTACGCTTGTAGCTCGTATCTTGTTATGCAACACAATATATACGTTTCACAGTAAACCACAGACACAGAACAAAGAAACGAAAACACTTACTGTTTCTAATTTTCGGTTGAACCGTCATCAGGAGAGTTGAGATAGGGACACCAAGCGCACTGGCGAAGCGACGGTTGGAGAACAACTGTTAAACGTTTGTTGTCCTTTTGGATCGTTTTCCTGTTTACAATATATATTTATACACACACAAAAAAACACACATACATACACACACACAGTCTGTTGTTCAGTATTAACAAAATAGAACTGAGATTTTCTACACTCAGTAAAACAGTTTAAAATGAACTACACATTATCGATTTGTTAAAAACAAACCATAACATTATAGTTCATCGTATGCACTGATATTTTCCTAGAACCAATAATGGAATAAAACCACTCATTACATAAATACTCACACCCCCCACCCCTACACTCTAAATACCAGTTATGGGAAGGTACTGTGATGGTCTTTAAGGCTACTCTCGACCATTTCTACCTTAACATAATTAATTAACATTCACTCTCCAGTTTTATACTACCAATTACCGGTCCCCATGATTAGAACAGTCTGTACCTCTAGGTTTGCCTGCTGGATACCTAAGGTCTCATTGTTAATAACTAGCAAACATAAACTAGAAATGCCTAATAACATTCAGCGATTGAGTTCTTAATGAGTTGATCACGCCAGGGCTAGCCTCTCTCTCAGCAAGCGATCAAAAAGACCCTGAACCGGGACTGTTATTTCAATAAGGTCCTGTATAGTTAAGTCTATACAGACTTAACTATTTTAACTTTATTAAAAGAGTATAAATATTAATGAATTACATTTGATGTTACAACAGTTTTAGAAGGTAGAACACATATATACTGAAGTGAGAAGGCTACTTGAACACGTTTTTGTTTATTTATACTTATTCTCTACCTGCATATTTTTGACATTATGCCAGGATCTTTACTGGACGAAAGTATAACATTATTATCTGCAAAACTTGATAAGATTGAGTCAGGTGATTTTGGAATGTCTAGGTGTCTATGGAATATAGGAGAGTCCAAGTATACTCCCTTGTGGTATACCTGCTTTGATAGGGAAAAAAGGGTTCAGAGAAGAGGATTCTATGACTTGGTTAAAAACAGGTGGCTGTGGTAAGGCAGCGTGATCAGGTAGTGTGTAAACGAGAGAGGGACTCTCTTGTCTTCAGAGTAGTCCAGTGTGCTACCTTCTATCAAATCGTTTACATCACCAGAAGGGCAGCTAACAATACTTCATATCATAAGTAATATTATTTATGTTCATTATATGGACAGTATATTAAACAAAAAAGATTATAAAATTAATTATTAATATAATTTTTCCCCTGTTTGAGAAGGGAGGGGTACTAGGTTTATAGTTAACGGTTAAATATTGTACTGTGTTTAAAAGAATGTCTATATTTTTTGGTAGAATTCAATAGAATTATTCGATGGCAAATGAATATGCAAGGCAGTAAAACTACTATAAAATGATAAGTGGGTACTGACTTGTTTTCCTCATTCATACACACATGAGCAGACATATTAGTTTTAGAATGTAAATTAAGGTAGCACTCGACTTTTTCGAGGTACTGTTTCCCCAGATTACCACATTTTGTCCGTTCAGATTAGATTACCGGTATGCTTAAGACGCTACACTGAAAAGACCTTAGAGGTGCAGCCAAGTCGATTCAGCATGTCAACTGTTCACTCGTTTCATACCCCACAGTTCCACTCACTAATGTGTAGCCCCATGCCTTTGTATAATCTTTTCGTCCAGCACTGTCCCAGCCATTATGGATTTCTTAGACGAAAGGTTCTTGCAGCTTTTCCACATTGTTAGTTTCCAATGCCCACTCTGATAGATTTTCTCCAGCCCCATATTTCCAGGTTGATTCCACATAGGAAGTTCTGATATTTCGTTTTAATATTTTTCAATCGTGCACAAGCTTTTCTAACTGTCACTTGACAAGTCAAGAGGGTCGAGGTAAACATTCGCACCAGACCGTCTTTCCTTAACTATGAAGTGACACTGCTCTGCGTGGCGGGCTTCCTTTCAATAACCAATCTATTCTTTGCACTTATTAAAAGGTAGAGATTATGAATAAAGTCGATTTTGTTACTTGACGATTTTACATGTTTTGAAGTCCCCCTCAATTAATGGTTGTTTTATTATGAGGTCTAGAAGCCTATGAGTGGGTGTGTATGTAAATATTGTGTTCACTCCAGAAGTCTCACTTTTGGACGAAGCTTTATGATATTTCTCAGATATACAGGCCTTTATATGGGAATGAACCGTATTGTTTGTGGGTAATATTTCACCATGGGAAGGGTACTCCCCAAATACTGATTTTTCTTGATCTTTTTTTTTATATTAGAGCCTTCAAATGTTACATGTAGATTATCGTTATGTAAGTAATAGAGGATACTTATTACATGAGTTTCAGATATCTTGATGAAGAAGTATAACAGTAAAATGTCTACTATTAAATTCACATGTACTAATTAGTCGAAGTCGTTTACCAGAATGCAAAAATAAATGTTTACATCTAATTAAAATTAGGGTAATAGTCGGCAATCCCAAGTAATTCATATTATCTGATATGAATTACCAAAATTTACTTTAAAATGTGAAATAAAATGAATAGTTATTTGTAATATTCTTAGCTAACGTATTATGTTTTCTAAAATTCCTTTAAAATGAAACCCAAATAAATTGAAAATGTAATTAATTCTTAAACTGTACTGCTGTTTTTGATAACTCATTACATTATATCGCTAATGTCTTACATTATACTGAAAGTAAGTTGTAATACATTTCAGTGACTGTTATGATACCACAGTGATTGGCAATTAAAATTTCATACATCCTAGTTTTAAGTCTTTGCAAATTTCAGCTGTTATCTTACATGATTAAATCTTTAATGCATTTGTTATTATCCTACACACTTTTTCGACCATAGTTCACAGTATTTGGCAGATTCATTAAAATAAATTAACTCATATATTACTTGTTCATTATTTCTGATTATGGGTTTAGTTACAGTAACATTGAACGTAGAATTCTTCAGATTGATACGAAACTATTTTTTTTACGATTTTATCAAACAATAGCTTTTTGCAAATAAAATTTACAAATGCAATATCGTTAAAAGCCTTGAAACCTATGAGACCATAGGGGAAGTCATTGAAAAGGAATCTAGACAAACTTAGTTTTCTCATATTTCTGCAATAAGCTCGGGTTTATTGCACCTTGAAAACGTAACTTTTTTTAGTTACTCTATGTTTGTAAAACTAAGCCACTAGTGGGTGATTTACCAGGGTCTTCCTGTCTTTTATGGTATTTCAGTGTATTGCCCATTAAGTCAAGCGTGACGTTATCAGACGTTTCCATCTGAAACAGATAACTAATGGGTGTTAAATCGAAGGTTATTCTTTCCTCTATTTGGAAAAACACGATTGACAACTAATTACTGTGTTCCACTCTTCTCCCGATGTAATTAATTCACATCTTTTCAAGGTATATGGTATTATACAAATATCACTTTACTATGTATCATAAATAATACCATATTCATGTACATACATATGAGCCGCTTATTTTGAAATTGGCCTAATTCCATTTATGTTAAAATCGAGATATTTAAGGGTTTGCGTTTTACAAAATTTAAAAATATTGTCATTTTATTTATCAACTAATTTTTGTTATAAAAATTCTTAGTAATTTTAAATAAATTTTGTACAATTTGCTGCAAAAGGTAAAGATAACGTAAAAATGTAATTATTTAAATAGCTAGCTAAATTTTTTTGGAAAATGGAATTAGGCCACTTTCAAAATAAACGGCTCATATATATTCTTTCTGGATGATGTAAACGATTTGCTAGAAGGTAGCACACTGGACTAATCTGAAGACAAGAGAGTCCCTCTCTCGTTTACACACTACCTGATCACGCTGCCTTACCACAGCCACCGGTTTTTTACCAAGACATAGAATCCTCTTCTCTGAACCCTTTTTTCCCTATCAAAGCAGGTATACCACAAGGGAGTATACTTTGACCGTCCTACGAGTATATTCAATAGAAAATATTTTATAGTTTCGCCGATGATAAAGCTATATTTTCATCGAGTAAAGATCCTGGCATAACGGAAAAATATGCATAAAAACCTTAACTTTATAGATCTTTGGTTAAAAAGGTAGAGAATATGTATAAATAAACAAAAAAGTGTTCAAGAAGCCTTCACACTGCAGGTATACTCGTATATGTGACCTACCTTCTAAAACTGTTGTAACATAACTGTAATTCATTAATATTTATACTGTTTAAATAAAGTTGAAAGAACAACATGAGAGACATAACTATACAGGACCTCACTCAATGAATTGAAATGAAACACTGCGGTAGGTATGTGCTCTCCATCCGGTCTTTCTAAATCGTATTTTCATTTCACAACCTGCAGCCACCAAACACTTGGGGCTGTTCCTTAAGAGACGTCCTACTTGCGTTCTTCATACACAAATTGAAACGACAAAAGCTAACAGATGCAGAAATTTCTATTTCACTTCCTTGGTGAACTCTCAAAATTTAGGACTGAGAGTAAACCACTATTATATTTATTAAACATTATAAAACTATGATAATGCTTATTACAACTTACGGTATTGAATTCTGGTATGGAGAAAAGAATTCCAATTGCCAAAGGATACAATCCCTACAACCTAAAACCCTTCTTAAAATTCTTAAATTTTTTACAAAGTCGACAATTCATTAAGATCCAAAGATTGCAGCAGTTCATTAAGTAGCAATATTCCGCCATAAATCTTTCCATTTAGAGCTTTATCAACATTCCTACCTCTTGGTTTTATGCATCTCTTCCTTTAATATCCCGGGAAATTCCCAAAGACGCCTAATGTGGCCACGGGCTCATTGGCCACCAAACAATTCAATATTTCATTCTGCTTATTTATTTTCGATATAATAATGTTTTCTTTTACAATTTTAAATTTACTCCACTCCATTATTACTTCTAATTCAATTCATAATGAGATGAATTAATATCCCTGCCAGGATGTTTAGTCATGGAATACTCCTCTAACATGTCCCTGTAGTTATAATTGTTAAAGTATCACTAGACATGTACTTCAATTACATTACAGTGATAATCTACAAACATATAAAATACAAATAATAACTTCATTAAAATGATCCGAAAATGACTAAACATGTAAAAGGTAAACTGTAGGTAAACAATAAATAGATATGCACACTTACGGTCTCTAAATTTATATTAAATCGCCACTAGGAGAGAAGAGAGTATGACACCAAACGCACTCGCGCAGCAAGGTTGGGTCTATAAGTTGAAGAGCTCTCTTCTTCCTGATGACGGTTAGACAAAAAATTACAGTCTTTAAGTGAGAGTATCTATTTACTGTTCACTACAGTTTACAATTTAACGTTATATAAATATAGTATTTGATAAGTTTTTTTTGAGGGCTAGGTCTTGAAGGTTAAAAAACTTATGAAATGCTTTGTTGAATGAAAAGATCAAGAACAATTTGTGACTGATATATATATATTTATTACTGCTTCGTAAATGCGGCTATAAGTGTATTCTATACTATCTATGCTAAATCATTACTGCAACCAAATCTGTCAGAATTAACCTATGAAATATAAATTAATATAATTCATACTAAAAGATACATGTTATTGTTGAATTATTGGACGCATGAAATCAAAAAGAATAAAATATTTAACAATTAGTATTCTTAATATCAGTTCTTAATTTCACCAATGGAATGAAGTTGAAATAAATTAAACAAATCAGATGTTCATGAGACTGAAATCTTCCTCGATGAGAATGCCTGCATTATAGACAGTTGTTTAAGATTTCGAGAAACAGATCACGTCCCAGACAAAAATGTTATAAACAGAAACGTAGAAAACAAAATTTATAATCGATGAAGTTTTTCAAATTTTCTCTAAAGTTATTAAAAATAATAAGAAAATTTCAATTTGTCCTATAGTTTTATAGATTTAGAAGAAGATACAATCTCTAGTAGACTTCCTCAAAAACTTATCAAGGAGTAATCAACCGTTAAACTATATTAATAGTAGTAAGGTATACCTGGAGGCTATAAGGTAACATACTTGTTACCAAACAAATGTTCCTTCGCTCTCCCAGTTTAATCAATGCGTATCAAATTTAATATTTTTTATTTTTTATTTTTTTTTTATTATTGGTATCAGCACAAACAATAATCCTTTAAAAATTCGGTTTCACCATTCTATACAAATTTTGGCTATTGAAGGACAAATTCTGTTCGTATTTCATCCAATATACATTGCAGTTTCAAATGAAAAGTCAGAATATTAGCGATTTTAATCAAAATTTGTGGATAGATGCTAGCATATGGCAAAAAATAGGACTTTTTATATAACATATGCACTACAAAAGAGCTACATTGACACGGTGCTTGTTCTTCTGAATCAGGACTAGCAGGAACCTAAATGTGAAATTTGATCACGGTATTTCTTTGCAGTTTTGATACATCCTTCACAAACACACATACACGCAGACCATCCAGCAAAACCTACTTTATTGAACTCAGGGGATCCCAAACCGTGTATTTCCGTTTAAAAGTCGGCATCCAAATGTTGATACAAGCGCCAAAATTTCACCACTCTATTTATCATATATAATGTAAATTAAAGTAGTCAAGAAGTTTCTCATGATGAATAATATTAAGTCCTTACTGAGGGGAGAATTAATGAAAATACAATGTATTCACACGCTGCTGCATAATACCTGGAAGAAGTCAAAATAGTAGGTAGGTAATGTTGATATTACCTATGCTACTTACATAGACGAGGTTAATAATACAGAACACTTAATATCAACTTGACCTTGTACCGTCCAATCGAAGGGGTTATTAGGAACTATTATTCAACTCTGTAAATTTACGACACAACACTAAGCACCGTCTGCTTGATGATAAGCGAAACATGCAGTGCTTACTTTTACATAGTCGCCAAATTTAATCTCATTTTAGGTCTACAGTGATATATACATTTTTAATACTAACTTTATCAAAGATTACGTAAAAAAACATTTGGAAAGAAACCTAAATCTTTTCGATACCCGTCTATGTGCTGTTTTTATGTGTTGTGTTTTGTGTGTGTATAGATATATATTGTAAATAGGAAAACGTTCCAAAAGCACTTTCTCATTTAAACGATCAACGATGAAATATACGCGCATACATAAACAACAGAATTCCAGAATAATCACGTCAAATAAGAATCAATTAATAAAACGCAGCAAGCAATATTCTAAGTAGGGTCTCGAAATCTACTCTGAGACTAGTGCAGGAAGTCTCAAAGTGAAGATGCTCTACATTCTTGTGGAGGGTGGTTTTTCATCTGTTTTTTTTTTCAAGAAATTTATCATATGTCGTAATTTTTTATTAATAAATTCGATTAATTAATAAATACTAATAGCAGATCAAACGAAAAAAATTACAACAAAAGTCTCCACACAAATGAGTGTGTGTCCATACTTCATTTGTGTGGAGACTTTTGTTTGTTTATCCATTTTACCTCAGAATGACACCTCACAATTACGGATTGCACAACTAATGATTTAAATTACAACAAAACGGAAAATGATAAAACAGAAATAAAAACCATGCAGTTCCAGGAGCCCTATAAACCAGAGTATTATAATCTAATATTAAATTTCACTTACTTATAAGTAATAGTAAATCTTAACTAGTCCATTAAATATCACTGCATGGCCAATAGACTAAAACAGCGCTTCTTAAACTTTTTTACTTCAGGGCGCACCTATGAAACCAAACCAAAACTTTGGGGCGCACCTATGAAACCAAACCAAAACTTTGGGGCGCACCTATGAAACCAAACCAAAACTTTGGAGCGCACCTATGAAACCAAACCAAAACGTTGGGGCGCATCACTGATTTTAATATAGAAAATTTAGTCCTGTGATTTGATAACAGGAAAATGATTGGAAATTAAAATGTATAGTTTTTTTTAAGAAAAAGAAAGAAAGAGAGAGAGAGACAGAGAGAGTGAGAGAGAGGGAGGGCTAGTAAAAATGATTTAAATCCCCGAGTAAAGGCACAGATGAAGTATTATCCATTCATGCTTAAAGATTAAAGAAATTTACCTTCCAGTTCAAAATATGAAGTAGCCGAGACTTGACTCAAACTTGAAAACCCCATACTTGGTGTTTTCTCAAATAAATTAAAATGGTGCAAAAACTAAAATATAAATCTGTTATATAAACTTAATCTTCCACCTCGCACCGTTTGAGAAGCACTGGTCTAAAAGAACCTCATGGTGATGATAATCATGCAAGTTTTACAGCTGATACTTCCATACAATGGTGAATTGCATCAATAAATTTAGGTCAACCTCTTCAGTGGTAAGCGACGAAAATATCACGGAATCGAAAAATTGAATCAAACAATAACTAATAAAAGTGGATACATGGACGTGATTTGTCATCGGAGACAACGATGCAGCATTAGTCAACGAATAGCATGAAAATATTGTTCAGCTAAAACATTAAAACTAGGGGATCATGAAGCAAGGAGTCGAGAGTAAAAATCAACACATTGAACTGTGTTTAAAGAACAAAACAACTTTAATAATCAGGAAAATTGTATATTCTCAACGGCATGTTAATAAGGAAATCGTCGTTTTACAGATTACGTATTAAATAAATGAAAGAAAGGGAAGACACTTCTACAAAAAAAAAAAAACAAAAGTATTCTAGTGGAAGCCCCAAACAGATTATGGACATACACACACACACGCACTTTCTCATTTAAAGGCACTCATAGATATTCAGAGATATTTTTTTATATTTTTGCACTTGGCTTTGTAGAATACAAAGTTATTTGAAGATATAACCGTACTTAACTAATACCTTATTCTTAATTAGATTTTCGATCTTTCTAAATACAGATGTTGTTATTCCAACCATAATTATACTCTATATATTTCCTGAAGTCGACATGTTTGAACAGTTGATCAGTTATAATCAGGACATGATAATCTGCCCTTTTGGTTTCCTATTTACATGAGTAATCTAGGTCCTTAAGAGTTGTGGATTAAGATGTTTGTTCGCATTGCCGGCAGATAAGTTGTGGATAGCTTTTAAGATGTTTGTTCGCATTGCCGGCAGATAAGTTGTGGATGGCTTTAATAATAGGAAGGTAATCAATGAGAGTGAAGACTTTAGACTCTTAGACAAGACGTAGGTGATGCGTGTCTAGTGGCGCGTGCCTAGTGGGGCAGGTCATGAAGACCGGTGGCTCAATCTTGGTCATCACCCTAGATGGAAAATCTTTTCATGCTCGAATGGACACAACCTTGTCGTCTCTCGTCCGAGTCTCTTTAGTGGCATCTACTCGTTAAATACAACTTTCTTAATAAACTTGGGTAACCAAAAATTTAGAATTCCTGATAAAGAATCTTCATCCTATAACTGAATAAGGGACAAATAAAAAGGTCACAATTTTTGAGTGAACATTTAGTACTGTTAAAATTCAAAACATGTTTTTGTAATTAAATTCTGCTTTATGTTAGTAATTACTTTAAATTTTGAAAAAAAAATCACTTTTAAATTAATACTTAGCACTCTAAATAATGTTGACTTTGTTAAAAAAGATTTTTATTATTGGGGAGGGGGGGGGGGCTTTATTTTCTAAATAAATTTAGAATAGAAGTCACAGTGACAGGTCATACGTCAAGAACATAGAAACCTTTCAAAAAATAAAAATTAATTTAAAATATTCGAAAGATAAAAAAATGTATAATTAATTTGACAATAAAGGTGTGATTTAGCAGTTGCATAACCCAGTCATAGGGTCAATGTAAAGGGTACCTGGTGTTGAGCGGAATCCACTTCATGAGTGTAGGAAATAGGAGGAGAGGCCGGAAGCACGGACACGCACAGTCTGGCACGGGACTGAAGCAGGCCACGGCCTGCCAGGGTCGAGGGAGGGGCGCGTCTGAGTGAAAGTCCCGCCGGCTGATGAGGAAACGCAGTCAGCCCAGAGTTCGGTCAGTCGCCAGGGCCCTCAAGTCTACTTTCTTACAGAAATCTGACTGCTCTGCTTCAGTGAGTGGCCTAGCTTCGCTCTCTGCCACCGGGCAGACATCCCCCCACCCCCCACATACACACACAAACTACACCATTATTATTATAACATAACCTTTTATAGAACAAGAACAATATTCATTTGCCGGACGGTATTTTGTTAAAATTTTAAATTTCTAACAAAGAAGAAGCCAAATTAAACTACAAAAAAATGTTTGTATTATATGATGACTACATAATCATCTAGAAATAGTTTTAATCATTTAAAAACATTTATCGTTATTAAATAATCCAGTCAAGTGTAACCCCTTTTTTAAAAAATCATTCAACTTCCTGAATGAATACCTGATACCTATATCATCAAATCATGATACACAAAATATAACAGAATTTTGTATGGAATTCATGACGCACCGCCAAAACAAAGCAGGAGGTAGCATTACTTCACTTAGCTGTCTGTGAGCATGACCAACTATTTCAGTCATTCCGTGGAATTCCGACGAGTCCCACTAGCCCAAATACTCTTTCATGCGGAATGAGCTAGGAGAGGAGTGGCTGAGTCACCCTTGTATGGCTTTCCCGCATTCCATCTCTTGAGTTACTCCCTCATTATATTATATTCATTATTCAAACTTTTTTCCTTAAATTGGTAACTCCGTTTGCATATTATTATGTAAAAATGATAATTTGTAATAATATATGAAGTGAAGAAAGGAAATGTTATTATATATACGACTGACTTGTGTAAATACTTTCAAACCAAGGTCAAGGACTGTAACAAGGAAACCAATTACGGACATTTGAAACAAGTAACACTGAAGTTATTACAAATAAGCTGCTCCACACTTCATTACCCTCCTTACTCGAACACATTTGAGAAAACTGGACAGTATCATATATACTATATATACTTAAACACTGCGATATTACCCAAAATCTCACTGTGCCCAAATACAAATACTCATATATATATATATATATATATATATATATAATATATATATATATATATATATCGGGTTCGGCTCCTCGGGTCGGGTCGGGTTTGATTTAATGATCTTAAAATTTAATGATGACAAATCATGGCTAGAGAAATTAGGTTAACTTCAATAGAAGTAATAAACTCATTAATTTCATACATGTATATTGCCAGTGCCACAGAGGTTAGTAAATAAGATATTATTATCAACCGGATGAATGAATGAATGGATGAATGAGCGACCTTAAATTCATCCAAAGAAGTTGTAATAATAAACCCTCACTGTAGGAAAACGTATTAAACGTCTACGGACTGAAAGTAATGAGATATTATTATCAACCGTCATACTTCGTCTATCGCTGATAGGGTCGCCGGACCGGTTTCACAATGGCTGCATCATCAATGGGACTAAACCTAACTTCCATAATCAGGGATACAAATACCATTGTGTTAAAATAGGTATTTATATCCCTGATTATGGAAGATGGGTTTAGTTCCATTGATGATGCACCCATTGTGAAACTGGTCGGACTCCACCAGAGATAGACGAGTTATGACGGTTGATAATAATATCTTATTTACTAACCTCTGTGGCACTGGCAGTATACATGTATGAAATTAATGAGTTTATTACTTCTATTGAAGTTAACCTAATTTCTCTAGCCATGATTTGTCATCATTAAATTCTAAGATCATTAAACAAACCCGACCCGACCCGAGGAGCCCGAACCCGATATATATATATATGAGTATATATTGAAGTACATTCGAATATTATATTCAAATTTATTCTTAAATTTGAAGAAATAAACAATATAATAGTTTTGAAATTCTCCTAGGGTTGCCTATCGAATGTAAACATTTTGTGAGGGGTTTACAGAAAGCCTGTGTTTCCCAGCTGTTCAGAGTCGCTTCTCTCCATTCTAAACTCCTGATTCCGCTCCTCCTTTAAATAATGTCAATGTCTGCAGACCCTATCTTTACAGCGACCTTAAATTCACCCAAAGAAGTTGTAATATTAAACCCTCACTTGCAGGAACAAAAACAAAAGCTGCTGCGAATTTTAACAAAATCTGAAATAATACGGTCAATAAATTGAGCCCCTGTTCTGACGCCAGACGAGTTATCATTCTTGCCTTTAATAAGTAATTAAAATGATATCTCTAAATTACTCCTATTTATAGACATGTGAACATTAATACAAGAGAAATAATGTATATTTGTTGACTAAATTATTTAACGACTTCAGTTTTATTAGAATTAACAGCTGACGAAGAAGTCCCTGAGAACCTGACTTTTTAAAAAAAGCAGTAGTAAAAAAATTACTGTAATGCAGAGGTTCCCAAAGTGGGTTCCGCACTGCTGTTAACGGACTGTCTGGGGTTCCGTGAAAAACATTTAGTAAAAACATTTTTCTAAAAATAAAAAATTTTTTTATGGGTATGGATTTATTCTTCTTATGAATCATGAAACAGAATAATGTTTATATCTACATATACCCATAAGTAGAAGAGGTCAAAATTTTATTCATATTTAGGATGAATGATTAGTCAATTTTTGGAACTATCTGATTCCCGAATTTCCTGCTATTACAAAAGTAGCACTTCACACATTGCTGTCATTTACCACTACTAATATGAAACTGGATTTTCCCTTTAAACTGCCATAGAAACCAAATACCGTAGTAGACTTAATGCTGGGGCTAACTTGAGAATTAAACTCTCAACTATAACGCCTAAAATGATTACAAAACAAACTCTGTGCTAAAATTGCCAGTAATTCTATTTTATGTGTTATGCACTTGTGGAAAATATGAAAATTAAAATCTTTTAGTTTTGAATTTTTATTCGAAAAATACACATTGCAGTAATATAACTTTTTAATTGTTTTTAAACATACATACTATTTAAAAAGGTATATGAAAATATTTATATTATGATTGTTTAAATCATTAGAATCTAGGGTTCCCGGGAAAGTTACTGGAACCAAAAATGGTTCCGCGTCGAAAAAAAGTTGAAAAACTTTTTTACTCTGCTGTAATGTATGCAAATAGCATTTTATTCAATATAAGCAAAAGTACAACATATAACTCGAAAAAATTTGGAGTAGATGCTGGAAATCACTATCACCCACCCAGTGTTGCCAAACAACACTGTTCCCTTTTCAAATAGTCCCTTTTCGGGATAAAATAGTGCAGAAAATGGGCTAAAATTTTCTAAAATACGGACATCAAAATCATGGCAGCATTTTAAATAACGTTTTAGTCCCTGCCGTATTGCCAGTATACTATTTATGGTTGATACATTGATCTTGTTTCAAAGTTTGTTTTTAATGATGTTTACTTGGATGAATGCTCTCTCAACAACAGCATTAGAATGCGGTAGAAACATCAAATGAGGTAGAGTGAGGAGAGGTAGTTAAGAGATAAGGGTATCCTTACAAATAGTAAAGTGCTATAAAGTAAGCCAGAAAAACTATTGTAGAGGAAAGTCATATTTTTTCTTTTTGGATTAATCACTTCTTTTTATAGCAAAAATTTTAGAAAAATAAAGGTGAGTTAAAACAGAACAAGTTACCTTCCCTCTCCATCTGTCAAATCAAACTGTTGACATCGTTCGACTCGAACCAGATGTTTGTAAATAATAAAGTTGTGAAATAATATAATCAATTAATATATATATAAAAATTGGCTTATTAATATTAAAAAAGCGAAATAATAGAATATCGACACCATCACAAGAATTTATCTCAGGCGCAACTGATTTTCACAAAGGCTTAGTGATAGCTCTGTATTTTCAAAGATTAAGGTAAAATCAGTCATCTAAAATACTCATTTTACTTTCATCATTCTATATTTTATTAATTTCTAGATAAAATTATATTTTATGGAGTAGTTGTAGTTGTGGAAATTTTTTTACTTTTTTTTCTACAATGAAAATAAATCTAGCTAAACGAACACACCTCTGCCTTACACATACTATAGTAGGGCCATACAGAACTAATGGGTATTGATTTAGTCTGCCCCCTTCGTTCATTCCTAAGTTAGAGAATACTCCCCAGTTCGTAAAGAAGCTGACTATAAGGCGGTTATAAGAACGAGTATGGGTTTTCGTGAAATCTAATAAAACTCTTCTCCAGACTGTACGAACGTGCAGGCCTTATAGCCGGTGCTCCTTTGTACGGTAGAAACGTGGACATTCAGCGTCCTTTAGACTGGGAGCAGTAGACCACATCATGGAGCGTCTGACAGCTGACGAAGGCAAGAGTCGTTACACATGCAAACTTGCTGGTGCGACTCTCCTGTCCCCACACCATAACCCACAACTAGACCACTAATCACTGATCATTCCCTTAATTTATGTCACCCCACAGTCACCCAAAGACTTCTCAATAAAGCAGCTTCTGCTTATTTTCAGAGATATCTCCATGGACGTCTGAAAGCAAAACGGTGAGAATAACAGTACAAAAGCCTAGGGCTTGGAAATAGTGAAGCACGCCTTGCTTTTCCCGCACGGCTCCTCTCGCTTGTCCTCTGTAGTACAACACCCCCCAACGATAATAACGCACTCATATGTGCTAGTCACTTTCATTATTATGATTTTGTTTTTTAAAACAAAATATTCCTTATAAATCAGTTCGAAATTTTATATTTTCACTAATTTAATGATTAACATTCAAATTATTATATTAGCAAAATTTGATATGCCTAATACCGATAATTTTTTTTTATATGATATTAGTTCTTTAATATCTTAAATATGAACCAGAATAATATTAATATGATCCATAAATATTCATAATAAGAGGAATTTTCATCACATGATGCTAATATCGTGAGGACTGTTAGTATGAACTTTCTGATGTTGGTGGATCGCAGACGTGAGGAGGGCCATCTAAAAGTAAAGACTAAGCGTTACGAAATAAGTGGAGTACAGTACATTCGCTTTCTACACCTCGCTAGGAAAGCAGACTACTTAAGTAGTCTCCATTTGACATACTATGATAAAGAACTTTGTCCATATTACGAAATAACAGAAAAACGTATAAAGTTCATCTTCTAAAACATATGTTTTACAATACAATACAATACAATAATTTAATTATTGTCCGTGAAATATTGTAGGATCGTAGAAGGTTCACATTTACACACACATAGACATCACTGAAATACATCAAAACAACAAGCATTCTCAGTACTAAAAACATAAATTACGCATGCACTTAACATGCATGAACACTCACATACCCAATCAAACCCATACATACACATCACATACACAACCACACAAACGCGCACACATACATACACCTCCCCCCTGCACACACATAAATATACACATATACATGCACTCACACACACACACACACACACACACACACACACACACACACACACACACACACACTAAACTATTAACTTTCAAATATATTGTGAAAAATGGGTTCTAGGAACCTTCAACAATTTTGAAATTCCTGTTGTATATGATTACTATACCTAAAATATAAAAAAATAAAATTAAAAATAACTCTACAAATCTAGTTCGTAAGAGGCTTTATTTATGTTTTAAATATGATTTATTGCGATTATGAAGGTCGCAATTGATTAGGAAGAGTTAAAAAACTTAATGATAAGGAAGTGGGTTTAGGCCACAGTGAGAGTGAAAGTGTTTCACACCGGAGCGAAATTTCACGTTCGGGAAAAACAAGCGGTTTTCTCCACACACAATCGTCTCTCCGTATAATAAACAAACTCTTTGAAAATGTAACAATTAATCATTTAGTTAATGGTAAATCATTAAATTTAACTATATTAAAATAACTGCCTATTTTAATATTTTGAATAAAATTATGAGGAAACTACATTATTCAAAAGAAAAGCAAATCAGCAGCCGTGTACACTCAACTTCACTCTAAGTACACTCATCATCAGAAATAATGAACAATGGTGTAAAATAATTGGTTTGCTTTAATATGGTTAATATATTCTGCATTCGATGATATCTAACAGGCACTCATGTCCCTCTTAGAATGACCCTGGGACCTGAAAAATAAATCATTCGATAATGATGAGAAACAGGAAAGGAAGGAACACTATTTACCAATATCAATAACCAAGCATAAAGCCAGACAGCAACGGTAACTAATATGACTAGCAACAATATATTGTTGATCAAATCATTAATGGAATAGCCACAATGTCATGTGTTATCAATCGGGTTCTGAATACTGAGGTGAAGTAAACAGTCAAATATTTTTGTGCTTAATTTTTTTTTAATATAGATATTTCGAATTATTATTGACTTCCAACTTTGAAAAGAAACTTGCAAAATATTATTTATTTTTACCACAACAGATTTGAATAATATTAAGGATAGTACGTCCGACTAGTGGCTACAGGAAAACTTAACCGTTATCCTCTTCACTGTATTATTTCCTTTTATAGTTAGCACTAGTTTTTAGTAAGTTCGATTAAGTCCTTTTCCTAGCCTTCATCACACAAATACATATTTTTTATTTCAACATCAGTAGATACTCGATAAATCTCATTATGGCGCCTAACTAACTTGTGGGCAGGTGGTAAATTTTAGTTAGACACAAACCATGCACATATATAACCTACAAAACTATCAGCAGTGAATCCAGGGGTTCATTGGAAAGGCCACCCACGGCTTTCCTTTACCTCTTCATATCTTCAATTATTCAGAAAGGAAATTAAATTTCTTAAAACAAACAATAAATTGTCGTCTATAATCTTGAATAGAAATTACAACTGAATTAAAAAAATACCACTACTGATATCACATTAAAAATTGCAATTTCACTAAAATGGATTGATTGAGGCATTTAGTAGACACGGGAACAAAGGACTATTCATTTCCTGTGCTTAACCAAGCAGAAACCTTCCACTTCTATCAAATGGTCAAATCTAATACTCATAATCAACATGTTACAGCAGTTTTAATAATATGATGTTGAAAGACAATTTCAACCACATCCATTTCTATTAGAATTGTACTGACAGATTTCTACCAAATCGCAAAAACTGGTGTTTTCCTTTCAAATAAATTATCCCTAAAAAGTGCATGTTGTGGTTGAACTTGCTGTTCAAGTTAGGAAAGATTTAGACTCTCTGACCAGCACCAAATCAGTAATGTGACTCGCTCTCAACTAAATATTGAAGCCACATTGCACCATGGACTGTGGCTGACCTCAATATCCTATATGCGGGGGGGTGGAGTACACGTTCCCAATTACGATTCACTTTTCAAGTAAACTTTGCAAATCATTACAGGCTTAATTGATTTGCCACGTGTCGATTGGAAGATGTTGACAGATTTACACGTTATATGGACCCTCAATTCATTCTTTATATTTTGCTACGTTGACTCTGAATAACCTGATGAAAATTCTACATTACGTGAACACCCTACAAAGCCCAAATAAATTAAATTCATGAATATATAGTTATTGTCGAGAAAAAGCCCTTTGCTTTTTTGGGCAATATTGAAGAATGCAGAAGGAAATGTTCATCTCATTATATCAAAACAGCGCTATTTTTTTCCAGTTCCTCGGTTATACCAGGCACTTAAATATTTCGTTAGTAATATTTCATAGAGACGAGTATTCCACGGTGAAAATCTCATAAATTTAAGACTGTTGCAAGAGGAAATAAAAATGTAAAAAGGATAGTTATTAAGTTTTACCTGTGCATATTCATCTCTTCAATTTTTTTGGCTTAATTTTAGTAAAATTTCTAGACATCAAAACAAACAATTTATTATGAGTAAATTTCTCCCCAAAATTGAAATATAATCAATAATCATTTATAATATTCTATAAATGAAAATTAATCAAGTAAACAACTTTCTAACTATGTATATCATTTAGAACAAACTACACTGCAATAAATATATAATCAAATGAATCTGTCATTTATCATGTTCCTATATCCAGTTATAATCACGATTGTATTCTTATCCTTTTCATTCGTTCTGATGATTTTACTAATAATTACTCACAATGAGTCTTACTTATCTTACTTACCAGTTGTCTTTACTTCTTTCAACTGATATAAGTATAATTACATTGTCAAAATTGACAAAATAGAGACAACAAGATAAATGAATAAATTAAATTGCTACTCAATGAGTTTCATAATACGTTTATGTAAAAATGAGTAACGAATATTCGAAGTTTTTGTTTATGTAGGTTTAAATCAAGAAATAATTTACCATTTTTCTTACTATTATATATCGTAATAACAGTAATAATAATAATAATAATAATACATGAATTAATCTCATTAAAAGAAATCAGTGGATTTACAATTATGGAAGTTAATTACTGAGTTAACGTGCTTTACACGTGGTAAGCTAAAAGCTAGAGAAGGGTGTCAAACATACGACCCATAGGCCGAATTCACCTTAACAGATGCCTAATACAGCCCCTGTGAGAAGCAGTAATCTATGACATAGGGAAGAACTGTATATACGTTACATGAGCGAAGCAAACCTAACCAACTGCAAAACCAGGGCCTCGATTACACTTTTAAAATCATAAGCACTTTAAAAGTGATTTATTGTGTATTTTGAACACATTTCTAAAACATTTTAAATATGTCTACAAAACTATCGACCCTCAGGCGGTGGAATACTTTTAACAATGAGAAGGGTCCCGGACCGGCCTATGGGCCGTATTGGGCTCTTCAGCTCTAGGAATAGCTTACTGCCTATCATACGAGTATGCAGATTTCTAAATGTCTTTATTACACTGAGATTTGTAATATATCACAAAAACAAATTCAATTAAATTTACTAAAACTTATAAATTGTAATACTTAAAACATATTTATTTGTGCAAATACAAAAAATAATTTCTTATTGACAACATAAATAATAAATTCACACCTAACTATTATCATTATTATTGAAGTATTATCAAATTGAAACAATTTACTTACAAATCGTACATTCCGCAAACTCCTCATAAGAATAACTGAACAAATCAAACTATTCAATAAAAGAGCAGATGAAGTTTTATAACGACTCAACAAAATTCTTTAACACAAAAAGGAAAAATATCGGTCAAGTTATCTGTCAAAAGATAGAAATGTATTTATTTTTAAGAGATATCGGAGATTAAAAAGAAAAAGGTCACGAATCTATCACGTAGGCATTTCATAAAATAACCTGTTTTATAAATAAACATAGCCTGTTTTACTCTCGTAATGGAAACTGACGAATGTGTTTGTTGACATGAGAAAGTGAGAGTGTGATTGGCAGAATATCGTGTAGCGCGGAGAGCTCATTTTGTTTACCTGGCTGACTGGATACGAGCCAAGAGAATGAGGTAACTCAACAAGTGACTGCAGAATTCGTGAAGCCGCTACTCAGCGATAATGCCAGCCTGCCTGGGAAGTGGCGACACCCGAAAAGCACGCACAATCTACCGATTCCCCAATTCCAATAACATGGACTTTGCACAATCCTTATCTTCGAATAAACCACAAAACTAGTTTATGCAGACTTTCACTTAACCTATATTTGAATATAGGTTTGAAAATGCTGCGTCCGAGTGATGATGTTGAGTTTTCAACGAAAAAAAATCAAGTTTTTACAACCTCTGAGTGAAACAATTGTGTGGCACGAGCAGAATACCTTACAAAGGCAGAAGATTAATAATCACCAAATTTCATATTCAGTCAATGTTTGCCCCCAGCTTTGTACCAATATCTCACTTTCCTTCACAAGTACTTTGTCTGAAAAATATTAGTTTTTCAGAAATCTTCTGAAAATATTAGTAGTCAGAAATCTGTCCAACACCATTTCCATTAGTATCGCCATGGTTTCTGGGATTTTGTTGACATTATTATATATATATATATATATATATATAATATAATATTTAAATTTAATATATAAAATAAAAAACCAAGGGAAACACACAGAATAGATCCACAGGGATCTATAACGGTCATATCTGAATTCGGCGGTAAAAAGCATAAGTACTGTTTGTATGTTATGATTTTGTTGTTGACTTCTCCTGTGTTGTTCCTTCGTTTTGTTATTTATTAGTAAAAAAGTCCGCTGGACCGTTAATCTTAAAAAATTATTGTTATTATTATCTAAAAAGGTTTTATATGATATAAATATAGGTACGATCCACGTAGAAATTGTACAAAAGCGTTTACAGAAGTGTTCTACAATTGTGATAAAATACCTTCCTAAAGTTTGGCTTCTAGAACTTTAGCTGAACATGATATTAATCCAATGTGGTTCTTTAACGCGGTTCGATTGAGTCAGGCGTTGGTAGATATCAAATAAGGACGGTAAAAGCATAAGTTCACTGCAATTTGTATGTATGTATTTTGTTGAATTGATTCATTCACACTGGAATAAGTTGGTTTTGTTCTTTGACGGTTCATTTTGTGCACCAGTAAAAAACATACCACTACGAATTAAATTTGAAAAAAGTCATATTTTATTTTTCGCTAAAGAAGGGTTCGTTGAATGCGCATATGAAACTAGTGGGGTACGGTACCTCCACAAGGTTAAGAAGCACTGTATTCAACAAAAGCCAGTAATACAATATGACAATTAAGTAATAGAATACAAATATTAAATTTTGTTTTTGTTGTTATTAACGAAACTTTCATATAGTTAACATGATAATCAATCAATGCGGTTCTTCATAAACAAAGCCATTATTAAATCAAGGGACTGATGGTTAATATCAAAATATAAGCCACTGTGCAGCAAGTATTATACATGTTCACGCCAAATGTACGTAGGTATGAGCTGACTTGACATGTTAGAAATATAATTCATTGCAATACTGAGGTAAATGAAAGTAGGTATTGTCAGTTGATTTTAACTTCATTTGCGTTTAAGCTCCCAACAAGAGCTTATTGACAAGGTGTTTCCCAGAGTTCAAGATCTACTATCTATTCAGAATAACTGGCTTTGTGAACGGGCAATTTTCACCCCTACTAATGAACAGACAGGAAAAATCAACGAACAAGTTCTTACGCTATATCAAGCAGAAGAAAGAACTTACAAGTAAACATGTATAGAGGTTTAATGGGAAAATTTGAAATGATTTAATGACTTAATACGAGATGTAAGGAGATAAAAATTTACAAGTACGAAATCAACCCCAATCTAACACATCATTTCTAATGCTCTCCATGGTTTGATGGATTCGTCCAACGAAATGCTCTTATCAATCTGTACGTTGCACCCTTAAACAAAACTTAATATCAGATTTACATTTCCTTCTGATTTTGAATCATATTATCGGTGGATGCATTGAAGTATGAGGAATGTACTCTTTCATTCTATATTACAAAACGGATACAATTTGAAACTAATTCTTCAGTGATACGATGATACTGAAAATTTGTCTTACATGTTTCTGGCATTTTTCAGACAAAATTGGATATTTTGAAATCTTCAAAGAAAAAATTTGACTTAAATCTTCAAATTAGGAGGTCAGATACACGAGATCAAATGTAACAGATCCACTGGCCAAGTAATGTTACTAATGGCCTTGCAGGAGATTTACTGGTCATAAGAAGAAAGGCTATATTCTCCTGTAAAAGATTATTTCATAATACGAAATTTTCACTTTAGTTTTACAAAAGTATTATTACCGCTGTAGTAGTAATCCCAATGATAATATATGCATCAGTAATGTGATACACAAAAATAAGCGTGTATAATGATGACTGGATCAATCACTATCTGTACTACCTCCAGTTTTATATTACGTTTATTTATAGTAAAGTTGAGTGTAGGCCACTCTAGATTTTTTCTAAAGATCATGCAATGGTTATGAATCGGTATGTTGAAATTAATATCTTAAAATGAGAATTATTTTAACTGATGGATAACTAATTACAATACTAAATTTGATTAAATATTTTTCAAATGAATTACTTATAATGAACCCTTATAGTATTGATAAAACTTAGTACCAAAGCCCATAGTTATAGGCCTCTACCTTTGGTGCCGTAATAGAGGCGGAGAGTGCGATTTATGTTATTTAAACAACGGGTTCAATTGTTATTTAGAAGCAATTTAATTTACGGTGTGCCACATTTTAGGGTTGATTCTACATGAGGAGTTCTCAATTTTACTTTAGTAAGTTTACAAGACAAGGAACATTAAAGAAGTATCTAACATCGCAAAAGCTCAGGACCAATCATTTGACGTCCTTTCCGAGAGACGGCGAACACAAGATTTCCATTTCCAAAATGAAAAATCTATTCTCGCAGCTGAGATTTCAAAGTGTGATCTTCAGTACTGAAAGCCAGCACTATACCTGTTAATCCACATGTGACAACTTGAATATTCAAGCAATCAAATCCACAAATGAATACATGTGCAACTTAATATTTGTCCCTTTTTTTTTTACACTGTTACCTGTAATCATCCAAAATTCATGAATTACTCACTTAAATACAATGCTAAATGCATGGTTTTAAGAGCGGGGAAAAGTAATTTTCTATTATGCCATGTTCCCTAAACACAATAGAGCGCCTTTCCACACCTAGGTCATTTAATATATGTGATAAATTTATTGAGATCCGTTACACAGGATGACTTGCAAAGAGATCATAAAATTCTAGATATGTACCCAATTAAGGATCTGAACATTATCCTAAAATATCAAAAACGGCTTTGTGCATCACGCACGTAATGCGGATTGCCAATAGTTTCTAATGAAGGTCACATCAAAAATGAGCCACTCATTCTCGAAAAGGAGGGAGTTGGAAAAAAATTCGTAATTTCATGAATGGAATGAAAAATGAATAAATTCACCAGACCCTGAAGTAACTAAAAACTAATATACTAAGATCCGTAATAACAAATCTGGATCACAGGCAGGAGAAACTCAATGCAAACAAATATACAACGGAAATTTTTACACATTGACAGGCTTTTAAGATTACTTATGCTTAAATGATCTCAAAGAGGAAAATGTTTCAAATAAAACTTGTAGAGAACATAATTTCTACACGACTATATGCTATCAGATTTCCACCAAAGTCATTTATTTTTGAAATATTTATTCTGAGTATTTTACAATGAGTTCTTTATATATTTCATTGCGTACGGCTTACTGCTTTATGTGTATTTCTGAAAAGTGGTGTACGTAGAGGTCGTCAATACATAATGAACGATACGTATTTACCTTATTAATGGTTTACACAGAGAGAGTTCGCAAAGGTGATCGAAGGTAGTGTTTACTATAAGATCAAACGATGACGTCTTATACAACGCACGCGTAAATGTTACAGAGGTCTATCTGTAAAACCCTATGAGTTTGATAACAACAGACGAATGCTGCAACTTTATTATATTAGATTAGCATTAAGGTAATTTTCCGTCTAACTCGTAAATTATGCAGCTCTACTTTTATGCAGCAATTTTAAAAACTGCTGCTAATCTTTCAGCTTAATCATTTCGCTGCAATATCGATATTGTTGTAAAATATAAATAAATTTAACTTCTTATGATAAGATCTTATATAAGATCTTATTCTGTTATAAAAACAGAATTATGAACATCAGTAATGGTTTATTCGAATTAGACTTATTTTATCAAGAGCAATAACCTGGTCTAGGTAGTTAACATACAGCACACAGTTCATACCATTTTCCATTTTTCCTGACCTCCTTCGTTCAGGATATTTTAGTTGTTATCATATACAACAAAACTGATGAAAATTTTCTTCCACAGAACAAGTCAAGGAGAAATACTTTACTCATGTTATCCAAAATAAATCCGTTTATTGAGAATAATTTCTTACCTATTTCACATATACAGTTGAAACTCGATATCTATATATACTAAATAACAACCGGGAACGAAAATTTGATGAGCAAAATTTGCAGAGAGGACTAAAGTATAACCGTTTTGAATTTCAATTAAACATTTCTACCATTCTTTGAAACATTTTGATTACATTGCAAGCAACAAAAAAATTACTTTTGCCTAATTTGGAAGCTAACTTCGATGACTTCCCCTGAATTGAAAATCTTATTTCTTTAATTAGTCACCAAAGACATTCATTTCTACTATAGTGAACACTTTGGAACAAACATAGACAATCTCGAAAAACTTTTAAATTTATGAAATTCACAATTAGGTAACTACCTTCCGCAACAATAAATCCAACTGGTTTGTTACATGAAAAGTTGTTATATGATTATTAAATCTCGAGTGGACTATCTTAACTTTACTCTAAATAGACATACTACCAGTTTCATTGCCAATGATTTAATAAGCGACTAATTTTAATGTAACGAAAACTACTAAATAAGATTAATAACATCCACTGAAATATATTACCAATCAAATCTTTAAATTGTATAATGGAAACATGTACACGTTTCATTTACACATGTTATCTGTTGTTACCAACTAGGTGAACTAGGGTTTGCATAGTTCATTATGAAATGTCATTTATTAAACGTTTAGACTAAACATTAAACATTTAGTAAACATTTAAGCACCTTCATAAGGTCTTAACATAATAATATCAAAGTTAACAATAATTATCATTTCATTCTGAATGATGTAAATAGTTATATTGTTGTACTTAATTATCTTGAAAAATTAACAGTTTGAAATGATCGTTGCACCTCAAAATGAAAAAAAAATTATAGCAGTAAGACGAGCACAATATTAATAATATAAATTGGGAAATAGAGTGATATACAAAATTCGGAAGGCCGTCATTTACTTTTTCCCATTAAAAAAAAAACGATCACCATTAATTTTCTTCTACATCATTGACAAATACATAATCCCAACAAACAAGAATGCCCTTCAATAATTAGGAGGCCAGAATTAACAAGATTATTTAACACTTGTTTGCTGATGATAGTCACCCGGTTAGATAAATCAAGGAATGTTAAATAATAAGATAAAGATGAAAATGGAGTAAACTTTATAAAAGTATGTATATCTAAAATAGTAAAGCTATATACAAAATGAACAATATTTATTCTGAGTTAATGGTAATGAATGTGAAATTTAATAAAGCAAACATTTATTAAATTGAAATATTAAAAAAAATTAAATATTTAAATTAAAAAGTAGCTGTTTGCGCTAACACGCTACTCTTATGTTACTAAGATAATATAATATCCTTAATAAAATGATGCACGATGATCAAAAAGAATAAGGAAACATAACATATATATGTATGTCACTAAGAAACAAATTCCGCAATGTCAACACTCTTTGGCATATAAAAGTCAATTTACTTTTTCATTTTACTATTATCTTGTCATATGATAAACAAAAAAATCATCACTAAGAATTTACAAAATGCTTACTGCAAAGTATTATGATTTAAGAGAAACAGACTTACTGTTTTAACGTAGCACCATCGTTTATGTTAAACACTTTTAAATCTGATTCCATTTTCGATAAACGTTCTTTATTATTAAAATTAAAATAATATAAAACACTTAAATTATGACATAACCTTTACTTTGAAGCCTTCCTCAGTTGATAAACGTCTGAAAAGTTACTCACCCGTTATCTATATACGCATCATTGTTGGATACAAGAAAAAAATTGTTAATATCTTATGATGATACATGAATTGAAATACTTTATAAATTCAGACTTTTGAAATAAATTTACTAAAATAATCGCTGTGAAACTGGACAAAGATAATTTCAGTAGGTCAGACTAAAGAGGTTGTTTGGGAAATAATTATTGAGTGAGTTACGATAAAATAATAGAAATAAAATAAATGATAATAACACAAATTTGTTTTATAAGTTACCGACTGTATTAGATCGGTTGTTTGTTTTCTTCTCCGATTGTGTACAACAAGATTTTCTTATATCAGTTTATGAATTAATCTTTTAAAGATGTAGATTTAACTACTAAACCATTCGTATAAGTCTACCTTAAATTATATAAAAAAAACTTTATTATTACTCCTATGTATACATGTAGCTCAAGTTGGAGCTACTTTAAATAAATCGGTGTATATCAAATAAACATTGAAGGAGTGGAATTAACATTCCACAGTATCTTAAGAATGCTAGGTAAAACATCGGTGGAGAGGGGATAGCTAACTGGCAGTGTTGATTGAAGTGTGATCTTTGATGGGCTTGTGTACATGGTTGAGTTTCTATCTGTACTTTCGATTGACAATTTAACCCTCCTATAAAAATGTGTGAAAAGCATAGTTTTGGAGTAAACCCAATAACAAGCCACGCTTGGAATAAGGACCGAACTCGTAAGTAGATCATAAATACTTTATGTATTTCACCGGTTGTTTTCTGTTGATCGTTTCTGTTTTACATCTTGAAATGAATTATTTATTAGTTTTAATTTACCAGGTTTATATTTTTAACTGTAGTTTACTATTTAGAAAATGATTCTGGGTGTGTCAGCGGAATAACCTTTGCAGTAGGTTGCATGGGCTTGAGAGGTTTTCTTTATTACGTTAGTACACTCGAAGAAAGTAATTCTTGATGGAAAATTTTATGGTTTATAAATGGTGCAGTGATCATCAGACATGTCAGAAGTTTCATTGTGTATAATTAGAATTGAAGTTTGCTGTCAAATTGAAAGTGATAATGCTGAAAACGTCCCATCTCATAAAGCTGCGAGCAGTTATTTATCAGTGAGGGGTTTACGAACAGTTAATGATATATATATTGAAACATATACTCCTTCCGATTTCGTTGATAAAATGAATTGCCATGGTGATGAAGCTGGGGCAGTTTCTTTGAAGCATGCCAAAGACACAGTATCTTTTGTTTCGGGCAATCCTTTCGTCGAAGTGACAAAGGGTATTATTCATTTATTTAAAGAGAATGACTTAACTGATATTAAAAACGCTAGTTTACGAAGTCAAACGGTTTGTATATTAGCTGTACCCGCAATTATGTCTTGCAGTGACTTGCTAGCTTTTACTGCTGCATGTCACACTGATTTGAAGTATGTGCGTATTGTTAAAGGACCTATAAGTAATCAGTACATGGCGTTGCTTACTTTCCGTACTCCTCAAGCAGCAGAACAATTTTATAAGTCTTTTAATGGTATTCCATTTAACAGTCTTGAACCTGACTGTTGTTGTCATGTTGTTTTTGTTTCAAAAGTTGAATCTTTGTGTGAAACTGAAATGGCAGCAATGGCTCCTGCATCTCACACAGAATTACCGTTATGCCCAGTTTGTTTGGAAAGAATGGATGAATCAGTGGATGGAATCTTAACAATAATGTGTAACCACAGTTTCCACAGTAATTGTTTGGAGAAATGGGGTGATACCAGTTGTCCAGTATGTCGATACGTTCAGACACCTGAGCCAACTGATGAAAGTTCATGTTTAGTATGTAAAGCTACTGAATCTTTATGGATATGTCTTATATGTGGGCACATTGGCTGTGGCAGGTATCTGCATGGTCATGCCTATCAACACTATGTGGACACTCATCATTGTTATTCAATGCAGATTGGCAGCAATCGTGTGTGGGACTATGTTGGTGACAATTTTGTCCACAGATTGGTGCAAAATGAAGCCGATGGAAAGTTAGTTGAAGGCTCAAGTGTAGAGAAAGTAGAAAAAATGAATTCTCAGCAATTAGAATTCACTTATTTATTAACTTCCCAACTTGAATCTCAGAGGCAATATTATGAAGAATTGATGAATTCTCAAGAAAGCACTTTCCGAGATGACATATCAGTCTTACGTGAAAAAATAGATTTACTTCAGAAGGATAATCATGAACTCCGAAAATTATTGGATTCAGCATCGAAAGAAAAGAATTCTTGGGAAAAGAAACATCAAAATATTTCTTCTAAACTAAATCAAACTCAAAAGGACTTGAAGGAAGAAAAGGTAATCAATGAAGGTATGCAAAAGAATATGTTATCATGGCAAAAGAAGGTTTCAGACCTTAAAATAGAATTTGAGAGATGTAAAATGACAAAAGAAAAAGAACTTTCCGATATCAAAGAGCAATTGAGGGATGTTATGTTTTTTTTGGAGGCTAAAGAAGCAATATCTAATCGTAGTGATAAAGAGGAAATTGAGCAAGGGCATATAGAAATAGGAAAACCAGAGACCTCTTCAAAAAATCATAGAAGAAAAAAGTATAAATAATTTGTTATTTGTACTTCCTTTTATTTTAACAAATTATAGTTTCAATCTGTGAGCTTTTTTTAATTACTTTTTCATTTTATTTACAGTTATTGAATTACTTATATCAAGGTGTGATAATGTGATCTTATTTTCTGTGTTGTTTAGAAAAGTATGTTGCTAATAAATTGTTGAAATTTCTGTCGATTTCTTTCAAATCCTTTCGATTCTGGTATATTATAAATGATATATCTAAAATGAATCTTTTTATGACTAGAGTGACAAATGTTTCAGAATTGGCACTCAGTCCTAACAACCATGAAGTCCATATATACCATAAAGTCAACGAAGAATGGCAACTGGTGGATGCTTTAAGTCAACATGACCTTAGAGTAACAGGCATTGACTGGGCTCCAGAAACCAATCGAATCGTCACTTGTGCCTCCGTAAATTCATTTTTCCTTTTATTCTTGACTTAAGTAGTTATAATCAGCTTCGTATTTACTATTTTAATCTATAGTAGCATATAAAGTTACATCTAAAATACTAGCAAATAACATATATATTACTAATTAAATAACATATATATATATATATATAATATATAACAAATTCAATAATATATCAACCGTTGGATAGAATAGGTGTCTAATGTAATCGGGATTCGGTCAATTTTCCAGGATCAAAATCAAACTCTCAATGCCGACGTTTCGGTTTTATTTAAAACCTTTTTCATAGGCCTACAAACAAATTGTAATCAGTCTGGTCCAAGTTTTTGACCAGTTAAGATGTTAGTTCACTAACTATCTATTGTTACTTCATTTTAAATAATGTAAATTTCATCATTTTTCTAATTCAAAAATTCTGACTTCTGTAAGTTCATAAAAATGTTTATTGCTTTTCTATTACTTATACATGTATATATATATATATTTGTTTTTTCACAACTGTAATATTCCATTTTGATGTTAGTTATATGTTGATGTTTATATATGATTTCTTGTCATCCTTTGTTTGTAGGCCTATGAAAAAGGTTTTAAATAAAACCGAAACGTCGGCATTGAGAGTTTGATTTTGATCCTGGAAAATTGACCGAATCCCGATTACATTAGACACCTAATATATATATATATATATTGTATATATATTTCCAACAATTTTTAAAAACATGTTTGCAAGAAGGATTGCTACCAACCTTCACTAATATATATATAAGCGATGTAGATAATTAAATAATTACATTCCAACTGTTAATACTTGTAGTTTTAGACTTAATTCAGAATGGCCAAGGGTCTTAACATGCATTTCACGTTGATCGTTACCAAATAATCATTACTTTAATTTTATTAATACCTTAAATTAATCTACTTGCTTTAATACATTTTAAAGCAAATAAACTTTTTCGATAATTGAAAAAGATTCTTATTTTGTTCCACTGAACAAAAGGATGTTACTTATGCCACACCTGTATTTTATCATCACTTTGACGATTAATCAAATTAATATTTAATTAATCTGTTAATAATTTTTTACTTGTAATCAGTTTGGCCCTCTGAAATCCTTCAGAGTCAACCTGAATTAACATGCAAAAATCAAAATTAATAAAGCTATTTGAGATTCCATTGTGAATATCGAGGATTTTCCATATGGAGAGATTATAATTTAGCATTCATAGTTCCAAATTCAAAAAAGATATTTTTTAGAGTGCTATACATTTATAAGTAAATCTTAATTTGTAAATTGGTAATTACATATATTGGAATATTTAATGATCAAACAACAATAAGAAATGGGAAAACAAGACTACGATCTTTCAACCGTAACAAGCGGTCTTCGTCAGAATCAAAAACCCAACTGAAACACTAGATGCAGAAAACATCTGGTGAGGGGTTTTCTTCTCAACCCTTCACCAGATGTTTTCTGCATCTAGTGTTTCAGTTGGGTTTTTGACTCTGACGAAGACCGCTTGTTACGGTTGAAAGATCTTAGTCTTGTTTTCCCATTTCTTATTGTGGTTTGATCATTAATTGTTATTTCACGTGTTTATGTGAAATCTTTTTATTAGAATATTTATTTAAAACTAGAAGATGAAAGATATTCTCATTGCATCACTAGGTTTTGATTCGCTTGCCTTGAGAACATTTTTTTCTATTTCATTTTCTTTTCTGTTCACGAACTTCTGTTTGAAATATCAATCGTAGGATGTGATTTCTGAAGTACTCTGTTGTCATGAGCGTTCCTCATTACCAGAATTTGAAACGAGAGAGTGTTCTCTTTTGATATTCTCCTGATGAGGAATTGCTGTTCGAAATTTGTTCATAACAGTTATTTAAAAGTATGTTGCTTATAATAGTACTGAGTGTAATAATTTAATTGTAAATTTTTCATAATGAATTTATATAATCTGATAGAAAGAGGCTTCTAGAAGTATATGGTCGAATAAGTTGATGGATCATTACTATTGAAGTTATTTTTTTTCTAATTGCCTATTTTAGAAGGAAAAAAGGTATAATAAAGAGTCTTTCAATGGCGTGATGAAAGAGGGACGCACAATATCGTGCCCCCCAAATATCACGCCCACATTTCATTGAAACATTCAGCTAACTTAACATTCGATTGTAATGAATATCTATTAATGCTTCATGCATGTAAAAGGTTGCACTGAAATTGGTCTTTAGTTCAAAGTAATCACCAGAGCACTTTTACAAAAATTTTAACAAATAAAAAAAAATCATACATGACTATAAACAAATAACTTTTAAGGTTGCCTTAGATTTTAAAAATTTTCTCATCGCCTTTCAGTATACCCCTGATTCGTCAGCTGCAAATATTCCTATTAGAGTAATGTAAAAGAATTTTAGTGGTTAATCATTCTATAATTACTTTATAAATCTCGCATACAGCCATAGCCACATTGAAGAACGACTTCCATTAGATCACCCAAGGGGGAGATTGACACCAGCTGGTGTCACAGTACTGACTCGCCCTTCGATAATGAGTACCCAATAACGTATGAGCAACTCTTCCACCCCTTGAGTAGCTATCACAGTGTCGGCGGTACAGTGGTCAAATAATCCTATCCCACAATACTACCTTTTTGCATTCAAGACTTCATTCAGTCTTACGTGATTTACATACTCGATGACATTTTCAGGACAGGAATGCTTATGTATGGACACAAATGGAAGATGGGAAGTGGAAGCCAACATTGGTTCTTCTTCGAATAATAAGGGCAGCTACGTGTGTTAAGTGGTCTCCTAAAGGTAAGTTTAAGCAGACACAACTTTGTTAATTTAATGAATGTTATTTATTTTTCTATGTCTTATTCTTTAGAGAACAAGTTCGCAGTTGGTTCGGGAGACAAATCACTTTCAGTGTGTTATTTTGAAGAAGGCAATGACTGGTGGGTGTCCAAACATATTAAGAAGCCTATAAAATCTACTATTACTTGCTTAGACTGGCATCCAAATAATTATTTACTTGTAATTGGTACAACTGATTTTCGGGTAAGCAATTTCATTTATATATGGTTTATTTACTAGGGTGAGTCATACATCATCTACACTCCACTCTAACTCTTCAGATATTCTACACAATGACTTCTATCCTCCAATAGTGCATTGTTATACTATTGTAGAATGGTCTGAAATTTTGATTCTAACTCCATTTTTCATCCCTCTGTTGGTTGCAGAGAGGTCATGACTACTCGATTAGGACCATGCATCATAGAGGAAAAATAAGCAGTATCCTATTTATCCGTCAGACTATGTCAAAGGGACAAACTATTTCTAAGTTGTCGCTTTATTATGAAGAAAGTTCACTATCTCATAAAACTGTGTTTTTTCTCGATTCAGTTGTTTAAAAGTGGCAGAAAAAGTGTAACACATGAAGGGGGAGCAGGTCGCCAACAACCCCTTCGATAAATGACAATTTTCAGGAAGGTCGTGAGATGGTGTGGTAAATAGGCGTGCAACTATCTGCTTTTGACATTGGTTTTCAACGTGAAACATGGTTCTGTACATCAAATCATCCATAATGATCTGGGTTTTGTGCACACGGTCACTGTTGTTACTTTTGGTTCAAACTTGTAATGAAGTGATTATGATCTACTCGTATGTGGAACATAGCTACTGAAAGTGGAGGGACTTATAGTCAAAGTTCATATCATAAGAAAAAAGTAAAACAATATGTAGTTAAGTGAGATAGAAGTCAGAGTGTCATGCACAAGTCACAGAGTTATGGTGAATGTGTAAATAATTTTTCACTTACCCAAAGTTTTATTAATATTAATAAATGGTCGTCGATCATTAATAAAAAAACAGACTATTTTTATTAAATATTTGTAAAATATCCTTCTTAAAAAAAAATTTATATTCAGGATCTCAGATTAAAATGAATAATTTTGGTTGTGTTGCGCATGTATTTTTTATACTAAAGGGTTCTTTAATATAACCTTTAGTTAGTGACCAGTAGGTGTGGTGCACGCTGGACCAACCTGAGCAAGTGTTTATGGTTTACCATTTGTTGGGCGTAAAGTGTACAATTTGTGATATATTTGATCATTTATTTTTTAGCAATATGGAGTAAGTACAGGTGCTTTTCAAGTTGCACTTCTATTGGCACTGCTATAAGAGTGTACGTCTTCTTTTAAGTGTTTAGAATGAGCATGCTTATTAGTAAAGTTGATATTACAGGGTGTGTATCTAATTAAATGTCCCTCTCATTTCTCATGAATTAATAAATGTAGTAACTTTATTTAACCACATAATCCACGAAGTTCGCTCATTTCGTCAGAGTGGTGCACCAATACATGGACCTCTGACATGGAACAAAGTGTAATTATTATTTTATGATTTAACTGTAATGGTCTTTGTAGGCACTCTGAGTGGGAGTTTCTTGATATCTTCCTAAGTTTCCCTTGATATATTCCCTGGTGCAAACTTTCTTGTATTGAGTATTTTCTTTCTTGTATGAGTGTTTCATTGGCACGTTTAGTATCTCTTTCAATGTCACGTTTTCAGTTATCTCTCTCCTCAATAGTTGATTTTCCTTCGTTAAGGATGTTTGGTAATCCAAATAAGTAGGATATTAAGACAAACTGGCTATGATAGGTTTAGTCATTGGTTATTGGTCAGTGGATTTTAAAAAGATTTAATGCTATATTTTCCCAATTGCGTTTATTCCTCGTTGCTACCTGTAGCTTACAATTTTTTGAAACTACTTCGTTTTGAGTGACATTTATTTGTCGTCTTTGGTTGATTAGCATTAGTGCTTCCACATCATACTGGGGTGAAAAAACAAAAACTTGTCTTCAATTATTGTAGATGGTGCTATTTAAAATATAACACGTTTTGTTATTGAAAACTCTCAAATACATCTATATGTAGCCATTAGGTTTTATTGCTTTAAAAATAATAAATTAATGTCCTCAGTTTACTCTTTTGTAAGCTGATAGTTCAAGCATGACAAGAAGTAAACCTTAAATAACATAAATATGTATTGTTTCTAGGTCAAAGTGTTTTCTGGGTATGTTAAAGAAATAGAAGATTCCCCTCCAACAACAAAATGGGGTTCCAAAATGAACTTGGGACAGCTGTTGGCTGAATTTTCAAATTCACAATATGGAGGTAAGTAACTAGAAAGAACAATTCAGTAATTAACAACAACAATGAAATTATGTTTTACCAGGAGACGTGCTCGACATTTACATAATTCAGAGATGATGTTTGGTATTCCAAAATAATATTAGTTGTACAGTGTTAAGTCAGTGCCTCTACATACACCTCTATGACGTATCTCTATGCACATTTTTGGGGCACTCAAGTTTCGTAACAGCATGCTTGGTGCCCCTACTTTAAGTTTAACTCATTAGCAGGCAGTCCAGGAGCATCTGGAATTCCGGGAAACTCCTTGTCAATAAGCTCTTACTGGTAGCTTAAGCACAAACGGAATTAAAATCAACTAACAGTTCCTCCTTGCTACAGTTTCGGGCACCTAAACACTCCTGTATATTTTCAAAATAAAAATGTCTGTGTTGCTAAGAAACCGCGGCATAAAAGTCCATAACTTTGCTTCTACGTTGAATTTCCAATCCTTACAAATCTTAGCTTTTAAGTTAAACACACACAAATCTACTTCAAAGTTTGAGCTCGCTATGACTTATGGTAACTGAGTTAATTGTGACAATTTTTTTTCGGACAAACAAACAAAAAATTTTCTAAGGGTGAATTCGGTTTCTCTAATGTATAAGACGTAAAGGTAACTTGAAATGAGTCAGTTCTAAGCAATGTACAGAAAAAAGCTTTCTTTTATTTATATAGATTATTCAATATGACGATATTGCATTTGAAAAATTATGTTGTAAGAGTTCAGAATCAGTTCAGTAAGCTTATCAATACCTGAAGGCGAAGCTGGCTATCAATGTGGGTGTTGGAAACAAACTTATCAGTATAAACAAACCTTCTTCATTCTCAGGGGTTTGTTTGTACTCTGTAAGTGATTCCACGCACAACCTAATTTAGCTTCCATAAATGAATTATTTATAATAGGATTACTCGGTATGTTCAATCAATTTTTCCCATACCAAAAAAACCAATTAATCATTTCAAACACCAAAAATACCTTAATCTTACTAATTAATGAAAAAATACATACGTAATAATTTTATATATATATGTACATAAAAGAAATCGTAACGTTTAATTGAGAATGGTGTATTGCCAATCTTAAAAAGTATTATTAGAGTACACTAAAAGTCATCCAATGCAAGCATTCCCAAAAAACCTGGATAGAACCCTAAACTTACTGTGTGGTATTTTAAATAAAATATGTTAAAAATTGAATGTATTAATAACATACATGTTATTAAATTTGAGTTTTCGCTTATATGTAGTCGTGCATAATCTTTCACTTCTTTAGAAATACTCTTATATTGATTATTCCTATGCAAGACCATGCTAGTTTCTTCAAAATATACAAAGTTCCCTTAAATCATAACTTTATATTTTCTGTGGTAAACATTTCTAATAACTTTCTCTACACATCCGAAACATAAATCTGGTAACATATCCAAACAAACCGCTCTTCGTTTTGTAACTTTTATATTTGTGAGAATCGGTGTGATCATTTCTATCTGAATGGATCAATATTACAGTTATCATATGTTTTGGTTATAATGAATGAAGTCGTCCTGTGTTCATCATTTTGAGTTTGAAATGAATACATTTTAACCTTATTATTGGCTAAGTGGATATTGAACCGTAGTGGAGTCACTATTTAAAGATTTCAATGCTTCATTTATCACCTTTAAAGCAATATTGTCTGATTAAAAAAAAACTTTACTATAATGTCTGTTACCTATAATGAAAGATGAATAATTTAAAAAAGCTTCAAACGTGTTAATTAAAGAATTAAGAGCATTGTTATCGTCACAACACGTTAAAACCCTAAATATTGGTGTCGATGAGTTTTGGGTCACGTGTTAAATTGCTAAATACTGTTTTTCATGAACATTTAATTTAGGCAACATTATAATTAATTTACCTATAATTTGAAATCCGACTTATTCCATTTTTAAGCCAGTTGTGATTGTTTATCGTCTTTCTGTTTGACATTGTTTTTATTTCGAGGTGGCTGGATTCACAGTGTGAGTTTCTCGTTGGACGGAGATCGCTTATGTTGGGTTTCCCATGACTCAACTATCTGCCTTGTGGACATCTCTAAGTCCCTGACAGTGCATAAACTCCGCACAGAGCATCTTCCTTTTCTAAGTGTTTCTTGGGTGTCACCTCAAGCTGTCGTCGCATCGGTTTGTCTACAGTCTATTTGTTCATTTGCATAGAACTTCATGGTCATTTTTCTAACTTGTTTTTTTTTTTACTTTGTCAAGGGTCATGGTTGTTGCCCTATGCTTTATACCTTGGATGAGACTGGACAACTGCAGTTCAATTGCAAATTGGATTTATCACAGAAAAAAGAAGCAGGAGGTTTAAGGTACCAAGTCATACTCTTAAAAAAGGAAATTGAATATGTTGAAGTGGTTGAATAATTCCAGACAAGCCTGTATATCCCTGAATTCGTCCATGATGATTCACAAAATTACTGAGATCTTAATTCTAGGTCCTAGAGCAATTTCAATGCCTGTAAAAATGATCTTCATTTAATTACTTACTTTCGCTTATCAAACGAGATAAGTTTAGAAATTTTCGTTGCAAGAAGGTAGAAATTCTATTCCCTTAACAGTTGCCTTTTAAAAAAATGAAGTTCTCTGCCAGTGTCGAACTAGAGCGCGCAGACCAAGTTTATTATAAATAGTGAAGAGTTCTTTTAATTATTGTTATTTGATATATAAAAAAAGAAATTAAAGTTACTGACTATGTTGACATAAAGTATCGAAGTCAATGTTATTGAGTGACTGTTCTGCATATTCAGTTCTATTTTTACACCGTTCCTTTTATACTATAACCGCTTTTATAGAATACACTTGGCGACGGCCAGTGACTGAGATATAATAACTCCTATTGTGAGTCTAGGATCTAGAATCACACAACCTCCATTTTTGTGTTAGATTAGAAGCCCGAACCCCTGACAAGTAATATAATTTGAATAGTAAATAACGATTACTACTTTGGTTTATTTGTTGCATACACAGAGAGTATGACAGTTATTTTTCGCATTAACACTGGTTTCAATTATACAAGAACTAAATGTCCGATTTTTTTTTTTCTTGACCAGTAAAGTTTACAACCAGTGATATCCCCCCCACGATTCAAATTGCAAATGGACATTCAAACAAGCAGACACTTGATTTTTAAATATGAATAGATGTTTATAACTGGTGATTTGGTTTCGTTTGATTTTGATATCTTCTCTAATTAATTGTTTCGCTAATCGTCGAGCTTTCTAGTATCAAGTACGGTATCAATTTGATGTGTCTGTAAGTGATTAACCCTATCCAGATGGATAACTTAAATTTTATCAATTGCTCATTAAAAATATTTGATTATTTCAAATTTCTTATTCCTATAAATTAAACTCGTTTATTGCATTAGAGTAAAAGTTAGTTTAAGAGATATTTTTAATGTTGGTAAACTATTTTAAACCATCTCATTTAAATAAACCTCATTACTTTATACCTTGTTCATTATTATAATGTATCAAATAGAATGTTGTAATTCCTAAACGAACGATATCAAGATATTTACTTAATTTTTAGTGCAATGAGGAAGTTCCAGAGTTTAGATCGTCAAGCTAGAATTGAAATAAATGACACTGAACTTGAAACTATCCATCAGAATGCTATTACTTGTCTGTGTATATACAATGGTAGACCAGGAGCTGCTTCTAAAATATCCACCAGCGGTGTCGATGGTCAACTGGTTATTTGGGACCTTCAGGTTCGAAGTGCATTCTTTACATGGTTCTTTTTATTTTATTGATCAAATGAAACATAATACTGTTGTTTACAGTCTAGGAAAAATATGTTGTAACAAATTGTAGTATTCAATTGAAATATTGGAAGACAAAATTTAAAAAATATGTATAATCCAAAATAGTATCCCTTTTATCGGTCATAGATCTTTAGCGTTTCACTTTAAATAATGATGTATGATTTAAACAGTAATAGCTTAACTAATTACGCCTTACTAATGCCTTTTCTGTTAGAAACCAGTTCTACAGATTTCACATGCGAACCCATTAAACTGTTTTGCTAATGTTAATGGCTTGTTAATGTTGCATTCCTTAATTTTTGTTCATACATAACCTGCCGCATTTTCAAAAATCATCCAATAGGATAGTAAATGTCCGACTCTGACTCCTTAATGTTGAAATTCTCCAATGGTTACTTTTTATTTTCATTTTAAATGAACTTTTTAATGGTTCACTTAATATATAATTTTTGGTACTTATACTAGAAAACCTTTCATAAACCTCCCTTTCACTTGTAACCTTACATCGAAAATCTCGTTTCACATTGAAAACCCTTTACTATTTGTTTATACTCGTAATTCCCGAATCTGTTCACATTACTCAGTTTTGAGTTAAGGAAAATATAGTTGTTATGGAAAAACAATTAATTTTGAAAGAATATGAAGATTTGATGTCCTAAATACGTTATTGAAATTTTTTATTATTATGAGCTAGTTTGCATCCAAAATTGTAATTGGCGCTACAAGCCACACCGTGGCTTGTACAATACTACAAGACGGAACTTAATGAAATGTTTTGGGAGACATAGTCATTACGATATTGGGTAGAAAAGAACCGTATTGGTCTCGGGAAATACTGCATGATAGGAAATGTACTTTATGTCAAAACTGATACTAATTTCGTGATATACATTACATTAGTTTTGTATAATTTTAAGAGACAAAAAAGGAGGGCTGCTGTTAAGGTGACTTGTCGGATTTCTTCACCTTAATTTAATTAAAATCTCTAATCGCTGAAGTAATTTACTAAAATTTCATTTAAAAAAAAAACAATTCTAAACCAAACAATAAATTAAATTAATTTATTTTTCAAGTTCATTAAGTAAAGACATTACATAATTAAATTCTTGCATAATTGTTTTTTTTTTAAAATGAAATTCTAGTAAATTACTAACTTCACCGATTAGAGATTTCGATTAACTTAAGGTAAAGAAACCCGTCATCATTTTGTCTCTTAAAATTATACGAAACTAATGAAATGAGATCACAAAATTATAAAACTAAGTACACTCTACCGTACTTAATTGATACTGCATCAGAATGCATCTCTTGTTACTAGTGACATTTAATGTCATTAAAATTAAATTTAATGACATTAAAAAAGCACTTAATAAAAACTGATTGTCAAACATGTTTACTTGTAGTTAAGTTTAGTGTAAACAAGTATACATTTACTTTGTTGTTGTCTTTATATCCAGGATTTCTTTAGATCCTTAATTGCATTAAGTATAATGTAAATACTCCAATTACCTGACTGTCATTAAAAATTAAGAAATCATTTTGGTTGATTAGTTATTTGTAATTTTTAATTCATATCGTCATTGATTGAGACTGTTCAGTAGAAGTGTGTTTGTTTTCAGCCGCTTGAGAAGTCCATTGCTGCTCTGAGTTTGAGAGATATTCCCACTGCTGCATGCTGAACTTCAGATTCATTTTTTTCATTCTTAACCAGTTTTGGGTTTTGCTTATAAGCAGTAAACTACTGGTAAAATTATCGTAAAAGTATGTCACTCCATTTTGTTTTAAATACATATAGTCATGTTAGCAATTATTATTTAAATTAATTTATTAGTAACTTATTTTTTATTAGTAATTTTTTTACTCTTTTAATTAATTGAAATGTTTCAAATTATACTGTTTTATACTGCTTTATATAGGTCAAAATTTTGAAATATAACATTGTTTTTTAAAACTGGACTCTTGTTTCACTTTCCTTACAGTTTTGTTATATGTCAAAATTCTTGTATTAAAATTCCTAATAGTTTGAGCCATGGTAATGAAGATTCAATACTAAACGCCTCTTCTGAAATGCGTTACCATAACTCCATGATGAAATCAGAGAGGGCTTTTTGTGTAGAATGTCCCTATTTTTTTAGGGACAAAGTTTCACCATAAGAAAGGTCTTTATCATATTTCATCATCATATTTGTCCCTCTCTTCTAGTTATCCTAGAGTCTTTAAAATGTTACATTTGCTTCATCATGAATGGTTAGCATATACAGGAACGGAATAGTGCTTTCTTCTTCAATTTCCATGGCAAACTGTAGTTTCGGCTGTAAACCATAGAAATATTCTAATCTTGTGTCTTGACTGTCTTTTTCATGGCGAGATAAATATCACTTACAATTTTAAAGGTATCCGATGTAAAAAATGGTTGTGTTGGAAGGCTTGACCTCAACTGTTCTTGACCATCAGGTCGACCAATGTCGCGAAAACCCTGCCCATGCCAATTACATCAGTCATCTCATGGATGTTTTCTTTATACCTTATCCTACACTTACGTACATCCAGAAGCTGTATGAAATCATCTTTATTTGTTTAGTTCTTTTGTTAAAGTTTCCCATTTGTCATGTGCTACATTATGGATGAATTGTAGAGGTATTAAATAATAAAAAACTTTATAATTTTGAAACTTTATATTGAAAAACGATACTACATAAGGCAAATAAAAGTTCAGAAGTAAATTTGATGAACAAACAATTAGGTGAAAGGCACAAACTTAGGTCTCTAATTTTCGTGAACAGCATTAGAAGAGTGAGAAGAACAAGGAACCAGAAAAACCTTTTTTCCATCCAGCGCGAACACGGTGTTTCTCTTTCTTTTCTCTTGATGACGGTTTAAACGATGATTAGAGACCAAGTGAATGACTTTCAATATTTGTTTCTCAACTTTAATTCTGGACTTATATTTGTCTGATACCTTATCACTTTCCAATTATTTAAGGGTTTGTTTACATGTATCTGCTAATAACAAACTATGACTTACTAATCTGGTCTTCTCCGGATGACTATACCGTTCTAAATATCGATTGTAGTAAAAGCATCTTGCTGGTTATGTATCCTGTACTAATTTTCATTTTATATACATGTATTTATTACGTTAACTGTAATGATAGGTAATCGAAAACAGAACTACATAAAAAACAAGTTTCAACCCAGGTAAATGGCTATTATTAGTTAATCAAATTCAGTAAGTCCAAAAAAACGCTGTAATTATTCAGGAAAAATATGAATTCCAATATTTTTAAAGGTCGAAAATATTCCAAATACGTTAAAACAAGTTTGATATACTGCTACTTGTTTTATTTACAGGATACAATAAGAAATTTAATAAAACAAATATAATTAAGATTTTATAATAATAAAATTGATACCTTTAAATAGTCAATGATCACTGGTCTTGGGACGAATTTTAGCATCTTTCAAAAACTTTATACAGTGTTTGAAGGTCGACTAATTTAAGTATTGAACCATCTTCAGCCAGGGTTTTCGGTGGAAGGAAGGAAAGCTTGATACTTGGGTACAATACATGTTGAGTCACCCACTCCCAGTCGCGGTCATTCTGGATAGTAAAATAAACGTCATTCAACTTTATTTGTTTACAATTTTCGTCAAATAATTAACATTGAAGACAGTCATACAAAATGCAGGCTATACACACAAGAGTGTAAGGTATTCGAACTCAGGAGTAGTCTCAGAAACAAACGATCTTACGGTGGTTGCCAACCAGTGACCACATACTAAAATATTTACGTCAAAAAATTTTTGTGAACGCTATAAAATTTTCCTTAAGATAAAGGCAAACTTAATCTTTTAGACAGATTTTAATAAAATTTGACCGCTATAAAGTTCTTAATGTGTAAAAAAAAACGCTGTTCTTTTTAGGCAATAGTGAAGCAAGATAATAGTGCTTTATTGTACATAATGCTAAAATGCATACTAACTTTTTACAGTTGTGTCATTCCAGAACCTTGAAAATTCATAATGGGTATAAATGATACAAGTTTTGTGAATTTCGATAATTATAAGAAGTATTACAATATTATAAAAAACACATGTAAATTTCACTTGTATTCGTTCAACACCATTTTGTTAAATCTATTGAGGCCAAAATAAGTAATTTAATATAAGTGTATTTTTATCAAAGGATAAATCAATAATCAACCAAAAAAGTCATGTTTAAGGGCAAGTACAGAAAATTACATAATATTACATTGCTTAATCTTTTTTGCATTTAATTATAGGCTAATAAAATATTTCAATGAGTGTTACTAACCTTAATAATTACGAGTAGTTACGCGTTACTTGATTGATTTCATAACTGGCAACTTAAATTACTCAATCATAGGATTTAAGAACCAACGACCTCATAATTTTATTGGAATGTTTTAACAATGACTTCAAAATTGGATTCAAACCACCCAGAAGGGACACATGTAACTACTGCGACAAAGCAGACATTTCAATAAAACCTCTTACAAAACTAACTCAATTGGAAGAAGATAAAAAATTAATAATAATTAATTTATTATTTTAATTTCGATAAAGAGCGAAAACTCCACAAACATTTTTAAAATCTTTTCATGGCAATGTAAGTGAAAATAATAGCAACAATAATGATGATGAACTTGTTATAGGTTTGATTCACAACAGGATCTTCCCACTCCTAAATTGAACAGTGGAATACAATATTGTAAACGAAACGACCTACAATTTTGGTATACATAACGTCAATACGGGAACATCGACCATGTTCTAAAAAATAAATGAATCGTATAAAACTTATTTCTAATGAAGTGCAATCAGTTATTATGTGGTATTTACTCATTGTAGGGTAAAAATCTAATGAAATGGTCTCCACATATAAAAATTTTAATGATATAAACAACGCGTTTCGAACACGTAGTGTTCTTCCTCAGGAATTAACTAAAAAATACAAGCTATGTAACCAGAGAGTTACTTTGTACTATAGATAACTCTCTGGTGTCATTGTATTTTTTAGTTAATGCCTGAAGAAGAACACTGCGTGTTCGAAACGCGTTGTTTATATCATTAAAATGTTTATATGTGGAGACCATTTCATTAGATTTTTACCCTACAAAATCTTATTTTCTATTTTTTATTCACGACAATGCAAAACTTATTATATTTTAGAAAGTTTTTGCCAGTCAAATTTGAGAAAATCGAGTGTTTATGTTTTTTACAGAAAGGCGAGACAACAAAAAGTTATATTTTTTTTTCTAAAGTAAATTGTCATTATTTATAACTGTTCTCAGTAAGCATTTCTTTTGAAAAGTGTTTCATATTTTGTTCCTTTTAATAGAACAGTTTTTTCACTCAAATGGCCTTTGGTAACCTTTGGCAATTAGAAGCAACCGAATATTTACAGATTATTATCACTGTATAGTTAAAGCTAGAAATTGTTTTCTTTGATTTGACGATGGGACAAAAATGTTTTCAGAATGGTTGGGTAACCTCCATAAACTTATTAACTCCTCTTTTTCTCGCTTTATAATATAAGCATGTCCAACCTTGGTATGCTAACTTATAGGTTGTGTGTCTTCTGACTTTAGTCTGTACCTACTTATGAGATCTCAAACATTTGTAAATATATTTCACACTACATGCATTAAACCAATCTCAGATAAGTTCAGTTTCTCGACCAGTCAGTAAATACACAGTATCAAATGACAAAACAAGAATGAAATAAAATATTAATTTTCAAAGTTAATGAAAGGTTCATGTTTAATGTACCCAAGTATTTGAATCAGTCAAAAGGGAAAATGTATTTTCGGAGCGAGCATCTTTATTCTTGCAACGGAGAGATAGTGTGATTCCTGTTTTCTATTATCTTTTGGACATCTTTCATTTTTTTAGCGCAACAAAGAGAAGTCTTCTTTACCCACTCGACCATTTCTTATTAAAAGGGTTGTTTTTACCAGTACTTTAACCAGTATTAACTACTAATCAGCAGTAATTACTTAACTAACATCGTGAAGGGTTATATTTCTCACAACTATCATAGAATGGAAGTTTTTTCTTGAGCATTTTTGCACTTTAAATAGGTCCTGAGCACAGTTTATAACTGTTATAAAGATAGATCATTCCGACTTAAGACTAACACATTCAGGCGGGACCACAATTAGCAAGGGAGATCGCATTCAAAATCTTTTTATGACGTTTAGAACGCATACTTAAGTAACAATCTTTCGAACAGATCTGGATGTTAGAAACATCTTACCCAATGAAAAATATTGTTTTTTTGAAAAACTAGTTACAATTGGCAGAGCAGATAAAATACAAGTATGTATGATAAATAAAATTAAGTAAATTTACAAATATTATGACTCTCAAAAAAAGATTGTCATCATAATTTGTTTCATAAACGGAGGTTTTTAATTAGATTAAAATGCTCTCTTATGTCTTACTTCGTATAAATACACTACCTGATATTTGTCCTTAGAAATATTCGAGTAAAATCTGGCAGTCTCCAAGCAAACAGTTTTGAAACAGGGCAGTTCTGAAGACCAGTCAACATCGCATGCTAGCCTCCTCAAATAGTTCGGAAGTCTTGTTAGGTCAGGAGTATATCCCTCTATAAACACCAGATAAATAAAAAAACATGTTGACTGATTTGTTTACCATCTATTTAGAATCATTAAATTTCAAGAAGAACAGGTTTATGATACTGCCAAGTTCATAATCCTTATTATCAACATAATAGAATAAGAAAGATCTAAATTTTTAAGATTACCCTGAGAGTAAGCCCTTGGTTGTCAATGAAAGACTCATTTGCCTTGGCAGGACAGGGCTCATAAGAAATAAGTACCCCTTTTCGACAACTCTCCACTTCAAACAATTCTTACCCACTGGTAAGGGACGAGGTCTATTGTCGAAATGAACCAAATTCTACATTTATATAACGGAAAAAAGTCTGTTTACCTATGTCTACAGTCTACACTAAGCCTAATAAGTGAGGAATATCTGACAAATGACTCTCTGCTGCATGGAAATTCGAAGTTATTCCTCAATATTCTCATCGTACTCGGTAAAATTACACGTGATAAACTTCAACACCGCATTACACTGATGATAATCGCCATTCATCATCATCACGGCAGTAGATTTTTGATCAGAATATTCTTCCACAAAATTCCTTATAGTGCACAACATTTCTGTCAGTTATTTGCTGAAGAAAAATAATTTTGTATTAATGAAATTTTATTTCGAGGTGTTTAATATATAACGAACAGAACAATGTTTCATGTCCAAAGCTAAAGCTTATCCTTTTTATGATCACATAGGACTCCTATATATAGGACATCTTTCCCATTGCGGTAAACTTCTCTGGATTTCGTATTGAAGGAGGAAGGTCAGGTGATTAGCTACCTTTTCATCACAGAACCAGTATTTTTAGTAGCTTCAACCCATCAGAGTATAGTGTTTAGATCTAGAATTATGCTACAAATTAAAACCACAATTTTTATGCAACAGCAAAAAAACAGCTGGACGGCAAATCTAAGTGACAACTCAGCCAGATGTCGCGCAGGTGCATTAAAATCACCCACCGTCACACGCTGGCAGTGAAAAAGCGCACATCATATGCCTATGCAATTTCCATATTTCGGGCACAAAGTATTCAACTCAGTACATATAAAAAACATAAAAGAATTCAAAGAAATTTACCTAAAATAAGTGGAATTCCAATAAGGTAACCATCATCGATTTCTAAAGAGAAGTAATCTTGAAGCATAGGAGCTTTGGAAGATAAAAGATTGAACATTTTCACCAAGGTTTCTTCTTTGTTTTGGTTTTCATCATTCCAACCGTCATTTTCTAATCCACACTGGAGAAGGTCTTTTAGTGGCAACTTGTCCTGCATTTAATAATGTACATAATTTAAATTTTATTTTTTCAATTTGGGTTCAACAAAATTTAAATCTACCATATACTTCTCACAATTTTTGGTGCATGTATGCGTCCATAAATGACAACAATTTACATCCAATTATCATCAGGGACCCTTCTAATAACAAATATAGATAAACTTAAATAAAAAAAATCATATTTGGATCAATATTTGTTGAAAAGAAAAAGAAAGATGGTTAAGTTCAGTTAAAGATGATTAAAGTGACATTTCATGGAATTAAACGTTCTCCAGGGTAAATAACGTTGTAAGAGTTCATAACGTGTATCGTCTATTAATTCCTATGAATGAACTTCTAATGAAATTAAATATAACAACAAATCAATGAAATTGAAACGAATAAATCAAATATTGCCTGCTATTTCAGTTTTTAAATTAATGACATTTAATAAACACGTTGTGTCCTATTATAAATGTTTTATGGCTCACATACACCACAAAGCAAGGAAGGTTTCAAAAAATATATTTCTGTGGACAGTATTTGTTTAAACTGTCCTCAAAGATGTAAAATATTTTATTACAGGAATTACATCAGAAGAGTGAAACATATTAATTAGTCAATAACACATAAATCAAATTATAAAAAAAAACAGTTTTACACATATCATCAATCTTAATAATTGATTATGTAAAAGCCAAATTTATATTTTTATAATTTTTTAAAACTTCAAGTTCTATAAGTGTGACCTATAAGTTAAAATCGTTAGAATTAAACATTCAAGATAATGAACTCTGTAATGGACTATACGTTCTCAGATTCTTTCTTTGGTTTTTGCCATCAATATTTTACATATTTTACCACTTATAGTACCTTTACAGATATAGACAAGGGGACGATCCATAAAATCATCCACATAGCGCTTCGAACACATAAATAACGATAGAGGATTGGTCCATTAGTAATTAGTAACTGTAAAAAGAATGTCGCAGATAAAGTGAGATTCTTAAACAATAACTCTTCCTTCAATTTATATTACCTAATTGTTCTATCCCCAAACCTGATCAGAAATCTGTGACTTACTGAGGTACCTCCACTTGAATTCGATGTCATTTCAGTATTTCTATAGTACAAAACGGACACACTAACTAGCCAATAACATTTTCATTACAATTGGCAAAATCAAGCATCAATATCAAAATCAAGAGGTTATTATATTCATTGTTCGTTCTTTAAGATATATATTGTTAACTTATAGTAATGTTAAGTGTAAGCCACAGGAGATTCTCTGTGTTTTTTTTTTAAATGTTACTAAGAATGCAATATACGCAGAAAATTACACTAGTTATAAGTACAAAAGTCAGCAATTCCATGACATGGTTACTTCTTAGACCATTGACATGTATACTTATGTTATACATGTATGTGATGTAAAAATAATGATTTCTGATGTAAAAAAAATAAATTACCTTAAATTTTATGATTCCGAAATTGCCAAAATCATAAACCATCGTCTGGTAGAAAAAGTGTTGTCTGAAACAAGTTAAAGTTTGAGAAATATACTTCTGGAACATCACAGAAAATGTATCTCACATTTAAACAAAACAAATCAACAGTTTATGAATTAGGAATTCATTATTAGAAATTCAAAATGATTGTTATAATTCACGTACTCATATAATTTTAAGCACTTGAAAATTTAATGTTTGAAGGTGTATGGTCGAAATATTCTTTCGGTCAGACAAATCCTGTTTCAGACAAATGAAAGCAACATGTATTAAATAACTTATACAACTCAATAGTTAAGTTAATAATAACATTTGCCATAATTTCAGCAACTTTTGTTTTTGTTCGATTAATAATAAATTCAATACCACTATGAACTTGTTGATACTAATTTACTTGGTCAACATATCTGAAGGTTATAATAATTTGTATCTTTTAATTTGTTATCTTTTAAGGTATTTATTGATCCTTGCCTCAAAAATCTATCATACCAACATAAAAATATTAGTCATTTGCTCAAGACACTACGTAAACTCAAGTCAGTCTATACTTGTTTACATTTCTCGGGATTGATAAATATTTCAATTACTTTAGCTTTGAACTTGACTTCGAAATAGCATTTTAACTTTTTAAGGATATATACTTTATTGATTATATTGAAACTCGAATGAGTTAAATCTGTCTAGAGGAACATGCATTTTTGCTAGGTTACTTCTTCTTCCCTTATTTTGTTATTTTTTGAGTTACTTGTTCCTTGAATTTTGCATTAAAAATAAAATAGCAACACTATCACTTATTATCTATACTGCTTTTATAGAGAAAAGAGTGAGTGTGGGCCCTATTAGGTCTTCCTTACGTACATGCTGGATATCCACACATAACAAGTGAATAGAACTGATCGAGCACACTTATGTCAAATAAGTGGAGGAAAACGAGCTAGATCCGTGGGCTTCAAGCAGGAAGTAAACTTATTGTCCTAAAATCGTAAATTTTATCTCTTTTCTTATGTTATTTCTTTTGTATGAAGATTTGTACTTTCATTTTCCCATTAACAGTAGAAAAGAGAATACCATAATATATTACAGAGTTCGTGTACAGAAAAAAAGTTTGTTTTTGGAAAGTAGCCTATAATGGAGTATAAAGATAAAATAACAAGACCTGTATTCCTCAAATACAAATACCCAATTTTTACTTTGACCTGCATATTTCAGTCATACATGTGATCAACTTCTTAACAAACAAAAGTATGTTCTACTTACTTTTATGTGTGTACATCTTCAGATATGTTTTATTGACAACTGAATCCATTCAACATTAATGGAATGACCTGTGTGAAAAACGAAACGAAACAAACTCAAAGAATTCAACCCATCTGTTATGTAATCATCTAAATGAATTTCATAAATCACAAATCTGTAAAAAAAAAGGCGATCTCACCAAATGCTTCTGTTCATTCAGAATTCTGTTGCTCCCGCCAATTCATCTTTGCTTCTTACCAACATGATCCATCTCTATGATTCACACTCAATTAATCTCGTCTGTTTTTTCTTTTTATCGCAAATCTGTTTTATTTATTTCCCAATTCATGATTTCTTCTATTTTATGATATCAAACCTGTGACTGTAATTGTTTTTATAATATCTTGTCTATTTTAACAAAAAACTAAAATACAATACCGTTAAGTATTGAATTCAATGTTGTTTGCCTTTTAAGTTTGTAAACTGAAGTTGACGGCCAAAAATATGGCTGAAATATAGAGGTCAAAAAAAAAAAATTAAGAATTTGAGTTACTAAAATTATGAAATTGATTTTTATTATCTAATATGGATTTCTTTAAGTTAAACAGTGAATGCACTGCACTGTTATAAACAGACTATATTTTCATGGATACTTGAGAAAATCAAGTTCATTGATAAAACATATTATACGTACCCAAGTTTGCAAGTATTAAACAAGTACAAATCTGTACTATGCTGCACAACACTGTGAATTTCTGTGACACACCCAACAAATGTGTGCGACCCAATCATTTCTTTCAAAGCTAAATTGCAATTGGATTCAACCTCTTTTCGTAGCTCCAGTACACTTGTTAATTTAATATCCCTCCTAAAAACAGATAACTGTATAACATAATATCGGGATCATTAGGTGTAATATAAGTTTGTGTCTATAGCAAACATGAAACACTACTAATATTATTAATATCCATATGCACTTACTGTTAAATAATACTAACTTATTATTATTGTCATTTTTTTACTGTTCATAGCCAGATTAAGACATTATCACCCGATTAAGATATTATCGCCCTTTTTCACTTTACATTAGTAGGATCTATACTTTCTTTTTCAATATTTTCAAAAAATATATAATTTTTTGTAATCCACCCTCTGTGACAGATGCCTGTCAGATGTGATAGGATATGATTTATTATTTTATATTAAACTATTCTATCAAATCTTTTCTTCGTACTGCCTTAAAAATAATACAGGAAGTATTAAAATATCTTCAGAATAAAAAAAGTTGACTACAAAAGTGGAAAGTAATACAAAATAAAGAATTGATATTAAAGTTATCTCATTTAATTAACTTATAAAGTGAGGGAACAGTTGTATACATCACAGAAAGATAGAAAAAGTAGGCTTTTTTTATGTAGTTTTGATCCCCAAATTATGTCCTTATTTGTGTTTAGTTTCCTTAAAATATTAGAGTAGACTAATAACCGATATTGTTTCGAAATGTAAAGTGTCATGGTAAAGATCAACTCAACATGTTAACAGTATCTTGGACTTCCAATTTAAGAGTTACACTATGTAAGTTATAATCTCTTCTCAAGTCCTTGTACTTACCTCCATACATATCGTCCTTATGTTAATAAGTTTCATTGAAATTCAGAAATTTTCAGAAGTACGGTGCATGTTTTCTACACCAATTTTTTGTGATTTTTTGAACCTGAGTATCAGATTTTGTTTTACTAAGATATGATTTTTTTTCCCTTTAAGAGCAGAAGTTGTTAGGTTTCTAATTTGGCTTAACTTGTTCACCACTGAGATTCAAAAATGTAATACGATCAAAAATGTTGACAATCACTAAATACATAGTCTGAATAACATGTCCCATAAAATGTATTTGTAATAAACTTTTTTAACTAAAAAGAGACTTCTGGATGCCCTCAATAATAAATATAGGGTGATATAAAGGTCAGCATGTGTAGTAACGAAAGTTCAGTGTTACAATCTTGTTGACTACCCTTGATTTATTATGTAGAAGTTGGTCCAGTGTACCGACTCATGGAAACCCTATGATAGGTTCCGGGTCGCACGATCTCAAGCACTCGTTACTCTAAAAAATAGATTACAACCTAATCTTGGACACCCGATATAAAATCATCCAGATAAAATAACTAAAAGTGACATCCAAATTTTTAAATTAGCCACAATTTCCACTTCTAGAGTAGTATAAAAGGTGATAACCAATTTGCATGGGTATTTGAAGAAATATATTGAAACAGTAAACTTGAAATATTTCCCACAACTACAAAATATCAGTACTGAATAAAAAGATTTCACATAAACACGTGAAATAACAATCAATGATCAAACCACAATAAGAAAATGGGAAAACAAGACTAAGATCTTTCAACCGTAACAAGCGGTCTTCGTCAGAGTCAAAAAACCAACTGCTTGGGTTTTGACTCTGACGAAGACCGCTTGTTACGGTTGAAAGATCTTAGTCTTTTTTCCCATTTTGTTATTGTGGTTTGATCATTGATCAGTACTGAATATGTGAATAAGGGAAGGGGTCTCTGTTACCTTTGATTTTCGGGAGGAGGTACTGATTCTGAACTGTCCTCATGAGTCTTACTAGTCAACTGGGAAAGAAACTTTTCAATTTTCTGCTCTGAGCAATCAGTTCTAACCAAGTTCTTTTGCTGTTCGGGTTTATTCTGACTTACACCCGTTTTCTCCAAAACAGAAGACGCTAAATCTACATCAACTCCTGGTAACTTTGACTGAAAGATAAAAGGACAAAGGTCAAATAATTCCTAATAAAAAAGTAAGATATTAAAATTACAAGTGTATATAATTTGAATCATAAAAATCAATTTGTAAATAAATTAAAATACATTAATATTTTTAACGAAAGTACCTTTTCCATGATTCAATATTGCCCCAGAACAGTAAGCCCTTCTCCACACTAAGAACTACATGTCTGTAAAGTATCTTTACGATCTGTCAAACGATACGACTTGGAGGATTACAACATTTTGGATACTACCCACCCAATCACGCATATCCAGGTATTAGGTTTATCATTATTTTTCAAATATGACAAATGTATTTAGGGAACATAATACAAGTAAAATCGTTGAAATATCAAAATAGATTTTTTCTAGAATCACAATATTTTACGTAGAATAATGTAAGAACGGAGACAAATCAGAGTCTTAAGATTAAAAAGTATACTAACTACATTAGTAAGGATACCTGGGTGTAAAAGACTCTTGAAGTGTTTGCACCTAACAGTTTCTTCTCTACAGCATCACGAACTTTTTCTATTATTAAATCTTCATGAAGAAAAAGCACTTCATGTTTTGTCGGATGCACATTGACGTCAACATTCTTTGGATCCAAATTTAAACTAAGATATAAAAACGGATGGGACCCTTTAGGTAAATAGAGACTGTAAACGTTTTCTAGTGCCTTCCTTAAACCTAAAACCATAAAAATCAATATTTCTGTAATATATCGTCACTAGTTCAGTATATATTTTATATTACCTTGAGAATCAACCAATCTGTTGTTAATGAAAAGAATAAATATTTGTTTTTTTGTTGAATAGTTTACATTGGAAAAATAACCTTTCATAGAACACTTTAATAAGTCGTCATTTACATCTATTTCTAATAATTCTCTACAAAAAGAAATACAATAAATAAGATAAAAAACAAATACAATGGCACGACAGATTGACTATAAGTTATCCACCTGGCAATATTGTTTCCATATAACAGTCTAATATTATCTATATGGGAAGAATTAACAGGAGTTTTAATGTCAGACAAATTTTCTCCAAACTTTTTAAGACAAAAACTCACTGCCGGGTTATGTATTGCATACTTTCCAATCTAAAAAAGAATATTTACGTTGAAGAGTGTCATTGTATTAAAAAATTAAATGCTACACGAAAGAACAAAAAAAAACAATAAAGATATCAAATAAATCTTAGAATATGGTATCGTTATTACAGTTAATAAATAATCAACTACATGATGTATATATTACAATAAATTTATATCTATTTATAAAGAAAAAGTATTGAACTTAGAAAAATAAGAGATACCAAATAGAATTACCAAATGCTGAATTTCAGTAACGAACAACAAATAAACACAAACTCTTTTTCCAATCTCTGTTATTGCTTGAAGGATATCGTTCAATATTAAAACCAAAATCGAACATTAAACAATAAAAGCAGCAATCTTGACTTAACAATGAATCAGTGACATATCAAACCCGGCATTGGGAGACTCGACTCATGTAGGTAAATTACCATGGACAAAGTGAGTGAGTATAAAAAAAAAAATTCACAAAAGGAAAAAACTTAATATGAAGTCTTAAACTCAATTCCTAACAGTACTTGATTGAAGTGGAAGTGAGAGTGAAGTTGGATACATTCGAATCTCATGCAGTGATTGAGGTTTTTGAATTTGAGAAACATCAAAGGTAACAAACAATGTGATGATGAAAGAGACTTATGGTGATTAGGTTCTATATGACATTATGAGCACAGACTGACATCACCAGTATAACTGAAGTAACGACTCCCACTCTGGGTAACTCTATTCTGCCATTGAAGAAGACATAATTGGACAGTGGAAGTCACCATCGTGGAGTATCGACGCATAACTACTCTAAAACTAGCTCACTGAAATTTCATAATAAGAGAATAATAATACAATATTTCTAGTAACTTTTCTTTACTTCAATGAACTAAAAGTAAGTCGCGAGAGATTCTGATGTAGTTTTTTTCAACATGAGCAAATCACACTCCATACATACTCAAGTAATGGTCATGAGGGAATTCCACTAGAAGGTAATTCTGTAGAATATTAGTTTCATTTCAAGATACTTGTATCAGATGTAATTTTTCACGGTGTTAGTTAAAGAATTTTACCAAGAAATCGGTGGTTACATGACACCTCAAAACCTCTGTAACAAGACACGGTCAATTGGATGAAGAAGATATCCATATTGATATGGATACGGTGAAAAAATGAAATATATTCAAAGAATAAGTAGACAACAGGATTTCACTCCAGCCCTCTGTTGAAGGAATAGTAGATGGTGAACTTCTCGATCTAATCACTTTGGAAATACATATTTCCATTTCAATCATTGAAATATTAGAGTAATTTGCAGGTTTTTGTCAAATTTAAGTTAATTTTTTTTCTGTTCACGGTTTCTCATATCGAACTCCTCTTCTATATAACTATGATTTACCATAATTGGTGGACAGTTCATGAATAATACATACTATCATTATAAATGTTTATGATACTGATAATAATTAGTATTATTAGTATACTGATGTCCTCACCACATCTGATACTCTCGCATATTCTTCTGCGAAACTTTTAAATGCTTTTCTTCTAGTCGGAACATTATAAAATAAGTCCTCCACTGTTATTATAGTGCCTTGATTACCTGCGCAACCTTTGGGTTGACCCTGAGGTTTACCATCCTCGTAACTGGCTCTGAAAGGAAAATAGTATCTTACAAAAGTGCATTACTTTTGAACTATGTATTTCAAAATATTTAGGTAATGGTAATTGAATTACAACCTATACATAGAAATCGAAGCCTTACTACTACTACTACTAGGTTATAATCAGTAAGTGGTTCACACTAATGACAATTAAAAATGAAAAGAAAGGAATTTATGTTCATCAACGTCAAACAACAGTAAGAAATTAAAAAATGGAACTACGACCTTTCAACAAGTAACATCAGATACACAATGAATGAAGAGTCACAGGCATCCATTGTTGCTGAGAAGGACTAGTTACTTAGTCCAAAGCCCTTAGTCCCATTTCAGAATATCTTACTGAGGTTTATATGCTTATTTTTATTTCACATGTTTACTGTGAAATCTTGTTTTATATATATGTAATCAAATAGAACAAAACACTTACTATGATTGATATTAAAAGGCTTTTATTAATGTCCTCGACACCATACATATCTCTCACTTCATCTACTTTTCTGAACATCCCCTAAAGTGGAAGTGTCCTTTGAAATATCGATTACATAAAATTTGAGTAATTCTGTCCAAAATGAGTACTTAAGTACTCCTTCAAATACTTTTCATTAACTAAGTAAACTCTTTTTCAAAGCTATCAAAGTATCTACGATAGCTTCAAAACCACTCATTTGTTTTCTGGGAGGTAGATCTGTTCCTGCACTAAACCTCAATCGTTACGTATTTTTTATTATTATCATTCAGTATTTTTTTTAAACACCTCTGTTTAATTATTTTTCGTTCATAGTTCGTTTTTTAGTAATTTTTAATATTTTCCTTATTTTTAAACAGTTCTTAATGAGGGTCTCTGAGAATACATTTGGTTCTTGTAAAACACCTTCTTTTTTTTAATTTTTATCTTTTTATTTTCCTTTTCACTTAATTTAGTTATTTATTTGCCTCATACTTATTTACAATACTTTTAGCTTACTTTATATATACTTGTTTAAATCACTGTAAACATTTAGAAAAGCTTAATCCCATATTATTATGACTTGTTATAACAAACCAGTATGTTGTTACAGTATTTACGAAAAAACTGGTCGTAGAACGCATTCTATAGTAGCAAAAATAGGTAGACTAATTTAACTATAATATATCTCATATATCATATCAAGTACTATATATACATATTGAACAAACAAAATTAAATTATACTAACATATTATTTATTATCAATTGTAATTATGAAGTATAAAGTAAAAAACTTTTTTTTTAATTTATTATTTGTGATTCTAGGAACAGTTTAAGAAATTTTGGACACCCTGGAATTTGATCATTAAGACATAGAGAGGCAGAAGGATTATTAATGAATGCTTTGTTTATTTCCAAATAAACACAAAGAATAAATTACAAAAAAAGAGTTTATTTCCTCTAATTAGTGTTTCTTGCCTTCTGTATTTCAGTTACCGATTTTCAAGCATACCCGAAACATTATGAAGGGAATGATCAACCAACTCCTTATTCATAAAACTTAAAAGCTCATGTCGAGATACATAAGTAAAAAGAAACACTAGGTTTAAGTTAATGAATCTATATTCTTCCTCAATACTAACGATAATTAACTTACTAATTAAATCCATATTATTTTTAATATGACTGCTAGAAATTTCTGCAATTAATGGAATCAAAATACTAACTAACCATTTGTATAAGGCATATGAACCGAATAAATCCAATACACAATTAATCGTAGGAGAAATTATTTTCATGAGTCTTATTCAACACGTACATATATTCCAATGAAGAGGATCCAGAAAGAAATTTAGTAATTAATTGCGGTTGAGTTTCTCACAAAATGACAGTAATCTTAAATAAAAAAGAATTCCACGAAAAAATAGAAACATGTTAATTAATACAAATGTTTATTCTATGTTAAGGTTGAATCTTTCAGATAGGGTAAAATACTTCAATAAAACACGACGACAGCAGGCGAACTTCTAGTTCTAGGAAGAAAATATATTTGTAGTGAACAACTATCTTACTCAGTGAACAAATTGTGAAAAAATTATTAATATAATTATAAATAATTTGCTATTTACCTTATATTTAATAATTATAAAATTTTACTACCAATATAATATGTACTATAAATTTAAAGTTTGTTTTTTGAAGACATTTATATTATTAGAGCGGAAATAATACATTTAAATTACTAACCATTAGCGGACTAACTATAGAATGAGGGCTACGGTTAATTTTTTCCAGTTTGGAAAATGGTAACAACATACTATTTTGTTTGCTCAAAGTCATAAGAATACGAAGGAATACAAAGAATCCAAAGTTCCATTCAAAATTTTGAAATATTCAACTAATGATTTTAGTATATAAGGCCCATTTTAAGAAGCAAGTTATTAACACAATGTTTTTCACAAACATTTTATTCTGAAATAGGCACCGATTGCTTTATATTTAAACAAACAATGCAATTAAATTTGAAAAAGTAATTTAAGTAAGTGATACAATTATACCCACTTGAAGGCACAGGGTTGATCACAGGTCTTTGTCGTTATTGTTAAATGTGCAATGTGACTAATACTTGAAAGAGCTTCTCCTCTAAAACCATATGTACTTATTGAGAGCAGATCATCAAACTGGTTTAATTTACTTGTAGTAAATCTTTCACACACTATATTTAAATCTTCTTTACGAATTCCAACGCCATTATCCTGAATCTGAAACAAATTTTATTCAGTAAAATAAAAGTACAATCACTAGATTTATAACAGATGTCATAACTGTATTGCAAGTTACTTGCAGCAACTTCAGTCCTCCTTCTTTTAGAGTAATATTAATTGTTGTAGATCGCGCATCCAAACTAAAAAAAAAAACGTAAAAAAATTATATGAATCAAAAAATATATATCAAATGAAAACAGTAATATAATTTGGTTTCAATTAAATAAAAAAGGTAACCTGATAAGAGCTCTAGTCTTTTAGTGATAAAGGATAAGATCAAAAATACAATAGCACAAATGATTTGATTTGATTGTTGTACAAATTTAATATTACACTCATCCACAATCAACAGTAGGAAATTATTGAATTGACAATATTCACAGTAATAGAACGAAATTAATCATATAATTTATACAGAAAATGAGAAAATACACACTAAATCAGTATAACTATTCATTAATTGGTTAACACATTTATTTGTATTACCTGTTTTCTAATAATTCCTTCAAAGCATTTGCTGGTCTTTGTATAATTTCACCAGCAGCAATTCTATTAATAACAGCTTCATCTAATTTTTTTATTGCTAAGGGAACAGACATTTCAGAAAACTAATACAACGTTAATAACAGTCCTTTATTCTCTCAAAAAGTTGAATTAGTTATAAACAGTATATAGCGAACTGAACAAACATAATACAAACATAAAACTTCTATCAGAAGTGACAATTTACGAAATTGCCCGCCATTTTAAAACTCGATAGATTGTATCAAATCGAATGAATTAAGACTCATATCGATTTTGGAACTCAGTTTAAAACCTTACGTACATATTTAAGTTAATATGCTTTAAGTTAATAATATTAAAAAAACTATCAAATTTATAACATATTTGTATAACAACAGTAAAATTACTCAATGTTGGCATATGACTTATTTTGTAAAAATCGAATATTTATTTTGTAAAATAAATATTTGACATTTTATGTAATATTATTAATATACTAAATGAGGTTTTTATCTACTAATATAGTGACTATGGCACAAAACGGTGGATGGTTGCGCTATACTTATACAAAATAATTACTTTTTATGGCATTAAAATCACAGTTCTGCTGTATTTGTGGGTGTTCAAATGGTTTTTTCTCTATATCTCTATCAAAACCATTACAGTAAATTTTTAATTCAAATTGTTCATTATGAAGTCATCAACGATCTTTTAAAATAATGTTTCGATGGACTTCCAACTGAAAGTCTTTTAAAGTTAGGAATACAGTTTGCCTAATAATGTTAGTTAAAGATATTTCATTAAAGACAAACAAGTAGAAAACCACCATCATGACTGTAGCTGATTGGACTAGAGTAAAGTAAATATATGTTTCCTAACAATTTGTGCTTGTACTGGTGAAAATGTGTTGACCTTGCAGAGGACATAAATGAACAATGCGTTTTATAAATCGCACTTCCTTTATATTTCATTCATGTTCAAACAGTGGAATTTATGGATAGTCAAATAAAATGACAAATTTTATTCCTATTTATAAATATGTTCTATTCGAAGATATAATGAATGATTCATCAATTCAGAGCCAAAACTTCTGGTGCGAGATGCTTGAATTTAAGAATGGATTCTTTTCATCGCCTAAGTAAGAAATAAAAGTACGTAGTCAATAGAAATTTGATTCTGTACCACTTTTATTTGAAACATTACGCTTGTGAATGTCATTAAGCTCACAAACCCACAAAAAACTATGACAGTGCAATAGACTGCATCAGTTCTAATGAATTAAGATTTCTATATCTTTTGGAACTTAGTTGTAAACCTTTCGTACATAAATATAATATTTCGTAAAGTTAATAATAGTGGATATATAATGAAACAATTCCACATTCTCCTCTATGCTAGTGAGACCTGATGGTGTAAACTATATTAATCAAACAGTTGAAAAGATATTACTTTGAAAATGTATTTCTGACAAGTATCAAAATAGTGGCAATATCCAATAAAAAAATAAATCGAAAGTTAAAAGTCGTTATTTGTTGATATTTTGACAGTTACGCTAGCAGGCCCACATACTGTCTGTCTAGTCGAAGTAGTTCTAGAGTTCCTTGCCTTTCGTATCTCGAAGATGGAAGTTCGAATCTTGGTCAAGACTCTAGAATTCGAGAGTTTTCACAGAGGAAATGATAAATCTAGCAAATACTGACCGGGTTTGGTGAACATGTTTTTTTTGATATTTTTCCATGTGACTATTAAAATGAAAATATTTTTTTTCTTCTGTCACCCTGTGTAATTCTATTAAATCATCAGCTAATCAGGATTTGGTTAGTCGTCTAAGTTTAAATCAGACTCTCAAAGACGACTTGTCGATTTTATTTGAAATTCATTTCATAGGCTTACAAAATAGAGGAAATTAGAATATGATAATACATGTTAATATACAAACAGATAACTATATCATGCCCAAAGAAATAAGCATAAATAAATTGGAAAGAAATACATAAACTTGCAGAAGTAAGATTTTGCAAACAAAAACTACTGATTTTACATGATAAGATTAATAAATTAGTTTATTTGGGGCTCACACTTTAAGATATTTGATGCTCACTTGTGTATTGTTAAAGATGCTTTGCAGGCCCCCAAGACACCTGTTGGTTACAGCTCCACCTCAAAGCTGTTCTGAATATTGTTTCCCTTGCTAGGCCAGGGTCTTCTTTTCACCTCTAATTGCGCTCGGCAGGTAGAAGGTGCGTGCGGTAAACAGGTGTCCTACTCACCTCACTCCTTCAAGTATCCGTCTTTTAAAATTCAACACAATCTCCTCTGTCTATTCCTCTCTATAACACCCTGTGTCTTTATTATTTTGTATTTCTTACTCTTTCTTTGAAAATTATTTCAGTATTAGTTTACTATAAACCAGTTATAAGAATTTTTGCAAAAAGAATAATTTTTGGTATTTAATAATCATAATAGCAGTTAAATTACAATCAATAAATAATATTTTACAGATATTTATTAATACAACGAAACTTACATTGTCTCTATATACTACTATTAACTATTATATATTTAGTATAGTAGCATTTCTCATTTCATTCGATTTAATCAGAAAAATTGATACAGGAGCATCAGGACTAGAAATAATCGTATTCAAATATTCAGTAAAACTCAAAAGTATCGATAGATAAAATGAATGATTTAGAGTTATCAAAGTAGAATGTACCTTTAGATATCATAAGTATATTTCGAGATATTTCAAAAAAAAAGTGAAGGTCTTTAGTAAATCTCTTTTCATTTGTAAAATATACAAAAATAATCCATTATTATAGTAAATTTATTTCGATAAAATTATGTGCAAATATTTTTAATTTAATTTGTTCTCAAACACCTACACGTAGAGGACTTTCAGCTGTAATGCTGTTCTGAAGGAAAGTGTGACTCATGAGCGTGATATGAGTGTGATAATGTCACAACATTGCACGGGTGCTCGTTATCGGCTTGGCTCTACATTTGGAGTCTTGAAGCTTGCCTTACTCAAGTCTATTAGAGCAGGATCTGTAACAAGTACCTTATACTATACTCGACAACTTTACCTTCTCACTGAGTGACTGCATGCACTCGATTTGCACTCTCCCACATTGAAAATTTGGAGTTATGGCTAAGATTCAAAGCAGCAATGTTCAGGACAAACGTTACACATCCTTCCAAATTACGACAGCTCCAAAGCAAAATACATGTATATTCATTTAAAGTGTGGTAAAGGAAAGAAATTAAAGATTTAACGAACATTTGTCTAGCCTCATGGGTGGTCTACAAACTCATTAATCTAAAGGCAGATTAATATCTGCCTTCACCAGTTCAGATTTACAATGAAAGCTGAATCGCTTGTAGCGGCAACACTGACGCAAGTCAGTAAGAACCAGCTGTTCTTAAGAACCAGTTGTTGTCGCCATCTTGACCTGGTTGGAAGCGTCTCTCCCTGTTCTCTCGATCAACTCGCCATGCCTTGTGTTTCTTCGCCACTTCTTAATTCGATTCTACATTTCATCGCACGCCTTGCCATCTGCTCAGCAGTACGGAGGATCTGACCGGAAATTTGCAATAGACAGAGACTTTGTGTATTATGTGGGGACCCATGTAGTGAAGTATATTAAAGTGTTCTATTGTCAACATGTACACAAAACATAATAAACAGTTATCAGTGCACCCCACACGCTGTTTAATAACTTTGTTTTAAAATGTTTATTTGACTCAACGAACCAAATAATACTAGCTAGCAACTTTCGTATCAATCATATTTACAGATAAGTAATATTTATGAAAATATAGTACACTGGTATTTCATTGAAGTTTTATTTTTATTATTTTTGGTAAGTGCAGTTTTTTTTTACTGTTGTTTCTATTTTCAACATAGATTTGAGAATCTCAGTATTTAGATGATCTTAATATACTTTTCAAATAGATGAATTTTAAAGATTGCAACTTCAAATAGAGAATTATGCAGATATGATAATTATTTTTTAATTGATGATATTGATGAGAAGTAGGTAGATTCAAAAATCATCTGTCTTAGTCGAGCAGGCCTGTTGAAGCAGATCGCTGATCGTGAAATGTATTTTGTATAAGTCGTCTTCGAAGAAGCGCACTCAAGCATCCGAGAGCCCAGCTGCACTAAACTATACTGAAGCACACTATGCATACGCCATATTTGCTAACATAAAAGATATTTGAATGGAATTCGCACTGCTGTGAATGGAGACACAAGAGGATGTAATTTTACCACATATTAAGAGTAATTCTGCCCACTCTCAGGAAAAGGTATAATTAACGGAAACGACGTAACAAACAGACGGACAGTTTACTTTTCGGATGGACCATTAGAGCTCATAATCATTCTATTTCGACAAAATTTGAACTGACTATTACAGCATCATTCTAAAAAGGGGATATTTAGCACTGCAAAATCTTTTTAATGCGATGAATGGAGATGTCTAGTAACAAATTGTAGACATTACTTAAAGAACTATGACTATTGACTAAATTATCGTCATAACTGAAAATAAATGGTGGATGCTAGATTAACATGATGCCCGCATTCATGTTTAATGTAGTGTTCCGATTTGATTACGAAGGTTAGCGCTTGGGTATCGTTCACTTGAGTGGGTGCACCCGGTATGTAGTTGACTAACGGTTAGTAGGTGCTGAATCATAAATGATCTTCTCTTACATCTTTTCAACTAGAAAACGCCTGAAATCTATAAGTGCTGGCCTTGAATGAAATAAAATAGTAAATCAATAAATTAAATTGACTACCTATAAATTTGATAATACATTCACTACAGTCATAGTAGAGTTGATTACAGACCTTAAGAGATTTGTATTTGGAAAACTTTTGGATAAAAAAAAATAATTCTATTTTCTTGTTTGAAACCCAATTGATAATGAATTGATAGCTTGCCAAAGAACACACATATCCCACTGTTTTTTTGTTATACAACTTTTTTGTAAATAACTGTTACATGCTTATGCAAGGCAACAAACACATATGATCAAAAAATATTATCAAATCAACAAGTAGTAGCTATAAATGAAATGTAAGAGAATTATATTTATGCATTTAACAATGACAGCACTAATACAAGAACCTTCTAGAAGAGTTTCACTTTAAACAAACATCACGGCGGAAATTTTCCACTTACCACTCTAACTACTTCAATTAGCACAAATTTAATAACAAGCCAAATACAGTTTGCAATCCTAAGTTATTTTCATTTTGCGAATAAAATCTTTATTTTATCGTAATTAGTTGTAAATCATTCTGAAATGCAAATGACGATTGATTGTATGATTAAGCATCAGCCACCTCTTCGGTTTGCACAAGTCAACAAAACAAATATATCTTTACTACAATATAATACAATAATGTTAATACAACTTTTTTAAACATTTATATTTTCTCAATTTTTACATTGTATATGTAAAGTATTAGTGATCATGAAAAAAATTGACGTCGAGATTTTGACGGATTTACATGTTTTGAGGTACACCAAATTATGTCTTTTATGTTGATTTTTTCATGATACTGTGCATATATGTATGTATATATATATATATATATATATATATATATAGGTGTATAATGTAATCGGGATTCGGTCAATTTTCCAGGATCAAAATCAAACTCTCAATGCCGACGTTTCGGTTTTATTTAAAACCTTTTTCATAGGCCTACAAACAAAGGATGACAAGAAATCATATATAAACATCAACATATAACTAACATCAAAATGGAATATTACAGTTGTGAAAAAACAAAAATATATATACAAGTAGAAGTAATAGAAAAGCAATAAACATTTTTATGAACTTACAGAAGTCAGAATTTTTGAATTAGAAAAATGATGAAATTTACATTATATAAAATGAAGTAACAATAGATAGTTAGTGAACTAACATCTTAACTGGTCAAAAACTTGGACCAGACTAACTAAGTTTGATTTTGATCCTGGAAAATTGACCGAATCCCGATCGGCATTGAGAGTTTGATTTTGATCCTGGAAAATTGACCGAATCCCGATTACATTATACACCTATTCTATCCAACGGTTGATATATTATTGAATTTTTATATATATATATATATATATATATATATATATACACGAGTTCAAAATTCAAGAAGACTAACACACAGAGTAAGGAAACACACTTACAGACTCAAATTTTCGGGTAATCCGTCTTCAGGAGGAAAGAGAAAGGGAGACCATGCACGTTGTCTATAAGTGTGTTTCCTTACTCTGTGTGTTACTCTTCTTGAATTTTGAACTCGTATTGTGTCCAGTTTGGATCGTGTTTTGTTTCATTAAGTGTATGTGTCCAAACTTCATCCCATAATATTTTGATGGATGAAATTCATACCTTACACAAATATGGTGCGTAGGAGTCCGATGGTATTCAAGCCCTCAGTTTATTCATTTTAATAACACATTAAAATGATCATGAATTCACGTTTCTTATAAACAATAAAATTATTATAGCCACATTAAATAAAGCAAAACAGTTGGCTGTTAACAAGTCTGATATTATACTTCATCAAAGCAAAGTGTAGGAAACTCCAGATTTTTTATCTTTAATTTATAATAGATTTCTCTATTCAACATACTATAACAACTTACAAAAGAAAAACAAACAAACTAACAAAAGAACAAAAATATACCAATCTATTAAATTGAATAATTTTCTAAAATTTCTTTTGAAATAGCTTCCTTTTTGTTCAAGGACATCTCTCATCTTATTTCAGTTAATTTTGTTAAAAAATTACTATAATAGCCATAAATTACAAAATCTTCCCACTGTGGGACAGATGTGTCAAGTTCATCTCCACATATGCTATAGGTCTATCTCTTGTTTAGTACTATTCTCCAGCACCTATTCCGTGGTCATTTGGCCCTTGTGTGAATGTTCAGTCACACAAGGTAGCATGGTCAAGGCACTCCAGGCTACTTGAACACTATACGATGCGACAATTGAGATTTGAGGTAAATAAAAAGAGTTATTTCTTTGTTATTTCTTTTTCTTTAATTAACACTATGTAGGTACTTACTTTCGCTTTTTATTTCATATTTCTGAATACGGTAGATTTTTTGTTCTCATTCCACTATGAATGAATTCTAAATATAGTGGTCCATTTATCATAATATGTAGTACATTTGCCCATCTCTCTCAGCTCAGGTCAACAAACCATTTTTGTGTTTTTGCCTCAGAAATTTGTTTATGATGATTGCAGAATAGTAGTATGTGAGTCTGTTCACATATGTCTGCTGTCATTGGTAAAAATATTCTAAGAAATACAATTTTTGCCACATTCAATAAATAAAATTCTGGAGTGTCTACACTCAACTTTAATATAGTAAGCATATTATCAAACTAGTTGACAATGGATTGAGTTTTTGTCTAATTTTAATGTTGCTATCATGATTAAGATATATCATGCCCTCTGGTAAGGAAGCATCAAACTTCTGTTCCCATTTTGTTCTATGGTACCTATAACAATTTCATAAATTATAATAAACTTGAACAGGTTGGTCTAGAACAATCAGACATTTAATTATCATTACAATTAAACTGAGGGCCGAAGTAACAAGGCAGATGTTCTTGACCAAAAATGTAGCTCCTTTCACAATGAAGAAAAAAAACAGGAAGTAAATTTAATAGATGGGTATGTTTTTGTTCATTTGTTAGTTGTTATATTAAACACACAAATAGATTATAAATTAATGATAAAAAATTGAGAGCATACATATGTTTAAGTTCGTGCACACTGCTGCCATATCTGCCCTGTTGACCTTCCACTTAATTGTTTTTAAAATCAGCTTTAGATTTTAATCTAGGACGTCTATTGAACTTCAATATTATCTTGCACTTCTATTGCCATACTTGTGGTTTAGCAAAAACCTACATTCTCCTCTAGACGTCCCGTCACCTGGGCAGGTCATCATGTAGAATCTAATCGCTGTCCTTACAAGCACTGTTTTTTTTCACTCTGCAACAATAAATCTTGTAATATAATAATAAAATAAATTATAATAATTTGTTTTAAAACTTCTAAACTATGGATAATCAGACAGAAACAACTAAAATTCATAAGTCTGGAGTATTGCATGGCATTTCAAATAATGCCCATTAACGATTTCAAAAAGTGATAGTCCCTCCAGTCTGATACATGGAATTCCCCCCTTAATCATCTAGCTTAATCCTTAAGAACTTCTAACCTCATTTATCTAAGAATAGCAAGTTTCACAGTTAATTCTAAGAAATTTCCATACTCCACAAGCATGCTGATTTTCAACAAGTTCGTATGCTACGAAAATAAATGCAAATCTACCTATTGGTGATACAGAGAGTACTGAAATAATTGTAAAACATTTTTTCAAAAAGTAATGCTACGACCCACTTTCATTGTAATATTGTCATTTTCACGCCTGTGAGTGGCATTGAAGAGGAGCAGTGATAGAAGAAGTAGAACATTTGATAACTTTAATAGGAGCAACATCAAGTCAGTCTTATCAAGTTACCAAACAAAACGAATCTTCACCATACACCAGTTACGGAGCATTCAGATGCCCTTGGACAGTAACCACATGATAAAGATTGTGAGTAACTGCAAGACGTAAAGAAGTTTGTATACACGACTCTGGCATTAGGTACCAAGGAAGTTCTTATTGTCCAAGAAATGGGAGTTTTTCCTGTGCTGAATCTTAACTCAAAGACTGGAGTTTGATTAAAGTCCTGTCATCTCTATTTTCCGGCTATACAATGTTCATTAGCATTTCGGGGAGGGTCTCAAGCTGACTGCACTTGAGTAACAAACACACGGTCAAGTAGGAGATGATCCTTCTACCAGACTGGTAAAGAACAACAGAGACAAATTTAAAATCTATTATCCTAACACAAGAGCTAAAGACTAATTCATTCTACTAACGAAAGAGATGAAATATCAAGAATTGATGATGAAATATAATAATGATGAAGATCCGATGATGAAACGTCAGATGATTTTCTTTCGCATGATTAAAGGTCATGTGAAAATGTGTTTGGGTGATAACTGACTAATGATAAAAAGTCACGAGACACTATACATTACTAAAGATAACACTCATTGAAATATTTGCTTGGGTTGAAATAGCTTTTGGGCCGTAGATTAATGAGGATTCTAGAATTTATTTTCTTTTTGGACAATGTGCGAGTGGGAGAGGAGGGGAGTAAAAAAGTTTGTGGCCATCAAATTTCCGAAATATTTCACTAAACCTACATTTCCTGAACTATCGTAAGGTTTTTTATTTCAAAAGACAAATTGTCCTTCTTTTTGTATTTTGTATGTTATTCTTTATTTCGTCATAAACGTCTTTCTGACTTTTACATTTAACTTTTATTTTATCTTTAACAAGATCAATTAATCTGCTGAGCAACATTCGCGTTGTTTCGTTTGCCATAAGATTTTAAAGCAATGTTCTTTCATTTCTAGGAGAGTATTTATACAACAGGCACCAGGCGTGTAGACGTCATCAGATACCTTCTTTTCGTTGTTAGTGACCCACTCGCTTCAGGCGAGTTTTGCTGTTATTCAATATCTCGGTTACAAGGCTTGCTTATTTGTTCCTATCGTCCTAATGGTAGAATCTATTGGCTGTCTCAAGGATTCATGTTGACTCATATCATTCTGTCTTTCTTTGCAAATATACTCTGACCTTGAGATTTAGCACTTTATTAATGCATACCGTTGATTCAGCAAATATGATAAAATCAATAGTTCCAAATAGTCATTTCAGAATAATTCAATATATTTCTATACTGAGACGTATTTCTTAGGGGTTTTTAGTTGCAAACCTTTTTTGACAGAAGGCTTAAGACATATTCATGTAGTTTTACTGTCGTTAATTGATTCATATACTTTAATGGATGTGAATCCTAGCAGAGGTGCCCGTCTTTGACGGATTTTTTACAAAAAATCAAACATGATACGTGGTATTTTAGAAAAATTATAGAATAGGAAAAAATATATTTATTAGCCAGTGTTAAGTAAGTGCATCTGCATACATTACATTAGTTTTCTGTCCTTTAGGTGCACGGAAGAAGAGAGAGTTGGAACCTCTGACTCTTGAGCAAGCAACATACAGTTGACCACATGAGAAACACTTGATCTTATTCATTTCAATTCTTCCCGTAGACAGAGTTTGGCCTTGCGTCTTATTTACTTATTTACGCGTCTTTATACAGCCAGTTATTCTGGCTTTGAACTTCGGAAACACCTTGTCAATTATCTCTTTCTGGTAGCTTAAATGCAAATGAAATTGAAATCAACTAACAATATCTACTTTGCTATACCTATATATTTTCAAAATAAACATGTCTGTGAAGTTGGCCAAAGACAGCTTTAAAGTCCATAACCTCACTTCTATGTTGAACTTTCAATCTATTCAAAGCTAAGTTAAACATACACAAACCTACTTTCAAAGTTTCAGCTCGTTATGCTTTATGGTGGCTGAGTTTACTTGTGACAAAATTTTGCGGACAAACCAAAACACCGTGAGACAGACATTTTTCTAAAGGTAGATTCGGTTTCTCTAATGTATGAAACGTAAAGAAAACTTAAAATGAGTCAGTTCTAAGCAATGTACAGACAAAAGCTTTCTTTTATTTATATAGATAACCTCAAAATTCTATCACAGATTTCACAGAACCATTTTATACCATTAAATAAATTTTAACAAAACACACATCGTGTCTACAGCTGAGGTAGATCAATCTACTTTGATTACATCAGCTCCCCTATGAAGTTCATTCAATGTTTTTTCGAGATATAAATCTAGTTTACATAACGCTGTTGACTCCTCTCAATGTGACAAAATTAAAACTGTAATATTATGTTTGAAAACAAACATAAATTATTGTTCACATTTCCTCAATTCTGTTTTACTCTAAAAAAAAAAGTATAGTATACAAGAACAAATTTGTGAAACATTTAGAAAAATTTACACGTTTTGAGGCCTCCTGAGTCCATGTTTTAATTGTTTTTTTCTTGATGTGTGGTTGTGTAGGCTGTTTCGTATTCAAATCGTTAAGATACGCTGCAGATCAGGGTTTCTTACAAATCTGAAGGAATTTAAAACATCTGTTCTCATAGGTATGGACATTAAAATTTGTAATTTTAATATCTAAATATAAGCATTGAATGCACAAAGTTCATGAATTTTGAATCATTGTAGAGGTAATATTATAGGACCAAAAAAGACACTTTAAGTTGCTCCTATATTCAATTGCCAGATTTGGTCACTATAATTTTATTAAAATCTCTTGTATCAATATTATCTCGACAAAGAAAATTTATTTATTCCTAAAGAGGTGGTATGTTCGATGTTTTATATAAAAAATATTATTTCAATGAAGGAAATGAAAAGTAATGTCATTTTTAACCTACTTTGTGCATATGTCTTTCTTTTCAGTAACATTGTCAGAATAATAATGTTTGTAATTCTTATGGATTTATTTACCTAGAGTGCAGTTTTAACTGACCATAAAGATAAGGATTCACATATTGAAGGAAAAGTATGATCTATGGTGGAGGAGTCACATATGAGATGCCTGGGACTCCGATTATGATCTACTTAAACCAGTTGTTTATTTTTTCCCCGCAAGTAAGATTCTAATGTTTCAATTACTTTGAATGATTTCAAAATGCTTCTAAGTACAGGTAGGATGAATGATTTTACAATGGTAGATTTAATACATTATTTCAAGCGGTGGTTGAGAAGCAGGGTGATGTCAGGAGCATTGCAGGCACCGAGAGGAGTATAGCAAACGACCAAGACATGCTCTTGAGCACGATGAAGAAAGAAGTAAGTTGGTATTTAAATGCAAGCAGGGTGTACGTATTCGCAATATGACTCGTACACCCGGCAGTCCTCAGGCTCTTGCATTCCCAATTACTGCTTGCTTGCGTCACCTATCTCACATAACATAACCTGCTTGATAACCCGATTTTATAATTTTCTTTTAAATATAACCTAAAAAGTACACTTCTATTTCATAAAACATTTTTTGCCTACAGACTTGTTTTAAAAATATTAGCATAATGGTAAATGTCACAATAACTGAGTTTAAACCACGGAATATCACAAGCTTATTATGGGTAAACATTTTTTACAAAAACTGAATGAAATACTTTAAATTACTAAGTACTTATGATATTAGTTACTTATTATATAATAATAATTTGGTACTTATTATTATTTTTTATTAAAATATTAATAAACATAGAATTAATAGAAAGCCATTAGATGTTGCTAAGAAATAACTGTTAGTTTAATTTATGATTAGTCCTAAAATGTTGCCATAAGATGAATTCTAGCTGGATAAATATAGTTTGGATATAACGATTAATGCAAAGAGATAGGTAAGTTTAGGCCAACTCCCCAGAGTAGGCCAGGCCAGTGCGCTTAAGAATTCAGCACGTTTATAGAATGTCAATCTTTTTAAATCAACAATAATTTTTATTAACAATTTCAACATATTTTTGTGTTTTGTAATTATTTAAATAATTATCTTGGTTTTATTGTTAAAATAATAAGACATTCCGAAAAGTAATATTTCAGGTTTTTTTCTCTTATATTCCACGTCAGGTAAGAGTTGTTATGTTTGTTGTCCAGTGTTGTTGAATGAGAGGCATTTAGTGCTTCTTCAATGAACACTCGACTTGGCACAAGTGAAGAGGGGGCATGACTTAGAAAAGCAGGTATGACAGACCTCTCAATGTTTGACCTTCGCCACCACTCCAGAGGCAACAAACATTTCCTCAACGACAGGGAAACTTTTCTTTCAATATTGTTAGTTCAACAGAGTTTGATATAAGTTAAGTCAAAATTTTTTGACAAAGTTTTACTCTCTATGTGTGTAGTTCTCGAACGGTTTTGAGAACAAACGAGTATCAACGAACATATCAAATGTATTAGAATATATCAAAGGTTAAATCAAACATATCAACTTTAAATATTAATAATTATTATAATAATTTAGTGCTGCTGGAATTAACTTTTGTCAACTTATATTTGTGTTTGTTTCACAGTTGGGAAGCCAGGGCGTGCTCCTAGTTCATTGATAATATTCCTAATATATGGTCTCTACATTTCGCCTCTGTCTCGTAATATTTATTTGAATAATAAATTTACATTAATAAATATCCATCAATAGTATACTTTTTTTTATTGTTTAAATCGATCCCCTAGCGGGTGATGACGTCAGCCGTTTGCCGGCTTTTTGTTTGATCGGTGATTCTACAGATTCTACATTGGGAGTCCTAAATTTTGCCTAACTCTAGTGCATTTCGAGTAGCGATCTTTAACGAGTACCTGACATCGTACAGGCTCGGGACCGACGGCTTAACGTCCTCTCCGAGGGACGACGTACTCAGATTTATTAAAGCCGCGATCTACTCTTATTTCACCCTCCATCCGTTCACAATAATACTGCAATTATTTACTGCAACTGATTTAGTCCGGTAGAATTAAATTGACTGAAAATTGGCACAATTGACTTTGAAACAAGGCTTGTTTTAGTCTTAATACATGGAAATAGTGTTGGATGATCTCGTTACTAGGCGAAGGAGGTGCGTGCATAAGAAGAGGCTAAGCAGGTATTTGAGCAGAGTGTTGAGGACTTTGTGACTCCAGGTCACAGAGTGGTTGTTTGACTTGTGCTGTGGTCCTCTCGAAAATATACTTCTTGCGATCACTAACGCAATATTTTACGTTAATACGTAAATATCACTAACACTTTTACGAGACTTAAAAGGAAAATATGAAATAGTACTGTAATCTTTGCAGAGTACAGATCACATCTTCAGAGGATGATGACTTCAGATCATTTCTTAAAAGAGAGACAAGCTAATGTGGAGAGGTCATAATTATTTTGGTCTCTGAAAATTAATTATGGTTTAGAACCAATTGATACTGAAGATAGATTAGTGTAATTTCCTTTATCAAAAAGCACGAGTGTTAATGGCATAACAAGTTAATCTAGAATAGTAATTAAGAAAGAGTGGTAATGATTTTGTTAGTAGTGTACATTGAGATTCAGAATAGGCTCTGTTAATGACTTAGTGTTAATAATGGCGTGGTCTATAATATGTTTCAATACAACGTACAAGGAAACACATTGATTCTAGCCAAACCCATTCTAGCGTTCGGATCACAGCCATCTTGAGGCGAATAGTTACAGGAACACACACGAATTCTGACCATGTCCATCCCCTGGCATGGAGTCGATTTAGTGTCCAACCCATAGGGACTCACCTAATTCACTACTGGGGGCACTTAGTTATGCTTTTGCTTCTAACCGAAGGGCGTTAGCTAATGTTAATCTATTCCGTCCGTTGTTCAGTGGCACGATATGACTTAGCAAGGCGTCTCTTGGGAATCAGAGTCACCCCACATCAGTAGGGAGACCCTGAAGCCTTGGCTGCCTTATCTAATAGATTATAGAAACGTATTACAATCATTTGTAATTTGGCTCAGAGAGGTAGTACAGGGATTTATGACGGAGGCGTTCGTTCTCACTGACACTTTTGATAGAGATGCTGCAAAGAAAGTGCCAACTCTCAAAGATGTTAACATGTAATATAATTGAACATTCACGGAACCATATAACATAATAATACAATATCCGTTTAACAATAAATTTTCTTACAGTTGTAATACTGTTTATCGATATAATTTATTAATATTATATCTGAAAAGTATTTTTCCATTTCCATTGATTGTTACTTTCTTGTTTGTAAGAATTTACATTTTTTGAACTAGAAACGATCAGTTTCTAAAAATAAGGTATCAACTATACTCTCTATTCTTACCTTTTTAATATTGATTTCTTCAAATTAAACAAAGTAAGGAAAAATAAATGATTAATAATAATTAATTAATGGCATATTTAGAGGAAGAGGGATGGGAAGCATTTGAAATGCCCTGGACAACCTCGTTGCTGGAAAAGGTACTGTGTGGTATAATTTAAAGAAATCCATTCACAACAGCAACACATCGATTAGTACTAAAGAAAAAAGAAAAACTAATTTCAAATTTTAAATAGTAATTATGCAGGGACATCCGTCTTCAAATAAATCAATTCAGGAAGATAAAACCAATCAAATAGAAGTAAAAAGGTAGCTACAAAGGTTTTCTACATTACCACATAATGTAATGTAGGAAACATAAAAGATGTCAGACATCATAAAAACAAAAAATTAACTTCAAATATTAATCATAATTATTTAATTTTATTTAATTTTTTTTAGTAAATTTAATTTTAAATTATGTGAATGGTTATGTAATTTTTTAAATTAATATCTTGAAAAAAGAAAATTTTAATTTGTTAATTGGTTATTACTGTAAAATAAAATAAGATTTTATCTAATGAATTAGGTATATTGAACGCTGAGATTACAATAAGTAAATCCAAATGAAACAGGTGGAAGTTATAGTTCCTTTTTTGTGTAATATTTCTTCTCGCAGTAACCAAATTGATGGAATTTATAAACAATTACTCGCTTAAAGACAATGGTAAATGAAAAATTCAAGTCTCTTTAGTATCAAAAAAAGAGGAAAAAATCTTACTTGTTTTTATACAAAGAATCCTTTCTGTGAATGCCAATTTTCCTATCATGAAAGAATGTTTTATCGACGATGAACAATAGAGCCCTTTCAAGAAGAACGGCTGTAGATTTGATAGAAGTCATTGAGATGTGTGGACTTGTGGAGTGCAGTGTGTTTTACACCCCTTAATCATCATAGGATCTGACAAAGAAATATCAAAAATGGACTCAAGAGACTTAAAAAAGTGGAAGCTTTTCGAAATCTCATGATGATTATACTCATAGTTTAGTTATAGCAAATTAAAAATGAGATCTATAAAAACTAATTTATTGAAATGATAAATTACGATGACGAGCTTTAAAGTAAAAAAAAAACTGGGAAAGTGACTTAGAAATGAGTGAGGATTACCACAGTCAAGCAAACAGGTCAGGGGACCTCAATATGATTATTGAGTTTTGACGTTATATAAATATTTAGGACATTGCAAAAATACCTGTACTAAAAGCATAAAGTATGTGCTGAGAGCGGACGGAAGTAGGGCAATGGCAAGAGTGCAGGCCGACAGGAACAAGGTCAGAGTGGCGAAGACACCAGTGGAGACAAGACTGCCCTGCACCGCCAGTCTGCTCAGTCAGTCCCGCCCGCCCGTCGCGCCATGACCCCCCTCAGTGTCTGCTGCCTTGCTCTCCACCTCACGCTCGTCCTCTCCCTTCAAGGTACCCTCTTCAAATCATTATTTCCTATTCTCAAACACCGTATCTTTCTATATCAACATAATACTACAAAGCAACAATTTGCAAAATTCTACTTTTTTTTAAGTCATTAATAAGAAAAAAAACTTACACAACATAGTAATTTCTCAATTGCACTTTTATTATTAATTTATACTTAAAATTCATGAAAAACATAATTAATAATTATGAAGAAGCAATACTATATTTGCAAAGCCCACTCTTACAGGTTTTCATTTCAGTCGTGTTCTAGAGTTGGAGTTATTTGCTGTTTGGTGCCCCTACTAGTCATGTCCCAGTAGTATTCCTCCAATCTCTATTTGGTATTAATAAATATATCATTTAAACTCAAATCCTACATTTATTTCTTATTTTTTGAATATATCATACGTAAAGAAAATTACCATACAATCATATCAGCACTGATCAAATGAAATAAGTTAGAAAAGCCTGCTAATAGAGATTCAACATGCATACAATACCCGAAATACAGTTGGCATCCTGTCCGAAACTACAAGCACAACTATCTCTAGTTATCGTTAATAGAAATAAGCTTAATTTAAGCGTGATTCGCTTCAATGGGATATTATTCTGAAACATTAGAATATGGAAATCACTCTAAACAAATTTCATTCAATTCATGCATACCCTACAATTTATTAAAAACAAAAGGAATGCTTAAAGTATACATTCTGTGTTTCCCCTTTCTAGTGAGTGTAAAAGGAATACATAAAGAATACATTCTGTGTTTCCCCTTTCTAATGAGTGTAAAAGGAATACATAAAGAATACATTCTGTGTTTCCCCTTTCTAATGAGTGAAAGTGAAGAATTAAATGAATGAAGATACTTATTCAGCTTCCTTAAGCTTAATGTCAAGATACACATTTTCATTAATTATAAGTGTAGTAATTATGAAAAAAATTCAGTTTGAAGATTTCAACGGAATTACGCCTTTTAACATCCCTTAAAATTATTGTTGATATTTCTACTGGGAAGTGCAAATTATTAGAAGTGATCATATTTTCAAGAATTGAAACAATGGTTATTGGAAGATAGTTGATCACAAAAGTTCTGAACTATTCACATCATTTGGATTTAATTTGTCCATAATAAATGAATCAAATGAAATAATTATTTGCGATGTCTTCAGTTATCAAGAATAATTCCCTCTTTTCATCAGGTGTATATCTTAGAATGAAATTTATATTTTCTCGATGTATATTATTATTAACAGTCTAACACCCTTAGCTACGCCGACGTATACAATAATATTTTGGCACTTATATATATATATATATATTATATATATATATATATATATATATATATCAAAAACACAAGGACGAACATAGGTTATAAAAAACTTCACATTTTGAAACGATTTTAATGAAACTTTTTGCAAAAGAAAATGAACAACCTAAACAATTCGCCTCTCCTTTCAAATGATGCATTTTAAGATATACTTACATGATTCTTTAAAACACAAGAAAAATATTTTTCCTGGCATTATTCTAATGAATTATATTTTTTATACTACTTGTGAATAGCACTTTTAGGTTTTATCCCAAAAGACGTATTTATCATTTATATATCTAACCGCAAAATAATAAATATGTTTATATCCATGCTTTATATCCTTTACATTTTTTCTTGCTCATCATGTGTTCGTATTTTATCATATTTTCTATTTAATTAAGGTTAAAAGTTTTTAATGAGAAATCTGTTGCTGTATATTTTTAGGTAGTTTTTTTCATATCAGGTTCATATTTCGTAGTCATTCGTTTAAAGCAGTTCCCAGTTAATTCCCTGTCAATTCTATAGGATATTTTACAAAACTCTTTAAAGTATATAATTTTTTACAGGAATATGTGAACCTAAACATCGTTGAAAGACCATTAGTTAACTAGTTTGTTCATTGATATAAAATTATTTGGTAAACAATTGTATAGTTTCATATATTTTTAAGTTTTCTGTGGGATCAATGTTATTTGCACTCCTTTCACACAGTTTTCCTTCTATTTCAGAAATCAAGTCTTTAAGTTTTGTTTTCCCGTATGGCTCAGAAAACAAGCCATACCGTTTGACGGATCTGAATTAGAATATACCAAAAAATAAAGCATTACTGGGGAATTAGTTGAGATTTCAACTCATTGGGAATGTTTTCAAAATTAGTTTAACCAAAGGGGCGTTACAGTCAATTTTATGTTTTCAGAATTTTTTTTACGCTAAACAACTCATTAAAGAATAATGAAATTTTGCAAATAAATTGAACAGGAATTTGCAATTTATAAAAAAAAAATCGTGAAATTTCAATTACCGCAAAGTGCAATGAAGCTATAAAGACTGAATGTTCAAGTATTATTGAAGTATGAGGAAAGGACTCTTTCATTCTGTGTTACAAACCGGATACTAATTGTAAGCAAACTTTTTAAGTTGTCAAGAAGTTTGATATTATGTTTACTATAGTAAAGTGTAGGCTACTCCAGATTTTTTAGTTGTATTTTTTTTGAATGTCAACCGAGTTTTCAAAAATTATTGTCTTTTGAAAATGCATTCGTAATTGAAGAAAATATTTTGTGATTTTACTTGTCAAGTCCTTATTAAAGATTTCAAGTTCTGTTTTAAATATGTTAATATTTTCAAACATCATTAAAGCAACTAGTTCATGCGATGTAAGTTTTTTATTCAGTTCATTAAAATTCTGAGTGATGTCGCGTGGAAACATTAAATCATTTAACCAGTGGATATTGAATAATTCATCAAAACTATTGTCTTTTTCAATGAAAAAGTGCTTCATTTCTTCTAATAACGTTAAAAAGGATTAAGTCTGACACTAGGCAATCTCACTTTGTTGTATGTCAAAATTCCTGAATATTGGCATTCAATTTCTTTTAAATAATGTGACAATTTCTGTTTATTAAAACAAAGCTGATTATTTGTATTGCAACTGACATTACACTGAAAAATTTTTTTTAACCATGCTTCGCACATGAATCCTTGCTGGTGTACCACAAAATGAAATTCAATCAGAGAATAGAGAATATTTTGCTTAAGACATGGAATAAATCCAATCTTTCCCTTACCATACTAGACACACATTACCAGACACTTACCATACTAGTCTGTTGTTATAGATAGTAGTTTCTGAAGGTCAATATCTATTTCTTTAATTACATATCAAATACTTTAAAAGTATCAAGACCGGTGCACTTTCCTCTCAACGTTATTGTTTGATTAATACTCCTTTCATTATGTTTTTAGACTTACACCAAGATAAAACTAAACCATATGAAGATATTTCTGCAAAGTTAAGTCCTTATGTATTTTTGAATTTTTTTTTCTAATTCTATTACTCGAACTTTAATTATATTTGGATTCATTGGTAACTCATTTATTCGCTTTATAATCAAGTCTTTTCCATTACTTGTGAAATCTGTTATATAGTGTCGTACTTACTCATGATGTGAAATTTCACAAATTTCGTCTCCATATAAAAAAGAGTTTTATGTCGAAAATAAAAACGCGTTTCGAACACTTAGTGTTCTTCCTCAGGTATACATCCAAAAAAACATACATATCTATGAGCTTTAATAACATAAGAGTGAATTATTTGGAATTGAATACAATATATGAATGTTGAATTGCACTTTTGAAATCATTACTTTACACCCTCAGTCCTTTCTAGGTCCCTGTTGCGATAACACCCTCAACAATGCAGGTAATTAACAAAAATCTCTGTTACTTACCATTGGTTCCTGCTTAATTATGTTGTCATGTTTTATTAATATTCAGGATTAATTATGTAAATTGTTATACTATTTTCCTTTAAAAACTTCAATAGTGCAATTCAACATTCAAATATTGTATTTAATTCCAATAATTTACTCTTATGATCTTAAAGCTCGTAGATATGATGTTTTTTGGATGTAAACCTGAAGAAGACTATTAAGTGTTCAAAACTTGTTCTTAGTTTTGACGTAGAACTTTTTTGCGTGGAGATGTAATTTGTGAAATTTCCCATCAAGTTGACTCTTTGACATCAGAAAACAACGTAGAACTACAATCATAAAAGGCTTTTTTTTTTACAAATTTTTCTTCTGAAGGAGGTTTTCATGGATACTAGCAGCTGTAATGCCTTTTTCGGAACCAAAAACGTTTTCCGAAAGTTTTGAATTTTTTTTTATTCAGCAAATCATTGCTTTGAGAAGAATTCTCTTTTTTTCATTTTTGTAAGAAATACGTTTTTCATCTTTCATTTGTTGATATGCTGAGATTAGGATGCAATGTTTTAAAATCCTTTTTACATTCTGTGTACGTGAAGTCACATTTTCCTTTTACATATGACTATTTTATTTCTTTCAATGACCATATTTATCAAATCATTCAGCCTGAAATGGCCGGGAACTTGTATCGCTAGTTTTTAATGTTTTAACTGCTGACATAGTACAGAACTACAATTAAAAATATTTATATTTAGAATACAATGATTCGAAAAGAAATGTTTTATTAGCTTAAGCAATATTCATAACAATATAAATATTAATCAATTCATTAAAAGTTTAAACAATTGCAGGTAAGAAATTAATACAAGTAGTATTATGATATATTACAATCAATATTTACATATAAGTAATGAATTATTCCACTGTTGATTTTTGGATCATGAAGTAATTATCAGATTATAACCCTTATATACCGGATATGACAAGTGCTTCCATAAACTTTAGACTCTCTCTAATCTTTTTTCTTATTCATTAATTCATTAAACAGACAATTATTTAAAATTATTATTTTGTTTTTAATGTATTGCCTTTCATTTGCTTGGTGGTTGTTATACGAAAGATTTATTCACTGCATGTATAAAATATCAAGATTAAAGACAATCTAGAGACTGAGCAATAGACTGAGAGGTATCTACGACAGTGCATGTAAATGACATTTCGGTAAAATCTGAAGTAAACGTGTTAAGGAGGACCCCGTGTATTTGTAATTCTTGGAAAATGATTGTTTTTTAGTAGATATGTGGGCTTTTAGTCGCTCATATGTTGACATGATTCTATTATCATATCATCTTATCCCCCGTGCTAACTGGGGAGCATACTGATGATGAGACTGTCAAACCCCTCCTACTTGTCACCCTTGGTAATAACGTATACTCCACACTGCTCACACCCCCTGCACTTCCTGCAACTGTATTTATCCTTTGTATTACACCTAGTATCATCCTTTTTACGCTGGTTTGGCCTCCACTGACCTGAGTCTTCGTATCAATTGTCATAGGCAATAACCGCAGGACAGCGCAGTAACCACACATCGCCGTCCGTGCTAACTCCCATCGACTTGGATCCCTGCTGTTAATTCCCTCGTTACTTTAAGATCTTTAAAAGAGACACATATCTGGTTCCCTAAAGAGTGTTCCAGTCATAGTCTCAATTTGTTATGTTAATTTTTAGTTTTTCTTTCTCCTTTTTTGTGGCGTTATATTTACTTTGCTTCAAATAAATTATAAAGATAATGAAAAAAATTTATCTCAACATTTTGACAGAATTACATGATTTGAGGTTTCAGAAGTCGTTTTATGAAATTTTTTGATGATGTCTGTGTGTGTTTGTGGGTATGTATCCAAAGTTTGTGGCCACGCTACGGTCCAGAATCGTTGATGGATCAAATTCATATTTCACAAAAACATGGATAGCATGGTGTAGATGAGCTCTTTGGAATCCATTACAATTATAGTTTGGTTGCATCCTTGAACAAAACTTAATATCGAATGTAAATTTTTTTTACATAGTTTTTCCTAACACTCGCTCAGAGTAAATTGGATTTTTAACACAATGATAGAAAAGTGATTATTTAAAAAAAACACTAAGATGCCATAAAATTCTCGGTATAATAATTTTATAAAAGTCCAAAAATGTAAAACGTAATTTAAAATTTAAAACATTTTTTTAAAGATCTATATAAATAAAAGAAAGGTTTTGTCTGTACATTGCTTAGAACTGACTCATTTCAAGTTTTCTTTACGTTTCATACATTAGAGGAACCGAATCCACCCTTAGAACAATTTCTGTCTATCGGTTTGTCCGCAAAATTTTATCACAAGTAAACTCAGCCACCATAAGACATAGCAAGATGAAACATTAACAGTTAATTTGTGCATGTCTAGCTTAAAATCTAAGTTTTAAATGAATTGAAAATTCAACACAGAAGCGAAGTTATTAACTTTTAAGACGTGTTTGGCTAACTACACAGATATGTTTATTCTGAAAATATACCAGTGTACCAAGTAAGGTATTTGTAGTTGATTTTAATTTCATTTGCGTATATGCATGTATTGCGTATTTGAGCTTATTGACAAGGTGTTTCCCAGATTCCAAGATCCACTTTCTATTCAGAATAAATGGCTTTGTGAACGAGCGACTCTCAATCCTTACTAATGAACTGGCAAGAAAAATCAAAGAACAAGATCTTGCGCTATATCAAGCCGAGAAAAGAACTTAGAAGTCAGTAAACAGAGTGATTAGTTATGAGGAAGCAGTTCATTATCTAACGGAATTTCTTGAATCTGTGGCTGCTCCTGGGCTTCCTACTCATGAGCAAAAACTTAAATCAAGCTGCGATTTAGTAGCAGCAACAAATTTCATGTAACGAAACTTCAGTGCCCCAAAAAAGTGCAACAGGACACGAGTCTGAGTTCATGCTCTGCATAGATACGCAATAGAAGCGGACATCATGACTTGGTGTGGTAATGGGGAGTCTGTGTGTACAAGTGTGTGTAAATGCATACTATTTCCGAGCTACTATCCGTTTTCATTCAAACGATTGCAATATCTCATCAGCGTTTGTTTCGCAATGATGGTAAATAAGTCGTAAGGGGAAACTCTATCTACTGCAGGAATTGAAGTGAATGAGACCGCTGACTACTCGAACAAAAGCCATGTTTTGTTGTAGGATATTATTTTGTATCAGGAAATTTTTACTTTAGATTTTAAAAAAGTTTATTACTGCTGTAGTTATACTATATAATATACTGATATAATATGCATCAGTGGTTTGATAAGCATATATATCGATAAGTGGATCAATTACTATCTACACTACCTAAGGGAATGAAAGACTAATAAACATTTCCCATTTAGACATTTAATTTTAGATAATTATTAGGTATTTTTTTTTAGCCGTGTCAGTTACTTTATTTTTTGTGAATTAATAATACTGCAAATCACATTATTTAACGTCCTGCATGATTAGTTCCTGTTTCCCAGGAGAGCAGAGTTTTTCATCTTCTGAGGACGATGAGGTCGAAATTTGAAGTGAGTTTTGTTGTTTCTGCATGTTCTTTTCTCTCATTTGATAGATTTATATAATATATATCAAATATATTATACAAATATATTTACTTAATGAGTTTGAGATATATATATATATATAGTATTATTTTCCTATTTTCTTATTGTGGTTTGATCATTGATTGTTATTTCACGTGTTTATGTGAAATCTTTTTATATATATCTATATATATATATATATATATATTCCTTGATATGTTATTCTGATTCTAATTTCTTCTAGTGATTATAAGATAATTAAATTCTTCTCAAAAGGTCACCATAAATTTCAAAAATAATAAAGTAAAAAATATTTTAAGTTTTATTCTATAAGAAAAAGAAGCCATTACATGTGATAATATTTTTGATAAAAGTTGTTAACAAAGAGTACTTTATAAAATGAATTGATCATTAGCGATCGAGAATGCCATTAGCGAGAACTACTTCTAACCACCTCGAGAGATCATTTGCGTCAAATTCCGAGAAATATTTCAAGACCCGTGTTCTTCGAATGGCCAGCCATATTTTGAGTTACTATTCAAGAGCTATAACTTCGGACATAACCTTCAACTTAATTGGCACAATGATGCTAGTCTGTTTAATTTATTGCCATATACCTTTCAATACCATATACCTTTCATGTGATAAATCAAACCAGATCAATTATTATAGCCATATCAATTGAATCAGTTAATTAAATTGATTATCCATGAGTGTTGTAGTAAATCTGACTTGTAGCAGAAACTCTCTATAATATTCTTAAGAATAATAAAATTGAGAATATTATTCTTCATAACATGATTTAGTTTATATTTTCGTGCTCATCTGCCAGTCAATGAAAGATTTTTTTTGAAATTTCATTTAAATGAGTAATATTTCGTCGCTTATCCTGATTTTCTGAATCTCAAAAATCTTATCTTTATTTTATTTTCAAAATGTTTTTTACGAAGTTTAGTCGATATCCTTTAAGAAAGGATGTTATCAAAAGACTGTCTTCTTGTTCGATTAAAATGAAACTCCGAGGCTTGTAGTCAATAGCACGAAGATATAAAGTAAAAGTGCCAGTATTCAAGGTGAGTTCTCCGGGTAGAGGATAACTACAAGGAGCAACTGGTGGATTAACGTCAACACTGAACACCCATGCGCCTTAGACGAATCCCAATATCAAAGCATTCCGTGAGTAGCCCGTAATATTGCAAGTCATAACGCTAGGCTCTCTGAGCAAAGCCAAGTACTACAGCTATTTAATTATAATAAATTTTAGTCCCCACCTCTTCAACTTTTTGTATTTCAGTGCTACTCAAATTTACTTATTTCCTGAAAACCCTATTCCTATATTCCTAGATTCCTATATTTGACACGTTTGGATCTTTCAAGGTTGCAAGAATTCATTTTACCATATTTTCAAAGATGACGTTCCTTGGGTGTGGTGAGTAATGCATCTAAAGTGTGTGAACACACTGAAAGTGACGGTATATCACTGACCCTCAAATTGCATAGATTCATGACAAGGTATTTTACGTCCAAGTAAACATTTTTTTGTTCAATTAGTAATGATAATACTAAACACTCAATACTAATATTTTAGTAATATTAGTATTTTACAATGAATATTGTACTTATTTGGGTTCATAGTTAGGGATAATTAGGGATTAAAAACTATCACAAGTAAATAGAAAATCACATCTGTGCTCCACAATCATAGTCCTCCTTTCGATAATATAATAGAAAAATCCTGCGCAAGGTCTAATCCTATCAGCTTGACTAAATTCAACAGCACTGTCAAGTTGATTGACGAGGGGTAGAAATGATTTAATAAATTTACTATCTACACAAATCGAAATGATAGTCTCAACTTCTTTGAGTTCCGGCACATGTGTTAATGCACGTCATGAATATTAATAACCAGATTACCTGTCATTAACTAATTGGTTTCATTTGTAGATGTTATTTATTCAATTTAAGTTTTAATTAATTTAACTGATCAATAACTATTAACTATCAATTTAATAGTTACTGATCTATAACTGATCAATTTAACTATTTGATCAATTAGTTTCACTTGAACTAATCAAATTTATATTAAACTATTTATATTATATTTAAATTTATTCAGTAATAAGTATTTTAAATTCAGGAATATATTTTTAAATATTTAAAAACATTTTTTATCTTAAATGCATAAAATCATTAAATAAATAAAATAATTCCTTAAAAAACAAAAAATAAGTCCTTCACTCAACTTTACTCTTTATTTCATACCATAAAAAGCATCAGAATTACATGTTTGATTGGCGATGATTTTTTACATGTGAGAAATAGACTGTCTAAAATATCCATATGAATCAATGTCATAATAATGTTAAGTACTTTATTCTTGAATTTTACTAGTTTTTCTTATGAAGTACACAATGAGTCTCTCAACCCCTTGTTTTCGCCATTCATAGAACCATAGGAATAATGAAAAGTGCATTGGCATGTGAGTACTTTCAAAACATACGTACTGAATATATGATTCTACTTCTTGACTTTCTACACAAAAACTACTTGCAGAAAACCCTCTCCTTCAGTATTCAACCTTCGAATCCGTCTTTTGATCGACTTTCAATAAAAATGTATATGGATTATTGCATAACGTTGTGGGTGAACTGGTGCATTTAAGTGGACTGGACCTTTGATTTCCAATGCTTGTCTGCAAAGCCTCGAACTGAGTTCTATCAGTTAAAAGCAATACACCAGGTTTGAGTTCCAATCTCAAGGTTGAGTACATGATTGGTATTCTCAAATTTGAGAGTGGTTTTTTTCTCTTTTTCTTTGATGAGTTGCTTGTGTTGTTTTGAGCTGGTACCTTGCACGGGTGATGACACTGCACTTTTCAAGTCATTTCTGCTTGCTGTCCGAAATGAAACATTCTACTTCTGCGGTCTATGGAAGAAACACGGTTAATTGAATTTCATTCGTACATTATTGTATATAATGTCTCTAACATTAATATAAAATTATTTTATGCACCACTTTCAATATAGAACTCACCATAGGGTTATTAGTGGGTGCATTCTTTTAATTACAGTCTTTACAGGTCTTTGTGTGTCATATGTATTTATATTATACTACAGTTGAAAATTAACCAACAATATTAATTGCCATACTTGTCTTGCAGTATCGCTTGAGCTAGTTAAAAATTTAATAAGTTATATGTTTAATCGTGTCTGTTTTGTTGACTCTTTTGGTATATTTCAGATTGATGAAGTCCTTTCCTAATTAATTACAAATACAAATTCCTGTAACATATTCCTCAATTAAAAATTTAGATTCAGTTATGGTAAACTTTATCAGCTTAGTCGACTGTATGAAGCACTTTATAGGGTCAATATAAAATATGCATTAAAGTTGTTTGAAATAGTCACTCAAAATTAGTTAATAGCAAGTTCGACATCCGAATTATCATAAATTAGTCTCATCTTTTAATGAAAATTTTACTTTTTTGTTTAAATTAATAAAAATAGTATTTCTCCATTAGCAATCAAATTATTGAATTTACAAAAAAAAGTGTATAGCAATAATGTATACGCTCACTGAAAACGAAGTCTTGGTAAAAGTTGAAGTAAATATGTTTACAAATGTTATTGGTCATGTAATAGTGATGAGGAAAGAAGAGGTGACCTTGTATTACCTGTGATTGCTGACCACCTCATCTGCTTATGTATGCAAGACTTGCGAGTAACATAAAGCAGAAACCAACTGCCTTCCCCACGCAGTCCAACCCAGCGTCTTTAGCCACAATCATAGTGAACCAGCAGGAGCAGTCGACAACAAGCATGGCTATCTGAGCGTCCAGCAGCCTCGTCAGTCAAGACATGGGTTTTGAGGAAATCAACCCTCCAAAGTCTATTTATTTACAAACACAACTTAAGTAGTCAAGTAGTGTATTTGGATAAAATGTATCAAATAATGTTTACTATTATTAGCTACAACGGACTGTTTATAAACTTTTTACATTTAGTTGGATATCTAGTTATTATATAGAGTAAGCAGTACTTGCCTTCACAAACATAAGAGATAGTAACCTATTTGTTTCTGTCTGTTAAATAAGGCGGATAGTCCGGCTAAAAACAGCAATGTTCAGTACTAACAGAATACGCAACCTGTGAGAGAAAACCTGAGCACATGTGTGCATCCCTGACCAGCCAGTCATCACAGGAACATACGTCTGGAGCATCACCCGAATGATCATCATGCCTATGGTACCCCGCCTCGGGAGCTTATGCAGTTTCGGTTACATCCCCGTCACTTGAGATTGGGGCCGTGGTGCATAAGCTTGTTGACTCCGGCTGCAAAGCCGACATTTTCAGTCAAACAAGAAGGAGACACAACTGAATAGCATTGAATTGCAAATACTTCTTTAATAAAAAAATAATATTTTATTATATATTTATTTTCATTTATAAACATTAACTTTTATTTAAAACCTTTTTGATAGGCCTACAAAAACAGAGGAAATATAAGAAATAATACAATCATTCAACAATCAAACATACATAAAAGTGCAATTAGTTACAATTAAGAAATTACAATAGAAATTTTGACTATAGTTAGTGAGAAAACATACAGAAGTATAAATTTTGAAACAGAAAAACTAAGTATTACATTACAAATTATTTTAGAAAGAAATAGAGTTTGTGGATTTTAATAACAACTGTAATCTGAATGAACACGTGACACTGAACTGAAATAACCAAGCAAGGTAACCAAATTTCACCAGACAACCAAAAAGTCACTAACACAATGTTTCATCTATTAACAATGTTTAATTTATCACACCCGAATAAATACTATTTAAATTTGAAATGTCACTTATATAATTAACGGATGACTGGTCCTTTCTAATATACAACATTTCCTGAGTTTTTCTTCTCTGTCATCCATTTCTTTGGCTATTATTTTCTTATAGTATTATTTTTATATATAGTATTTATTCGGGTGTGTTAAGTTAAACATTGTTGATAGATGAGACATTGTGTTAGTGAATTTTTGGTCGTCTGGTGAAATTTGGTTACCTTACTTGGTTATTTCAGTTCAGTGTCACGTGTTCATTCAGACTACAGTTGTTAAAATTCACAGACTCTATTTCTTTGTAAAATAATTTGTAATGTAATACTTAGTTTTTCTGTTTCAAAATTTATACTTCTGTATGTTTTCTCACTAACTATAGTCAAAATTTCTATTCTAATTTCTTAATTGTAACTAATTGCACTTTTCTGTATGTTTGATTGTTGAATGATTGTATTATTTCTTATATTTCTTCTCTTTTTGTAGGCCTATGAAAAAGGTTGTAAATAAAAACCAAAACGTTGGCAATTATAGTTTAATTTGAACCTGAAGAACTGACCGAGTCCCGATAAATTTTAGTTTTGTTTCTATTCCACGTTCGATACTTTTCTCATTATATATATATAATTCAATGAAACGATTTCCAGAACTAAATAAACTAGATGCAGTCAAAGAACACACATAAAAGTAATCACAGAAACTCACTACTACCTCCTTGAAGACATAGACAATCGAAATATAGTAGTGAGTTTCAGTGATTTCTGTTATGAATGTTCTTTCTGTGAAGCTAGTTTTCTCTATCTTTATCAGTTACCCTCTATCTCTCTGTATTACTCCCTATTTTTCTGTCATAGGTGATGTCGCAGTCTCTCAATAAATTTCTTTCTCTCTCTCTCTCTCTACAACTATATATCTATCATTCTTTTTCAATCTTTCTTCCTTCTTCTCTCTGCTAATTTATATCTCTAACTCTTTCTTTTTGCACTGTCATCCTGTCCCTCTCATTCTCCAGTCTCTCTATACCTATCTGTCAAATTAAACTAACACTTGTTAGTTTAGCAGAGTATTACACTTGCTAATATACTGAACTTAATTTTGTTTCTTATTATTTTGTTTCATTTAATATGATTCTTAATTTTGTAGTGTGCGTAAAGATTTCTTCCTTGATTTCTTAGTAGTAATTAACGATTACAAAATTGTATTTCATACAATGTTTTTATAAGAATGCCCTAACCGTCTAGACTAGTTAAAACCCTGGTATTTTTATACAATGTAAACAGTTTGCCTGTATTATGGTACAGTCATAGCGTGACTTTGCTTGTACATGACTTTAGCTCATGAGCTTCTCTGAATAGACAGAATAATAAATGATAATTGTTGCTAAAATAATAAAATTATTATTTTCCTTGTTTAAACAAGCACTATAATTCTCTGTAAAATAAATGTGTTTGGTTGGAGAGTAGAATCAGCTGACTAAACGTGCTTTTGATTCATTTATACTTCCTAGACAAACTAGACAATAATTTTCCATTCAAAATCCTATAAAGTATGAAATCTATCTCAAACGATAGTTTTCTCTAAAAATATTGATTATCTTGAACCAAAGTTCAAGTTGAACATGAGATCCTGGTTCTTAAATATTAAACACCAAGGGTGTTTAAGCATTTAGATATTGCTAAAAATAGATCGTACTTATAATTCTTTAAAAATTACACTCTGTTGTACTTATTTATATTAATTTAGATTAAAGATATTTATATTTATTTAAATTCACAGATTAGCAAAGGGCAACTGTAATCTTGACATATGGACTTCTCTGTTAATACGTTTATGACTAGTCAATTACTACTACAAAGGAAATTTTCTATCCGACTTGTCCTCAGGGATGATTTTTATATAAAACTAAGAAAACTACACTGACGAGGGTGTGTATGTCTGTCTGATTGTTTGCTATTCAAAGGTAGGTTATGGAATCATATAACAATTAAAAATGTCTTTTAATGTAAATGGGTGCTATAGGGAGCTGAATCTCTGATTAAAAGAAGAATGAAGCAATACTGGCAGCAATGAGCTAGCATACTGTACTGAGTATGTAGTGAGTACCATAGCTTCAATCACAACTGAATTCTACTTGGAGATTTCATGCTTGCAAGAAACTATGACGGGCTATACTAGTTTCAATTTTTTTTTTAAAAAAAAGGAGACCACTATGGAGCCCCTCGCCAGAAATCTTTTCTACAATCAGCAATTAAAAAATAAATAATTTATTATTTTTAAAAGTACTTAACTTATTCTTTAATATTTGACTACAGTATTTTTCGTATTCTACGCCGGGGTATCAGCTTGTATTATCACTAAATCGTAGTCAATCACTTTGATTAAACTCTACCAAGTATTACGACTTACAGCAGTCAAAAGTGAAATGTTTAGTAATAACATATTCAAACAGTGATATGCCAACTGTAAAACTACTAACATTTGCTCCGCTATCATTAATATGCCCTTGCAATTGACCTCAATGCCACTCAACCTTCAATTCAGTGTCCTCAATTCTGCCAGTTCTGTTTTTCTTTCTTAAGAGGAAAAAATATTTTCGTTGCTAATAATGATTAAAAAAAATCAAACAGTAGAGACAATATAGTGTGTAATTAAATAAATGTATTTGTGAAATTGAATAGCATTGAACGAAAGAAAACTGGAGTCATGGTAGAATCCTGTTTTGGCATTATATCGCGCGCCCAGCTTAAACAGCCATATCGCAGTGTGTAACATGTAACGTATGAAATCCAGCCATATACACCAGCATATATACCAACATGGGGATGTTGGTATGTATCCAAAGTACACTGCACGCACCCACCCACCCATACCACACACACACACACAAAGATCATCGAAAAACTTCATAAAACGACTTCTGAGACCTCAAAACATGTAATTCCGTCAAAATCTTGAGATCAAATTTTTTCACGATCACTATACTATTACTTATAGTAAAGTAAAAAAAAAAAGCATGGTGATTAGGCAGATGTATTTATTTCTAAAATGTACATATCATTACGATAGTTGACATATCATCAACTTGCCGCTTCGTGGTTCAATAAAGATTAGTCAGTTTGTCAGTCCTTTTCAATAACTCTAAACCGTTTTATCCAGCAACTAGCACGCTGCTATTCCCTACTAACTTCCCTCAAAGACTGATAAAAAGTTGGCTTATCACTGACTAATCATCACAGATCTGGCTAGATAAATCACTTAATTAAGTAATTAGTGATGAATTGATTAAGAGAAATGGGAATGTATTTTCCTTTAAAATACAATCGATCACTATTCCGTAAGGATGGTTGTAATAATGAAACAAAATTTGAATTTCCTACATCAACTTTATCATAAGTAATAATATCAAACGAAGTAAGTTAACTAAATTATTATAACTAAATTTAGTTATTATAACTAAATGAATGAAATATATTCATAAACTCTTCCACTTAAGACAACAGTTTTATCATACAAAACGTATGATAAAATATACTATTTTATCCTAAATAAATTTATTTTATTCTAAAATATACTAATCTAGTTCGATTAGTTTTTTAAACTAAATTTGACATTGTTGCTGTACCCACCTGTTATCAGCTTTCTTCTCCATTCATCCATAAATTGCTCCAATTTATTTAAAAGGGTACACTGTATCATTCCTCTGTCGTCTCTTGTTTTCAAGCACCCACATAAGAGTTAACTTACTTTCTCTTGTTCCATTATAATTTTCGTCAGTATACTGGGGCACCTTTTTTGAAATTAGGAATCTTCGAATTCTAGGCATCATTTGCTACCACTTCGACGCCCTCTAAAATATCTATACTTACACTAATATTCTTTGTGTTAGCATTGTATTGATTTATTTTAAAGTCGCTGGATTAATAATCTATTTGTTCTTCATGAATCAATAGATACTAATTATTTCTATGAAAAGCTATGTATGATTAATATTAGAAATATTATTAAATATAAGAAACGGTCCACAAGGACTATAAAACTTTAAATTACACAAAGCACGACACAGAAAAAAGAATAAAAAGAACACTTACAAAATTCAATATTTCGAACTGTTGTTCGTCCTCTCTTCTAGTCTACTCCTGATGACGAACAACAGTTCGAAATATTGAATTCTGTAAGTGTTCTTTTTATTCTTTTTTCTGTGTCGTGCTTTGTGTAATTTAAAGTAATATTATAAATAGATAGTTATCACCATCTCCAGTTGCTGGAGATATCCGACCGATTCTAGGCGTCACCCACCTTCCAAAGGAACTGATCCAAGGTGTCGTTGTCAGGGCTTATGTGACCTTCCTATTACCCACTGTCGGAAAATTTTAAAATACCAATGCAAAATTTTAATTTTAGAGGATCACCTGGGGAAAGGCTTACGAATAGTGGCCTTATGGTCATAAAGAATGAAAAAACGCCTTACTCATATTCCAGCATTACCCAAAAATAATGGAGTTCCTAAACACACAATAATAATTGTCTGCTCTTATATGTTAAAGGGAACAACATGTAGATTGATTTAACGTCAAAAAAAATTCTGAAAACAGAAAATGTACTCCAACAAAGTTGGTTAATGAAATTTTGAATACTATGGCCTCATAGTGTAGTGTAATTTAGAAGAAAAAATGTGTAAAAACACATTTTGACCAAAAAATTGCTTTTCCCATCATGCATAATTTCTCCCAAACTATACAGCACATCTACACCATGCAGAAAAATATACAAAATGTGGAAAGATTGAAAAAGTATGGCAAAATTTTTAGAGAGAAAATTTTACCTCAAACACGTAATCCATCAATATTTCATCATTACACTTTTTTACTATCACTATACTTTACTTATTGTAAAGTAAAATTACAACTATTTAGTTCTACCCGTTATCTATATAAATCAAAAAAGGTTTTGTCTGTACCTTGCTTAGAACTGACTCATTTCAAGTTTTTTTTGCGTTCATGTATTAGAGAAACCGAATCCAACCTTACCAAAATTCCTATCGGTTTGTCGGTTCGCTCGCAAAATTTTCTCAAAAGTAAACTCAGCCACCATAAACTTTGAGAGTAGATTTGTGTATGTTGAACTTAAAATATAGACTCTTAATTTAATGGTAATTCAACGTGAAAACGAAGTTATGGACATCTAAAGCAAAAACTTTTGTTACAAGTAAACTCAGCCACCTTGAGAAATAGCGAGCTTAAACATTGATAGTAAATTTGTGTATGTCTAACTTAAAATATAGGTTTTGAATGGATTGAAAATTCATTTTAGAAGCGAAGTTATGCACATTCAAGCTGTATTTTGCTAACTTCACACACAGGTTTATTTTGAAATGTATAGATGTAGCAAATAGGTATTGTTAGTTAATTTTAAATACATATGTGTATATGAATATATTGTGTATTTGAGCTTATTGACAAGGTGTTTCCCAGAGTTCAAGATGTACTATCTATTCAGAATTAATGACTTTGTGATCAAGTAATTCTGAACTCTTACTATGAACAGGCAGAACAAACAAGTTCTTACGCTAAATCAAGCCAAGGAAAGAACTTACAAGTCAGTAAAGAGAGTGATTAGTGACGACGCAGTTCATTATCCAACTGAATTTCTGTGACTGTTCCTGGACTGCCTGCTCATGACTAAAAACTTAATGTAGGAGCTCCAATCATCCTGCGATTTAGTAGGAGTAACAAATTTCATGTTTCGAAACTTGAGTGCCCAGAAATGTGCAACGGAACAATACGCTGACTACTAAATCGGGTATCGGGAAATGTTTTTCGATGTAAAAAGTCATAAAAACTAAATAGTCCCAGCGTATTTGAGTTAGCCATATTTTTTTCTTTTCAAAAGACACGACTTTGAGTTCGTGCTCTGCACAGATACGCCATAGAGGTGGATATCATGTCTGGGTGTGACACTGGAGAGTCTGCGTGTATACTACGCGTACCATTGATTCCGAGCCACTATGCGTTTCCATTCAAACGATTGCAATGTTTCGTAAGTGTCTGTTTTGGAATAACGGTACTAAGTCGGAAGGGGAAACTCTATCTACCGCAGGAATTTTAGCGAGACCAAGTTTTTCTTACATGGTCAACTGTAGTTTGCTTGCTCAAGAGTCAGAGGTTCCAACTCTTTGTTCTTCCGTGAACCTGAAAGACAGATAGTTAATGTGGTGTATACAGAGACATTTGCTTAACGCTGTACTGATAATGATATTTTCTACTATTCTAGTTTTTTCTAATGTTATTTTGGAATACCATGTAAAACCGAATTTTTGATTTGAGTAAGTTTGCTAGTCACCAATATGAGTTCTTTACCTAAATTGCATCAAAAATCTGTAGAGATCAAAATAAAAAATATTTGTAAAGGAATTTGTTAAAAAATGAGATTAATAATCAATTGTGAATTAAACTAATTTATATTGAAAAACAATTATTTAATATCATTATTTAAAATATATTACAATAAATATAAAATCTAACGAAATAATCATGACCATGAACCATTTAAAGTTATTTTTGAAATGTTTTATTCTTAGAACGAGACTTTTAACATTACCATTCTACTATTGTAAAAGTTTAGATTAATATTAAACAGCCATTCCCTTCCATTTCATCTGACAAAGCAAATTGAAAATAAACCACGTGAAAAATATTTATGGTTTCTCCTATTGTTAGCTTTATTTTATGGTATTTCATTTGTAAAAAATATCTCAAGAAATAACAACAAAAAAATGGTCCAAACCAACATTTTAATCATCATAACAAATATAATCAATTAATATTATAAATTTGATGGTTCATTATTCCTGATACTGGGTTTATAACTAAGAAATGAAAGCAGAGCACGTCAGATTTTTGAAAAATGGTTAAATTAAAATTTGGTTGTCTTTTACAAGGTTTAATGATATTTAAATTACTAATATAGGAGTGGAATAAGACTTCAAACAAATCTAAATGAGATTATTACGATCTCTAAACAGTGTGTTGCAATAGTAAACATACTGGAATAACTGGCTAAGTCGATCTACATACTAATCCAGCATTAGCACAGTCGTACAATCTCTGTAAATACGACACGGGCAGATGTGCTCGAGTTATTGAGATAATGTATATTTTGAGTAGATAATGGCACATTTATCTTGTATGTAGATTCTTTAAAGTTGTAGTCTTAGGATTGTCTCAGTATAATTGAGGTATATTGCAGTTATACTGCTTTGTTGGCCTACTGAACTATTATTCTTTAGAACTTGTTCAACTCTATTTTATAATAAATCCCATTAAGATTCTCTTTAAGCAGGTCTAGTGTTTTGTTGTAAGTGAACATTAATAAAATATATTCCAAATCATTAACAAACTTCAACAAAATATTATTAAAAAATCTGGAGTGGCCTACATTCAGCATGATATCAAACTTGTTAACGAACTGCTGATTTTTAGTTTTATTTTCATGAGACCATAGATACATATTAATCAGCAATGTCCTTTGTTTAAAAGTAGATGTAATAATTGTATTAGTTAAATGGAACGTGAAATCGTTGGTCAATCTGACATGTTATTAAAATTATCAAACTGAGAGCCTGCATCTCACCTGACTCGTACACTCCGTGACCATACCTATCACATTATGAATTACATTGTTGTAACTAAATTCAAATTCAGATTTCAAGTTCTTTAGTGAGCTTCATAAATAAGCCTAGAGAAGTAAGTATCCCTCACTTCTATAGTTTTAGGTCTAATGTGACAAACATTTTATTCTCTCCATGGCGATTGACTGATATTCAGATATAATAATCAAGGTCTCTATCTCTTCTATACAGAGAGTCTGTGATGTCAAATACAGCTTTCATTTAAAATAGTAAGTAAACAATTTCTAATAGATGTTCTACATATATATTTAAATTTTCCGTTGAAGATATTATATTCAGTTGAATGAGCTTATGAGATTTTTAAACTAAATTAGACCCACCTGTTGACCACTTTCTCATCAATATATCTATTGGGCAGCTTCGCTGCTGTTTTACATTATTTTCTTTTACAAAAAAGTATTTTTATTATAGACAATGTAACTCTCAGAACAGCAAATTAATTTGTTAACAAAACAGACAAGTTCTTAAGTCTTAAAGAAATCACACCACGCTGCTATAGCTACAGAAGGAGCCTTTATAGATTAAATTTAAATCCATTGAGTCATTACTGATATACTTGTATGTATTAATTGAGACACTGTACAATAGATTACTACAAGTATAAGATCTACCCTGAAATGGCAACCAATAAAGACGGTCCTGCGGGAGTATCACGTTAATGCGGTGATTAGTTGTGAAGGCCTACTAGACACGCAGAATATCCAAAGTTATGATGTGCACGCATATGCAGATGAATAGGCAACATGTTTGTCATGATAAGAACAAGAATGCTTGTGGTACTGCCTTTGATTTTATGCATCATGCTCTAAATATTATTGTAAAATGGGTACAAGAGAAAAGTCTGGTTATAAAACTAACCAAAATGGATAAAACTAGCTTTATTCCTTTCTCTAGAAGAAAAACTGTAGGTGTCAAATACTTAATCATTCTATGTAAATGCTACCCAATTGTGTTTAAGAGATTCATGGTATAAAGTAAATTATACCTAAAACAATAAAAGTGAAAGAATACTTGTCTGAAGGTAATAACAAAGTTTATTAAATTACTTAAAAATTAGTGTTATTTTAAAAACGACAAATGAAAGGACAATAGGACAGTTTTGGCCGTGGTGCTCAAGAGTACCATGAAAACTGCGACAACCAGTTTAATCAAAACATGACTGGCAGTTCTGCATCAGTGACTTCACTTTTGATTGTAATAACAGCCACAACAAAAGAAGTGAAATCATTAATTTAATTATGTTTAATGAAGCTTTATATTACTTTAACAGATAGTAATAGTAAAATTATAAAGTGATCATTTCTCTCTTTACAGGTGACTTACAGCAAAATCATGCCAAAAGTTGATTGATTATCAGCCACATTGATGTTATGTTTAATTATAGGAAAGTTGTGTGTAGATCACTCCAGATTTTTACTGTAGTTTTAATATGTACATAATGTGAAATATGACACTAGGAGTGGTATAGTAACGTTTATAATGGTTCGCCTCTTTTATTTGTCAGGATTTCTTACAATCACTTTAGGTCACTTGGTGTAACCAATTTAAAAAATAAAACTATATTTAAATATACTTAAATATGTTTGATATTGCGATTCTTTTCTTGCTTTGAGACGCGTTATGACCATGTTAATACACCTCTCGATCACTGAAGGTGAGTGGGTCAGGCATGAAGGAGCCTCAGTGAGCACAAAACAACCACGGTCTTTTTAAAAAAATTCTAATTTTAAAATAGTGAAAAGAACTTTTATTAATTAAACGGCATCCTCCAATTCTTTCTTCCTATATTATTATTTCACTATTACAATAATACAAACAATTATTTTATTTAATATTTATTTTGATAGTTTATTATTTCTTACTAAAACTTTTGAAATTGACAGATAAAGATTATTGGCTGGAACTGGGGAAAAGAACATTGAAAGATACTTTGAAAATAAAGCACAACACGCGAGTGGCGAAGAACATAATTTTCTTCATATCTGACGGCATGGGAGTGAACACGCTGACCGCCGCCCGTATTTACGCAGGAGGAGAAGGCAGCGCTTTCACCTTCGAAAAATTCCCCCATTTAGCTGCAATCAAGGTACATTTCTTTAAATCCTATATTCTTGAATTAAAATTAATTAATATTTATTTTCAATCATAAGCTTTTATTTAATTTCTGTTCTACACTAACGTAATGTCATGTATTGTTGATTTCACCCACCAACATGGTTTTATTCTAGTTACATTAAGTTTATCAACAGTCTATCAACGATAATATTTTAAAAGTGGGGAAAATATATTATCCTTTATAAGATATATTTTAAAAACTATTAATCCATTGTGGTTATTAATAGTATACTTCAATTTTGATATTGACTAAGCAAAACTTAATTAAGTAATATTAACTGCGTTAATATACTGCTCATCGCGAAGGCCCTCCAAGTGAGACTTGCGGACAGCCAGATGGTGTCAGTAAGCAAATGTGTGAAAACAGGTGCACTTAAAGCAGTACTAAAACTAAAGCGGTTATTAAAAGTAGCACAGGCGGTGCTTCAGATTGATGAGCGGCATTCATTGACGCCGTGGTGCTGTTGTTACTAATGCTTTTCACCTCCGTTTGCATTGTGCACGCACATGCCAATTCCTTTTGTTTTATTACGCCTTTTTAACTATATATTTTTTATTAATCTCCTAAGAATATATTAAATTATAAGAACTCTTAGTTTTAATAATTCATAAAAACTATTGAAACTCTAATAAAAATAAAGCAATGATGTAACTCTTTGCTGCTTGTGTGAATTTGTACAGTTTTTTTCGACTACTTCTATGTTCTGATATTTCATTTGTCTTCATTTTCAAGATAAATTGGTTGTATTTGGTTGTGTTAATAGAATTAGACACGGATATTTATACATTATTTATTATGCCACAGTCTAACAAAAGGAAAGCTGAAAACATAAAGACAAAAAACTGATAAAAGAAAACTTGAGGAAGATAATTATCGGAGTTTTCAGGATATTATGACATCAGTCAAAGGAAAACTGAGTATTCAAAACCTTACAGGAAAAGAGTAAGCATGAAGGGGAATTATAAAACAAGGAATATGTTTCGCACACAGGAAAACTGATGGAGGATAAATTGAGTCAATTGCAGTTCTCTGTCGAAACAGAAAAGTTTATTTAACAAATTTATCAAAGCATTTCGGGATGCTGTGTAGGAAAGGTTAAGCGAGATGATAGTGAATTCATGACGTCGTTTTGCTGATGGGGCAGGCATGAAGGATTGTATTCTACATCGTGGGTAGTGGACATTCTGTGTCCAGAGAAAAGCTTTTTAAAGTTATTAGTGTTGGAGCAAATACTACTGCCACTCATGTGAATGAATTTGCCGTCAATATCTATAAACCGTTAACTTCTGCCACAAAATAATTCCAAATCTATTGCAATTCTAATGCAGCGATGAAAGCACTTGTATATCATATACAGCGTATTGTGCTGTCTTCATAAGATGCGCTGACAAACAAGCATAAATTACTGAAAAGCTGCTGGATTTAATACAAATGACGAGGACCGTGACAAGACGAGATATACTACTTGAACTTGAAAGCTCAAATGCTGGGTTAAACTGGTACAAGCTTGTTCAATTGACACCTGACGGTCTACATCCAATATAGTCTCAAAAAGTGCTATTAGTTTTATCCTGTTGAAAATTAAACATAAAGAAAACTATGCTATTTCAATTTTAGTTATTCACTGCATCTTCCACCAAGAACTCCTTGTGAAACGTTTGAAAGTGCAAGACGAAATGCATGTTGTTGTGAAAACAGTGCATTATATCCTTCCAAGACGTGTCAACCACAAACCACAGAAAGTAACTTTATGTTTTATAACTCTTCTAAAGTATGTTTTGGCCTTGAGCATTGCAAGAAATATAACAAGTTAGCATTGAGTTGTCTCTGTACCCATCACAGGCCAAAGCAGTTTCAGTCTCCCCAGGAAACGATCCACTAACCAGGAATTCTCGATGAATCAGAGATGAAACTCCTAGTATTATCCCTAGTTCTTTTTAAATTTTATATAATCTTGCCCCTATTTCTTCTATTTTTGCTTCTCTGTTACAGACAGACCATGGTCTCTCCAACGGAAAGCTTTCCTAAACAACAACTACTTGCAATGATCCCTTTCCTGTAGTCATAGGTTGTAAAAAGGGCTGTGAACTATCATTGTATACGGAAGAAGTGAGCACATGTTAGTACAGAAGCACGTAAAATTGCGTTGAGAAGTTTATTAGAAACTAAAATAACGTAGCGCGAGAAGAGGATGAAGGTGTCTCTAAACTATATTTTACAACTGTGTAAACCCGAAAGAGGTTCTCCTGAATAGGTGTCTTGCCATCGAGGAGATGTTCTTTGAGCTTCAGTCATGGTCATCGAATTACCCGCGATGGACCCGGCTCTCTTGTCCACACCATCACTCCTTGTTGGAGTGATGATGCACCTCTTTTGTGTCGTGTTGCACCTCTTCGGTGCAATCTTCTAATAGACCTGTAATGACCTACCTGAAAAATATAATGTAGATTGGAGGAATGGAGAATCAGACTTTCATAGCATTGCCAAAACAGTACAATAATAGAATAACCAAAGACAGAAGTCGGTGTTCAATGTTAGAAGAGTTACAGCAAAAGAGTAGATGATGTTTGACTCACCTCCGTATTTTATAGCACATACTAATAATAATTTGTTTATTCCAGACATATGCAACCGATAAACAGGTCAGTGACTCAGCAGCCACTGGTACGGCTCTGTTCTCCGGGGTAAAGACCAACTATTACACAGTCGGAGTGGATGCCAATGTACATCTCAACAACTGCATTGCCAGTTTAGAGCCAAAGAATAGAGTTCATTCTATAATGACCTGGGCACAAAAGGCAGGAAAAGATACTGGTAACAGTGCTGTATTTTTCATTGAAGATTTTTTTTCTTTAAGCATTATGTTTATAGTTTTTGTTGTGTCTGTTTTTGTATCTCCTTGCCATGCTTAAGGAGTTTATGTCAACTGGCAGCTGGTATTTTCATATTTTTAAAATTTCTTTTTCCTACTTTGCCCAGTCCAATTTTTCTTGTTTATTCCTTAACTTTTATTATTTTTGAAGAATTCTCTTACCTGCCTCCCTTAATCTCAACATTTCACATTCTCTTTTCTTCACCAACGAATTTATTCAGCTAGTTATTCCGACATGAGATTACTTGATCTAATAATATTGGTCCTATTTCAGCATTTCGTAATGCGGTTCATATATTAATATATAAGTTAATTCCGAACGTAAGAAATTTCCCGTGTTTTAAAGTTAAAAGGGAAATGCCTTTATTAGATAAGCACAAACAAAGGCCTGGCTCCTTGCGGTTCTCTTTATATTTCTTTCCAGGTCAATACAGACTATGAACAAAAGACATCAACCCTCCATACTCAAGTTACATAGATATGCAATAATTGTGTGCACTATATATTTTATGCATACATATGTTACGAAGAAGAATGTTTCATGCGGTGGCTTAGACCTAGTCAAATCACTAATCACAGTCACAGTTCAAGTACTTGTCCTTAGTACTTTATTGCCGTTGGCTTCCGGGTAAGAGGCTTCTATTCGTTGATATATTAAACTTATGGTTAATCTGTAGGCCGATGGATGGATCGCAATCTTTTGCACGAAAGGTTTCATGTACCAGCAGTTTAGCAGAATTACTTTGATTTTCAGTTATAAAATTAGAAAAAACATTTCAAGAGGCATACTGAACTTTTCTTGATCATACTTTTCCAGTATACCCGCTGGAAGATAGAAGGTTTATCGAGCTCAAATAAGTGAGTTAGTTAAATGGTCATTATTTGAAGTTTTCTGAAACAAAAAGAAATTTGTTGCTTCTATTTTTGTAATATTTGACTAAAATATGACGGAAGACTCAAATGTAGGGAAAAAAGTGTTGTTTGCGACTAATAAATGAAATGTTTGCTCAGAGTACCCGTACAATCCAAGGAAAAGATAATACTGTTAACAACAGATACTTATACATGTTGTTCTGTATTCAATAATAGAAAAAAATAAAACTTATAAATGTATAAACAAAAAAAAGTAATAGTTATAGAGTTCCTCAAGTCAAATTAGACAGAAGGAATACATGAAAAAACTGACACAACTCACTTTTATATTTCTAATCTCTTCGTCATCAGAAATAGAATGGTGAAATCGCTGATTCGAAATTATTAGCAATTGGTAATTTTCATAGATTTTAAGTAAACTTTCAAAGGTTTAACAGTTTGATTTAAACCATTAAACTTTTAACAGTTCAATGATTGGTTTCAACCTGGAACAATGATCGATTCCTGATAAATTTAACTTCATATTTATACATATATCTCAGGAGTTTACAATAATCATGCGACGTAAAAGTCAATTTGTATGATTAACATGTTAAATTCCACTACTTGGTCGAAAGATCTTAGTTCCAGTTTTGAATTTTGTACTGTGGTTTAAACATCAAATATATACTTGATAAAAAACAAAATTTACAATGCATGTAAATAATCTCAGTCTGAGCTTTGTGGCTGGTAATTGTAATTATTATAAGTTCCTCCCATGATAGGCTTCCGATATCACGGAGGTGTGGTTCAACATGAATCAAGTGCTCTCCATCTTGCCCCATTGTTCATTATGATCCTTCCTTCACTTCTGTTCATAACCATCACACCTACCGCATTGTTTACAAGGCTTCCTAAAACAGCGTTTATTGTTTGAGCTAGATCTAATGTGATGCTTTTTATGTGGCTTTGTCTTCCACAAAGCTAGCTGTGTGCCAATAGTCACATTCCTTTCGTAAGCGCAGGTCAGCAGAGTGCCATTTAAAGAGATTCTCAGACTCAGTTTTAATGACTGTTCCATGTGCAAATTATTATGCACATCATTATTCCAACTGCCATTCACTTTGAGGGTATCACACATGTGTATTCTTGGTGATAGATCTACCCCAGTATTCAACCCCAATAGAAAATAATTCTTAAATTATTTTTTTTATTTCCAATCTAATTTAACTTTTGTTATTTTATTTATTTGTTGGAGTCTTATTTTTTTATTTTTTCATATATTTTGAATTATTTAATTATTTTATATTATTTATTAATATTACTTTTTATTATTTTTTCTTTGTCGCCCCTTCCTTCATAAGGTAGCAACACTGACAGAATACTTCAATACTTCTGAGAAAGAAACTTCAATCGTAGATTACCTTCCGAGCGGCTAACTTAACCCTCCTGGTCACGATGGATATCAAAATATCATTGTAAGTTTTTGTATTTTCTTCTGTGTTCATTCTCCGCAATGTTATTTTTTTTCGTATAGATAAAATTGAACCTATTGGTCTAAAAGAACATTAAATCAAGGTTTAGGGGGAAAAATACAGAGCAAATCATAACAAAACTCACTTCTAGATCGGGAAAAGTGCTAAGCTCAAGTAACAAGCAGAGCACTGCAATTTCTCAACAGTAAACATTCAATGTGTTTGCCAAAAGTAACGATCTTTTAATGCTGCCCTATTTGAATGGCACTCAGTTTTGTTAAAAGTTTTTGGTTGACCTGTTTCAGGTATTGTTACAACTACGAGGATCACTCACGCTACCCCAGCAGCAACATACGCATCCTCTGCCAACCGCTACTGGGAGTGCGAAAACGATATACCTCAAAACTCCACTCAATGCAAAGATATTGCGAGGCAATTAGTTGAAGATTTACCAGGAAAAGATTTTAAGGTTCGCTTAGCCATACACGGATTATATGTTTAATGTAGTTATATCTATATTTGATGTTCACTACTTTGACACTTTACTATATTATACTATAAGTTGACTATCGTCTCTTTGGTATATTACTACTGATCAAGACCAAATTCGAAAAACGACTTTAATTTCGAGATGGTATTTGTTTGTGTTATATTTCTTTTTTGTCAGTATTAGTCCTTCTAAAGCATATTTTTTATCGATTATATATATTTGAATACGAAAATACGATCCATTAAAAGATGGAAGTTAACACGGGAACATATAAAGATTTACTATATGTTCGTCGTCAGAGGTGAGTAGTAGTTGCAGTAGTAGAACAGTAGTTGTTGAAGAGTGAGTCCTCCTTCTTGCTGAATACGGCTCCAACCTGGAGAAGGTAGAACTGAAGTGAAGGTATCATAAGGTTTCAAATGTTAATTACTGTGAGTAAGTAATTAGTGACACAGTACATTATCAAAAACACTTTTATTTAGACATTTAAATCTAGTTCAGTCCATATAGCAGTCAGCAAGCAACCAACAGTATCTGCTAATCGTCACTCTAAATGTTCAAAAAGTATTAAGCTCTTGCTTTTATTTAGGAGAGTAAAGAAAAATATGATTATCATGAAATTGTAAATTATATCATGTTGCAGGTAATTTTAGGAGGTGGGAGGCAGTGCCTTGTAAGTGACAGCGAAGACAGACCCGAGGATTCTGTCAGCAGAAGTTCATGCACCAGGAAGGACGGCCGTAACCTTATCAACAACTGGGTTACTGATAAACAGAAGAGAAATGCAAAGTACCTCGTCGCTAATGAAACGTCGCAGCTGACGAATCTCAAGCCTGAGTCTGTCGACTACCTCTTAGGTAACTGGTCAGAACACATTAGATCTGAGAAAGAGAACCACATAATATCTCAAAACACAAACTACAAATGATTAAGGAATTCTAGCCAACATCTCTGTGGCAAGGTATGGAACATAAATCTCTAACCAATATCTCCTATAAACGAACTGCACTGTATTTCAATATCAACTTTTATAAACTTAAAACTTGCCACGGGCTTCTTATGGTACAAGCTAGGAGTAAGAGCTGTATTTCTTCTAGGCAAGTTAAAGCATAATACAAAAATAATTTATTTTTAAAAATTATTAGATTTCTTATACCAAAAGCTAAGAGTGGAAAATATAGAATTCTTATCCATTTTGGATTTGTTCCGTAAACACCTTTCCACTAGTTAAATTATGGTTGTTCCCAAGTAAAATGAATAAATTTCTGTAGTTCATGAGAAATTTGTTGTGAGTTATATTGGACATGAGACCATGTATTTGGTAACAGTGATCTATGACATAGATGAATTAAATAACAGATGTATGCCTGAGGATGTCAGTATCTTTTCTTACTGTCGTACCAGAGAGTTTTTCTGTTGACAAGTAGAAGATAAATTATTGACCCAAAAGCTAAACTTCATGACACTGTGTTTCATATAAAGGGTAACCAGTTAGCGAACATTTAGTTTTTAGTAGAAACAAAAATGTGTTCTACTCTGGAAGATAGACAAGGTCCAAAACTGATCAAGTGAGGTAAAATGGTAGATTATTCTTTGATTGATAAAACCTTATCAGTTATTTTAATAAAATAAACTTAATTATTTTATTATGATAAAATAATATTGACTAGGAATAGAATGATAGAGCCAAGAAAAACTAGCACTAATTAACATTGAGATAGCTCTTGATGATGGACAAGATCTGAAAACTATCGAGGAGCCGTGAAAGCAACTAAGAAGTAAGACTGTATAATTTGACTTTCATCTGCTCTTGATATAAAATTCTGCTGTAATTAGAATTGCATTTGCGTAAAAATCACGCTATTGAATTTCCAAAGAGAAAAACATGTTTCGAGGTGCCATGAGTCCAACAAAACGTGTTATGCACATTAGTCTACGAGGGGGTGAGTGTGAGAGAGTAGAATATCTAAAAAAATAAAAGAATATAGTAAGCAAATTAATATATCAGTTACTACCATATTAGCCTTGATAGGGAACGGAAAGTTCATACCAATATTCCCTTTCCTAGAAAGTATCTCGACATAAATATGTATTACACTTTCTTTGGTGTACTTTACCTGAACTTTTTTTTTCTTATGAGAATTGTTATAAATTAGAATTATATAATAAAATCACAACCGATTTGTTTACTATTCATCTACCTATTTAGAAGTAAAAGTGCCTCTTAAAAGAAGAAATTACTCTTCCACTAACATCTTCTTGATCCAATATTGATCAACATAAATTTGTTGTAAAACATTTTACGAAACAAAGAAAAAGCTTTTAATCATTAATTTTCGTAATAGTAGGACGTCTTCAGGTTTAAAAGTCCTGAAACATTACTTTGGTTGCAAATTCACCAGTAATATGAATTTGATAATTGGATACATTTTATTAAATCAAACTCAAATGAACTGCGGCAGAAATTTAGTTTGAATTCTTGATTATAATATATTAAATCCTACATAAAGTCAAATATAATGGTTCTAATTAAAAAAAAGTTAAGTTAAGCTGCTTAGGTTAAAGATCCTTCTTCAGGTTATCTGCTCGTAGTGAGAAGGTTAGAAAAGGGGTTGAGAATGACAGGGAAAATGAAAATAAGGGACACTTTGATATGAATAACCAAAGATTAGAAAGCTGAATTAAGATTTGTCAAACGATGCTACTTGAAGGGTGATAAAGTTCCTACTTCATACTTAGCCGGCAACAGGCATCCAGATGCCATTATAAAACCATAAAAATGGACTCAGGGGACTTTAAAAAATTAAAAGGCTAAATAAAAGAAATAATAATAAAAGACTAAATACTAAAAATCTATTTTTTATTACCACTTTTTTATACTTTTACAGTAAAGTAAAAAATTATATTTACTTTTGCTGTTTTTTTTTTAAAAAACTCATTTAAAAAAATTTTATCTTTCTTGTGTTTATTCTTATGTACTAATATTGATAATTGTAGGCATATTTGCGAATAACCATCTCCCATACGAACACTATCGAAATAAAAAAGAATATGGAGTACCTTCACTGGCTCAAATGACAACCACGGCTATTAAAATTCTGAAGAAAAACACCGACGGCTTTGTACTGATGGTAAGTTAGCTTTGAGACAAGTAAAATAAAACATATAATATATGTTGTACTTATTTTTTTGGTAACGGTAATCTCGAGTGAATTGTCTCTTATATGAACTTGAAAACTGCTTATTGAAACATCTTTTAATTTCAAATTAAAAGAACACGTGGATAATTCATTTTTATTGAATTTCATTTTACGTGGAACACGTCAACGTAAAAATTAATTTTCAACCAAAATAATAATTTTGTTAACTTTAATTACTCAGATTTAGTTTCATTATACTTTAAAGGTAGTGTTGCTAGTTCATTAATAACATGTCAAGAATTATTCACTGCAAAGATCTAGTTTATTAATTGTGTTGCAATGATGATCATATAAGATAATAAGCAGGAGTTTTGAAGGACTTTATATGTAGTTTTAATAAAGATATACACAATATTAGGATGTTGTATGCGGAAATATTGATTGTTGATTGGCAAATCAACAGGTTGAAGGAGGTATGATTGACCAAGCCCATCATATAGGCAAAGCTAGACTGGCTCTGGATGAGGTAGTGCAGTTCAATCTGGCAATCAACCAAACAATGCAGCTCCTGGAAGAGCTCAAGATCAAGGATGACACCCTCGTCATTGTCACCAGTGACCACTCGCACTCCTTGTCCTTCAACGGCTACCCTCCAAAGGGAAACGACATACTAGGTATCTGGGCCTCACCTATGCAAGTATACAAAGCTATAAATAACAGTTAGATATTTTAAAATGAGATCAACGTCTTCCAAGCTAGTAACAGAATCATACATTGATGGATGGGGAGAAAGCCGATATCTTTCTGATGATATCATTCTGACGAGGAAACTCGAAACATCTTATTGTCATCTCAGAATACCTTATAGTAGTTTAAACGTTTATTTTTATTTAATGAGTTTATTTTGAAACCTGTCATAGATACAGCATAAATATGTATTAAAGTTAATATTTATTAACTTACGTTAGTATATGTATTACTAGCTATTTAAAGTAATAAATCTTCGTTTTTAATGACTTATGACTACCTAGAGGAGTAAGTGAATTAAAAACCTCTTTACAATTTTATTCATCTACAACTTACCAACTTTTACTTGTCAGAATGCAGTTTCTTCGTCATGTGGAAAGCTAACTGCATCTCACTGGAAGATTACCTTTATTTAAATCCCTTTTGTTTGATTTGTTATTTTACTCTAACCATAATATTATTGCATTAAGAAATTGTCATTTGCAAATAACGTCTATTCCCCTTTTTTTGGGGAATGACTTCTGATGAAGTCGGCAGTTAAATATAGAATGAGTTGTTTCGACGTGTTCTTTCTGTTAAATCTGACTTGCCTTGGGGACCGTTTCTTTTTTGTTTCTCTGTCTGTAAGAGTGAGTCTATGAATACTGTTTACTTCCAAACCTCGGAGAAGTATGCTGGTGTACCCCAAAGTAAAGTAGCGTGGATTGTTATAGTCTTGCTGAGGAGTAATGCAAATGATTCCGAATAAGATACAAAGGGACGTTTAGGGGCGAATCGCTCCCTTCTGCCAGACCTTGTACCAATTCAATTTTTTTTTTTTTTATTTCTGCTATTGTTCTTATTTTTAAATCAATTCTCATTTTTTTGTCACTCTTTAACTGATCTCAAGTCGCTTAACAAAGTTTGTGTTTCTCTATACCCAAATAAACTTTTTCAGGAGAAAAATTATAATCATCATTTAGCAACTAATAGTAGGACTGCATTGCATGATCAGAGTGGTGTTTAAAAAACACAGTTTCTTAACATTTAATATTGTTTAAAGATTTAAACAGATATGATTAAAATTTATCATATCAACTTTTTATAAATAATGACTAAGCTATTAACACACATTTCATTAACTTAGGTTAAACTTGTTCTTTCGTTATACTTATATAAAATCAATTTGTTTTTTTCTTATTATTTCCAAGTATTTTATAAAAGTTAATGTTAACATGTGTAATTTATAATTCTTTGAATTAAAATTAAATTTAATTTTCTTTTTGTAATTGTACCCATAAATATTTGAGTCGTTAATTATGTACATTAAATAACTAATTTTTTAATGAATTTATATTAATATATTTTGTTGTGAAAGCGATGATGTTAAGTCCGTAATAAAATATTGTTTAATTTGAGGTATCGCTTCGATTTCTAATGAAGATGGTGTACCGTACACGACTTTGACCTATGGCGTAGGGTCTTTGAAGAACTATCAATTCAGTGTAGATAACAACGGCAGAGTAGTCAGACAGGATCCCAGCCTTTTTGACACCAGAGACTATAACTTCATGCAGCAGGCTGCTGCACCTAATGACCAAACTGTTCACGGAGGAGGCGACGTTCTACTTTTCGCCTCAGGTGCATCTTTCACTACATTTCAAACATTTTCTTGAATTTTCTGCTTGTCAATTTCATCTCTGGAGCAATTTGGATTAATTCCTATATAAATCTTTATTGTTTTGAAAAAAACATTAAAAACTTGTAACCACCTGACGCAGCATACCATCCCGGTGTTATCAGTAAGTTTGAAGCAAGAAAAGTACATTTTAGGGCTCATATCAAAAGCGATACTAATTTTTGCGATACGTAACATTTGCATAATATTTTTTTACTTATTATTGCCTAGTATAAGTGTTTCGTTATAATATGTCATGTGACTCTAGACTATTGTAAAAAAATTATAACACCAAAAAAACTACTATAGAATTCTATTTTAAGGCACTTACGGGAATTGTTTCTTTTTTACAATTTTATTTGTTGTAAGATAATAAAGCCTTAATACATTAAAACTTAGTATAATAGTCTTCATACATTTGTTTTATTCGAATAATTAATATTGCTAGATAAATATTCCAAAAAAACTCAGGCCATTACTAAAAATAATGGAAAACCAGAACTAGACGCTATACATTATGAAGTCCCACTGTACATCACCATAGGAAATGATCAACCAAGATGAGTTGCCGAATCAAGATTCACCATGTAACGATACTCCTCCGAGCTCTTTACTGACCAGAAAACTACCATTTCAGAGGAACATAACATACATACCCAAAGTGATAATTTCGTGATTAAAGCATAATAACCTAAACACATAATTTCTAAAATCGAATTCCTTCTTTAGGACGGGAGTAGTGTTTTCTGAAATAATACTGCCCCTTTTAAGTTTATTAAATCAGAAAACATCACTAGCAACTCTCCATTTTGTATGGTTTTCTACAGAATTGTGTAAATTTGATAAATTATAAAAAGGACTTTATAGGCACCGGTACCATTCATTTGATAGCTGATAAGTGTTTTAATATTATATTTCATAATATAATATAGCTATGATTATTCCATGTGATATTGAGTAAACTTATAGTTAAGCTAATTGTACAGCACTCCAGATTTTAACACTAGATTTCAAAAAAATGTTTTTATTACAAACTAATATTTAATTTAATATACTTTTTGTTTCAGGGCCCATGGCACATTTATTTCACTCAGTTCATGAGCAAAATTACATTCCTCTGGTTGCAGCCTATGCTGCCAAAATTGGCTATTTCCAGCAGCCCGTCAGTTCTGTCGTTGGACTAGAGCCCAGCATCAAACTTTTTATTGCAGTACAAATGTTTTTGCTTTACCAATTTAAATCAAATTAAAGAAATTATAAGTGTGGTCATTAACCCCTCCCCCTCCTTCACTAAAGAAAACATGTTCTCTTCTCAAGGTTATTGAAATAGTGGGGGTACAGCATAATGTCAAAGTATGATATTTATGCTGCTGAACATCTGGTAGCGCAAATCAAGTGCGATTAATTTTATTACATATTAGTAAAAAAAACTGTTTTTTTATTACTACTACCGTAAAAGTAATGTAACTTTTAAAAGTAAGAGACCAGATAATACAGGGTGGTGAGATCTTTCGACTGATAACTAAAGACAATATCTGCGTAGATGACGTCCAATAAATATTAAATGCCAACTAAAACGACTGCAAACAGAAATTCAAATCAAAATGAAAAAAAGATATGAAAGTGTTGAAAGATTTTTATCAAAATGTGCAAAAAATAAATGTTGTTTTTAATAATACACCCCAACTTATTAAGTTGTTAATACTCTCTCCAACAACAACAGCATCAGCTTGTGTTTCCTCCTATCACTAACAGGAATTTAAATATGCAAATTATTATTCATATAATGATATTATTTTTAATTAATATTTATAAATTACATATTTATAATCATACAGTTACCATGACCATATTATAACTGTTTTTAATTTTTAGATTTCCTGCTTACATACTCTGTCTCTCACACACACACATACTAGCAAACTAAGTACAAAAACGAGATATACAGACACTCAATATCAACCCCAAACATTCCCTATTGGCATAGGCCGCTGGAAAACATTCATCAAGTTGGAGGACAGTTTTTACCATCACTGATAGAGCGTTACAGGATGTGCCATATTGTTAACTATATGGTGGCGTAAATACTCTCAGGCTACGGGAAGGTGTTATCATACCTCCACTGATTCAATGTTGTACCCACAAGACACCTGCACATTCAGTGGAGTCAAATCACAAACAGAGGTCATCTAATGTAGGACTGTCCCTACCTAGACCAAACTGGAGCTATGATTATATAATTAAGAAAGGGAGATGGCTACCATGGAAAGCTGATGGAGAGTGACACATGGACTCTCCAAGTGTTTACAAAAAAAGGTATTTCAAAAGGTGCTAGACCTAAAATGCTACCTTTAGGTATAATTCCATCTAATCCGTCAAACTCTTTGATTATATCCTCCCCACTAACTTTCAGATTCAATCATAAGTCAAAATTTTTACATTTTTGGTCATTTATATAATTATTATACTGGGAATTTTATGGCATGTTAGTGTTTTTAAAAAAATCACTTATTATTCCTTTTGTCAAAAATCATAAAAATCTAATTCACTCTGAGCGACATAAAAATAATAAAACACATACTATTCAACAATTATAAATTATAATACCTAGTAAAATTAAAATAAGAACGAAATACAATTTTTGATTCATCTCGAAAGTGTTTCTACCATAAACATATAAGTTATATAAGAGACTAAATTTAAACAGTCATGTAGCTCTAGATTTAATGATAGTAAAATACGTACTTGTTCATCAGCTATAGTTTAATATACAGTAAAGTTAAAATAAGAATGCAGTCATACCTTTTGATGCACCTGAAAATCGTTTCTCCCCCCAAAACAAATAAGATACTGAGGTAGAAATTATGTAATTCTAAACTTAAAGATAATAAAATACATACCTATTCAACAAGTATAGCTTAGAATATATTGTACAATTAAAAGAATGTGATAATACGTTTTGATTATTACAAGTAAACTTGAGATATACTATTTGATATTTAAACACCTTTGTACCTTCATAAGGCGCCGGCTTGAAATACCGCAACGAAGTCCGGCTCCCGATGATGACCTTCTCATTACTCATCTCCATTCATCAGATAGACGCTTTACTACAGTATTAGGTGATTTCATCTTTGTAGCCTTTATCATGTTCTAGGGCAGTACTAAAACTCTTTGTAGCTTTTAAGTCTACAAATAGTTGAGGGCATACTCCATACGAACCTTGGGGAAATTTTATTATTAAGTCAAATACTATACGAAAAAAGTAACCAATAAAAATATATAAGAAATGAAACTTACCTTCAGTTAATTTGTTCTTGTGGTCAGAGAATAGAAACTTGGTGAGCCTCGGGGTCTTCTTCAGCGTTTGGGGCTACAGGTCTGTTTGGTAGGATAGGGAGCTCGCATTTCTTCTTCAATACTTTGAGCATTTTTTATGCCTAATCTGTTTTGACTAGGGAATACTGTTGTAAACTATAGATTTTATCTCAGAATGGTGAACAAATTTTATCTTGCTACTAGTAAACAAATTCACTGCTTATATAACCTGTTAGTAGTAAATAGTTCTCCTTTAGAAAAAAATCGCTGCTACATATCACGCACAACAATGCGTTCACAAAAAGGAGATATACTACGTAAGGTGAGATGTGGTGACAGTTTTTCATGCCTGGATATATTATTCTGAATCACTCAAGGACCCTAGAAATCTTATAGATACCCTTTGAGAATAACTGTTCTAGAGCTGTTACAGATAACGATTGGTCTATGAAGAACAGTGGAAGGGAGAAGGTTTAGATCAGTGTACGAGGTTGAAATTTCTGCTTAATTTCTAATCCACTCTTTCACTCTTATCAATATAAACATCTGTTACAGGAAACAAAATAATGGAAACCCGACCAATGCTGGGTACTACAATAACTATGATATGAAAGCCAAACACAAAACCATGTAATGGTTACATGCAATAAACACATAAACATGCCCACTTACCTGTGTACAGGTATCCTTTCGTCTGTACCTGCAACAGTACACACATGTTAATATTAACACAATGATGATGCAAAATAATGTTGACTCTTTGTCAGTCATATTTGAGACTAGTCAAAATCAAATAATACTATTGGTTTCTTATAACAATATTTTATGTTGCTAACCTGACTATGTAATGACGGACTTTAATAGTTTGAGAAGTATAATGTAACTAATGGTTTACACAGCATACCTCAACGATTATGTCATCCCTAAATAGGTGAAAATTAAAACTAAGGTACTTCATACACATCTCACAAAACTACCAACCATACCAGAATAATTCACATTAATATTTTCTAGTATAAAAAGGATATAAAATAAAATTCTATGGAGAACACGTACACTGATCAATGGTACTCAAACATTTTAAATTTTGCTCATAACATACATATGATGGCATGAAACAATTCTGGAGTGATTTTTTTTTAATACCATATTGTTCATTTTATTGTATATTATTACAACATAGACATTTTGTGTTTCATGTTATTTTTTTACACTGAAACCATATTCTATATTTAAAGAATAAAAACTAAAGAAAAAAACCTGTTACATTGAAAATTTGTTATAATTAACGAAACCACAGTTCAATACTCCTATTCAGGAGATGTTTGGCATCGTTTATTACAAAGCAAGTCATTAATATATGGTTACCTTGAACTGATGCAAATTTTAAAATTGATAATATATGTTGATAATTAATCTGGATCTCTCTGAATTTTTGTTATTTTTCATTAAAGAATATGTTGAATCTCAATTAATTCCATTTGTAAGTGTTCATTAACTCAATCAATTTCAATGTTGATAGATTGAGGTGAAGCAAAAGACTCACTAAAGAGGGTTAAAACGGCTGGCGGGCTGAGTCTTTGACATTCACACGCTTGACTGTTTATTGCTTTATTGTAATAACAATAAAGAAATGAGAATAATATTTACAATTTAACTTTAAAATTACTTCCCCAAATAAGTTATTACTAAAATCATTTAATAATGGATTCAGGCTACGGTGTATTACTTCACACAAGTAAAATGTAGAAATAATGAAAAACATTTGCTGTTGAAAGTTTGATTAATTTAAACGTCTTAATGTGATGGAGAGCCATTTCAGACATTCCTTTGATCATTTCTGAATGTATATGGGTGAAATAATAAGAATGAAATTCCTGTTATTAATAATTTCTCATATGAGAAGAAAGTATAGTTTTTGTCAATGCCGAACCATGATAAAGGTGTTTGATGGTAATTTATGCCAAAAGAGTGACTATTGTTTCTGTTCTTTCGAAGATAATAAAGAAGTGCCACTTTGCACATAACATCACCACAATATTAAGTTCAATAGAAAACAATTTTGTTTTAGATACCAGGAAGGCAAAGAAAATCAAAGAATAACTTTCTTCTGGGATTACTTGTCAGAATCACATTCATACAATATTAAATAATAAAAATAAACTACATTTAATATAAAACAAATTCAGCAAATCAAGTCAGTGCTCGAACCAAAATTTAAATCTAAAAAAATTGTTAAGTGTTATTTAATTTATTAAACATATTAAACGTAAAATTTTTAAATTAAAAAATGATTGCATAATACATTTGACTGACTTCCATGAAGGGACAATATGCCATCCTCTTAATAAAATTAGTAAGTACGCGCCATTTAGAAGAGTAATTTTTGACTACTTAATATAAAGGATTATACTATAGATATAATCTCGCCAAATGAAGGACTGAATATAAAAAATATTCTACAAAGTATAATTTGTACACAACATAAAAAAACTGAAGTAGTCTACACTCAACATTACTGTAAGTCAATGGTCGGGGAGCAGGGTTAAATTACCCCAAATGGGTAAATTAGTTATTTTGGGGGGTATGAACGTGCTATGGATGTGGATGTGCTAAGGGAGGGAAAGTTGGAGAAAGGAATGAATCAATGATCCCACGATCTATAAAACTATAGAAACGTAGAGTGATGGTAGTAACATCAAAAATCTGTGGTATCGACTTTGTTCTATCCAAGACAGAGCCTGCGGTATCTGATATGAAAATATCAATGAATTCAATCTGATATTAAATTCTTAAAGTTTTCAATATTTTTTTTATTATTCTTATGCCAGAAAGAATAACATTATTTTTTGTGTGTGCCATAATTATATCAGAAAGAATAAACATTTTCCCCCCATAATAGTAGAAACAATACAATTTTCTGTTGTTATTGTATGAATCTGAAATACAAGATGGTCAAAAGTATTGCTTGGTGTCATGTAATACTAAAAAGAGTGTTTTATAGCTATTTATAAATGTGATTCCTACTTTATTTGTGTGGGCTATTTCCATGCTAAAAAGACAGATTTCATTTCTGTGATAGATGGAATTAACAATTAAACTTTTTCCCAATATACATTTTTCGTGTATTTATTATCTATCCATGAATTCTATAAGTAAATAGGTTTGTCCACCAGAGTAATTCCTAGTGTGGGGGTAAATTAATTTTACTACAAAGTCTATTAGAGGAACACCCCAAAAAAATTACCCAACCCCTGCTAAAAGTAAACATATGATCAAACTCTTTAATAATAAACTTAATTAATTGATTATTAAAATATGGCTGTATTGAATATTCAAAGTATAAAGAGAATGTAATAAAGAGTCACACATTTTGGAAAAATATTTGCAATTCTTGATTGGAGGTCATTAAACAGTTAGAGAGATCTTTAAACACTAAAAATAAGTTGAATGCAAGGACCTGCATTCCAGGAACAGAATAACAATTTACATTTTAATCGATTTATTCTGAGTCTGGAGGTATTTTACTAGTTGTCATGAAAATGTAATCAATAATTAAAGCTGTCGAAATAAACCTGGAGTAGATATTATTAAACTTTATCTATATAAGTTAACTTTATACACCATAAATTAATTTAGTTATTAAGATTTAAATTGTCAATTATAGCAATTTACCTACATGGAGGTTCAAAATGTACTAGGTTCAAAATATTTATTTTAAAAATAAAGACATAGTAAATAAATGTAATAAATTAATCAATATCTGGTAGAAATTCCAACAAGTTCAATATAATATAGTAAAACCTAATTAATGTTATTTTCAAAACAATGTTAAACATTCATAAACGTACCATTACCCATTACAAAAATAAAATGTCTTTCTTATTTCAAATTGCAATAGCAGTACAAAATTTACTACTTATCAATACTTGGTTAAGTACACTTTCCTTAATTTACAATAAATCTTTAATTAATTTTAATATAATTCTCAAGACATCATAATAAAATACTCATAATATGCTATTTATATGCAATATACAATGCTTATACTTTATTATTTATGAAGTATGAAGATGTAAATCTTTAACAGGTTGTATATCAAAAATATTTTATTTAAGTAGTGCTACCAAATTATAAAAAGTATAACCTTCATAAGACATTTTAGTAAGTTAAATAGAAATATTACTTCACCAGTCATCTTATATTACAGTAATTGTACAAAATCAATAAATTAAGTAAACAATTCCGAATTAATTAAGTAAAAATATCTTAATTCAGAACATATTTCTATTTAAAATGGGTCTAAATCTAAAGTAAAATATTCTGTGACAAATATGTACTGTTAATAAAGTACATAATTATACTGCATAAATAATCCATTAATAAGCATTTTAAATTTTTTGTAACATCATGTTCAATCCATAAAATTTTATTTTAGCAAAAAGATATACATTAAAATGTGTTAACTAAAAAGAATGCTACTTTAAAATGCAGCCGCCATATTCATTGAAAGTAATTATTAAGTAATTAACTAAATATGTTCACATAACATTAATATAAAACAATTTAAGTAGTTATTATACCTCAGATATAAGTTGAGACAAAAATCGTACTTACTATTTGAAGTAATCATTGTATCAAATATCAACTTGAATGAATAAACTTCTAAATTATTAAAGGCACTCCCGAGCGCGTAACACTTAATCGGAGACTAATGGCCACAGTTTTGTTATATTCATAGCTTTCTTAAAGTAAAAATTATTATCATATAAAAATTAATTTGTTTAGTTATTTTTTTTTAAAAAAATCGGGTGTGACGAATGCTAAACTGTATTATAATTAAATTTTTTACCAAAATCACGAATAACGAATGTCTCAATGTTTATCAATTTAATTTACCATTGGCTCCCAGCCAATGAACTTATACAAAGTTTATGAGCAATAAACCCAATACTTATGACTTATTTCTATCTTTTATGCCTTTAAGATTACTTTCTGAGAAATTTATCAACCCATTAAAATAATTGTAGGTGTAATGGTCAACTGTAATTAATCTGACAACACATTTACATTACTTAAATAAAAAATAGGCTTTTGTTCATTTATCACATATCCAAGTAATTATTAACAGAACGAGAATATAACAAGTTCACGTTCTATTAGAGTAAGAGCTATTATGTCAAAGGGTTTAAGCAAATTTACTGGCCAGAGAAATAAAAGAAAATCTTTAAGGTTCTTTTTTATTTTATTTTACGACAGTATTCAATGTGTAATCTATAATATCAGTTGAACAAAAAAACAAAAACTGCTAGTATTTTTCTTAAATTTAATGATTCCAAACATATCTAGAAGTAAGATTCATGTGAATTTTTGAATTAAGCTAACATAGACGATCTCCCTGTCTGATTTTTATTTCATTAAATAATGTAAGTTGCTTAAATCTATCTGCAGATTGAAACCAACAAATGCTGCGTTTAAGTAAACCAATATTAAGACATTACTTCATTGTGAGTTCTATTGAATTATAAAACTCAAAATTATACGGTGTAATTTTCTTTTTACAAGTGATGTCAATGATAAATGTATTTCTTTACAAAGTTAAGAACAGTTTTTTTTCACGAACTGAAAAACCTGGAAAAGAAAACCGGAAAATCTTCTTATCTCTTTTGCCTAATTTATAGCTAAACGACAGCTTTGCATTAATAATTTTAATCAAAACTTCAATACTATTGCTTTTTTGCAATAATAATAATAATAATTCAGCTTTTATTGAACCAAAATTTGTATAATACGACTTATAATTAAAATGAAAACAACAATTATTTTGGAATAAAGTTATTGTAATGATAATATCAAATTAAGAAGCAGAAGAAGAAGTTTACCAGATAAATAAAATTTATAGCAAACAATTAGGTACCTATTACTATAATTTACCACTTTTCACGGTAGATTACTAAATACATAGTACCAAATACTAAACACATAGTAGTACAGGTTAAACCTCCTTAATCCGATGTTTTTTCATCCGGTATCACCTGTAATACGGTAAAATATTTGTTTGTAATGTAACTTCGAGTCACAGTATCTGAAAGTATCTGTGCTATGTTCTCAAACCATGATAGTTGTATAAGTGTACCTGTCATACATATATTTTATTGTTTCATTTTTTATTTACTGTAGTTACTTTCTTTACTTTAATTTGACTTGAATTTCATCATTTTCTTAAATCTGTAGTTTTACTACATATCTTGTGCACTCGTAGTCAATCTCCCAAAGAGGCCGTTTTATGAAATAAAAAGAAAATTTATCATTTTTTATATAAACGTTAAGTGGCTGATGCAACAGTCTTTAAATATAGTATGGTGCATTGAAACAGTCTTTCAATCCTGGAGATAGAACAAATACTGATTGATCCAGTTTGCCCTATGCAGACTTGTTATTGTATATCACACAACCAATGCATATGGTATCATTAGTTTTACCACAGAAGTAAAACACTTTGGTAAAGCCAAAGAGAAGATTTCCTGTTTAAGTTTCATTTCTTACGAAATAAACCCTTACAGCAGGACAGTGGTCTTTGTTCCCTTTGCCAGTGTTCCATGGCTTTACCAATTTAATCTTTTATCTACGGAACCTCCAGGAGTATGTCCATAACTTTGATAGTCTAAACCTCAAAAATGTATAGGGATCGTTAAGTGAATTTTCACCCAGACATGGTGAGTTTCAGTGATTTCATTTCTCTGTGCTCTTTGGAAAATTCAAAAAAAAAAAAATATATATATATATGCTTTAATGCCAGAGTAGAAAAGATATATTAATGGAGACACCAGAAGCCCATACATTGCCTATTAATAGTTTAACAACGCTACCATCCTTTCTGTTAGCTAAAAAGTCACGAATTCATTGTTAATCTGTTATCCTTACCCAGCTGATTCTAAAAATCCCTTGGCTCGTTAGCTTATTGTAAGTAAAGTGTAGTACACATGGCTATATCAATTTTAACATTATTATAGATATATATAACAAAATTACTTATCCAATTCTGAAATGTTTACATTATTGGGATTGAAAACAGCTCTCATGATCCATAACTTTTTTAAATATTTTTTTTCACATTCCTATAAATAAAGGTTCTGATAATAAAAAATAAATGCCTTTATTTATTTATTTATTTATTTACCCATCTTTCAATAATTTGTGGACAGCATGTTCCACAACTTTTAATAGTTTCTTCTATTAAAAGACTTTTGCATATCCTAGCATATCGTAAAATCATTGTATAGAGTATTCAGTAGGTCATTCACAACTAATCACTAGAATAGGAGTGATAGCACACCTTCCTGAGAACATTTTTTGTGTTCACAATTGTGGTGGATCTACTTCAAAATGTTCCTATTTGTCAGAAAGATTTAACAAAAAATCTTCTGTATTGTGTTTACATCTAAATCAATATATCATTTTTTGAAATTTGACTATAATCACATTATTAATTATAAGAATCGTGAAACTAGCTATGAATCTGATATCTTCTTAAAATGATTAAACTGGGCTTGACATTCATCGGACTCACACGCCCTAAAGCCATAGCTGTCATACTGTCAATGTCATTGTTGTTACTAAATTCAACTTCAGAGTTTAAGTTCATTAATGACCTTGATAAACGTAGATAGGTAAGTATCCGTCACTTCTATAGTTTTAGGTATGATTTGAGAGAGATCTTTGTCCATTCCGAAATGATTGGTTGGAATACAGTCATATTGTGATCAAGGGTTTCTACCTCTTCTAGACACAGAGTTTGCATTCTTCGTAAGCTATTAAATAAAGGTTCCATTCATAGTTAAGTAAACAAATTCTGATAGATGTTCTACATTTATTTTTACATTTTCCCTTTGAAGATGTAGTATTCTTCAAAGGGAGAAGTACTTACAAATCTAAGTACAGTTGAAATGCTTATTTAAATATATTGAACCTGGCTGTTCCTGTCATCCTTTAACTGCTTTCTTCTTGAGTTATTTGTCTCCAAAGGGCCTGTATCTAACCAACATGTATCAAACTATTTATGTTTCCTTCTATTATTTTTTTATATTTCATCTCCAATAGAGACCTTCTCATTTTGTAAAATAAAGAGAAATTTAATTAGTTATGATATAGATGTCTAATATGGGAGATGTTTATTAGTAGTTCATCCTGGAGGTACCAGACATTGTGATCGATCCAGTTATCCATATAACGGCTTATTATTGTATATCAGATCTTGATGCATAAAATATCTGTAATACCACATCTGTCGCCGGTATTCATTTTGAGTGAGAAACGTTAAAAAAATTTAAAATATTATTACATTTTAACTTTAGTAATAATATCACGATCTTAGGTGTCCTTATGTTTACTTATAGTAAAGTTGAGTGTGGGTCACTCCAAATTTTTTTGTATTTCATTTATTTAAGGGAAATATAATTTTGAACTGTATTTAAAATTAGCTTCTATAATGATCTATAGCAATTGGATCGAAAATTAAGCACTTAAAAAACTAATTCAGTTTTTATGCCCTTTATTGCAGCTTCCTAGAGTTGGCAACCCCAGATTCAAATATCAACGAATAAAATATAATTACATATATTTCTAAATGCTTTCCAAAAAATTATGTTGAATAGCATTAATTAAATTGAATTACATGTTGCGTTGGAATAATAACTATACGTTACTCTTTAAAGTTATGGGAGCAACGTATGTTAGTGCAATCAATTTATATAAAGGTAATCGAAAAGTATGCAGTAGGCTAAATCAGCATGTTTATAAAACAGAGGATTGTAATAGGCTTATTAGAAGTATGGCATTTGTGTTTGTTATTTTGTATTTAAAACCTTATTTTTACACCCTTTTCTATTAGGTATTTATAAATTACAACATAATAAGATAAGGAATTAATATTATTATTTTAGAAATGATTTTGGACCACCCTGCACAAATTTTAGTTGTTTACTGAAACCCACGCTATCATGCTTATCTCTATTAAAACCTAATTGATACCTTCAGGTGTTTCAATTATGGTTATAGGGAGTTTTACTTAATATGTCTTTTCATGTTCGAAATACTATTTATGAAATTGGTAATATAAAGTGACATTATGTATCTAATATTTTTTTTACTGTCGACTAATATATTTTTTATTTTAGTTCCACTTTTATTATTAAGTATATCTGTAGGTTTTAATGTTCTAATTGCTAATGCTGAAGTTTCAAATAAAGAAGACATACACCCGACAGATGTAGTTTCCGTCAGTAAATTCATTAAAGATTTTCAGGTTGGTTAGAGTTAATTATAAAAAGTTAATTCTCTTATTATTAGTAATTGTTATTTATCTCTGTTTTGTTTATGATAATTAGAGGCAAATTGATGGAGATGCAGTCCATATTGGAAAATCTGAATTATCATTACTGGGGGATTACAGTGCCAAGTTATTACAACAAGAAAATGAATTCCATAATGAGTCCTATGGGATGAACAGCACTTCAGGTGCTAATAATAAAAATTCATCGACACTAATAAAGTGTCTGGAAAATGAGTCATTCACCTTATCTGTGGAGGTTAGTTGTTGCTATACTATGTACTTGCTTTGGTATTTTGATTTTAATAATCTTAATTTATAGTTGGTGAATTCCACTCGGCTGTCAGCTTTACTTGCAGGCAATCCAAATGTAACATCTCGGATCACACCTGCGAAGTGTTTGGTTCTGCTCTTTTATGCAAGAATTTGCCCCTTTAGCTGCCTAGCCGCCCCCCATTTCAATGCATTAGCAAGAGCATTTCCTACCATTAAAGTGGTTGCTATTAATGCATTATCGCAACAAAGGTGACAAAGTTTCTGGTTCCTTATAAATATTTAATTTACAAGGTGGTTAATGTTTGTGTTTTTGGTTTTCAGCTTTAACACTCAGTTTGGTATTGGTGGTGTACCTACAGTTATGCTGTTTCATAATGGCCGACCGGCTGCAAAGTTTAATGAATCTGAATATACCCTTGAGATGTTCTCACGATTTATCACCAGGTTTACAGGTTAGTAACTCCTAGTTGCATACAATGCATTAGATCAGTGGTCAAACTTACTGGGACACTGTTATGAATTAAAATATTCCTACTCGCTTTGGACCAAATTTTGGAATATAAAGTGCTACCGTACATATATACAGGATATTCCAAAAAAGTCACGTCAATAATGTTGACCAGTGACTTTTTTGGAATTCATGTTGAAATAAACCTCTTTTATTTTACTATAAGTAAACTATAGTGATCGTGAAAAAATTTGATCTCGAGATTTTGACGGAATTACATGGTTTGAGTTCCCAAAAGTCGTTTTATGAAGTTTTTTCGATGATTAGCATTGCTTGTTACCACGCTACGGCCCAGAATCTTTGATGGATCAAGTGGATATTTTACACAAAAATGGGCCCCATAGTGTAGATGATCCCTATTGTTTGGGAGGAATTATGTATGACAGGAAAGTCACTTTTTTTAACAAAAGCCTGTTTTCAGAAATCATTTTTTTCTCCTAAACTTCTAATTCTAGAGTTTTAAAATTTTGGCATTATCTTTGAGGTTACAAATGCAATAAACGAATAATATATCAGAATTTTAAAACAACGAGAAACATTTTTTTTCTATAAAATGTAAAAATTTTGACTTACAATTCAATCTCAATGATTGTGAGAACGAGAAAAGCCATACCGTTTAACGGATCAAAATGTAATTATACCTAAAAATAGAACATTGTGTGGAGGATGAGTAGAGATAATTTTTTTTCAAAATTACACTCACCAAAGGAGCGTTACAGTAGAGTTTCTATATTCAGAAAATGTTTTTTTTGACGCTAAACGGCTCATTTATAAACCATGAAAATTTGACCAAAAATGGAACAAAAAATTAGCAATTTATAAAAAAAAATTCATGAAATTTCAATCAGGGCAAAGAGCAATAAAACTATAAAAACTGTTTGTTTATCATAGGCTAAGGGATCATCTGCTATATTTGTCGAATTTTTGATATTTTCTTACATTGTTTACTGTTTACATTGACATTTAAATAGTTGACCAATTATAAATTTTTTGAGTGAATCCACTTAGATAAAATTGATGTTTTGAATGGAAAAATTTAAATAATTTATTGACTTATGTGAGATATAAGAGGAATAATATTTTTAGATGTAAAAAAATCACCGCCAATAAACATGAATAAATTTCCTTTATCTTCCATGGTTTGATGGATTTGTCTCATAAAATGCTTTAATAAATCTATGTATTGCACTCTTGAACAAAACTTAATATCAGTTATAATTACTTTGTCTTTATGAATTGTAGTATCTTTCCATGATATTGGAATGTGACGAATGGACTCTTTCCTTAAGAATGAGCTGTTATGCTTGTTGACAAATACCCAGTTTTTTTTTTCAGTATTCAAGTCTAATTGTTCATATTTATAATTTTCAAAAATTGGAAGCACACAACTATGAAAGTTTTAAATTATACTGAATAGCTGGCTTTGACTTTGGTTTGAGTATGTAAACTGGCTAATTACTAATATATTTTTTCGCAATATACATTCATAGCATCCTTGTAACAGAGTAAAGCAGGCAGGAAAAAGATAACACTCGCTCAGAAAAAAATTGTATATATGATTTTTGACAAAAGGGAAGGAAAATGATTTTATTAAATACTAAGCCAGAAATTCCTAGTATAATAATTCTATAAAGGACCAACAATTTAAAATTGAAATCTTTAGTTTGAGGATTGTTTAATAAATGTAATTATTGTACATCCTTAATTATAAATTATCTTAAAACAATATATTTCATTTGATTTTTCTGAAAAAATTGGAGTTTTTTTTTTGTTCTAAATAGAAAAATTTATTCTTGAATATTCAACTAGGAGGTAAGGTAAACTATGTAAGACATCCAGTGGCTACTAGAACAAAAGTCATGTTCTCCTGTAAGAGATATTTCGTAACACGAAATCTGCCTTTTCGCTTTTCAAAAATATTATTACTGCTGTAGTTATGCTAATGATATTGTATGGTGTGATATACAAAAGTAAGCATATATATTGATAAGTGAATCAATCAATATCTGTACACTACCTACAGGAATGAAAGACTAATACACATCTCCCATTTAGACATTTATATGGAACTTAAATGGAACATTATATATTATATACCCAGGAAGTATGATATTATGGTTGCTTATAGGAAAGTTGAGTCTAGGCCACTCCAGATTTTTTCACAGGATGTATGGAAGCAAATCGAGATTTTATATATCTATATAAATAAATATTGATAAAAATATCGACCGTGAAATAGAAACCAAATATAAAGTTTATCAGGACTCGGTCAATTCTTCAGGTTCAAATTAAACTCTCATTGCCAACATTCGGTTTTTATTAAAAACCTTTTTCATAGGAAGAGGTATACAATTTTGAAACAAAAAAACCAAGAGTGATAAATCTGGCAAAAAAAAACAAAACAAAAATTGTCACATGTTCATTCAAACTAGACAATTTTTGTTAAAATCCACAGACTATTTTTCTTTGTAAAATAATCTCTAATGTAATACTTAGTTTTTCTGTTTCAAAATTTTATGCTTCTACCTATGAAAAAGGTTTTACATAAAAACTGAAACGTTGGCAATGAGAGTTTAATTTGAACCTGAAGAACTGACCGGGTCCTGATAAACTTTAATTTCTTTTATATAAATAAAAGAAAGGTTATGTCTGTACATTGCTTAGAACTGACTCATTTCAAGTTATCTTTGCATTTCAGATATTAGAGAACCGATCCATTTCTATCTGTCGGTTTGACCACAAAATTTTGCCACAAGTAAATTCAGCGATCATATGAGACATATGGAGCTGAAACATCGACAGTAGGTTTGTGTATGTCTAACTTAAAATGTAAGTTTTGAATGAATTGAAAATTCAACGTAAAGGTGAAGTTACAGACTTAAGCTGTCTTTGGCTAACTTCACAGATGCTTATTTTGAAAATATATAGGTATAGCAAGTAGGTATTGTTTGTTGATGTCAATTTCATTTGAATTTATGCTCCTAGCAAGAGATAATTGACAAAGTATTTCTCGAAGTTCATGATCTGCCATCTATTCAGAATAACTGACTTTGTGAACGAGTAATTCTCACCCCCTACATATGAGCAGGTACGAAAAATCAATAAAGTTCTTGCTCTATATCAAGATGAGGAAAGAACTTACAAGTCAGTAATCAGAGTGATTAGTCATTAGGAAGCAGTTCATTATCCAATTGAATTTCCGTTCATGACTTAATACTTAAAGTAGGGGCACCAGTCATGCTGTTACGAAACTTGAGTGTCCCAAAAATGTGGAACGGGACTCGACTCCGCTTCGTGCTTTGCACAGATAAGTCATAGAGGCTGATACCATGACTGGGTGTGGTACTGGGGAATCAGTGTTTATGCTACGCATACCAATTGATACCTAGCAACTGTCCTTGATGCTAATCAACAGTAGACAGCTAATGTGGTGTATACAGATGCACTTACTTAACAGTGTGCTAATAAAGATATTTTTTCCATTTCTATAATTTTTCTAATCATATTTTGAAATACCACGCATCATCTCTGAATTTTTGTAAAATACCCATCAACGATAGTAGCGTCTTCTAGTATATTATAAATAAAATACTATATGAATGTATTACGATTTGTAAAATTGAGAAATGCCGTTCACTTATGCATTTTTTATTCTTCACCAAGTATATTGCATTGTTAGGAACACAAAGTTAGATCTCTTACCGAAAATTTAAGAGGAAGACTTCACGTTATGCTCTTGGGTGACTGTTGGAACGGAACATATTTTTAAATGTGAAATGACTCTTCTTTAGAATTGAAGGACATTTATCGACTTGTTTTTATACATTTTGTGGAAACTTAAGGTTCTTTCAACAAGAATTACAAAAATGATTTTACTGTAAATGATATTACATTTTTTATAGGAACACCCTATATTAATACAGTTGCATGAAGTCATTGAAATCCGATTTGACATTAAAAAATAAACGGAGTAAAATTGTAGGTACTTGCTTTAAATTGAAATTTTGGAAGATGAAGTACAGTTGGTGTTGAAAATCATCAGAAGAAAGAATGTATAGGCTTTCAGCAGTGCTGTTGGGGTGGAAAGTGTTACTCATTTGCTATTTTTCAACACAATAGTTATGAGCAAGACACATATCGGTTTTGTTCTTCACAGGAACTCCGAAAGTTTGCCTTACTTGATTTTATTATAGTAGGTTACTTTAAAGATTAACAGACGTACAGAGGCTAGAGACAGACTACTTTACGTCATCTCTGAGGAATGATGTGCACAAGATTTTCCATTACCTATATTCAAAATTTATGATCATGCCCAAGATTCGAGCCTTCAATTTTCAGGATTGCCATATATATATATATATATTTACAAAAGTATCGACCGTGGAATAGAAACAAAACTATAGTTTATCGGGACTCTGTCAGTTCTTCAGGTTCAAATTAAACTCTCATTGCCAACTTAGTTTTTCTGTTTCAAAATTTATACTTCCGCCTTTGAAAACTTAGTTTTTATGTTTCAAAATTTATACTTCTGCCTATGAAAAACTTAGTTTTTTTGTTTCAAAATTTATACTTCTGCCTTTGAAAACTTAGTTTTTATGTTTCAAAATTTATACTTCTGCCTATGAAAAACTTAGTTTTTTTGTTTCAAAATTTATACTTCTGCCTATGAAAAAGGTTTTAAATAAAGACCGAAACGTTGGCAATGAGAGTTTAATTTGAACCTGAAGAACTGATCGAGTCCCGATAAACTATAGTTTTGTATATATATATATATATTTTCTATGAGTTGTCCGGGGAAAGAAATATGATTCGTTGAAATGCTGACCAATAGGAGAGTAGAGTTAGTAGGTGGTGGAATAACGAAGGCTTCGCTAAGCAGCGGGCAACTGGGACCGCACGCATGGACCTACTAACTCTGCTCTCCTATTGGTCAGCATTTCAACGAATATATATATATATATAGAAACAAAAAAAAAGCTAACAAAAGTTTGGAATTTTATGCCAAAATATAATTTAGGATATAGTGCTTGAGCACGGGCCTGTGTGTTTTAAGTTAGAATACTCTCAGCGTTTTGACTACAAGAGTAACATGGAGTTACTATATTTATTTGACTCATGCTTAGGTGTGAATAGGTTATGGGTTATTGCAGAGGATTAATACATGAACGGAATTCTTGGTAAAGTAGTTGAGAACTTTGCTTTGTCGCATTTATGTGCCTAACATCTATTTTTTTATTTTGTTTTCAATGCAACATTAAAATTTGAAAAGTAATCTTTTCTACTCGCTTGTGTCGCATGCATTTTCGTTTTTATTAGTTGAGAATTTTTATTGAAACTGATGCAATTTAACGGATTGCAGAAACAATTGGCTGATCCAATTTAAATATAGTAATTTCTTAATTCAAAATTTAACTTATAGATATTTGACAATCATCTCCTACAAACAGTAGGTTTGAGGAAGGGCACAAATCATGCGACCACCCCCAATGGCAAAAAGAGAAACGTGTTTGACCTGGCCCAAGTTTATTATCACATAATTGTTAGTAATTTGCATGTTTTCTCAGAATGAAAGAAATACGATTTTTTTTTTTTACTTTTATTGTTTTAGGGCTTAAACCAGTGGAAAGAATGTTCGTAACTTCTGGAGACTTTGGGGGTCCTGTGCCAAGTGTTTTAGTTAAAGAAACAGACTACTGGCTAGGCATTGCATGGATCATTGTTTTGGCAACGATTGCTATGATGATCTCAAAGTCACAAAGTTGGAAAATTATAATGGAGTTTATTCACAGTGCCTGGAATGAGGCCCAGGCTGAACATGAACATATTGAATAATATTTGTAAAGACTGAAGTTATGTAATATATATGGAACAAATCATTAATTATTTTATTCTTTTTGATTGGTTCCATAAATTAATTATTTCGTGCTAGACACATTTTTATAGATACTTTGGTTATGACTGCCTGTGAATATTCCAAAACAAACTCGCGATATGTATAGTATATTTCCCCACATTCAAATTTCTTAATTTTTCAATGATTATTACTTTAATTAAAACTATATCTTGTCCTTTCTTTAGTTTGTATTGTTACTTCAAATGAATTAATTTATTTATAATGTTTCGTAACTAGTGCATGAAGTCCATCGCTTTTCCTTTCATTTTTATTTATTGCGTAAAACTGTAATAGAATGTATTTCCTGTATCATTGTATTATGAAATTTTGATTTTATATTACCATATGCTTTTGGTTGAATGTTAAACTAATCATTCGTTGTACTTCGTTAAAATGTTTCCTTCACTTATTGACTGTAACTCTTTATTAAATAAAATGTAAATGTACTTTTATTTATATCACTTGTATAAAACTTCTATTATTATATATATAAAAATGATATTTTATATGTAGTAATTATATAAAACGTTTCGTCGAACTAAATAAATGAATTTACAGAAAGAAAACACATACAAGAGATCACAAAAACTCACTGTTATATTTCGACTATGTCGCCATTGCAGAAAGATGTGGGTCTCTGCGAAGTCAGTTTCATTCCTGAGGCACTCAATCAGTATAGCTATTTTATAGAGGAAGGGTTGACAAGGATATATAAAACAAATAGTAACAGATAAATATAGAAAAACTCTTGAAAATATTAAACATTATTAAAAAAAAAGCTATAATAAATGAAAAATAAATAATTAAGCAACTTTGTTTAAAAGACTAAAAAGAACAATAATAAAGAATAATTGAAGAACGATTGAAATTAAGCTTAGGAAACAGAAGTGCCTCTTTTGAAATTCTCGAAGTGATACTGGCATAGGGATCAGGAATCTGCCTAAGAACTTTTACAAGTAGTACATGTGTTTGAAGAGTTTAATGTACATAAATTTGAGATCATTTTTTATTTTAATAGAATTTTTACGTCCCTAAAGAGGCCTTAAAACGTTTCTCTTGAAGGACTTTTATACCTGTATATGGGCAATTCCCCAAGTCACTTGTAGTTCTTCACATTTTCATTAAATTTCAACATATTAGATTATTAATTTTTTTTATATTACTGTAAGTAAAGTATAATTATTAAAAAAAAAACTCCATTCTGTGATGTTAAGAGATTTACACGTTTAAAGTCCCCTTAATCCATTTTTGATATTTTTTCATAATATCTCGATGTCAAGGAGTATCCAATAAAAACTAGCATGGGTTGACATATCTTAATAAAAATTGACAGTTTTATTGTTTCTGGAGTAGAAAGGAGCTCTAGGGTTTTTGAATTCAACCATTATAATTATCCCAAAATGGGTTCTAATTTTATACCACTCTTCTGACATTTAGAACTTTCTATTTCATTTTTAGTACCATATTTAATATGACTATTGCACGACCAAAATTGCATTAAGTCTGGGAAGACGTATATAGCATTAGAAGAACAATTATTATGTTCCCAGTTATTCAGAGTCAGAGTAAAGTTGTTTTCATCAATCTTTGAAGGTAAAGTTATGGGATATACTTTTACGTAGGTACTACTTTGATGGTACTACAATTCATCATATTTAACGCATACGTCTATTGCAATTCTGATTTTACATTTTTTTTAAAGATACTCCAATATGGTTTAGATAATTAAAATATTTTTCTCTTTTAAATGTTGTACTATTTATGTTTACTCATGTAGAAATCTAACCTTAGGAGGCAATCTCGTCAGTGCTTCTTCTACATCCAGGATAAAGCATTCGAAAGTAAATGTTGGCTTGTTACTTCTGAAAATACTAGGGTCTACTTGTATGTGAGTTACATAGAAAGTGCCATATTTTATTTACCCGAATTTGTAACACATGAAGCCTTTTCCATGACGTTGGAGATTCCTTGATTATGTGCAGTAACTTATTTGTTATAGTACACGATAAATAAATTTATGGAATAAGTTATTTTTTCTTGTCGTAAAATGTAATCAAGTTATTTTTTTTACAAGTAGCAGTTTAAACACTAAATAAGGATGGAAAGATTGCCGATTATCATTTCATTAACTATTATTAAAATGTTCAACTAACAAAGCAGCGTAATTTTCTCCTGCAAGTACATTATAGTGATCATGGAAAAAAATAGATTTGGATAAATTTGTAATTACATTGACAAAACGTAGTAAATTGAGTAAAAGAAATGAATTAATCATATTTATTATTAATACTTCTAATAGGTATATAGGTTATTCTATAAGTTTAGTTATACTAAAGATAACAGCGGATAACCATATATTTTTTCAGAGTGAACTAGGAAAAACGGTAAGGTCGTATTTCATTTGTACTTAAGGTCAGATAACCATTACACCTCATTTGAATTTTAACTTGACTTGCTCTAATACTGAAGGTCATCTTTACACATTAGTTGGATTTATTGTCTAATCTTTTTCTCGTTTAACTAATGCACTTTAAAACAGATATATTCAATATTTTCAAACTACATATTTATACGAGTATTTGTATGGAATATATGCAATCAAAAACAAAATTGATAATTTTTAAAACACTCCATTTGATGTTAACTCTAACAATTTGTCTATCTAAGTAGGGAGGTGATATTTCTTTTAAAGCTAAAAATTTACTTTCGCTTTATTCCAATGCTAAATAGGTACAAATGATCCATACTTACCAGTATTTCAACTACTAGATATACTAGTATAGTAAAAAACCAAACTTTAGTGTAGTCAAATAATAAACTTCTGCACGTAGAAGTTTATCTATATAACACAATTGATTTGGAAAATGATGAGGAGCAATACTTTTACATGAAAAAAAATAATATTGAAAACAATTTTATTACAGTTTGTAAATTATTGTTATTTGAACTTGGATAGATATTTTATTTGGTATAGCATTATCTGAAAAGAAATATTTTTTGAAAGTTGGTAGCAGTGATTTAGACAGTGGTTTTCTTCTTCCACTGGTAACATTGAAGTAATCCTGTCCCCTATAGTGGCGTGTAATGTTAAAGTTCAGGTGATTGCTGTGTTTTAATTCCGTTTATTTCTCATGCATCCGTTTGATATTGAATGAATCTTTAATTGTTATTGTTTCATGAAATATTAATTTTCAATTGTATGTTCACAGATTAGGTTGTTAGTCTTTCACGAATATGGTTCAACGCCTTGTTTACCGTCGTAGGTTATCCTACAACACCAGAAGTAATAGAAGAAGAATGTACGTAATTGTTTACAGGCTATATTTTGTATTAGATAATTAATGGTATGTTATTCATATATAATTTTTCTTTAAAGGGATTTTTTTGGCTTTTAGAGTACGGACACCTGGAGGCCGTTTGGTTTATCAATATTTGAAAAAACCGAAGAAAGTTCCAAGATGTGGGCAATGTAAGGAAAAACTTAGAGGAATAATTCCAGCGAGACCAATGGAGAGAGCTCGTATTTGTAGAAGAAAACAGACTGTTAAAAGATGTTACGGTGGCGTTCTTTGTCATAAATGTGTAAAAGAAAGGTATCAAAGTTTATCTCCTTAAGTGATTCTCACAAAGTAAAGTGAAATTTATAACACATTTTTATTTGTTCATATTTCTGTTTAATTATTTGTAGGTTTTAAATTTATCTAATTTTACATTTATTACCAGGAACTTTTATTACATTTGTTCACAGCCAATTGGTAACGTATGTTTGAAAGAGTTAATTCTGTTTGTTTTTTGAGTGGATGTCTTAAATTTAACTCCCTTATTTGCGAATTCGTTTACATCCTGATGTGATTATAACTCTGACTCAGAGTAATAGTTAAAATTTTTATAAACTAGTATGAAATATTCATTTCATGTTAAATTAATTAAATATTACAAATTGGATTCGATATTCATTCGGCCTACTTAAAGTTAAACATAGTTAGAATACTGTATAACTTGGTTCACTGAAAAATTGCCAATGATGATAACTAATCAAATTTTGTCTTCTTTCCCCATCTGAAGACTGTGATGATTTGTAATTCTGATGGCAAGTTTTACATGAGATGTTTTTATTTTGTTGACGCTATAATTAAATATTTTTTATAATTGTTAGTTTTATATTAAGGAAAAATATAATAATTGAAAATATATTATTTATTTAATTATATTAGTTTTATATTTTTTTTGTGAGCTGTAAACAGATATCAGTTTTGTGGGTTAAAATCATTTAAAGTATTTTAAGTTTATGAAAGGTTTGGCACAATTTTACTTGGTGCCCCACAAATGAGGATGGTTTTACACTCATCATAATACAGATAAAACATTAGGTCTGGAGTAGTATTGAGAAGGAAGAGAGACAAGAGGTGTTTTAAAGGGAAATGAAAGCTAACAAAAAAGTGGACAAGTCAGGTTAAACAAACTGTTCAGGAAGAAATGAGTGAAACACTATCTGACAGTTCATTCTTGGTAGACAAGGTATTCCTCTCGTTTACCTGGTTCTAGTGATTTACCAGTTGAGATTATTTTATAACAACATTTGCACAGAATTTTGTATGTACCATTGAACTCAATTACTCTGTAGGTAACTAATTGAGTAATATTATTTGACTAATTGCTTAGTTTAGTCAACGTGTTTGACGTAGGGTTACCTACGTTGTTACCCTTATAAAAAAAAAGATATGATTGAGCCAAGGAAGTGAGTTCAATGACCCATGATGAGGTAAAACTATGACATTTGACATTAAAGTGGTTTCTGCTATGTTTGCAGCTATAACTGCATTCTTTGAAGCTTTTTCAGTATGAGAGGTGGGATATTTTAATGAGTGATCAATAAAAAATAATGTTGATTTCATTGAAGGATTCAGGGGAGTAAACTCATAATGCTCTTAAAAACATATCTCTGAAACCGGGATACTTAACATTTCTAGAATGAGTTGAATAAAAGTAAGCATAAGTCGTAACTTGTAGGGTTTGTTATACATAACAAAAGGTAATTGTGTATGCAATCTATGGAAAAGGAACATGTAAGTAACCATAAATTACCCTTCTTAGAACTAGTGTCTTCTTAAAATATCTCTCCTTTCATACGGACAAAACCGTAGCAGTAGCAGAAACTAGTTTAGTGTCAAATTTCATAGTTTACCTTTTTATGAGTCATTGAATCCACTTAGACTTGATCATAATCTTGACATATATATGTGGTATTTACGAAGTTCTGTGTACATTTTTTTTGTTAAATATACCTAGGTCAGTAACTGTTAAGTTACTAAAAATGAGTTTTGAATAATGTCAATATTCCGTAAACTACAATGGGAAAAGAAGCATCTTATTTTTGTGTTTTTTATGATGAGAATCCTGTTGTAAATTGGATAGAAGTTAGGCATGAAAGGTCGATGTTGTTAGTGAACGGCACTGTAACCTTCACATGTTTCCAATTACCCGAATCCAGTAAGGTTCTTTTCCACAACGACTATCATATGACTGGAATGCCATTGTGATCAAAACGTTCAACTTGAGTGTTTGAAATATTTTCTAACAGCCACAGACATCTTCAACAATGGATTCAGGAGACACATCTCAATTTTTGTTTGATCACTGAAAATAATAGATGCGTCCGCACGCACTACTTTTCTTCCACAGCTTTTATTAAAAACTATCAAGTTTTCTAGCATACAAGTACATTATCCTCTGTTTTTATTAATCAAATTTTCGATGTGCATTTCTTATATTTTCTGATTGAATGACAAAGTTGGAACACCCATGATTAATGAATGACTCTGAAGAAAGTAGATAGATTTTACCTAATTGTGGCTTCAGAGAAACTAGAATCGCTGGTGCATCCTTCATTTCCCGTTCATAAGAGTACCACTTTCTCTGATGATTATTACTTGAACCGGTCAATCTATCTAATTTCTTCTGAGTTATTAACTGCAAGTGTAACTATGTGGCCTTAAATCTGAAAATGGCAGAAATCTATACTAAAAAATTGCTTAAAAGAAGCATAATATGTCTAAAGAAAAGCTATACAAATAGGTATCGCTGTTTTCCATTTAAGCCTTGATAGCGGGAAAGGGGCTTTTATTTTGAAACATACTTTGTATAGCAACCAAATAAAATAATTGTCATATATATGTTAAGAAATGAAAACCCTCTGCAATATAAAGTGATATTGTAGGAGATATACATTTCAAAGTTACACTAATTTACAATGTGTAAATTAGTGTAATGAAAAAGGATGTTATGTCCGTGTATAAACAACAGATGTGTACCCTAAAATTTATAGGTCCATATCATTGCTTGCTTTAATGGTTTCAAATAATTTTTAATGTAAAGAAATTCAAAAGTAAATTAGGCAGGGATCCCAGTTAGGTTACGCAGTTTTATGCCTATTTTACCTTTTACAACGTTCGAAAACATTTAATTTTTTTATAAACTAATGTAGGTAGTTCCATATGAAAAGTTTTAGTTTTCCAGTATTGGTAGCAAAAAAAAAATAATTTATGAACTTACCTTCTGAACAAACCCCTTATGTGACTTGTAAATTACTAAAATTTGTGCCAAGTAACAATGAGTAACGATAATTCCCAGAAGTAAACGTTAAACCACACTCGCCTCTAGAACCACGTGGAAAACAACGATTCTTTCAGTTTGAGGTTTGGGGAAAGATCAATGAACATTCTGTCGAAAGAAACACCTTTCTTTTGATTTTAAGACCAATTCTTTGCAAATTGTAATATTCAATTCAATATCCAAACTAAACTTGAGGACGGCAGTTTATAGTCGTCAAATTTATATAGTTAGGTATTTAATTTTTAATCCTATTATTCTATAATAAATGATTCAAGATATGTTTTGCGTTATACGTTATTTCAGTTTTTGAGTTCTGATTGTACTGTATCTGTGTAAAAGGAATTATTAGTATTTCTAATATAATCACTAAAAACAATTAAAATTTACTCTCTGTTAAGGTTCTGATTAGTGAGTGTGACTTGTATTTATAAGAAGTCTACATTGTGAGAATAGTTATTTTGATTTTATCTTCTCCAAAACTTCTGTTGCCATTATGGAAGTAACCTTATTATTAAACTATAATTATTGATTACACCGATGCGTAGTGCTAGCAGTGGCACACATTTTTGTTAATTTATCCCAATTGTTATTTGTGAATACCAATTTCATGGTATTTGTTTATATAAAGCTGTTGCCAGAGGGCTCATTACTTGAACTTACAAACTTTATTCTTCTTGTGATATATATATTTTCCTTATGTTTGTTCATTTTTTTGTTGTTTTTTCTGTTATTTTATATTTTTTTAAACATCCATCTACGTTATCTTCCGTTAGCTGCTCTAAACATGTTCTAACCTTGTTTGTGTTTGATTTATAGTCATTCACTGATGAGAAAGTGAAAGGCGTCAGAACATATTTTTCTTGCTTTTGATTTGTGACTTTTTGCTTCAGATACATATATATATATATATATATATATATATATATACGTTTCCCAGTAACTATAGACACAGAGTAAAGATACGAACACACTTACAGTCTAATTGGTTGAACCGTCATCAGGAGATTAGAGATAGGGATATCAAGCGACGGTTTGAGACCAACCTTGCAACTCTAGCCGTCGCTTCGTAAGTGCGCTTGGTACTCTCCTGATGACGGTTCAACCAAAAATTACAGACTGCAAGTGTATTCGTATCTTTACTCTATGTCTATAGTTTACTGTGATACGTTTATTGTCCTTTGTAGATCCTTTTTCTGTTAAGTATATATATATCAACGTCCAAACTACAATAAGAAAAAAGACATAAGATCTTCCAGCCGTAACAAGCGGTCTTCGTTAGAGTTGTCGGTTCGTCAGAGAGGGACTCTGACGAAGACCGCTTGTTACGGTTCAAAGATATTAGTCTTGTTTGGCATTTTTTATACTGTTGTTTAGATATTGATTTTATTTCACGTGTTTATTCTGAAAACTTGTTATATATAAATGGTACAAACTAAAAAAGATGTGAACTCTCTCTCTCTCTTTCTCTTTCTCTTTTTCTCATTGAAGTATAATGAAGAGAGAAAAAAATGTAGGTCGCAAGGTTCGACTGGAGTAGTGTTGTAAAACTGTATTTCTGGTTTACATGAATGACTAGGTGATGTATGAGGTATAGATAATGTCCGAGAGGACAATCAACTCGATAAGATTTAAAAAATCACTGTGAAAATTAATTTCAATATTTTGAAATCTTGATGTCAAGTACTTTGATTGAATTGTTTCATATTGTTAAAAAAGTTAACTTTGTAACTTTGCATCAGGGTTTGCATTCTTGGTCACTTTAAAGGTGACCTTATTTATTTTTGAATAACTCTTTGTATTGCTAGTGTGTACCTGTGTAGTCAGTATTGTTGACTATGCATTTCCTATCTAGCATAAATAAAGTTGAGCTTTCTTCACAGATTTGTCAATCCGACTTAATCTGCAGCCCATAGCCTCTACATATTTATTAAAGAACCCAATCTATTCACTTGATATTTTATAAGTTGTGAAAGACACTAAAGTCTGGACTTTTTTTTTTCAGGATTATACGAGCATTTTTGATAGAAGAACAAAAGATTGTGCAGAAAGTACTAAAAGCACAGCAGCCCAGCAAACCGAAAAAGGCTTAATGTTTTATTTTTATTGATTAATAAATAATACAAAATCTTTCTTTTTATTTATTTTTTACCACTTTAATGGTATGAATTGTATTTAAAAATGCTCTTTTATGTGCCTCAAAAACAGAGATACAAAAATATTGATGTGACTGTGTTACTCACGTAAATGATATTTATCGCGTTGCTTAGGGTTGTCAGACATCTCTTTTATATATATCATCGTCCAAATCACAGTAAGAAATGAGAAAAAAAATTAAAAGCTTTCAGTCTTAACAATCGATCTTCGTCAGAGCTCTTTGTTAGAAGCGGGTTTCTGATTTCTTACTGTGGTTTGGATGTTGTTTTTTTCACGTGTTTATTACGAAATCTTTGTATATAAACTATTTTTCTTTGTCGAGGCTTCGTCCAGCGTCAAACTCAATAAAATACCTTTGTACCAACATTTTGTCTGTATTTGTTGACATCTTCAGGAATACAGCAATACAGAATTAATTATGATAACGTGTGGAAAAAGAAATTACCTTTTTATATGGATCTACATTATTTTCTTAATACTCTTCTATTGCAAAAAAAGTTAACGTTGACAGTTTGTATTCTAATCAACTAGGTACTACCTCTAGCGGCATTTCAGAACACTCCAAAACACATTTTCGTAATTCAGGAAAATTTAAGAAAACTTATGGAAACTACTAAATTATTTTATAGCCTGTCCTGAATATAAATAATTTCTTTTACATGAGTCTTTTATTGTTATTGTGTTCATAATCTATAATCTTTTGAGTCGTTATAATTCAACGACTTTATAAATTATAAATTAAAGTTATGTCTGTTGTTTATGGAGTGATAGGATAAAACAGTTTTTTTTTGTTATTTAATTTTATACGTAGATCCAACTTATCTTTTAAATAATGCTTTGACCTAAATAAACTACATTGCAATTGTCACGAAGAGTTGAATATATTACATTACTAGAGAGGAATATTAATAGGTGATTTGTTCTTTGGAAAAGTACAAGAATTTAAATTCCTTTTTTGTCTTTAATGTTTACATTGTTAAGGTTGTTACCTTAACAAGTTTATTGTTGTACTTTGTTAGTAAACTTCTTCATAGTTTCATTAGAATAGAAAATTATCTAATCCAGTTTTAAAATATCATTTCATGATTAATGCATTCAGAATTTTCCATGTCAAGAATTATGATCCTGCATTTTTTCAAGTTCAAAAATAGTGAATATTTTATTACGTGCATTGAATAGTGGTTATTTATTACACAATTGTTTATTAAAATTAAATTAATTATTTTAATTTACAAGGTATCAGAGAATAACATAGTTGTAACAAGTTATTAATGTACGAGGAGTTCTAAGAGTCATGAAGGCTTCTTGAAAGTGTCAGTTTAGATGCTGTTGAAAGCGAATCTTTCCTTAAAGACATATTCCTTTTGAACTCCTGTTTACAGACATTTCTTCCTTTCACGGAACATGAAGTTTATCAGGTTACCTGAATCACACCTCAATGCTCCGCGGATAAGTTCAGTTTACTCAAATCAATTCCTGTCTGGTAGAGAATCTTCAATTAGTAAACCATTAACAAGTTTTTATAATACTCGTTTATCCTTTACGAGGGTGTTAGTTGAATCCTTTTAAAGCCTTAAATATGTTTGTCGTTGAAATAAATAATTTATTTAAATAATAAGGTTCAAGGTAATGGTGATAATCTACCTGTTAATTATATAATGTATGAATTCAGGTAATAGTAATTTAAGTTACTGGTAAGGGGATATATAATAGCGATACCACGTTTTTTTACATAATAAGGAGTGTCAAACCTTAGGTAGTATTGAATTATTCCTTTTTAAGATAATTGTCAATCAATTCTTCACTGTAAATTCCAGTTCGTTGTAACTGCAATTTGAATTTGACAAATACTAAAATGTAAGGTTTAATTGACTTGTGCTGTTATTGAACATGAGAGGGTCTTATTTAATTCTTAAATAGCAATTGCTAAACTATGTACTTGAAAAGTCACTTTGTATTTACCTATTTAAACTTCATCCGATGCAACAGATCCTTGTTGAGTGAGTCCTTGTTGTTTGCTACTGTTTATATATTCTATTTCTTCAGTAATGCGTTTTATGACTTTCAAAGATGGTTTACTGACTGTACCTCCTAAGTCCATAAGGTACCATAGCCTTTTCAGTTTTTCTGCTGCTTCCTCGTACATTGAATTATTTCTCAAGAAAATAATATAATTTACAAGTGTTGGAATATGATCAGGGTCAATTGACATGCATTTATCAAAACATTTTTTGGTATTTTGAATATCGCCAAGATTTTCTAAAGATATAGCAAGAAGAAAAATGCAAGCACAATGATTTGGTTTGAGTCTAATTGCTGCTGAAAGGTAATGAGAAGCAGAGCAGTACTGCTGCGTCTGAACATGAACGAAACCCAAGTTATACAGAGTTATCCAATCCATTGGGTCTAAATAATTAGCCCTTTTCAGACAACTGATTGCTGCGACATACTTACCTTTTCCAAAAAAGCAAAGTCCCATATTGTTCCAAAGTGCTGTAGATTCTGGTTCAGCCTGACCAGCAATTTTATATTTAGAAAGTGCAGTTTCAAAATCACCGAATTTTTGAATTATTGATCCAAATGGAATTAGAGTTCCTAATTCAGTTGGATTGTTCGCTAATGCCTGACCAAGGAACATAAACGCCTTAGCATCATTACCAATTTTCAAATTTAATAGAGCAGCTTCTGTTAATAAATCAAAACTTGCAGGGAAGTCCTTTAATCCTGATTCGTAACATTCTAATGCTCCATTCAAATCATTTTCTTGTATGAGTAATTTACTTAAGCTTTTGTAACATTTTTCTGATTTAACATTCTGCAGAGACTTAAAAAAACTTTCTCTACTCTTACCATATTTCTCAATATTCATATAAGCATTACCCAGGTAATAATTAGCTTCCCAGTTTACACCAATATCCAATTGAACAGCACGATTAAGTGTTTCAATCGCTGGAAAGGGTTCACCCAAGAGTAGCAGTGACTTAGCTTTTTGAATATAATTAAAGGCATTCATTGGATTTGACTGCACACATTTTTCGAAATATTTAAGAGATTCTTTTATATTTCCTTCATGTCTTAAAATCATAGCAAACAGAAAATATTCAAATTCCGAAGATCCTAATGGTTGATTTTCATCTTCTATAATCTGTAATTTAACTAATTCAAATTCACCACGTACATATCGCTTTGTTACTAACCAGTTTCTAATTTCACTTAATTTTGGAATATCATTAATTGCACTCCCTCCTTGGTTGAGATGTGAATTTTCAATTGGCTGATGACTACCAAGTGAACCATTTAATGTTGTATAAGCCATGATGAAATTCCAAGACTATTTAATAAGGACACTATATAAGAGAAACAAAATCACTCAGTTGAAAAGGTACCTTTAGTATATCAGGAGTTTCCAAGACAACAGACTAAGACAACACTCCATGACTTAATTGTATTTTATAAATGCTGAAAAGCATGGGGGTTATCTATATATACCATTATTAACAAACCATTCTTAAAGTAACATCAACTTTCGTCGTAATGATGGTGTAAATTCTCATTAACATTACTTATGAATTGATTATTACTTACTCTTAAGCAGTAAATAACAATTTTGAATAATCACAATTAATTTTCTCTTCAAGACAAAACTTGAAATAAATTATTCATTTGCTATCCTGTTTCATTTAATGTAAATTGGCATTTAATTTCCTCATTCATCTTTAATTATCAGTTACTTTTAATTTTGATGAATTATTTCGAATAAATTTTATGAACAACTAAAATAATAAATATTGTTAATAATTAACATATACTCTGGAACGTGTATCAAATATATCGTATTGTATATTTTTTTAGACATTTTGGTTAAGGGTTACACTGATAGTCATGAAATCGAAAAAAACAAAATGGCAGTTTGGTTGAAAGGAAATAATGGTCGTAGTAAGTTATTGTGCATATATCTGTGTTTACATACCACCTTAGTTGAAGGAAAATTAGGTAAGTTTACTTTAGAAATTTACATTTATGTTTGCCAATTAATAATATAGTTCTGTTTTTAGTATTTTGATGTAGATAAGGTCTATATTATCATATGTCTGTGTATGTTTACGTTATATATGTGATCATTATTTAATTATCTTATCTCTATTGTCTTTCATTATTATTTCTATAGCTTATTTTATTTTAAATAGGCATGTTAAGTTTGGGTCTACGTTGAATCATTTCGGGTGGGTGACAGATCTTATTTTTATTTAGGTAGGATCTTATCTGTACTTCTCAAAATAGTGAGTGATAAATATTGAGTAATAACACTTAACATTGACCAGACCTTGTTTTATATTTAGTGTGGTTTGAAACTATGTGGTTTGTTTATTTCAAATAGCCATTAGTTCAATAACTTGTAAGAGGTAGACTAATTAGGAGACTTCTGTAGAGCAGCTTCCATACTTGATATAGTAATCATTTGAAAAACATGAGCATGATGTCTTTATACTATTCACGAAAAGCATTGTATATACAGCAAAACAATATTCTGCAATTTTGTTTACTCTAATAAGTTTTATATAGTTTCGTCAGTGTATCTGTGGCAGCATAAATCTTCCGACTGAACTTGTTTCAATATATAAAAATTCTGTGTTCTATTGGTAGATTCAGTTATGAAAGTGATTTTAGTTGTACGTTCGAGAATTCTTGATTTATTAAGTGATTGTTTTTTTTTAAGTAACGCACTATTTTAGTTAAAAAAGTTTTTATGATTCTTCGTCAAAGATCTAGAGTAGGTGGAATTTTCAAATCTACGTTTTTGCATCATCTTACTTGTCTAGGTGATCTTCAGGCATTCTCGCATTACTTTTATTTATTATGCTAGCAGTAATTTTGCTGAACTCCTGAGGTATTCTTGTAGTAAAACTGCAAGCTCAAGAAAGTAATGTGTAAAATGCTATCCACAGGATCTCTAATTCACTCTCTCTCTCTGTGTCTATAAGATACACATGCACATATTCAGAATAAATGTATTAAAACACTCACATATACACACGTACATATATACAGTGCCTCTATTTTATTTATATATGCCTATCTATCCTTTTCTTATTATCTTTACCAAAAACATGAACTATTTTAATTAGTTTGTATTCAACCGTCCTTCATGTACTAAGTTACAATCTCCAACTGTTACACGGAATATGTATGATAAATTAAATACAATGTAAATCTTGCTTATTTATATGTTTGTGAAATTAGGAACAGTTCTTCAATAAGTATTTTATTAAAAATTCTATTTTTTTAAACTTTTTTCTTTTACAGGGCACTACTTCTTTACATTACTCTCTTCAATTTTGTGTATTTTTCATATAAATTATTGGCCACAGTATGTGTCGTCTGGACGTGAGACTTCTACAAAACACTAGTGTGTTTAGTGCTTAAGGATTTACTAACATGTTGCCTGATGATGTCTGACGTCCAGACGAAACATCTTGTTACCAATAATATAGGTAAAATGTTGCACCAAACTGAAGACAATAATGTAAACAAGTGCCATGAATATGAATAAAGTTTAAAAAAAGATGTTGCAGCTAGTTATGACGTTATTTTTATAAAATATGTATATATAGTTGAATAGAATGCCGTATTTAGTGTTAATCATTTTCATTTTAACCTTTTCATATTTTCTAAATACGATTCTAATCCTTCTCATCTCCTATTTGATGCAGCAGTCCTCCGATGGATAGGTTATGTTACTAGTGTTATACATAAAAGAAAGTAAAATGAAATATTTTGTTCCAATTTTCCAGGGGAAGGGTTCCTCCCACATTACACTCATATAATATATATCCTATATCATGTATATATCCTTGTCCTTGTTACTCTTATCAAGGGAAGTCTGCTCCCTAAGTATACAAATATATGACCTTATGGTCCAGCAGTCAGACAAGAGATTTACAATCTCTTGTAAATGTAGAAGACACATTCTAAAATGTGAATTGAATGTATCAAGGGAGGCTACTTCCCTAATATTAAATATATATATATATATATATATATATATATATATATATATATATATATATATACGAGTATATAAACTATATTGACAAAAACAACTCACAGAAATGAAACAGAAACTCACTATTATATTTCGATGGCCTTGTCATCAGGAAGATAGAAACGAGAAAGTTTATCGGGACTCGGTCAGTTCTTCAGGTTCAAATTAAACTCTCATTGCCAACGTTTCGGTTTTATATTTAAAACCTTTTTCATAGGCAGAAGTATACATTTTGAAACAGAAAAACGAAGTATTACATTACAAATTATTTTTCAAAGAAAAATAGTCTGTGGATTTCAACAACAACTGTAGTTTGAATGAACACGTGCCACTGAATTGTGTTCATTAAGTTCATAAGTTCATCTATCTCTATCTAACACTATCTCTGTGTTGCCTTTGTTTTAACTCTTTTTTTATTTAAAAGTCCGCTGGACCTTTTCATTCGATTGGTATATATATATAAACAAAATAAAAGTTTATCAATACTCGGTCCGTTCTTCAATTCAGTTTATTTTGTTTCTACTTCACGATCGATACTATTATCAATATATACATATGTAACAATATTCCACAATCAACATCAACAACAATCAATGTTCAAACCACAATAAGAATTGGGAAAAAGAGACTAAGATCTTTCAACCGTTGCAAGTGCTCGTCTTCGTCAGAGTTGGGATTTGAATCTGACGAAGACCGCTTGTAATGGTTGAGGGATCTTAGTTTTTTTCTCATTTTTTACTGTCGTTTGGACATTGATATATATGATATATACACTTTTGCGATGAAAATATGATTCGAAATGTGTGGAGAAGTGTTGTTGTCCTGTTCCTTTGGTCTTGTTAAGGCTTGGAATCTAGTTGATAATTCGTTATTGTTGAAGGCAAAGGGGCTACATGGTCTGAATATGTTTTTAAAGGCGATCAACCCTTACAACAGGGTGAACATTCAAGAACTCCATTTTTGTTCCCTTTCTTTTTGTTAGTGTACAATCAATACAGTTCTCATCAGCTTAATGTATGTTAGCCCATACATACCTTTTTTTCTTTAGTGTATAGTGGTTCCCGACTGATTGAATTTTTTTTAAAACGCATTCCTCGTAAATAAACTCTAATTTTCTTAAGATCTTTGACTGCAGTACTTGTAACTCTACAGTAAGTTCTAACTGCATTACTTTTAATATTACAGTAGATAATAGGTAATTTAGTTTTCTTCTACCAGCAAGTAGCTTAATAAACTGAGCACTATTTATCAAATTATCCTGTGGATCTAATTGCAACAAAACAACTCCATAAGCGATTTTTGAACGATCCGTGTGTAATTCCGTCTCTCCATTCTATTCCTCCGGCTCAAAACAGGATCATACATAAACCTCTGCATGCATGTTTTGGGAGACTTGCTCCTCACACCTTATCGTCTATACTTAAGGAGAACTATTCCTTTAATCGGGTGCTAAATACAATATTGATGTATCTTTAACAGGAGCATCAGGTGGTCCAAAAGGTAGTCTCTCGATTCAAACTAACTGTCTCGCGTAACAAGTACTGTGTACTTTGGCTATCTTTTGAACAGGAACTGGGAAATTCCCATGATATAGGTCTTAGATTGTTGGTATACATGCACCTTGTAACCTATCTCATTGATCTTGTTTGGGGAAAGTGGGTATCTTTAATTGTTTTACTGTTGGGCTGCCTTTATGGGACGCGTATTCTGAATTTGACACTCTTTTTCTTATGAGGTTAATTTGACTAGCATAGTCCGACTAGTAAACACGATGATTTCATCTTCTAACTATTGCTTTATCTGTGGGCGATAGACGCCTAGAATGACTCTATATATACTGGAATTTCACCTTTCAAAGTTAATCTCATCTCCACTTCTGCGCCTTCAGCTTTCTTCGTTTGTATTGTTTGTTGCATTAATCATTTCTTGATTCTGGGTGAGTAGTCCTCTTTTTAAAAGATGTCAATATGGAAAACAGAAGGTAACTATTCTGTTTCATATGAATAATTTTGTGTGTGTAATTTTAACTTGTCCTTTGAAAAGAGTTCTGACTGCTTGTTGATAAAAGTTTCTTTTTAAGAGGGGTCATGGTTTATGAAATTATCAGGCACTACATGAATTTCAGTGTTGACATATTTAAGTGTTTCAATTTCACCTGTAAAGAAACTTAAGGAACTAAATTGTCATATAGCAACTCCTCGAAAATCAAAACATAAAATATCAACTGGAAGTTTAATTGAAACACTGTTTCAGTTCTGTGCCCCAGTTTATAAGTACTGTTATGTGTTAGATGACTTCCAGAATGAACTAAGCCAGTCGTTTTCCGTCCTTCCAGTTTCAGCGTCTCTAGTGGCCTAGAGGTATTTACTTCCTTTTTGAAGCCACCTGTTATCAGTTACCATATGACCAAAACGTTGCTACTCAATCATTCAACCCTTACTCCTGTGTGCTGGCACAATTGAAATACATTATCTGCACAGTTGAAAGTACATTTCAGACATCACATTCCGACTTGTTCTTTTTGCATTTCCTTTGTCCTTCTGCACTCTACACCCGTGACGTGTTTTTTCAAATTCATTAAATATTACTCCTGAGAGTGAGTCTTTTTCCATTTCATCGGTGTGCCTTGGCTTAAGTGTGAAATCTTTATGTGCATAAAGATTTATATAATTATAAAACATGAGCTCCATATACTGTAGCTTTGCTTGACACCTATTACATATTGGATGACTGCTTTTGTTCCAACACTGGCATGCGAAAGACATCCCGGGTATAAACATTCCTGAAATCATTATGATTTACCTTTCTGGCGTGTTGACAACTTTCCACCTTTACATATTGAACATCAAGTTTGTCACTCCGTTAACAGTCTGTGTAAGTTGGTAGTTGAGTATTTCCCCGATGGACTATTTCGCTCATATCCTCACTTGATCTCTCCATTTTCTTAAGTCTTCACTGCTCCTGTCTCTGAGAGGCCTCTCCACATCTTTAAAGTACGAGTAATCCCTCTAGGGAGTTATTTTCGAAATATTCACAGTCTGGATGTATTGTATAATCGTGCCTTGGCGCAGATTCATTTAATTTATTGCAAACTAATCATTAAATCATTGTATTACCTGTTATATCCAAGCCGCTTTTTGATAGCTCATTCCTTTAATACTCCTCCTGACATATTGAATGCGCTCCATTTTAATCATCTTGGAATATATTCTTTTTATAAATATAAATAAAACTATAACATAAAAGTTGTTAAATGCAGGAACATAGTTAACATGTAAAAGTCAAACCGATAGATGGTAGCAACCCATTTAGACGGTATTATACCCATATCGCATGTCTGGCCATTAATTGAGGGATTTAAATCTTTGATATATATTAGACGCTTTATGGGTATAACACCAAGCATGAAAATTTTTGAAAGCAGTTACAATAAGAATAGGAATGCTAATTGATTGGCCTACGACAGGATGATAAACTGTTTTCTATTTAGTAACTTGTTTGGATCTGCTAACTTTTATTTATATCAACTACTAATTTTATTCAAAATTGTTTAAATTGTTTCATTGGTTTTTAAAAATTTTAAAATTTCCAAATTTTGAAAAATGTTTAAAGACCCAACCTGACGATGACTATAGAGTAGTCGAAAGCTAGTAAATAATGGTCTTGTAAATTATGTTAAATTCTTTACATGTGATGTTAGTTTTCAATTGTATTTAAATTGTTGATATCTATTTAAGTGTTTCAAAAAAGTGTCTCAATGTCCTTTGGACAACTCATTTGGGAATTACCACCATATATTCGTAAGACTGTCAGGAGACTGGAACAGTCTGGAACGAATATTAAATAATATTGAAAGGGGTTAATGCCGAAGCTGCCACATTTCACGTGAATAAAATCTAAGGTGAATTATCTGGTTTATTATATGTTGATCATTCGAAACATGTCGACCATAGGAGATTTACTTTATTGTGTAGACGAAATAACGAGAGTGTTATTTAGAAAAATTGAGAAACTTGTTAAGAAACAGGTATCAGCTAAATTTGGTGTCATTTTCAATAATGTATATTTATATATAAACAAGATTTTACAATAAATACGTGAAACAACAATCAACGATCAAACCACAATAAAAAATGGGAAAAAAGTTATGACCTTTCAACCGTAACAAGCGCCCTTCATCAGAATCAAAACCCAACTGACTGAGTTTTTGACTCTGACGAAGACTGCTTGTTACGGTTGAAACTTGTTACTTTCTTTGTATATATATATATATATATAATATATATATATATATATAGAGAGAGAGAGAGAGAGTGAGAGTAGTACATTTGTTCTCCATCGTAATTCGTTGCAGAATTTTGGTCGCCAACCGATTTGATCGAAAACCTAAACCAATTTTCCAATCAGAAATACATAATAGGAAATGGGATATAAACTGGTTCAGAGACAGTTGAAGACCAACAAAGTCGCATCCGCGCCTGTCACAGAGAATTAGGTACACAAGAATGAATTTCAAATTAATATAGGATAGGGAAAAAGAAAAAAGTAACAAATAAAAGAAAAACAGAGGGATGAACATAGGTGGTGATACATAAACAAAAGTAAAAAGACTAAGCGTTATAAAAAATATAAACAAAATTAAACTTTAAATAATATTAATGACACAAATAGTATTGTTATTTTTCATAGGAAGGGATTAATCCCTAACCACATTTCACAATTTCTTCCCACAATATACGCTATCCTGCTTCGAATGACTGCTCTTTACCTCAAAATATGTGTCTTTCGTTTGGAGTATACCAAATGTGATTCGTTGTACGCAGGTCAAGCATCCACCAAGCTTAGTCTTCGTATGAACAGTCATAGAGCAACATCTACTCTCATCTTATCGTCATTCATGCCCATAGCCGCGGGCCTTTCTTTTAATGAGTGCAAATTAGTTACGAATCTCCTTTGACTGCAAAGATCTTACTCAACAAGCCTCCAAAGGAGCCCATATTTAGCTGCTCAGTGCGCGTAGTGCATCTGGCCTTAATCTAAAAAGATAATACTTTAATTAATTAATTAGTCATTGCCTTTGCATTTTTTTATCTTATTTTTATTATTAATTTTAATTATCTAATACACTTTTTACTATTTAAATATTTTTTTTATATTTATTCGTATTATTTTAAGATTATCTTTTATTAACGCTTAGTGTTTTTACTTTTGTTTATGTATCACCTCTTATGTTCATCCCTCTGTTTTTCTTTTATTTATTATTTTTTTCTTATTCCCTATCCTATATTAATTTTAAATTCATTCTTATGTACCTTATTCTCTGTGACCTGATGCGGATGGGGCAACATTGTTGGTCTCCAACCGTCTCTGCACCAGTGCGCTTGGTATCTCTCCTTATGACTGTTCAAACTGACAATTATAAGACTGTTAATATAATTTTAAGACATTATATTAAGATGTCTTTTGCCTTATTTGTTTTACCCCTCATGTTTACTTTTGAAATACACTGGTTTGGAGTAGAATTTCCGTTAAAATAATAAATAACAAGCTTAGGTGGCCAATACCTTGGATGAAGTGGTGAGAGTCGTCTCGACGATGCGGCGATTGTAAACAGTAGGTAATATTGTAGTTGACATCACGTCGCCTACTTATATATTTTTTGTTTTTGTTTGTGGCAACGCCCACACTATAAGGTTTCAGCTTCATTACTGAGGTGGAAAGTGTGGTCATTTTTTGTTGACATGTGTTTTGAATATATTCTTCACGAAACCTGATTCTAAAATCTGGTTCGGTATGTAATCTGTTCAGGTAGTTTTTTTTTTAAATTTGGTTAAAAAGCTGTTTCACAATCAAATACATCCCTCAAACGAGTTAATAAGGTATCTTGGGTTGCTTTGCTGGTTTGCGAGTTCTATAATGAGAATAATAATATTTAGCGATCACGTTGTAGTTAAGAAATAAAAGATTCCTTCTCACCCAGATTTAAGGCTACTGAGACTGACTAGCTATATGCCTCACATAGAAGAAGGAAGAAGTGAAACCCATCCAAAAAAAGATGTAATTGTTAAATAAAGTTAGTATTTATTTTTAAAGGCTGTTTGTTTCCAACGCAAATAGGCTTTGACACATATATCTTTCCAGGGGGTGAAAGCGTGGGTCATTTGTGTTTTGCACTCATTTTTGTACACACAGTATCAGAAATAATGAGAAATTAAAATTAACTGATTGATTTATTTCAATGTGCCTACTATATGAAGAAAACATTTTTGATGAAAAAGACTGACTTTAGACCCTGAAGTTCTGAATGTATTACCGCCCATGCTATTAATTAGGGTTATTATTAAACGTGATCCCACTATTGTCGTGGGTTTACGATTTACCAATGTAGTGGTCTTTTTTACTTTACTATAAGTAAAGAATAGTGATCGTGAAAAAATTCGATCTCGAGATTTTGACGGAATTACATGTTTTGAGGTCCCAGAAGTCGTTTTATGAAGTTTTTTCGATGATGTCTGTGGGTGGGTGGGTGGTTGGGTGAGTGTGTTAGCATTGCTTGTTACCACGCTACGGTCCAGAATCTTTGATGGATCAAGTTGATATTTTACACAAAATTGGGCCTCATAGGGAAGAAGATCCCTATTGTTTGGGAAGAATTATGCATGATGGGAAAGTCACTTTTTTTGCAAAAACCGTTTTTTAGAAAACATTTGTTTCTCCCAAACTGATAACCCTAGAGTTTTGAAATTTTGACATTATCTTTGAGGTTACAAATGCAACAAACGAAAAATATATTCAGCATTTTAAAACAACAGGAAATATTTTTTTTTCAATAAAATGTAAAAATGTTAACATAATTCAATCTCAAACCTTGGCATTCAGTAATAAAATTGCTATCACATAATCATACAAGTAGCCATTTCAAGAAAGTTAGTTGTCTAACCAACTAATGGAGACGTAATAAGAATGAAATCATTAAATGAAATGAAAGTGATAAGCAATATAATCTGATGGGTTATCAGTTAGTCGCGGAAGAGTTTGCGTTGTTAATTGTATTGCCAATTTGAGTTGGTTATATTTTAGAGAATTTGCATAAGCATAAAAAATAGTCAGTATAATAATGAAATAACTAAACTTTGTTGAAGAGAATTATTTTTGAATTATTAGTTAGATGAATTGAAATGGAAATGTTAGATTTAATGTGTAATATTAAATATTAATATCTGATAATATTACCGTAGTATAATTTCCTTTTTAGCAAGAATGATGGTTTGAAACTTAGTAAGTGATTTATGCTTTGACCGAAATAACTCTCAAACTCGAGTCGTGAATATTCGGGAAAAGTATGTTGTATTTGTCCACGGTCTATTAATTCGAATCTAATCTGATTTATAATGAATATTAATCAAACTCTACAACAGCAGTGGTAAAAAGGAGTATAATGCAAGTTGAAGCTGCCCGAAAGATTCTGGTAGAATCATTTTTTTCAACGAGTTACTGTAAAAGGAGTTGTTATAATTGTGATTTAGGGGATTAGTGTGTATTGTGTCTGGTAGAGGATATTGACAGGAGGCATTAATCGGCGCGCTGCGACTGCCCGGCGCCACGCTAATCGCGTTCTGCTTTGCATCCACACCCTTCTGGAGTCTTATCACCACCTCGAACACACTCTCCTACTCCGAATCGCCAGTCCTCCGCACTGCATTGTCGCAATGTCCCTCGCTACACAAGCTTACATCTTCTTCTTGAGAACCAAGCTAACTACACACTTCCCGCAGTCCTCATCTCACTCATTCAATATAAATATCTTTTTTCTCTTTCAGCGCCACGCTTTCCATCCACACCCTTTCTGTAATAACGCCACCCCAGTCACCATCTCCTTATGATAATGAGCCTCGGTAATTGCGTCCTCACCGTTTCGGCAGCCGTTTTGTGATATGGCCATTATTATCAAGGAGATCAGAATATTCCATTTAATAGCCTATCTTGTAGTTGAGGTTTTTAATCTCTTTTTGTGCAGACTTCCTTGTAGTTGGTAGCTATATCAATTGGTGAGGAGTGCTTACACTTATCTCTCCTACTTTTACTAAAACCCTAAAGGTAGTCTGTGGTTTAAATCAACTCTGCGTCTTCCTCCTAATTAGGACCTACACTTGAAACTTTATGTTTAATTTTGTTTCTCTTCAAACTAGTTTATTTTGAGCTCCACCTGTAACCTATTTTAAGATGGTTTATTGTATTAAAGTGGTATCATAAATCACCTGTTTATATTAACTTGTACATTGTTTTAGAAACAAAACTATTTTAATTCATTAACAAATTCGCTGGCAGTTAGTCTACTTTTTCCATTGTAACTAATTTCTCCTGTGATTAATAAGAGTGGCCGAATACATACACGTGGGTTACTGTTTATGAGAGTTTGAAAACACAGAATGAAACAGATTTTTGAAAACGAACTGTTACGTTACAGGACGAACCGCATAACAAATCTTAACTAAGTTTGAGGTAGTAGTTTTTGGTGTCACAAGTTGATTGAAATGTTTATTCCGCTTGTAGTACTAAGTTTTTCTACTTTTCTGGTCATTGAAGAAACTTCATGTTAACTAATTTATCTTGTATCATGTGCATTGTATGAAAATAATTTCATTAATTTCATATTACTACATAGTGTATATTTAAACTCTAAAAAGGATGGTAATTAAGTTTCACTTTAGGACTTAATTAGCTTAATTTTATTAAAATTAATTCAGTTAAAAGTGATGATTAATAGAAGTAAATTGGTCTTCAACTTAAGGATAACAGTGAATAATCAGTTGAAATAATTCATGTGGAGGTTATTAAGGGAAAAGAGTCTATTCCCAGAACCTGAAGTTTCATATGCACTAAGCTACAACTCTTGTTCCAATCATTCCATCAAATGATTTGGTTAGCAGTATATTTCAGTTACTGTTATTAATCTTATTCGTAGTTATAGTTACTTGTGTGTTATTACAGTATTTCTGGGAATGTGTTAGCATATTGCTGAGTGTATCCCACTCCACATTATCTTTGTTAAATTTGATTGTTGTTGTTCTTCCAACGCCTTCACTTAAGTGTCTTCACTTTAAGTGCTTTTCTGGGGTAGAAAGTGAACCAATATGCTACTGGCTATCTATTATGTTATTATCCATCTTTAATAACTCGTATGTTATTATCCATCTCATATAACTCGTATGTTATTATCCATCTCATATAACTCGTATGTTCTTATCCATGCCATATAACTCGTATGTTCTTATCCATGTCATATAAGTCGTATGTTCTTATCCATGCCATATAACTGGTATGTTCTTATCCATGTCATATAAGTCGTATGTTCTTATCCATGTCATATAACTCGTATGTTCTTATCCATCTCATATAACTCGTATGTTCTTATCCATGCCATATAAGTCGTATGTTCTTATCCATGTCATATAACTCGTATGTTCTTATCCATGCCATATAAGTCGTATGTTCTTATCCATGTCATATAAGTCGTATGTTCTTATCTATCTCATATAACTCGTATGTTCTTATCCATCTCATATAACTCGTATGTTCTTATCCATGCCATATAAGTCGTATGTTCTTATCCATGTCATATAAGTCGTATGTTCTTATCCATCTCATATAACTCGTATGTTCTTATCCTTGCCATATAAGTCGTATGTTCTTATCCATGTCATATACCTCGTATGTTCTTACCAATGTCATATAAGTCGTATGTTATTATCCATCTCATGTAACTCGTATGTTCTTATTCATGTATTTTAGCTAGAACGACCCGTCTTAAAGTACTGATAGTAATGAAAGAGCAATCTTAAATTATACCTTATTTACAAAAATAAGACCTAAAGGTTAACACCATATGACGGACTTACGCAATAGTCTTTGGGGCTATAACCGTCCCGTCATACTTACCATATTTAGTTTGTATTAGTGTGTATGATTTACACCTAGACGATTAGAACTCTACTAATTCTACGGTTGTAGACAATGCCTTACATCAGTCATGTGGTCTCTAGCTGGAGGGACTCCTTTGTCCAGGGCTCTCCTCTTTGGATGTATGTGGACGTATTAGGCAGTCGTGTATGTATGATGGAGTCTGTTCTACTTGTAACAGAATAACAGAACAACAAGATAAACATTCAATTATTTCGACAACAGGAGTTTTAAGAAGAAATACGAGTATATACAAGACAAGGGTGAAAGAGCGAAAGGTTCCTTATCTAGGAAAACAATGTTTCTTTTTTTTGCATGCAATACCATAGACCACTGAATTAATCAGGTATACTATTCGTTGTTTTATGATCATATATACTTAAAGGGAGTAGTGACACATGAATGCTATCTTTGAAGTAATCAACGAAAGATTACACACTTTGAGGCCTGGTCCCTTTGACACCACTCTATTGTTGAGTTTAAGGGAGGGTTTACCATCTAGTGGCAATGGACTGGTGCTCCGTCCTGTGGTAATATTTTCTTACGTAAAATACCGCGTAAGCGTCCCACGACTGCCGTAAAGCGTCCATGACCAACAATCAACATTACCATAGTTTCATTCCGTGGTCTATTCCATTTCATTCAGTGGCGATAAAAATGAGAGTAGGGTCAGCAATGGAATAGTGTGATTCTGCTTGAATTACTCTCTATTCACGGGTTGTGTTTGCTTCCTACTGATCACCAATTAGCTGATTAAATAATGAGATCATGTATGCCATTATAGTGAGATATGGATTTATAAATTAATACACCACTGTTTAATTATTTTTATTTTTAGTTATGAATCAGCACAGGATGATTTCCAGGAATAAGTTAATAGCAATTAGTTACGCCAAAGTATAGCTGGGTAGTCAGTGAACTAGGGGGTATGCAATTAAAATAATTACCAATAGATGGCAAACACACCAACACCTGCCTACATTAATATTTAGTTATTGCTTGGATGAATGTGTAGTCAGTGTTACTTCAGCCATACGTCCCTAATCAAAGTTACCTTATAAAAGGGAAGGGACAGCTGAGAAATATTACATGTTACTCGTGGTTTGAATATTGACTGTAGGTTTGGTGGGTGTTTGAAGCAGGTTATTAGAGTAGTGCGGTGTGGCCGTAGGAATGCAGCTAAGGCGACTGACGGGTGTCAGCTCTGCCTCGCCCCCCGCCGCGCTCGGGCAACCCTTGACGAGCAGGCTACTAACACCTGTGACTACGTCGTCTGCACTCAGCTTTACACTTACTAAACCTCTTGTCACAGTCATTTACCATGAGTTTAATTCATTACTTACGCAATCTGTTATAGTGTTGTATTTATTCATATTCGAGAATTAGGTCTCTACACAAAAAGAAGTTTTATGAAACTAAAAACGCGTTTCGAACACTTAATGTTCTTCTTCAGGTTAATATCTAAAGAATATTTATATCTGTGAGGTTTAAGAACATCAGAGTGAATTATTTGAAATTGAATACAATATATGAATGTTCAATTGAACTGCTGAGGTGTGCTAATATACCAATACATAGTAATCCTCTTGTTAAAAACCTCAGCAGTTCAATTCAACATTAACATATTTGCATTCAATGTCAAATAATTCACTCTGATGTTCTAAAGCTCACACATATGTATATTTTTTAGATGTTAACCTGAATAAGAGCATTAAGATTTCGAAACGCGTTGTTAGTTTCATAATAAACGTTTTCTTTTGTGCGGAGACCTAATTCTCGAAATCCCTCAATATGAGTATATATACCACACTGTAACTATAATTCTGGAAATCCCACAATGAGTTTAATGAAATTATTTATTTCAGTACAGCTATCGCAATATTGCCAGTCGTATCGAAATGCTTAAAGTAAGTACCTTAAACAAATCTGAGTAGTAATAAGTGAGAAGCTCTCTTTGAGATATGTTGAGTGTAAGCCAGCTGAATGCAGTTTATACAAATTAATTGCCAAAATTATAAATAATTTATTTATTCGGTTTCATAAGTTTTGAAGTACGTTTTATTTAAATGATGTGAATAGCTATTTAAATTAAATTAAATTTAATTGTCTTCTAATTGATATTTGTTATTATCTAATTGTAAAAAATACTTCTAGTATTTGTTAATTACTCATTATAACTTCATATTTTTAATAAAATTGAAATAACGAATTGAAAAGTGAAACTTTTTAGTTGTCCTTTGTATTTCTTTTGTCATTTACCATAATCTGAATGTCTTAAAATTTTGTCGTGCAGTACTGCAGTTTAGATAATACTAAGTACATAATTGCATGTTTTTGTACTGAATTGAATAATAGGAAAAAATTAGTAACAGTTTTGATGTAAAGTTCGTTTCCCATCCTTCATACTGCCCAAAAAAAATATAAATCTGTCACATTCTATGAATATTTTGAAACGGTGTTGCATGTATGTGTTTGTAAATTTTGGATATACACCTACCAACCCATATACAACCAGACATCAGAAACAAATTAACAAACACGGAGTTACAAGATTTCAAAATGCAAATCGATCTGGTTTTTTTTTAAACTTAACTTTTTTATCCATTATTAGTATATTTCACAGTTTTTACAGTGAGGCTGGGCCATCCGCGTGAAGACTGGCCGCGATTACCTAGGTTCCCACGTCCACCGCTTTGCGGTGCTGCCTTCCCAGAGCAGTACTGAGTAATCAAGAGCACCATCTCATAGGGAAGTGCAGGTCAGTCGCACTACAATTATGTCTTCAAAAAAAGCGATGTGTGCTATCACTTGAAAGGTAGAATAATTACCACGTTTTGGAGACGTGTGCTTAAGGATCTGGCGGTGTACTTAAAAAAGTCAGTCAGTAAAAGAAAGTTAAACTTATTTTTCTGGTAGAGTCAACCAGGAACTGAAGATTAAGTTACGGCAGGCGAGTATATATACGTTTCAACAGACACTCATACAGTTTCCATAAAAACGCTGAGGAATTATGTAACTTAGGTGTGACGGTTTGGTACTCTGTTGAACTTTATCAAAATTATTACTACTATTTTTGTGCTCTTCTAGGTACATTAAACCTTGTATTTGGTATTATTTCACCATGAGTTAATTTTATTTTTAATTTAATCAGATTAAGTAATTATTTATAGTATTTGCTATTAATTTATCAGGATTCTTCCATAAACCGTTTACAGAAGTTTAATTCTCATAACTAAGCATACACTACACTCTGTTAATATTCTGTTAAACTAATAAATATGTCATTTACCATTTCGTCTCATCTGACCAGACATATAACTATAAGGAAAAATGTTAATAGATTCTTTATTAATGACTACTGGTTTTATATCGTTGAAACAATATTCCTTTTTAAGTGGCAAGATAGTTTTCTTTTTGAAGTTTGGTATTTTAAGTATGCCACAAAGGCTAACTTAATTAAGAAAGGATGGACCCATCTTTGCTCGTAAATGCTTTTTTTGTATTGGACCTATTTCGAAATCTCCCAACTTCAATGGAAACTGGCATCATTTGAATTGTAGATTTGTATCCTTCCTGGTAACAGGTGTCTACTTTATATCATATTATTTCGTTTTTATTTATTTATAATTTCTCTGTTGTAATAGTGTTATTACTTTATTCCTCTTAATGATAAAGTCACATCATTTGTATTAGCAGTGTTAATAAAATGGGTGTCTGGAGGTGAGTAATTGGTCATTAATGAAGTAGCCAGTGGCTGGCATAAGGAAGACAATGGCCAGGTGATGGTTTGCGTAGTCGGGCAGCGGGGGGCCTGGCACAGCCCGGTATGCTAATGCCCAGCTGGAGTGTCGTCACTCTTACGCCGCACTTCCTTCTCCCATTCATCAATTATCCTTTACCTTCTATGTAATCACCCGACTGTCCTCATTTAATTCTAATTCCTTTTCATTTTCTCCTCTTCGGACCTCTTCCACTTCCTAGCAATAACATTTTTCAAGCAATAACATTTCTCAAGCAATAAGTTTTTTTGTTTATAATTCTGACTTTTCAGTAAAGCAAACCAGCAATGAGAAAAGGAAGGATGTGTTGTGAAATTTACAAGGGTTTCATGTGTGAGAACTTCTAAATTATAATAGATAATTATAATTATAATAGATAATAGATAATTGTAATAGATAATATCGTCTTAACAATAGATGGTCTGGACGTAGGGGTTTCGTTGAATACCCTCACGTTCACGAGACCTGCAGCATTCGCTGTAATTAGGCGTGATATTCCAATGCTTTGCGTTGTCGGCAGTACTTGGACCAGAACGTACAAAAGTTCGAGAACAGGTTGTGCCAAAACAATAGAATATTGTTTGTGAATTCAGAAAGTTTATATTTGTTTCATTATTTTGCTTAACATTCATCATCTATAATTAACAATTAATAAGTGTTATGGAATGAATAATTAAAAACATTCATGAAGTTACCTGGAAGATTACATGTAAGGGTTGAGGTTGACAATTTGTTATCTGCAGGTCATCTTCCTTAAGTTGCAGGACATGTAAGAAAGTTCTGTCTCTTGGTTGTCTTTATTAATTATTCTGTGGTTTGTTAGCTCCAGTTTGAAATTGAGTGTTTACATTGTCTTCTTTTTGCTTGTATAAAATTTCTAAACTACCTTAATAGATTACTGAAGTCATTCTTTTGTTAATTAATTGTGGGAGATTTTTCTTGGGTACAGAGGGTCTCTGGTATTGTTAGTAGTTGTTCATCATTTGCATAAGCGATTGTTTTAGTTTTATTGACAAAAGTTTCCCTGTTGATTGTTTTGTGAATTTTGTGCACATGTTATGTAGGGACTCAGTAATGAATTTCCATTCAAGTAGGGACACATGCCAGGAATTTCGGTACAAAGGAGTTTCATATTGAGCAGTAGAATTCATGTACTAGGTTGCTTGTTTTTAGTTTTGATCTTGTTGCTTATTATAGTTTTTGGTGCCCTCATAATATCACAATTGACCAGCTGAATTTTATTACATTCAACAGTGATTTTGTAGATATACGAAGGGCTTGCCGACCTAAGCGATATCTAGTCCGACTGGATGTTGAATCTCTGTTTACAGATGTTTTAATGGGAGAGACTATTAAAAAAATATTGATGTAATAGATACTGATAACTCATAATATATATAAATAATAAATGTTATCTTGTGAAAAATAATTATAGACAAGTATTTCATCTAAATAATCATTGAAATATGTCTATGACTTGTGGAAATAATTAAATCATAAATCTTTTATATAAGTGATGCCCTCTCTCGAAAAGTAGATCATAATAGTAATTACATAGTAATAATGTAAGAACAAAGCCAAAACCGATAGAATTTTTATGAAGTCTGCCTTTATGTCCAGTTGACCCCTGACAGGTTGTAAAGCTGCATGGCGTTGGCTTTCCCCATAAGGAGCATACTGGATACAACACTGTAATTATAGTGTTGCCTAGTCTTTTCGCGTGTGTAACTTCACTTCTACCTGATTGAGTTAACATCCTGATAGAACCTTTAGTACTACTTCCAGCTAAACGCCAATCAGTTTAAAGGGTAAATGAGAACAATCGACGCCTTCATTTTCTGGTCATACGTTCCCTCTAATTAGTGGTCGTTAACAAAGTATAGCTTAGTGAGGAAATTTTAATTGAAAGTAAGTATAAGAATACCCGGTGATCAAAGGTAATTGTGGAGCTGAAAGAGTTTTAAGCGAATAATGACTGCTCTAATGCAATAGATTTAAAGCAAAACAGAGAGTATGAGGTTGTTGTACTTGATGAAGTCTTACCAGGGTGATTGCTCTGCAGGCATCCTGATAGCTTCAACACAGTCTTCCCTACTAATAACATCACTTTCTCAGTCACTCTACCGGTGTTTATGTGTACAAGCTGCAATGATGGAGATGTCACTGTGTATGTGCTGGTCCCTTGGGTCATTGGTAATTGAGTAATTGCTATAATAGCAGAGTCGTTAGACGGTTGTCCACACATTTATGACTGGGAGTAACTAATTGATTTTAACATACTAGTTGAAGTCACCCGCTGTTAATTAATAGTTAGAACTCAAACTGATAATCATTTGACGAAAATGATACGTATTTCTGAAATTCCTACCTTTTTATGATAGCACCACCACACATACTCACATCATCCTTTAATGGAGCTTGGAGAGCTAAGTCACTTGGTCCTACTAAGGAAAAGAATCCACCTAGCCGTCACCTAGCCACCTAGTGTAATATGAGGACTATGAAGCTGAGGTACAGAGGGAGGCAAGTCTTCATGTAAATCGCGTGGGAGCACTCAGCTTTGTCATACGATTTACGATATTTCGTAACTAAATAAAGAGTAGTGTTAGAGGCAGAAGGAGTAGAAGACTGTTTAACGTAATGTGGATATGAAAGAGAGCAAATTTGAGAAAAAGTATTATATATTAAAGTTGTAGTGAAGAGAAGCCTGAGAGGGGAATTCCCACGTTTGCTCCTATTTGTTGTAATTGCTTTCTTCAGTTTATCGACTACAATACTTGAGGCTGTGAATATTTTGAAGTAGTCTGATAATGCAACTTTATTGTTGAGCTTGAGCGGAAAATAAAAGTATTGGGCGACGTTGAAAGGAGGGTTTTTAACGTGTTTGGTGAAAAGCCATTGTACTACCTAGGCTGAGAAGCGGTCCCAGCACAATGCATTCCCCTGCCAGTCTCCTATTTCTCAGAAATCCTCCACCGTCAAAAACTCACTATCATCGCTTTCTTACCTTCCCTTTCACAATATCCTATAATTTTTTTTTTGTTTAGGGACAAGTTTAATGATTTTGTAATAATAATATTATTAAAACTGGCATTATTGTAACCAAGTATTAAGATAGCAAAACCTTCAAAGAAACATTACAAAGTTATGTCGTACAAAGAAACATTCAAAGATACATCAATGTAAGCAAATGTTTTGATGTTACTATTGCAACCTGTTTTAGGGAATTTTGAATTATTGTCTATGATATAGTGTGTCAGATTCAACGGTTCCGTAAACTTCAAATCATCCATACTTTCATGATTTGTGTACTTTGTTATATTCAGTCATGGAACAAGTAACTGTAGCGTGTTTAATTTACTTAAAACCTATGAATAAACTATTTGTTTAGTTCGTTTTATTCATATTAATGTAAATAAAATATGTTACTTATTATAATTAATTACTTGAAATATGAATTATCAATAGACTGTTATTGTAATTTCGAGAAGAAATGTATTTTTGATAACTTCTCTTTTGACCTCTATAAATTTTAATATTATTAAGATAAAGAAGTTTAACAATTGGTTCCACGTGGAACGTAATAGTTGTCCCTCTTAGTATTTTATTGCTTGTTACTATCATGCAAAATTAATGAAATTTTATCACGCAGTTCCTTTATTAAGTAAATAAGAAATCCACAATATAAAGTTTTTAAATAGACCACAATTTTGGGGGTGTGTCCACCTATTTTGACATAAAGTAAGGATTATTAAGGACTGCATGGGTGACTCTTAGAAGGCGATGTTCAGTAGAAGTAGTAAGGCTGTTTGTTGAGCCAACACGAGGGATTCGTCTTTCAGGACGAAGTTTTCAACATCCTCTAGTACTGTTCTAGAGTACATTCGATTAGTAATCGCCTGTTAACTTTTGGACAACTCGCTAAATATGGTATATATCGTTAGATTTTACAGCATATAAAGTGCTTACATTTTTTTAGATATAAATTATTTTTGCATTGAAATCAGAATTATTAGATGCATTTAATAGTAACTTTTACATAAATTAGGCTCTCTTTTCCATAAATACTTATATTTAAAAGACATAGAGACATAGAGTCATATGACTTGTTATCATCATAACAAGTAATATAAGTATCAATAGGAATGTACGACATTGATTTCTACTACACCATAAATTAGTTGACAAAGAATCTGTGTAAAAGGAAGCTTGGTCTGCTCTTTAGTTTCCTCAGACAATTTCATATTGAGAATGGCATTAGTACACTGCAGTTGAGAATAAATAATTTAGTCATTTAGATGTCATCATGAAAAATGGTAACCATCCAAATTTTTATTGATACTTAATATTAAAAAAAAATATATGAAAATGGTTTTACGTTAACTTGATGTTAGGATGTGTTTTTAAAAAATGACAGAATTATAAACAATTGCATTGGCAAATATTCGTCTTAAGACCTAGTGGTGGAACTCAGTGTGTTTAAGAATGTAAGTTTAAGGGTTTATTAGAACGCGAGAGGTTACTGTGTAGTGGGCAGTTTCGGTTGCCAGAGATTTGGTGGTGTGTTTTAGTAATGGGTGAATCAATTTGCCAAGTCTTGTCACCTGTTCTGAGGGTCCCTTCACTCTTTGTCGCCTCTTACCTGCTAAGGTAACCCCTCCCATTACCGACCCTATTCTTATCCAGCCAACTTAAATAACAACAATGCCTTCACACCTCCCTTCCAATCCACTGTGTCTTTCTTTTGTTAGAAAAACCTTCTTCTTTGCAGTTGACCTCGAGGGGTCAGCTCTCTTTCAGCAATTCTTGTGCCTAGGACGGGTAGTGGGAATGTTTAAACTCAACTCAGATGACCAGCTGCTCCCAATGAGACACCCATTTACTCTTTTCATCCCTATTCTCTTTTTCCTCCTGGTTTCGAAAATTTCTTTTATACAGAAAATAGTAAGCGAATTATATTTGTCCCTTTAGTTTATTCATAAACTACAAACAAGCAAAGAATTTGAAAGTACATCTTGTGAAACTGTATTAGTAGAAGTAATTTGAAAGCAGTTAGACAAACAACAGTAGGATTAACGAAAAAGGAGAATTATTAACAACATATTGCAGTAATGATAAATTGGCATCCTATTATCAACAATATGAACACACGGAAATATTCGAACGCACTGTTTGAATATAAAATTATAAACAAAACTATCGTTTATCGGGACTCGGTCAGTTCTTGATTATATAAATATTGATAAAAGTATCGACCGTGGAATAGAAACAAAACTATAGTTTATCGGACTCGGTCAGTTATTCAGTTCAAATTAAACTCTCATTGCCAACGTTTCGGTCTTTATTTAAAACCTTTTTCTAAAGAACTGGCCGAGTCCTGATAAACTATATTTTGTTTCTATTCCACGGTCGATACTTTTATCAATATTTATAAAATTATATGCATATATAGTTGCAAATACAGAAATGGTGGTACAGTCGGGCTTCATGAAATTAAAAGTTACACAGAACAAAATGAAACACTTTCTGCGACTGGTATTTTGAAAAAACGACAGTTCGTCATCAGTATAAATCAGAATAGAAGATAGTGTTTTCTGTATTTAGTTCAAAATTATCATAATTTTAGGAGTTATTACTTACTATAAATAACAAATCAAAAAATGAAAACAATGAGGAAAATACTAATGTACTAACTTTGGTAGTTCAATGAATCATCATAATCAGGAGGGGAGATGTGATCCACATGAGAAACTAACAGTCAATAAATACACACACACACACACACACATATATATATAATATATATATATATACACTTTTTTTCGTTGGAAATACGATCCAAAACGGACAAATATAGTTCAATATAAACAAAGAAACATAGAGAAATCAGAAGAACACACTTACAGTCTCTAATTTTCGGTTTGAACCGTCTTCAGGAGAGATAAGAGAGGGAAACCAAGCGCACTGGATCAGAGACGGTTGGAGACCAACAGTGTTGCCGCATGCGCGCCCGTTCACAGAAAATAAGGTAGACAGGAATCAATTTATAATTAATTTATAATTTATAAAATAAAATAAAATAATGGAATATGAAAACAATAATATATAAAAAAGAAAAAATTGAAAAAATAAGGGAAATTGATACAGAGAAATTGATACATAAACAAAAGTGCTGACTAAGCTATGATAAAATAAAATAAAACTAAGAATACAAATAATAATAACAAATGAAATAATTTAATAAAAAATGTGAAAAGGCAAGGAACTTTTAGACATTATCGCTTTAGATTGAGGCCAGGTGCACTGCGCGCACTTAATAGCCAAATATGGGCTTCTTCGGAGGCTCGTAGTGTGAGATCTTTGCTGTCAGGGGGTATTTGTCGCAGAATCTGTAACCTGTAGCACTCATTAAAAGGGAGACCGTGGCTATTGGCATGTATGGCAATGGGAAGATGGGAGCGGCTATTGACCCATTGCCATACATGCCAATAGCCACGGTCTCCCTTTTAATGAGTGCTACAGGTTACAGATTCTGCGACAAATACCCCCTGACAGCAAAGATCTCACACTACGAGCCTCCGAAGAAGCCCATATTTGGCTATTAAGTGCGCGCAGTGCACCTGGCCTCAATCTAAAGCGATAATGTCTAAAAGTTCCTTGCCTTTTCACATTTTTTATTAAATTATTTCATTTGTTATTATTATTTGTATTCTTAGTTTTATTTTATTTTATCATAGCTTAGTCAGCACTTTTGTTTATGTATCAATTTCTCTGTATCAATTTCCCTTATTTTTTCAATTTTTTCTTTTTTATAAATTATTGTTTTCATATTCCATTATTTTATTTTATTTTATAAATTATAAATTAATTATAAATTGATTCCTGTCTACCTTATTTTCTGTGAACGGGCGCGCATGCGGCAACACTGTTGGTCTCCAACCGTCTCTGATCCAGTGCGCTTGGTTTCCCTCTCTTATCTCTCCTGAAGACGGTTCAAACCGAAAATTAGAGACTGTAAGTGTGTTCTTCTGATTTCTCTATGTTTCTTTGTTTATATTGAACTAATATATATATATATATATATCACTCAAAATTAAAAAAAAAAACGATCCAAACAGGACGCAAAACAGCTCAAAAACGAAGAAAAGCAACAGGGCGACCAAGCACGCCGGAAACTCAACGGCAGGAAATTTTCTCCTGAAGACGGATCATCCGAAAATTTGAGTTTGTAAGTGTGTCTCTTTCTCTGTGTGTTGCTTTTCTTCGTTTTTGAGTTGTTATATATATATATATATACAAAACTAAAGTTTATCGGGACTCGGTCAGTTCTTCAGGTTCAAATTAAACTCTCATTGCCAATGTTTCTGTTTTTATTTAAAACCTTTTTCATAGCGCTACAAAACAGAGGAAATATAAGATATTTCTTATATTCAATCATTCAAAAATTAAACATACATAAAAGTGCAATTAGTTACAATTAAGAAACTGCAATAGAAATTTTTACAATAGGTTAGTAAGAAAACTTACGAAGTATAAACTTTGAAACAGAAAAACTAAGTATTACATTACAAATTATTTTACAAAGAAAAATAGTCTGTGGATTTCAACAACAACTGTAGTTTGAATGAACACATGACACTGAACTGAAATAAACAAGCAAGGTAACCAAATTTCACCAGACAACGGAAAAGTCAATAACACAATTTTTCATTTGTTTTATATCGATAATATAAAACCATTATACTTTTATATCGAGGAATGGGAGAATGCCACCTTTTTCTATCTCACATGTAAATTTAAGTCGATTATGATGTGAATTCAATACATTTAAAACATTATCCAATTCTCTTTTTTCAATAATTAGAAACAAATCAAAAGACATAGAGTCTCAGAATTTTACTATTGAGCCTAACTCACTTTTACAATACTTTAGTAATTCAACCATTACTATGTTAGCAAGAACTGGTCGTCCGTTAATTATATAAGTGACATTTCGAATTTAAATAGTATTTATTCGGGTCTGTTAAGTTAAACATTGTTGATAGATGAATAATTGTGTTATTGACTTTTCCGTTGTCTGGTGAAATTTGGTTACCTTGCTTGTTTATTTTAGTTCAGTGTCATGTGTTCATTCAAACTACAGTTGCTGTTGAAATCCACAGACTATTTTTCTTTGTAAAATAATTTGTAATGTAATACTTAGTTTTTCTGTTTCAAAGTTTATACTTCTGTAAGTTTTCTCACTAATCTATTGTCAAAATTTCTATTGTAGTTTCTTAATAGTAACTAATGTTATGTATATGTTATGTATGTTTGATTTTGAATGATTGAATTATTTCTTATATTTCCTCTTTTTGTAGGAAAAAGGTTAAAAATAGGAAAAAGATTTTAAATAAAGACCGAAACGTTGGCAATGAGAGTTTAATTTGAACTGAATAACCGACCGAGTCCCGATAAAGTTTAGTTTTGTTCCTATTCCACGGTCGATACTTTTGTCAATATATATATATATATATATATACGTTTGTGTGTGTGTGTGTTCGTGTAACAATCAGAATTTGCAATGCTAATTAGAAGAAGATGGAAGTCTAGTTGGTTTGCGACGGAGGTTAAATATTGACTTGTGAACTGGATGTGGTTAAACAAAGGGATTGTGCCTGCGCGCCTCAGTGTTGCCTGTAGTTTCCTCGCTCAAGTCTTGCTATGAACCCACTTGCTTCTACACTGTTGCAATGAATGTTAAGAAGACCAGGTATTGCATCAGGGATACCTATTGTTTGTGAGTGTTATTGGTACTTTATTTAAAAACAGGTGTTAAGAAAGCGGCCCCCAGTCGCATATATATGAATACATATTTTCTTGCTTTGCTAACTTTTACCGTTTTAATAATTTGTTTTTCATAATAATGATGAAAACAGAAAGAAGAATTTTATTAATGAATGAGTTCTGTATAACGAAAGAGTATGTTTTTAAACAATAATTTAAATAAAGGCAGGCGAAGTGAAGTGAAGGCGTTTGTGTAAGCATTGATTACAGAACTTCATTACATTCTAACATTGCTTGGGGTAAAATAACAGCTATTGATGTCTTTTTGCCATAATGTGCCTTCGTACAACCCTATTAGGTTGCTAGTACATATTTGGCAGCGACCGCTGCCTCGTGGTGGAATAGTGCTACGTGGCCTACCTCCTTTCTAGAGTCGTATGCGGTTGCGAGAATATCATCATGTTGTAAAAGAGTACGAAAGGATGGAAAATGCTTTTGTCAAATGGGGGCATTTTATGAATTATGCTCGATTCCCGAAATTTTATTAGCTGAAAACAAAATTACATTTTATAAATTGCATTTTTTAAGTTAAAATAAATATTAAAAAATAATTTAAATATATAACTTAATACTTATATGTAAAATATAGTTTTACTGAGTATGATGTATGCTTTACCAGAATCAAAGAGGTACTTCAAATATCACGCCAGTCATATACTTTAACAGAATCAAAGAAGTAGAACACATACCATTTACTAACTTCTACATACTATAGCAGAATTAAAGAATTCGTATGTACCGAATAGTATTGCGACAAAAGGTATCAGTGCCTTCAAGTGATATAACCTTGGTAGGCAATAGCCTTTGGTAGGGATATTGCTTTTTAATGAGATTGTAGCAGTAGGTACTGGCTGGTGTCAGCCACGATGGAAGAGATGGCGGGCTGGCCTTGAGAGGTGTGTAGTTTCTAAGAGGAAGATCGGGCAGATTGATTGTGAGGGGGGCGAGGTGGTCATGTGCGGCGTAGGTAGATGGAAGATAGCCGACACCACCAACTGGTTCTCCAGCACTCCGCCCACCCGTCTTCCTCGCCTTGGTCCTCACCAATAGCATACGCTTGGCTATCCACAAGACTGTGAGAACTGTGTCAAAGTCCATCTCAACCACACTCTTGTCACGCAGCCTTTCCTGTCACCCGTGTTGTTATTCTAGTATTCGTCAAAACCTTATCCATTTACTACTGATTACTCATGGTCCGTTCAGTGTGATCACTTCCAACATCTTCAGTTTTCCTTTTTAACAAAATATTTAGAAATTGCTGAAATAATTTGTCTTATCTGTTGGATGGTAAAACGTTTTGTCATGCGACTTTTTGTAATTAATATATCATAATTATATACCTAGTATTTTTAATTTCCATTTAACTTTCTTGTCTTTGTTAAGTAATGGTAGGGTTCTTCCAGTATTGGTAGGTTTTTTAAACCAATCCGTTATTGCCGTTTTCACCTCTGATAATTTCACATCTAAAGAATGGCAGATTTCTATCTTTCTCTACTTCACAAGTGAATTGTAGACTATTATCAAAAGAATTAAATATGATTAACACATTTCGTTCTTCTCCCTTTTCCCTTCTCCCTTATTATATAATTTAATGAATTTAAACTTCATACCTAATTTATTGATAGTGTTTTCCAATAATTCAATCATATAACAACACTATAGGACGAAGAGGAAAACCTGCCTTGTGTAGCTTCATTAAACCATTTTAATATTGAAAAAAACCTACCAGTGCTGGAAGAATCCTGAACTACCATTCTTTTCATGCTATGAACCAAAAATTAAATTGTGTACAAAATTTTGTTAAAAAAGTTATTGAAATAAATAGTCCATGTTTTCTAAATGAGAATAAGAAAAGGGTCAAATTATTGTTACAGAAAAATTGTTATCCAAACAACTTAGTTGAACGATATTGGTTTAGATATATTAGACAACAACCAGAACAATCAAATGAGAATCATGCTGAACTATAAATAGAAAACTGGAAGTTATAAATAGAAAATATTTAAAATTTCCTTATGTTGAGGGCTTTTATAATCTCAATCAATTAGAAAAGTTTTCAAACGAATGTACCTGAAGTTACATTGGCATTTTATAATATAATAAAAATTAAATCTTTATTTTCAAATTTGAAGGAGAAAATAACGAAAGAGTTACAAAGTAATGCCATTTATGCCATCAAAGACTGTGACAAGTGTTGCTATGGAGTAACGAGCTGTTTTTTAAAGGAAAGGCTTTACCAACATAATTATTCAATCAGAATAAATAAGAGCAATGCAACAGCTTCAGCTTGTCATGTCATTAACGAAGGTCACAAGTTCTATTTTGAAGATGCAACTATAGTAGAAAAAGAAAATGATGAGCAAAGAAGGAGGACACTTGAAATTCTATATATTAAAAAGGATTTAACTTCGATTAGTCATAGAAGTGATGTTACTAATTTAAGTAATATTTATTCTGGAGTGTTATACTGAGTTTTAGTGAAATTTGATTTATTTAGTTCCTTTGAGTGAACAGTGTTGAGGTTACTTGTAATGTTATCTTATTTGTCTTGTCGGAGTTTTGTCCGGTTGAGATTGTTGTTTCTTTAAATAATGTAAATTTCATTTTCTTAGTAAAAAAATTCTTACTTCTGTAAGTTTTATTGTTTTATGTATCTCTGAAATACTTCTGCTTGTAACATTCATAAGTTGAACAATCCATTTTCATATTGTTTATATATTGTATGTTCATATGTGATTTCTTATTATCCGTTGTTTGTAGGCCTATGAAAAAGGTTTTAAAATAAAACCGAAACGTCGGCAACGAAAGTTTGATTTTTGAACCTAGAAAATTGACCGAATCCCGATTAGATAATACACCTATCAAACGGTCGATATATTATTGAATCTATTTTATATACATATATAGGTGTGTTATCTAATCGGGATTCGGTCAAATTTTGTGGGTTCAAAAATCAAACTCTCATTGCCGACGTTTTGGTTTTATTTTAAAACCTTTTTCATAGGCAGAAGTAAGAATTTTTTGTCTAAGAAAATGAAATTTACATTATTTAAAGGGACAGCAATCTTAACCGGACAAAACCTTCGACTAGACGAAGTTCATGAAATGAACTAAGAGATGATGATAATACAGTTATTAGCTTAAATTTCCTGTAGAGTTCTTCGAATACTATTACATAATAATTTAAGTTTATGTAAAAATATAAATCTTTGGTATTCATATATATGCAGCTATATACTCTTATATCTTGTCCTAATATCTAATTATACAAGTATCTAATATATATAATGTGTGAAATCTTGTTATATAAATTTATATATAAATGATCAAACCACTATAAGAAATGGGAAAACAGGACTAAGATCTTTCAACCGTAACAAGCGGTCTTCGTCAGAGTCAAAGATTTTAAAATATAAAATAAATATTTTATATTTATATATATAAAGATTTCACATAAACACGTGAAATAACAATAAATGATCAAACCACACTAAGAAATGGGAAAACAAGACTAAGATCTTTCAACCTTAACAAGCGGTCTTCGTAAGAATCAAAAACCCAAGTTGGGTTTTGATTCTGATGAAGACCGCTTGTTAAGGTTGAAAGATCTTAGTCTTGTTTTCCCATTTCTTAGTGTAGTTTGATCATATATATAGAAAGAGAAGGGATGAGAATGAGAAAGAAACACACAAGGGCCACACTGAAAGTGTAACCTAGCAAGAAGATTTCTAAGATTCTAGTTAAAAATGTGAAAAGATAGTAAAGTAATATGTTTAATTATTATTAAAATATATAAACTGGTTGTAATTTTGATTTCAAGAGACAGACTAAAGAATTTATCTTGGATATTTTACACAGACAGTAGGCTTATTTACGACGTGTCGTGTTTGTTGTGGGCCGTGGTTGTCGCCACAGTTGTATATTCAAAGTGGAAGGCGAATCAACAAACGAAATAGTCATATGTCTGAGATACAAACATTTGGACTGGCTGCTCCAAACAGACCTCCCATTCAGTCTTGGCTGCTGCAACGCATTTACTCAGTCCGACAACACTTCATAAATCACCGCTCTAAACTACTCCCTACTTATTTACTTACCTTCCTTGATATTTAATTATCTACATTTGGACATTTACACGTAGATGGTCAGTAGTCTAAACTCAATAAATCCTATACATTGTAGATTTTTTCCGTAGATAGTCCGCAGTCTAGATGTTCAATAGTAGCACACATATTAGATGTTTTCATGCCGACAGCCAGTCTAAAAGTCAAACAGTTGTACACATGCTAGAGTTTTTCTACAGTCTAAAGTGATTTCGGAGGTGGGTCTGTAAGTATCTTATAATACCGTCTATAAATGTCTCCATTTACTTAACAAAGACAAGAAAGTTAAATGGAAATTAAAAATACTAGGTATATAATTATCATATATTAATAACAAAAAGTCGCTTGACAAAACGTTTTTGCCATCCAACAGATAAGACAAATTATTTCAGTAATTTCTAAATATTTAGTTAAAAAGGAAAACTGAGGATGTTGAAAGTTTGAATCAATGGATATCAACAATAACTGTCTAGTTTGGATGAGCACGTGACACTGAACTGAAAAACAAGCAATGCAACCAAATTTCACACACCCGAATAAATACTATTAAATTCGAAATATCTCTTTTAAATTAACAAATGACTGGACCTTCCTAATATTTAATATTTTCAGAGGTACTTACCTCAAGTTAATTTAGCGTTTTATAGCCAAATAAAAGTGAAATCTCTATTTTCAAATATAAAAGAAATGATTCCAAAATAATTACAGAGTAATGTTATATATGCAATAAAGTGCAAATACTGTAACAAGGTTTATTATGAATGAACCAGTCATTTTTCAAAGGATAGATCTTACCAGCACACATATTCAATACGAGAAAAGAAAAATAATGCCACTTCATTTATGCAGTACATAGTTTTAATGAAGGCCATAATTTTGATTTTAATAAAATAAAAATAATAGCCTAAGAATGGATGAACACAGAAGGAAAACTCTGGAAATGTTATATATTAGAAAGCACCAGTCATCCATTAATTATAGAAGTGACATTTCAAATTTAAAAGTATTTTTTCAGGAGTGTTAAGTTAAACATTGTTGATTGGTGCAAAAATTGTTTTAGTCACTTTTTGGTTGCCTGGTGAAATTTGGTTGTCATGCTTGTTTTTTAGTTCAGCGTCATGTGTTCGTCATCAGGAAGATAGATGTAAGTCTCTCCGGAGATAGATAACGACTAAGTGGTCTCTTTGTAGAGGCACTCAATCAGTGTAGCCAACTTACAGAGGGGGGGGGGGGGGGGAGAATGGATAATGTAAATAATAATGAAAATTTATATAAATAAAAGAAAGGTTTTGTCTGTATATTGCTTAGGATTGACTCATTTCCAGTTATTTGTACGTTTTATACATTAGAGCAGGTGTTTCCAACCCCGGGGTCAATAAGCAGTTTTCTTGGGGTCGCGAAGACATATAGATAATTAGAAAATTATTAGAAGTATAAATAGGCTGTATCCAGCCTCAATAACAAGAACGTTAATCAAGTCTAATCTAATCTTATCAACTTATCATATCTTTTCTTAACAACTCGTATCTAAATTTCTTATGCCTTTCTTGATATGCTATTACTTTAATTGTAACATGTTTCTTTTCTGATGAGCTTTTTGCTCGATGAGCACTTAAATATACTCAGTTCTGTGAATAAAAAATTCAGTACAAACCCAACTTTCATCTCATACACAACTTCCCTTTCTAACAACTCGTGCGTACTACTGCTAGTAATTTTTTACTGCTAAAATACTTTAGTTTTATTATAATCAACATTATTAGATCATAGTAATTATCATTAGCTGCTATTTATAACTTTAATTTCATCAGTATATATTATCGTTTTTCTTTTTATATATATTTCTTTTCCTTTTCTTCCTCTTCTCTCTCTCTCTCTCTCTCTCTCTCTCTCTCTCTCTCTCTCTCTGCCTCTCTCTCGTTATCTCGGTTTGTCTTTCGAAAGTAAGAAATAAACTGCATGCTGAAGATGACCTCCGACGTGCTGTATCCGAAACAACCATGGTCTGAGGAGTTGGTCTTGAATAAACAGTACCAACCATCTTATTTAGAATGTCATTAGTTACCAAAACAAAGTTTGTGTTACTTGCATAACCAGTATTCAGCGATACATCGTGTGTTTCATAGAGCAAATGGTATTTTGAACAAAGTATAGGCTATATAAGTACATTATTATGTTATTACCTTAAGAAAACAAAGTTTACTGTAACTATATTGTGTTATTGATGTATATATATATACCTTAATCTGTTAAGTTAAAAGTTTCTCTTTCATGAAATAGAAAAAATAGAATTTGATGTCACTTTCGTGTCGTGTCGCAAAAAGTATGGTGAAGCTGAAATGGGGTCACCCGTGTAAAAAGTTTGGGAACGACAGAATTAGAGAAACCAAATCCATCCTTAGAAAAATCTCTGTATTTTGTTTGTCCAAAAGTTTATCACAAGCAGACTAAGCCACCATAAGTCATTGTAAGCTGAAAGTTAGACTTTGATTTGTGTATGTCTAACTTAGAATTTAAGATTTGAATAGATTGGAAATTTAACGTAAAAGCGAAGTTATGAACTTTCAAGCTGTGTTTGGCTAGGTATACAGCTAAAAATGTACAGGTAATTTTATGGCTGATAGTGCAGCAAGTAGGTTTTGTTAGCTGATTTTTATTTCGTTTTTTGCGTTTATCATAATTTTTCTTGCTTTAAAACAGTGAGTGCTTCATACCTGTGTACTAAGTAAGATGTATTTCAGAATTAAATCAAATTTGAGCTTAGTATCTAAAACTGCAAAACATAAAAGAAACTCCAGATCTAATGACAGTTATGGACTGTACTGTTAACGATTCTTTCTACTATTCTATAATTTCTAATAATATGTTGGAATACCACTTATCATCTCTCAATTGTTGTAAAATATCTGTCAAAGACGGGCACGTCTGCTAGTGATTAATAAATGAATGAAAGCCTTTAAATAAAAACTTTTTATAAAAAACCAAACTAAAAATAAAAATAAGTATGGAAACAAAAGATTAATCACAAGAGTAAACTACCATAAATAAAAAGAATAATTACTGATTGAGGTTAAGTACAGGAGCAGATCTACCTCCCAGAAGATTAATAAGTGCTTATCCTGAAGCTCTCGGAGTGCCCTTAGAATTAGTTTCATTAATTTGCCTAAGAACCTGTGCACGGAAACAGTCATTAAAAGGTCATTGTGTCCATTTCGATTCGTTAGTTCAGAGTATATACATGTACTAAGCAAGAAAGAAAGAAAAAAAGCATAGAAAATTACTAACAAAAGACTCACTTTAATATTTCGTCATTATGTTATATTAAACTTTAGGTCAAAAGGGATTCCAATTTTTTTCACCTCTTGTTACCCTAGAAACATGAAATTTTGTTCTTCTGTACAACAAAATTTTTTGTGTATTGAGAAATAAAACTTTTAGTAATTTGTTTATTGTGAGCAGCAGTGTAACAGTAAAATAGAGAACTATTTGCTATGTTCTACTATATTTATTATTATTACAAATAAATGGAAGAAATCCTTATACGAAATAGTCAGCATGTTAAATATCACGTTACTTCTCAAAATTATACGTATATCTTTTATTGAATGCACCTGTTAATGCAGTTCATAAAAAGAAAAATGAATTACAGAACTAGTTTGAAAAGAAGTAATGATCAGAATAGAGTAGAAATCATAGTTTGAACATTGTTAATGTTCGTCATCTGAAGGTGGAATGTTATAAAATGCGGTATTCTCCTTACTAATTAGGAGCTGCTTTCTTATTTGTTTATTTTATTTCGGGTTTTGGTGTACCGTATTGTGTTTTGTGCCCCTGAAATCAAAGGCTGGGGTACTTTGATTTAGTACGTTAAAAGTAAGGGATCATAATTACATGTACGCTGCTATAAATTTCTCAGTGATGGAGTATCTTTTTTTATGTATATTAAACTGTATGAAAGTCTTGGAGAGCGCTGTGGTCATTTTTAAAATGTATAAAATATGTTGGAGGATAATAATTTAGTTTGGATGCTTAACTTATTTGGTAGTTAAATTTGAAAACTACTTTGAGCTGTGATTAATAAAGGGTATAATAAGTGGATGGCCCTAGAATACCTTGTTATTAGGGACATAATTGAGGTTTTAGAAGGAGAGGGGATGCCTGAGACAGATCTGAGACTGGCAACTCAAACTCGACGACTGCTCCGTTATATGCAAAAACAATGCTTCTCCATGCACCACGACCATTCAACCCTCTATAGCAGTGCATAAATAAAGTTTTAAATGACAAAACTATATCTGTGACCTCATTGAAGGTTTGAAAATCTTAAAAAGCGGTCACAGGTAAAAGTGGTGTTTTCCATTTAGTTGGATTTTGACATTCACTAGTTGCAGGACTCTTATGGAGTAAATACTTTGAATTAATTTTCTTTCGCTTTAAGACCTGATATTCCATTGGTGTACACTTCATTCCTTTGGGGCAATTAATGTTAGTACATAGAAATTCTTAAACAGTATTGTTTTTTTACAAAAAGGTGTGCAATCGGAAATTCATGGATAATCTTTTGTCTGTGAATAAATTAAGTTACTTTTTATTTAATAGTTACTTTCTACAAATTCAAAATCATTGGAAATTTAGTGTAGATACTTTGTTACACAGAAGTTACAAAATATGAATACCAGGTATTTTGAACAAAAAGAAAACCTGTCAAATTAATTATATTTATATTTTCATTGAGTTTTGTGAAGCCGTGGTGAGGTGTGTAATTTATAGTGCATTTACTAAATATCTATAACTGTAACGATTGCACTGTTTAACTTGAACTGTATATTACACAACGGCGTGACATACACATTATTTAATATGAGCCTTTAGTTTCTCAGAGACCCATTTTTTTCCAGTATATTTGGAAAAAACTGTGACCATCTTCAGGCTATAAACTTTACAGACAAAAATATAAGGTTAACTTTTCTTCAAAAATATCTTAGTTTACCACAATGTTGTCTCACTTAGGACTTATTTTGGTAAATTTATTATGTTATTATTGTCGTTGGTTGCAGATTCGATATTTTTGAACGGAAGTTGTACTGAAAGTGGTAGCTTGAGGACGGCCACATTCATGTTCACGTACTGAAGATTTGTTTCTTATCTTCATTCTGCATTATATATTCTGTGTTTGTGTATTTGCCTGTATATTCCTGTACACGGTTACATTTCCTTACAAATCTGGAGAGCATAATAAAGTATATTGTTGTTAGGCGTTTGTGTTATTTTTTTAACTATCTTATTTTTCGTACATATGATATAAACAGTTTAAAGTAAGTTCAAATTTCTTTTATATTTGCCTCGATTTTATAAAAAATTGTACAAAAAAGTAGAGTATACCGTGATCTAACTTTAGAAAAGTTAGTATAAACCGCATTAATCTGTAAACCAGAGTTTATAGAATTGAGGTCTAATTTTTTTTTAGACGTGACGTATTAGGATAAAACCATGTTGATCAGAAATAATGTGATTATTAATATCTCTACTATGTTTATTACTATTTACAGAGGGGAGTATTTTAAGTGGATTAGATTGATATTGGTCTGCAGTTCGTGTTTTGTGATTTATCAGCAGCTTTATGAAGCGCAACAACAAAGGTATCTTTCCAGATCTCAGAGAAAGCATCAGTATTGCAGGAAAAATTGTAAGTACGAAGAAGAGGAGCAGTTAAATAGGGAGAACGATTCATAACGAAAATGAAGGAATATTGTCAGGACCAGTATATTTATGAATACCTCATTGAGAAATTGTTCATTCAATTAACTTCAGATATGATATTTAAACTGTGTATGTGTGGGTGTGTATTTGTTTGTGTGAACACTCATCTTTATATGAAGAAGGTATGGGTGGAGGAGGAAGACGAAAGCAGAGGAGAAACAATCAAAATAAAAGTATTTGCCAAATCTGTTTCAAGTAAGCTAAGGTCGTTCCGCTAAGTAGCTAAATCTGTCTGCTGACTTAGGGCTATAGAATACCAGCCAAATAATTTAATTCATATTTACTATTTTTTTGGTTGAAAATTTGAAACCTGTGTACAGTGAGGAAAACTTTTAGATTTCTCTAAAATATGCATTGTTATTTGGTCTAGCGATTATCAAAACAACATGGCTATATTGTATATCATGTAATCAGTAGTGATCGTGAAACAAATGGGATTAGAGAATTTAACGTTTTAACTTAATTTAACTTTTTAAAGGTGCCTGGTACATTATTGCCACAATTTTTGTCATCACCTATTTCGAACCTTTGATTGTTGATGTTGTGACACTACAAGTCGCTCCGTCAAATCTTAGTTAAATTTAAGACCTACATACTTCTTAGTCTGGAAGTATATCCTCAGCCACAGGACATACAAAACCTTAATGTGGGAGTTGCTTCATGACAACTACTTCACACAAGCCTTTGCGAACAAATGGGTACATCTCGGATGCTTGCAATTGATTACCTGAACTAAAAATATGACAGGTCACAATCACAGGAGACCTAAGCAGTACAGTTGAGAGAAAGCAGTTGACGGGAGAGCCTGTAAGTTAGATTAACTGTCTCGTATGCATATTGTTTATAGAAAGGTAAAATGGATGCAAGGAAATGATAAAGGAAGACGTAAATCTACTACAAAACAGCTAAAAGAGACAAAATAGCTGAGAACATGTTAGGATTACGAAGGGCTAACAATATCGTGTAAGAATACAGATTAGTCATTGAATAGCGATAGCTCCAGGTAAGCGCCAGATACATTGTAGTAACGACAAGGACCGTCTCCAGATGCACCTACCTATGAAAAGGGGCACACACCCTTATACAAAAAATTTGAGATAAGATTTGATTAACATCGCCATAATAATAAAGCACGAAAGTAATCAAAACCTGTAACAGATGTATGAAGCACTGAGAGTAACTCTGTTCTGGGGGAGGGGGGGGGGGGGCAGCAAGCTTCACAATCTGACCAACCAATCAGCGTTCTCACACGACTCGCAGGAAATTTATGACATTTATAGTCCTTTTCAAAATTGTTTCTTAATCTGTAATCAATAGAACTAATGAGGTGTATTGGAAGGTAATTTGGTACAATAAATTATTAACATCGTTGAGAATGAATAACATTTACTAAATAAATAAAAAAAAGTACTCAATCCAAATTGAAATTAGTAAAGCACTTTCTTTGTTATTGATAGTGTTATTTTTTATCTTATAAAAATATTTTTAATATTTTAACTTAAATTATAACCGAATTGAATTGAGAAAGTAAAAACTGCTGTACCTTATTGGTAAGGAATGAGTTTATAACCCTTGTTACTAACGGTTGTATTTAATGATTAGATTGACAATATATTTAGATGAGTGTAGCAACCTTACCGATTAGTTACCTTTACTGCATTGACTTTTATCATGTATGTGCCACGTTTTTCATTGTAATCGGTGTAATTGAAGTGGGTTCTTTGAATTTATCTTTAAAACTTTGATTGTTGAATTTGGTAATGGGTTTATAAACAGTGAGGAGCTAAGAGGTAAGATTTGCCAGCATGGTATGACTGTAAGTAGGTGGGAAGAGGAAAGAATAGGACCAGGTGTTGAGGAAAGACTTGAGCAGCAGAGAAATTCTATTGAACCTATTCTAATGTAAGACAAGCCTAACTCAGTCTATCGTCAATTAGTCCTTACCCTTGACTTCACAATGAACTGTTATGCAGAGAACTCTCCTAGCTGTTGTTAATGCTGACCATTCTGTTGAGAGAAGTATTCGGTACAGATAGATGACCACACTGCTGTGCTCGTGGACCCACTTATGCTGAATGAATTATTTAGTTACTATAAATGGATAGGTCAGAAAGAGTGATATGTGAAAGTGCTATGTTCGCTTCAGTTTGGCCTCATTGGCGAAGAGAGATATATAAGTGGTACTTGCTAATTCTATTCAAATCTTGGGCAGATGGATAGGAGGAGAGCTGGGGTAGTGGAGGGGCCTAAAAGGATTAAGGAAGGTCAGCTCTTGGATTAATTGCCTGGACGAATAGATTGGGATAGGCAGTTGGGTGTTTGTCTTCATAGATTTTAAATCAAGTGTCGTAGGGTTCAATGGGCTTCAATTTCAAATCATAGGTTATCTATATTTGTGAAGAGAATGGGTCCTGATTATAAGATGTCATCTAAATGCTAGGGTCAAAACTTGTTCAGACTGAAATTTCTTCTGATAATTATTTCTATTTTATTATTATTGTCAGTTTTTTATTCATTATTAACTTTTTTGAAAATAATGTTCTGTTAGAAATTAACTATTAATTTTTTCAGAATTTGCGGTGCCCAAATTCCGAGTTTAATTCACTAAACAAGTTTGACACCTATTGAACAGGCTCAGTAGGTATGTAGAAATACTTATTTATTTTTTGCACGGCTATCATTGAGAGTGTAGTTTAAGTGTAGTGTTTGGGCTGTGCATGGGTGCGAGTGTAGTCGGCGGTTGAGGACATGGCGTGTTGGGAGAGTTTTTTGCCGCCGAGCGAGGTGTGATGTTGACGGGTCCTGACTGATGGCAGGCCCAGCCTCTCCAGATTAATTAGGATTGTCAGGCAGGCGTCTGCCGGCCATTGCTTAGAAAAAACCACGCTCTCCCTCTTGCCTGAGTCTGCCTCGGCCGTACTGCTTTTCACTCTCGTCTACCTTTACCACCTCCGTCAAGACATGGCCAACTCACGAATGCACTGTCCCCTCCTTACCACACTTAAGCCATTATTACAACAGCTTTTGTCAATCACCACTACCTGAATGTATGCATATGTATGCAGTAATACTTAGTATCACTGTACAAGTTTATTGGAACTAAAATAGAAAAAAAAAATTTTTATTCTGTGCAAATTTAAACTTCGAGGTCCTTTGAACCTATATCTACCACCTCATTATATCACGCCAATGCTTCACTATAACTAAAATGTATTGATCAGAGAACAAAAATCAATTTTCAGCATTTACCTCAAAATATTTTGAGGTCCCCATGATCCTCTTTGATATTCTTACATTGCTCATAAGTAACATGACCAGTTTCTTACAGTATTGTAAACATGAAAAATAAGCATTTTTGAAATTTTGCTTATTGCTTTAGGACATAATTTAGAATTTATTTATCTAAGACTTATAGCTAACTAATAATATGAGAAGAATAAATTTGCAAATGCTATATAACAAAAAAAACTTACACGCCTTACCAATGGAAGTGATATTCTAATATTTTAAGGCGTTTTAAGTTTAATTATTTGTTCGTTGGTTGTAATGGCCAGTGTAGTAGTGTGTTTGGCAGTTGTGTTTCAAATTTCTATTCATCGGTATATTCATTTTAAACCCCCTAAAGTGATATTTTATTGTTTTTCATTTTCAAAATTTCATACTTTTAAAGTTATTTCACTTTTTTTTATTCTTTCCATATTTTATGCCGTGTTCTAAGCCTATGAAGAAAATACATATAAATAAAACGAAATATTGGCAAATTTTATTTGTATCTAGAAAATACAGATTCCTGATAAATTTGTATTCTGTGTTAGTATGTATACATCTTATTTACCCTTATATAGAAGTCAATGAAATCTAATCTAAGGCTGAAATTAAGCAAATAACAATAATTACACACGCATTAGTCGTCCGATCATCAGCGCACAGTTATTTCTTATCATTAGGGAATTACTAAACATATATCAACACATTCTTGGGAATTATAAAGGAACTCTTCACATAAACAAACTTTATTAAAAAAAACTACGCGTTTTGAACTGGTAGTGTTATTGTTCTATTCAATTTGCTTTAGTGAGAAGCTGATAAGGACTCCTTGTCACGGATGTTCGCAGCAGGTATACCTGAAAGGAACACTATGTACTCGAAGCACTGTTTTTCAATGAAATTTGTTTTTATGGATGCGTGCTTTATAATTCCTAAGTTCCAAATACTAACTGACTGCACAACTAATGTATTTTAAAACTTTTTCCAAGTTTAAAGGTGTCACATACGGTGATTCGGAGATCTTCGGACATAGAATTTACTAATTATTTTAAAAGATGTAACTTTTGATTGTATTTTCATCTTGATGATCAAATTATAGTAGAATATTGAAATTAAATACATTTCTTCAATAGTGTTCTCATACAGTCATTGAGTAGACTGTAGACTTTAGCGAACGTTAACTTACATGTGAAAGTTTTATCAAAGATTTAAGATTGTTATTTTAATCAGGTTTAGCATAAGACCAGAAAATGAATTAGACTTAGAGCTGAGGTTGGGAATGAATAATTCTTGAGCGGCCGACTGTATTGATGACTGAACGAGGCTTGCAGAGGAATCCTTGGTGACATCTCAAGGAAAAGAATGAGAACACCCAACATTTCAGAACCAATGGACAAAGATATTTTCGTTGTTGAATGACAATGTGCTACAATCTGACAAATGTGCTGTGATAACATTTCATCGATAGAACGGTCAAATATAAATCAGCAGTCAGATGTCACGTCGTGTGTACTATCAACGTGGGCTGTATATACTCATGTGAGTAGTTACGAGACCCATATGAAAAACATCAAGGCCAGCCCACGGTTATCTTCAACAGCTTTGTTACTGTTTATAAAAAAAACAAACTCAGTTTATAAAATTCTAGATTGCACTCGTCCATACACAGACAAGCATTATTAAAAAAAATATGTCAAAAACAGATAAATGTTAAAACCTCTAAAACAGTTGAGTGTGTGTGTGTGTGTGTGTGTGTGAGAGAGAGAGAGAGAGAGAGAGAGAGAGAGAGAGTGAGAGGGATAAGGAGAAAGAGAGCAGGATATCTCCCAAACCGAAAAGGTTGTAATCACTTCTGTCCTATGAGGGCCGGTCCTGATTGAGTTGATATGGATACTAAACAAATGCCAGTAAAATATAGATCATAAGAATTAAATTTGATCGAATTGATAAAACTGTTAGAAATGAAAGTTTTTTTTTTTGTTACATGATATATGTTCTTACCAGCGCTTCTTTTGTGAAATAACTTTGAGTGTACTAATGTACTCAACACTACACTCAAATGTACTAAGCCTGCTATGAATGGTACAAGTACCTGACTATTTCATTCATTTTAGTCTAATTTCTTATTTTAAAGTGAAAATCATTGAATTTAGCATTGTTTTAAGAAGTTTAATGTAATTTCCGAAAGAATTTATGTTTGTCGTGAGGGATATGAAAGTCGTGTAATGGTCATACGACATTCTTTTTTTTTTGATGACAGTCATTTGGTATGTATAGCGCTCATCAGTCTGTCATTGCGGATACATACAGAATACTAAGTACCAGTTATTAATGGCTCTGATGCTAATAGCATGTCTAATAATCTGGAGTAGTCTACACTCAACTGTACTTTATACTTTTAGTCAATGTAATGTTGGACCATTGATAGCAATTTAACTAATCCATTATTTTAATGCGAGTATCACACGGAGGTATTATAGAACTGTTTGGCACAAGTATGGTATAATGAGCTAGTGGACAGTCAATCACATGACTTCATTTATTTTAATGTGGCCACATGGATTTGTCAGTGAAGATGTAATCATTGTGAGCAGAGTCTGGCAAGTTTCCTTTGCAACTTAATAGTTGTCATTTTGAGTGTAATTAATATTTTTCCTTCAAATATTCTACATTTATATCAAGTACCAGTTTAATACCATATTTTATATTTCTGCAATGGCCATAAAATTATATTTGACCTATATATTGCCACATACAATGACTCTCAAAGAATATTTTACAGGGATCGCTGAAGTGATCACAAATGATTAACTGAATTGGGATCTTCCTGGTTTGAACAAAGGGGCTCCAGTCAAGGATATTGATGGATCAAATATTAATAAATTCAATATAAATAAACAACTCAAAAGGATTACTGGGAAGTTAGGCAGCGGGTCGTTTGGAAAGGTTTGGAGCCGAACAACATCCTGGGGTCTGGAGCGTCTTTATACTACACATCCCAGCTTTCATAGGGGGCAAATGATGAATGAATGAAAAATAAAGCAGATAAGAGCGGGGTCAAACAGCCGGGTCTCATTTAGTTTAAAAAGGACATTCCAACTGAACTTACATTTCTAAGAAAATACTATATCTTCAAAGAAAGGATTTAAACATATATGTAGAATATCTATCCAAAATTTATCTTCTTAAGTACCACTTATGTAGTTAATTAATTAACATTATGTTAATTAACATCATAAGGAGAATGCAAACTCTCTATCTAGAAGGGGTTGAAAGCTTTGATGACATTCTATCTAAATATGAGACAATCGCCTTGAAGGAGATGAAGATTTTTGGGAAACCTTACCAATAACTAATAGCAGTGAGAGATAATTTTGAAGTTCAATAAAAAAATTAAAATCCAAAGCTGACTTTAAAAAATACAATGAGAACCTCAATAGGACAGATAATATGGTAGAGCACAGCGCGGGAGCCCGATGAGAGTCAGACTCTCAACATTGTCCTAATCATAATATGTCTGCATTATTCTAGATCAACCATTTCAAATTTGTTGTGACTGAAAAAATTGTTATAGCTATAATAAAGCAAATCAAATCATTGAATTGATTTTGTAAATTGTTTATAACATTTTACTAGAGGGTATGACTCTAGTATAACTAGAGTCTCCAACCGTCTCTGTACCAGTGCGCTTGGTTTCCCTCTCTTATCTCTCCTGAAGACGGTTCAACCGAAAATTAGAGACTGTAAGTTTGTGTGTTTAATTTTTCTATGTTTCTTTATGTACATTGAAGTGTATTTGTCCATTTCGCATCGTATTTTCATCGAAAAAATGTTCTAGTATAACTAGGGTATAACTCCCTCACAACAACCACATTAAAATAAAACCAAAACTCAAATGATTGTCAACGAGTTCGATAGTATGATTACTTATACTAAAGTAGGGTGTAGGCCACTCTAGAATTAAAATATTTAATTATAATTCCTCAAAAGTACTTTAAAATTGTATTCAAATATTTTAGAGAAATATAGGGGTATTTGGTTCCAGTTTTAAAATAAAGGTAGTGTAAACATATCCAGTTATTATAAAGAAGGCTGCGGTTATTAAAAGTTGCTTTTGTGTTGTTAGGGTTATATCGGCTCTTAAAATCGTAAAAAATCTTGATTTTTCTCTGTTTTTGTATCAGATTGAAATTGATGTAGTATCGTTTTGTATCGCCAGAGTAAGACTTTAACTGATGGGACTGTAATGATGGGTTGTGCAGGGTTATCGAGTTTATTAGTTTTAGTCGTAAAAAGTGGCGACGGTTATGACAGAACTGTCAACTACTTGCTGAAAGGCCATCCTTGGCTCCTGCCTTTCACTGTTTCGCAGACCTGAGTGCCTCGCCGTCTTCCAGACCGTATTACCCACTTAGCAAACCGGTTCACTGGTGCCAAAAAACCTTTCCTCCATCATTAGCTATTCACTCTTTTAACTGCTTATTTCTCCTCTCCCCATAATTAGTTTGTTGGCCATGATTATACAAAGTCTCATTAACTGTGATACTTGGAAAGCAGAGGAATAGTCTGGCCCTGAATATTTGGTATAAACAACGTGTCTCTTGCAAAATATAATTAACAGATAACTGTATATTAAGTCATAACCTAACACTTATGTCGTTTTAAACCAGTTTGTAATGTTTTCTTCCTTGATTCTTCTTTACATTATTATTTATTACAAAAAATCTGGAGTAAACTACAATCAACTTTACTATAAATAAACGTATTACTATTAATAAGTTAATTCCTGTAATACAGTTCACCTTTTGTGTTTAATAAATCTTTATGGCCTGAATGTGATAAAATGTTTCCAAAGTTAGTGTTAAAAACTGAAGTGGTAAGAGAGGCTGAGATAATTTCAGTGCTTGAAATCATGAAATTTGGTCATTACGTACTAATTTTTGGTACATTTGTATATAGCATTGTAATATTCTGTCAGTAGTATTATTCTGTGCCTCATCCTCCCTCTATAGTGGTGCTATTTGTGTTCAATCTCGTGATCTATCAAACGATGCCCTAGTGGTAATTTCATTTCTGAACTAATTAACAAATTTCTACTGTAAGTTTATTTGAATTTTTGATCTCATATTACAAAGTATGAAAACAGTGGACCAATTGAACTTGTTAAAACTGAAAATTAAATAGAACTCAACAAAATATCGGTGTTGAAATAACAGTTTAACTGGGGAAAATTGAAAGAGATAAGGCAAGTAGGATGTAAACTTCGTCCTAGGACTTGATTTGTCAGAATCAAGACTGATCTTAAAACAAACAGCCCTTTCTACTGGTGCCCTAGGAGGGGTTGATGTTTATCCCGGCAAGGTACTTTTAGTCAGATGGCACTCTGACCCACAATCTTATGTAATCAATTATTCCAATTATGTACCTAATGACTTTGAAAATACCTTTTCTTTCATTTTTTTGTAGGTTTAATGTAATTGTTACTATAAAAGAAATTATTTACTGACAAAAGGAAATACCCTGAAATATTATTTCAAAAACGCACTGTATTTGACGGTTAACCTAGGACTATTATCCTTTTCATCTGCTACAAACCAAAAGTATACGGTGATGTCTTTCCGTTAATTTCTCATATTGTTTGCCTTCATTGAAATCAACCAGCAATAAGTCAAGCTGGTTTGAGCAGCTGTATCTAAATGATATTGTTAACGGCGTCCACGAGTATTTCACACTTACAACACCGTCAAGTGCCTATATTAATAATAACAACAAATTCAGAAACTTATTGAATATATTTTGAGTGTAAATGCAATAGTTGATTACGAGAATATTAGTCGTTTGCTAGCTGATTTAGATTTGGATTTACGTTCCTTTTCAGATTAAAGTAGTGTGAAATGGTGGTGTAGTGTGATTTGTGTGTTTTCAATAGATGGCGGAGTTTTTTGTCACCGTTATGCTTGTACTTAACTGAGAAACCTGTGTAGAGGAATTTTCACTACTAAATCATTAGTTGCGGTTGGGTAGAGACGCGAGGAGCAGGAGACATTAAATTACAGTGGGGACTTTACGTGGTAACGAGATAGGTGATGCTGCGAGGATGTGTGGCTGCGAGCGCATATTTCACGCTTTGAAATGACCCCCATGTCGGGCGAGGCGAGAATATGAGAAGGGACGTGAGGTTATTTTTTTCTGGTTTGGGGTTATGTTCGTTTTTGGTAAATTGATGGCTAGTCGGCTGACGGGATTAGCATGACAATGGAGTACAGTCTGGTGCTGCTGGTATGTGGCCTAACACGTGTTTTCACACCTCACCCTCTCCCGCACTCATACACTCCACCTCTTTTCCCATAGTATCACCACTCAATATACCTATACAACTATTTTTCTTTCTCTTTATTTAAAGTCAGTGTTCAACTTCTATTCATTAATTATATCTTTTTAATTAGTTTACATCAAAACTAGTAAATTAATTACTTCAAAGTTATTAGTCATTAATAACATGACCTTTGGACAACTTTTATTCCTATTAACCCCTGATCAATGAGTCACTGGGAAAGTGATCGAAAGATGAGGTGCCGCGATTACTGTCAACTTCAATGAAAAACATTAGTGCACAACATACAGGTACTTTGAGTGCAAGTATCACATGCCTTGGCCTAGACCAGTGTTTCCCAAACTTTTTCGAGCGACCGCCCCCTTGGGTCCGTAAACCTATACTCAACACTCCTCAATAATCAGAATCTTAGACTAAATTACGAAATGAGTAACATTTTAATAATAAAATTGATATAATGACTAATCGAATATTTATTTATAATCCCAATATATGTCTTGTTTCATAGCATATTTATGCAAAAGAATTAATACACAGTAAAAGAAACTTAGATGAGAATATACTTTTAACTTAAAAATAAATTATGAAAACAAATAATTTTAAGGAACCTTTTCCTAGAAGTTTACATGTGGTGTTTTCACTTAAATTTAGAAATTATATTGCATGAAAATTTTCAATTTATGTAAATAGAATCCCCAAATCCTTTTTTCATGAGCGTCCCCCGATATCAAAGAACCGCCCCCAGGGGGGCGGTACTGCCCACTTTGGGAAACACTGGCCTAGACAATCAGGCCAGCAATTTATGCATAAGGCTTCAGAAGAAAGTTTAACAATTCAATCAGAAGTTTTTTCAAATCTGTATCCTAATTTGTCCATACATTATTTATTATCAATAATTGTGATTACGCATATTTTCCCTTCTAACCGCTTATGAATACAGTTGAAAAGCTCAAATCCTGCTACTTCAGATAAAGTTAACTGGAGTCTTGCTCTGAACATTGCAGGTTCAAATCGTTCCTCGTGACTGGATTTTCATAGGGGAGTTGCGAAATCTTATGTTTGCCGTCTCTCAGAGAGGAAGTAAAGCTGTCGGTCCTGAGAGTGAATGATCTGAGGTACTCGTTAACGATCTCTACTTTAGCAAACTTGAGCGAGGTAAAATTTAGGACTATCAACCCGATAATGTCGCCCGTTCACAAGCAGTAATAGAGGCAATAACGAGTCACGCTTCTACTCCTAGACTAACTTTGAACCTGAAAGCTTGTTATGTGGACCTTGGAAGTAATCAATTAAATTGGTAGGAAACATGTGTAATCCGTACATAAAAGAACGCTGTCACATACAATCTAAAACGAAAGAGCCACTTGACCAATGGAGGGTCACTGGACATGAAGGCACGATTGGAGCTGGACTCCTTGTTAGAATTATAACTCTAACCTGTATCATGCAAAGGGTAATTATTTAAGGTTTTATCTTCAGTTTCTATGTGACATTTGTGTGATTGTATTTTTATATCAATGTGTTTCAAATCCCCCACCCCCGAGGTGCGTGTGCCCCTTTCTTTGTATCACTGCATTTTAGAACAGTTTTCTTATCTTCTGCCCTGAAGTACAGTATCTCCGTGGATCAACCCTATGCATATTAGTTTTCTTCTTAAAAGTCAGGACCAAAGGAATTTTATTGAAAATCGTTAGTTCAGGTTTTAACAGAAAAGAAAACTGCATTTTCTCGGCAAGATGTAATACTACCTAATAAATAGCAGTGTTGTGATACTAAACTGTTCTTCCTGCTCAGGGCTCACAAAAGAATTAACATTTTTGGTGATTATAACTTAGTTTTTGTGCCTCTGCTCAAACACATGCAACATACACGCACTCATAACTCGCCGATTTTGAAATTTATTTTTCTATTCCCAGGGGACCTGAAAAGCATATTTCCATATCTTTGTGTTTCATATACTAAGTAATGAAAATTTGATAAAATCTCAAATATTTCTATTCAGTTTTCTCTTATATGAAGTGTTTTATATAGTTTCTTTATATATTACATCATTTCAATTTCAGTATGATATCGTCAGTTAGTCAGTTAAAAATATCTAATTTAACTTGATACTACTCAAATGGCATGCCCTGTCGATGAAATCACAGTATGCCTCGCAAAACACGCCTTGTACCTTATATATCTAGTCACGTTACAACGTGTCGAGTCCTGTTCTGCTTTGTCTACTTCCATTTGTTTCCGATTTACTCTCGTGGGCACAGGCAACCAACTCACTTGTACTCCTTACTAATTGGCTTACGGTTATAATTACATTGTGTCATGATCAATCAGATATTGGATTTCGACATTACTTCTGCTACTAACATTAATTAGGATTTCCGGTAAAATATTCTCAAATCTTTCTGGTTATAATTTCGTAAAGTTTAAAAACATAACAAAAAAATAGGGGTGGACCATACAGAACTTTGAGTATAATATCATAATATCAAATTCGTAGACAATTTGGTTTGGTTTTTTTAATGCAGAATCTCAAACTCTTTGTCAAATTATTAACAGATTCATAGCTCATCTAATTGTTTTAATGTGACTACTATATCCTTTTTATCAGTTATAACAAACTTCAAATCATTGATATAGAACAATCGGATATATTATTGTTATTATTAAACTCATATCCTCAGCCATTATATCTCATACATGTTTTAGACACCTCTTTCTTTACTCTTATAAAAGCCAGGACTGTTTTAGAGTGATTTACATCCAGGGTTTTCACCTTTTTTTCAACAACTTGGAAATATGTTGCATAAACCAAACTATCATCTAGAATTCATTCATCTAGTAATTCATCTAGAATAATTCATCCATCTAGTAATTCATCTAGAATTCATTCATGTAGAATTCATCCATCTAGTAATTCATTTATAATTCATTCATCTAGTAATTCATCTAAAATTCAACCATCTAGAATTCATTCGTCAATATATTCATCTAAAATTCATCCATCTAGTAATTCATCTGGAATTCATTCATGTGGTATTCATCCATCTAGTAATTCATCTAAAATTCATCTGTCTAGTAATTCATCTAGAATTACATATGGTAATTTTGAGGAATTTACAAGACTCACTGAATCCATGTTTAATAAAGCTCTCGGTTATTCTATCTTGGTACGGGTATGTATAAAAAGTTTTTTGTTCCCTCTGCACGTAACACCGTTTGACGAACCTTCATGGAATTTACTAGATGTATAGTTACTGAAAGTTAATTCTAGCATAGTACCATCTGCACGGCACCTCTTATCATAACAATTTCAGCTATCTCTTTATAGCAATATTGTTCTTTTCCGTTTCGTTTTGTAGTTTTATGCATTTGTAGTAAAATGATATCCATTGATTATATCATTTTACAATTAATTTAATCACTGAAATATTTTCATAATCGTATGTTATCTTTAAAATTACAAATCGGTTGTAAATGGTACTGTTATACAAATTCTAATTCAATATGAAGATATCCAAAAAGTACATTAGGTTATTTATTTCACCGTGCAGAGTTCTCAGTTTTTATTGTTATATTGCTATTTCCCATTTAGCATATTTATTGGAATTTTATTTCTACAGTGTAAGTTGTTTTGATTGCATATCCATCATGACTGGGTGGTATCCACGTGCAATAAATCAGTAATTAAATTGATTGTAAATTGCTTTCATAATTGTACTGCAATTGTGTAAACCTCTATACTGCAGCTGAAACTTCAGAGAAACCAGTTTACCCTTACATTTCTGAAATTGTTTCATTGAATTGATTTTGCTTTCTTCAAGGCCGTGTAAATATTAGAACTGTGGATATCAGGTTGTTCTATCCCTAATGCCATTTGAAAATGACATTTTAAACCATTAAATTAGAATCCAAAATACTTTAGCATAAAACTCCATGCTTCGAAAACCCTTGTTGTTACGTAATAAACACCGAATACCTTTAGCAAATATAAATGTGAGTAATAGATCATGATTTTATTTTAAATTAAGGTTTTTACCAGATTTTTCACACACTTCAAGTTTCAACCATTATCCATCTCAAAAGACACCTAAAATAAGGAACAATTGATTCGTTTGATATTTGATATTAAATATTTTAATATCTAATTTAATTAAACTATTCATTGAATTGTTTAATTAAGCACGTACTATTATATTAAAATTGGTCGCATATAAATACATCCCTGTACTTCTAAACTTAATATAATTTTATTTGTAATAATTGTCATAATCATAATTGCTATTATTAGTAAACAATACAGTTATTACGATTCATTGTAATCATAATTTAAAAAAAATGAAGCCATATTTACGTCCATCATTTTCCCATGTAACATGATTAACTATATGAAGAATTGAATATGAATAGTTCTGAAGCATTCAGGCTACAGTGTAATCAATGTAGAGTCTGCCTTGTAAACTGGATTTCATACTGCCGTGAATTAAGTGGCTCGTCATGCTCTCCTCCTTGCAAATTACTCCTTTAGTTCACTGAACACAACGGGGACTCAGTTCTAAGAAGTGAAGAACATAAGGTGAGTAAGTCTGCCCAGTGGTGAGTATCCTTTAGGCCAATTAGACAAATGAAGGTCAGGTGGACTTGCCCAGTCGCCAAGTACGTTAGTGCAGCAACGACGGGAATGCATGACGTACAGCATTTCACGTCTTCTTGTCCTTTGTAGGCAGCATTATCGAGTAATAAAGTACGCCTTCGTACTTAGTTGAGACCCTTAAAGGTTTTTGGACTTGCAGGATGTGGGTCTGTGGTCCACGACCCTAAAAGTATTCCGTTACTCTGGAATGCTTAAATAGTACTGAGTGACGCTACCTACCCTCCTCTTTCTCTCCACACATACTCAGACACATACATGCACACAAACAATACAAACAAAAATTATGCGAATATTTAGTGAAAAAAAATGGTAAAATTGCAGGGTGATAAAAACGTGCTGTGTTTGTTTTGTTTGTGACACTTAACGCAGGAAAGGTAGACTCCTTTGCGTGTGTGATGCATTGCCACTGGGTGAAAAGCAGCTATCTTCTCGGGAAGTTACCGGCATAGAAACAGTAGGTAGGTAGAACCGTTGGTCTCTCCCAGTAGATAAGGAAATGCCTCGTGAGAGCACCTGTTGAGCACTGGTAGGTCCTTTAGATAAGAGGTACCGAAGACTTCCAAAACATGCTACTGACTACCAATACTGCTTTACTTCTTTTCTATACCTGCAACTATACATCTATTAAATTCCATGAGTGTTGGTCCAACGGCTTTACGTGCAGTATGAACGCAATATAACACGTATATGTGGGAGTAGAATAAATTCATCAAAATTACCAAATAGGTTTTTTGTGATAACTATATTGTACTTAGATATTAATTTAATTTAACTAATATTAAACATTCGTTTAGGACACCTTAAAACATGTGATACCATCAAACTATCTTTGTTCATAGTGAATTACCTAAAAAATTATAATAATCTATTGGAGACCGCAGAAATATGATATTTATAAGGTGGTGTGTTCGGAGTCAGTGAGAGTTTAACAGTTTGGGCTCTAATGACAGTGGCGCTTAATTAGAAGAATGAACAATTCCACTTGTGTGCATTGTGGTAGTAACTAATTGAGGTGTGAGCGAACAGCGGGTAGCCGTGTCCTTAGGACTCCGCAAGCAGAGCTTTGTGAGACCAGCCCCCCCCCCCCCTCCTTCCTCTAAATTACAGTTTAGGCAGTCCGTCGTCCGGTCCCTTAGGCAACCTCTTATTACTAGACCATTTCCATTTATCTTTTTTCCCCCTTAAACCCTGTACCCCGTGATTCACTAAACGTTCCGGTCCTTATATGCACATGGCCTCGATTTGACCCGTTTCGACAGTTGATGATAATTCTCATTCCCTCCTGGTCCTTGTGTTTTTCGTTTATCTGGTCATTATTTTCTTACGATGATGCCACTGCTTAGTGATAATTACCCTACTGATTACATGAAGCCTTCGAAACATTTAAAGCTTAATTTTATAATGTTTATAATTAGAAGTAATAAACATAAATGCTAAAATAGCTTAAATCTTAACTCATATTAGCGTAGATTAAAAAAAAAAGTTAACTCTTTAATTTGGGTTTAAATTTGTTGTTACTTAATGTTTCCAACTCCCACGGTTACAAGCTTTTATCTTTGCTACTGCTCCATGGTTCGGGAACATGGCTCACATTTCATTTAATACTCATTTTAGCTATGGGCAAGCTACGCTTACGGGCTAGTTCTAAATCGGGAATACTAAATTTTACCTTACTCTAGTTTATTAGAGATCTTTATCAAGTAACTGACATCACAAAGGCTCGGGACAGAGAGCTTTATATCCCCTTCGAGAAGCAGGTGTGCACAAGGTTTTCCAACTCCCACATAAAAAATCTGGCCCGTGGCCAGATTCGAACCTCCAATCTTCAGTATTGAAGGCAAGCTCACCGCATGTTACCTTACTCGACCATACATGAAGCATACTTGTTTATTTAATGTACCTTTTTAGTTTAAATTTAAAAACACATATTCATCAGCATTAATACTCATGAAATGCCAAAGACGATTCAGTTCCCTGCGGTTTGAACTCATAATTATAGACATCCTGAGACCATAACGACCCTACTAACATATGAAGGTAGGCGTACTTGGTCATCTTGAGCTCTCTGCGTGAGGATCCACTGGGATTTCCAGCGGCACTGCGTGCGTGAAGTGCTTCACTTGGGCACCCGGGAGCCTGCCCCATGTAAGTAAAATGCTCCTCAATACTTGACCATCCCACGGATTTCTTTTTGTTTGATTGAGTGGTTGTAGTGAAAATGATAAGATTGTATTTTATCCTCATCCTTGCACGATCAGTGTCAACGACAAAATTGTCAATTTTCTGCTGTGCTTGTTTTAAAAATACTAAATTCACTTATATAATTAGTATAAACTGTTTGTTATAAAAATACTAATTGCAGTGAAAATCAATAGTTTTGGCTTTGCGGTAGTGTAATCAGTAGATGAGCTAAATCGGTTGGTACTCCTTCAACATCCCCGTTAACAAATCGGGTGAGGTACAATTTAGAATACTGCTGTACAGTCAAGCTGGAAATGCGGTTCGCTCAAAACTACAATGGGTGGCGAATAGCTAATGAGAGCAGTCTTCTGCTTACTAAAGGCCTTTAGGGAGGGAGCTACGACCATGCAAAGCAAGCAAGGACAGTCATTGCAGAACTGTCGCTTTGAACAGTATTGCTTTGTCGCTTTCCTTCTGTTATTTATAGCAAAATCCACTATTCCACTAAGGACCTATGTCCTTCAACAACATTTCTTTTGAATTACAAACTGAAATACTGAATCTAGATTGAAGAAAACAAATTATAAATGCTGTTTCTTTGATATGATGACGAAACCTTCACTGTGTGTCTTATTATTAAACATTCATAATGATTGATCAGAAAATATTGTGATGGTACGATTGAGTCAAAACAGCCAATTGCTATGATTAAACATGGCTAATTGTTATAAATTTTTCAAATTCAAAAATAACGAAGTTGAAGTTATTTTTTAATGACCGTTTTACATAACGAACCATCTCACCATGTACATCTTGTTCTTACCTCCTTAAATTGGTAATATGGGTGATAACTTTGAAGACGAAGTATTCCGAATACTAGTTTTTGAATTCCCTCTTTATTTGAACAACTATTGTTCAGTATTAGAATATACCACCGCACCGCGTATCTTGTTATTTTAGTCTTTTCCCCGGTGCTAGCTCTTAAAGATGAAGGGGCTGCAAGTCCTACTTTTGGAGTTTCACCTTTTCTTTAGCAGCCATTGTTCATTTTTAGAACAAACCATTACCCCGCCTGTATCTTATTCCTGTTATTTACAGTGTTGTTAGCTCTTCAAAATGGAGTGTTCCGAAACATCTAATTAAAACAAGGTGGTAGTTTCTCTGCTACAGTGATTATTCTAAAAGCATCTTATAACTTGTTTGTTTCTAACCGCCTTACGAGTTAGATATAACACTGTTCATGTCGAGTATGAATGCTGTAGGATGGAATGTCGTTCTAAATTTGCTTTAATGTAATTGTGTCATTTTTAGATTATGTGGAGGTGTTTGGTGACTGTCCAATCCTCAATTTATAATCAAATTGAAAATTTAAATACACTACCATGTTTTAATGTTTGTCCTTAGTAACTATGTATGTGTTAATTTTCCAAAGACTTGTAATTATTAGTAACCGTGTCTTTGAATGGTTTGACTCTTCTTGAGGAAGGTTCTGTTACTGTTTTTAGTATTTTGTTGGACTCTCTGGGTGAGTGAGTGCATATCTATCATTTTGTTACAAGCTATTGCCCTGACTGCTTGTCTGATATGATGTAAGCGGCAGTTTTATAAAGCTTTTATTGTATATTATACTCTTCTCCTTACTAATACAGGTATAAGCATAAAAAACCTTTATCCTACCTTATTCCCCCCCCCCCTCTTTTCTCATTCTAGAAGCTTGAATTTTGTTTTTAGTATAGTATTATATCGTTGTTACAAAATTATTACTATGAATATTGTTATATTGGAACGGCCAATAGGAAAATAAAGAAAGGTTAACTGTAAATTCCATTTGTAGTCATTTGGTGGATTGTTTATTTATTTTTATTAAAATTCATCAAAATACTGCAAGTCATTTAGTATTTGACCATAGTTTGTCTTCTCCTTACAGCAGCGTTGTCTTTGAGATGTTTTGGATTCTGGATTAAAGGATGGCAATTCTACTTTTGCAGTTAACAGGCATTGTTAACAATTTTTAAATAAACCATTACATCGTGTATATCTTATTTGTTGGTTACAACAACGTTGTTAGCTCTTGAAATAAAATTCCATGTCAAAATAAGGAAGTTATTAGAAATGAATTCTTTTAAAAATTATTGTAATAATAAATAATTAGTAATTAATAATGGAGTATATTAATTCCTAATTTATATTTGAAATTAATTAAGTGCCAAAAAATTTCATAAATATGTATTACATCATTTTCAAAAAACTTGTTGGAAAAACTCATTAGTTGTGCAATCCGTAATTGTGTGGTATTTACTCATACTGGGGTAAATGGGTATTGCACACAATTTATTTTTTATTCAAACTACTCGTTTCAAGGATTAAGGTTCATCTTCAGGTAAACTTCTACAATACAATGTGTAATTTTAATTCATTAACCAAGACTAAGTTTTAAGGTGGTTGAGTTATGAAAAATAAAAAAATAGTTTAATTTTCTAGTATTATGCTAACAACCTTTTTTTATTATCGATGATGTCATTTTAAATCTGATTAATTTAAAATTTTAACTTTTGTAGTTCTCCAAACAACTAAAAATATTTCAAAAGATAATATGCATTTATGGTTTATAGGAAAGCTGAACTGTTTAATTTCAACATCGCATTATTTCAGTGAGATAGGATGTTCGAACGGATGTGTAACGATGATTATCAGAGGTTAATTAAAATGAGTGAAAATGAAATGGGATTGAAGTGTGAAAGGTTTATCTAAATACAGCGGGTGTAAGTGTGGGCAGGTGACGACGATGCGCAGGATGTGGGCGCTTGCTGGCGTGTTGAAGAGGCTGGGAGGCTGGTCTCTCGTCGCTACCTGATACCTCCGACCCTCAGGCGCCTTCCCCTCCCACCTCTCCATTTTTGCTTTATTTTATTAAAACCCTATTACCCGAGGCGTGATACCTCCCAACTATTCCCATTGCCAAACTCACTAACTGTCTCCGCCTCCCCTTCTAATTGGACTCGGCTTAATTCATTCTCTCCACAGCCCTTCCACTTCTTTTTCTTCATTCCTTCTCCATATCTATAAATCGTGAGTGTTCAATTATAGAACACATTTTTTTAGATCTAATTCGTTATTAAGGCAACGAATAAAGTTGAACAATTATACTAAAAATATCAGCACTTGAGGTAACATACAGTACAATACACAACCACTGATCTGTTTACTATCAATGATCAAACCACAATAAGAAAATGGGAAAACAAGACTAAGATTTTTCAACCGTAACAAGCGATCTTCGTCAGAGTTGGGTTTTTGACTCTGACGAAGACCGCTTGTTACGGTTGAAAGATCTTAGTCTTGTTTTCTCATTTTCTTATTGTGGTTTGATCATTGATTGTTAATTCACGTGTTTATGTGAAATCTTTTTACTGTTTACTATGTGGGGTAAAACACATGTGTGCGCCCGCACATATAAGTATATTTACCAAATCTTATATTTCAATTTCTGTTAGATGTGAGAGAAAACACAATCTCAACACCAGTATTACCAATATCTAGATTGTCTTTATTTGAAAAAATAGTTATTGCCTTTTGTTTGACACCTGTCCACACGATTCTGATTCAATGGGTCTTTTGGTTAGCATTTGGTTAGTTTAGCTTTATTTGGTCCCGGTTAGCTTTTCGGTTAGCATTTAATATGTCTATCGGTGTAGAAATTATTCTTCAGGATCAAAAGTTTGAAAAACTTTTCTGGAATACTGATAAACGACATTTTCTAAAGAGCTGTAATTACATTGCCTAGACATAAATAAAAATCAGTAGCTTATAGGTAATAATAGTATACTTGACGCGAATTGATTAAACTGAAGGACAAATCAGCATAAACAACATTAGTTTGTTTGGGAAGTACACCAGGAACTTTCTATCTTTATACCAGTGGTTATTATTATTATATTCAAAACAACCTCATCCGGAAGTTGTAGTGAATAATTGGTTATTTATTTTATTTGTTGAAATTTAGATATTTTCAATTCGATGGCGCATTACACGTGTATGATTCGTAAGTCATACTCTCGATTCTCCATAACAACTCGTCTTCTAAAATACAAAGGACTTTACAGAAAATCTGCAACAGATAGTCGCTTAGAAACTTATATATCTTACATTTTTGTGTGTGTGTGACATCACCTTGATCCTGCAAAAGTGTGAAATTGTTTATGTTTTTATATTTTGACATTAACCTGTTAGTGGTGGGGAATAGTCTAACTAGTTTATATTGATTGTCGTTCTTTAATATCTTACAATGCATTATTCATTTACACTTTTTTCAATTGGTGGAATTTTAAAAGGTATTCGGTACAGCTGTTATTAAAAAATATTCTTTATACATTAATGTTAAAACCACATATTCGTTGGTAACGTTTATTTATTAGTGTTATTTGTTTATTAGTATATTTGTTTTTATGTGATAGTTTAATCGGAAATCATATGGAATTTGTAATTAGCTCACATTTTTAGATTCAATTAAAATGCAGTGCAGACATCCAGTGATACAGAAAGGAAAACAGATAAACATCATTTTTTAATCTTTAAATGCTAGATCGGCTTGTGTTATGTTAAATACTTGCTTGATGGGGCCTATATTTAATGGAGATGACTGTCTTTCGTTTGAGCTACGAAAGTTACTCTAGTGTAGGACAAAATGCCACTTCCAATGTGCACTGATTCAGTTGATCTTAGTAATATTCCTTCTGTTGTACTAAGTTCTTCAAAATAATTACTGGACGTTTATTATTTCCAGTATAAAACATATCTGACGTGGTTGGATTTTGTTTGAATTACTGATATGAAGATACAAGTCATATGGACCATATAACGTCAGTTGAGATCAGACGGTAGAATGATTAACCGAGTCAGAGTTTGGATGAAGAGGTTTCGGTGTTTAAAGGTAGTCAACAGATGAGGGTGTGATTCAGTTACGATGTCTATTTAACAATGATCCCTGGCAGCGATGCGTAGTGGTCTTCAACCAGACCAGCTGGAGAGTTTGGTTGAAGAGGTTCGGTGTTTAAAGGTAGTCAAGAGACGAGGGTGTGGCTGAGCGACGCCGCCTGGAGCCAGGTTCTGCCCATAAACATTGCCCGCCGCACAGAATTTAGATTTCCTTCTCCAATTCATTACCGTCGTAACATTAACTGCGCCGGCAGAGATTTATGCTCCTAACCTTCCAAAAGTCTCCCTCATCTCCCATCCAGGAGGATTATTGTAAATCATTCCATTAGGTTACTATCAGGACAAATAATCAATTCTTGTTGACATTCACTCTAAATCGACAGCTCACCACGTGAATATAGGAAAGCTAAATAGCAAGACAATTCATCTTAAGAATAGGTCTTGCTCGTCTTCTCCGGCAGCCATGGCATTCCTTTCTTCTCTTTGGGGGTGGCTTTTTATTTACTACTGTTATTATTATTATAATGATTAATATTATTATTTATTTTATTTCTTTAATTATTTGAATTTCTATCCCAAATTTTTACTTAATTATAAGTAAAGTATAGTGATCGTAAAAAAAGTCGATCTCCAGATTTTGACGGAATTACATGTTTGAGCTCCCAGAAGTCGTTTTACCATGTGTTTTCGATGATGTCTATAGGTGGGTGGGTGAATATGTCTCCAAAGTTTGTTACCGCGCTACGGTCCAGAATCTTTGAGGGGATCAAGTTGATATTTTACACAAAAATGGGCCTCATAGTGTAGATGATCCCTTTTGTTTGGAAGTAATTATGCATAACGGGAAAGTTACTTTTTTTATCCAAAACCTTATTTTAGCCTACTTTTTTTCCCCCTAAACTACTAATTCTAGAGTTTTAAAATTTTGAAATTTTCTTTGCGATTACAAATGCAATAAACTAAAAATATATTCAGATTTTTAAAATATGAGAAATTTTTTTTCAATAAAATGTCAAAATTTTTACTTACAATTGAATCTGAAAACTTGTGAGAGCGATTCATCCCATACCGTTTAACAGAGCAAAATGAAACAAAACCTAAAATATAGAACATTATGAGGAGAATGAGTTGATATAATTTTTTCCAAAATTACATTCACCAAAGGGGCGATACAGTACATTTTCGTTTTCAGCAAATGTTTTTTTGACGATAACGACTCATTAAAAAACCATGAATTTTTCTCCAAAAATGGTACAGAAAACTAGCAATTTATAAAAAAAATCATGAAATTTCAAATACGGCGAGCAATAACGCTATAAAAACTGATTGTTTATCCTAGACTAACGGATCATGTGCTGTACTTGTTGTATTTATTGGTATTTATTTATATAATTTACATTGACTTAGAAATTTTTTGAGTGAATCCACTGAAATAAAATTGATGTTTATAATGGAAAAATTTAAATAACTCATTGACTTATAAGAGATATAAGAGGAATAGCATTTTTAGATGTAAAAATTCATTACCAATAAACATAAATGTTTGTACCTTTCGTTGGTATGATGGATTTGTCTCACAAAATACTGTAATCAATCTATATATTGTACTCTTGAACAAAACTTAATATCAGTTGTAAATTATTTTGGTTTGTGAATTATAGTATCATTGGATAAAATTGAAGTGTGAGAAATGGTATCTTTCTTAATGAAAGAGGAGTTATCTTTCTTGACAAGTATTCAGAATTTTCACTATTCTAGTCTAGTAGTTCATATCTATAATTTTTAAAAATTTCAATATAAAAGTTTTATAAATTATAGTGAATAGGCATCAACTTTGATTTGAGTATGTAAAATAGACGAATTGCTAATGAATTTTTTTTCAATACACATTAACAGCAACCATATAACAGAGTGCAATAGGCAGGAAAAAAATAACACTCACTCAGAGTGAATTGGTATATATGATTTTTATATATATGAATGGAAAGAAAAGTGGTTTTTATTAACTACTAGGCACTCATGAAACTCCCAGTATAGTAATTGTATAAAACACCAAAAATATAAAACATTCAAAATTGAAAACATCTTTGAAGAAAAATAAATGAAATTATCCGACATCTTAAATTAAGAATTATCTAAAAAAGGCATTTTTTCTTAGATGTTTCTAACATTTGTCAGACAAAATAGGAATATTTTCAAATTTTAAATGGGAAAATTTATCTTAAATATTCAGTGTAGAAAAAGGTCAGATTTTACTAATGCTATTATATGCATCAGTGGTGTGATATACAAAAATAATCATATATATTGATAAGTGAATCAATCACTATCTGTACTACCTCTAGGAATGAAAGACTAATAAACATCTCCCATTTAGACATTTATGTTATACCTAAATGGAACATTATTTATTATATACCAAAGACGTATGATATTATGTTTACTTATAGTAAAGTTAAGTGTAGGGCAAACCAGATTTTTTATTTTGAAAAATTTTTTATTTTTCTTCTCTTCTTATATCCTTGGTTTTTATAAACTTGGATTTAAGGTCAACTAAAAATCCAGGAACAAAGGAGTATTAATAAAAATAGTTGTAAATTCAATTAGTTATATTGTAGCACGTAATATTTATATGAAGCATGCTGAGTAAATGGTAATTTTTCCTCCTGAGCAGTACCACTTCTGTGAGGGATTTTCTTTCATCAGTATGCTCTGCTTAAAGCAATACATACATTGTATTACATTTAGTTATTTGTTTAAATAAAAAAATAAATAACAACATGAAATTAAATTCTTTTTATATTTACTTAAATATGAAATAAAATAAATAAATAAAAAATAAATAAAATTATATTTGTTATAAAAATATTATATAATTTTTAAAAAAAAAATTACAGCAAATAGAAAAAACGGTAATAAAGAAATAAATAAACGAAACAAGAAAACAAGAGAACAGAATAGAAATTTAGCAAAACATTAAACTATGTGATTAGAATCAACATAATGTATGTATTGCTTTAAGCAGAGCATATTAGTGAAATAAATGACCTCATGTCAGGGGTGGGGTACTGCCCGTGAGGAAGAAAACAGACATACGTGCACACGCAAGCATGCACGTACATTAAAAAACAATCCTTTGTTTTAATCTTCAATCAACAGTTTCTTCTAATTGGAATGTAGTTAGCATTAGATTAGTAGAAACTGTTGAATAAATGCAATTCTGACGAAGATAGTTAATATTTGAATATATTTTAATGTAAATATTAAGAAGACTAGAGTGACTAGAGGAAGTCTGTGTTGAATGGGTCTAGGGAAGGGGGAAGGCGGATGCAACTAACTGGCTACGACTGCCTTCTAATTCAATTACGAATAAAAGTAAATGTCTCATACCTGCCTCACTGACACAAGAATATATGTCGCTCTCCACAGATAGAGGAAGACAACAAGACGCTAAATATCTATGCATCTTATATATGTGAATATATATATGTATATACAGGTTTTGAGATGAATATATATATATATATATAAAGATTTCACATAAACACGTGAAATAACAATCAATGATCAAACCACAATAATAAAATGGGAAAACAAGACTAAGATCTTTCAACCGTAACAAGCGATCTTCGTCAGAGTTGAGTTTTTGACTCTGACGAAGACCGCTTGTTACGGTTGAAAGATCTTAGTCTTGTTTTCCCATTTTCTTATTGTGGTTTGATCATTGATATATATATTTATAACACTATTTTTCTTTTGGTTTCTAGTTATCGAAGTTTGGTCTAGCTTCATAATGCAACACCTTTAAGCCCACGTTTTGTCTATATTGGTAGACATCTTCAGGGCTACATCAATACAGAGTTTAGTTACTATAACATGTAACATAAATATATTACATTATTTAAAAAATCTGGAGTAGCCTACACTCTACTTTACTATAAGTAACTGAATGTCAAATTTCTGGAGTATATAAAACATAAAGTATCATATAAGCATAACATAAATATCTAAATGGGATATAATTATTAGCATTGCATTCGTGAGGTAGTACAGATAGTGATTGAAGGACATATCAATTTATAAGCTTATTTTTGTACATCACAAATAATTTATTATTTGCAAATAATTTCATTAGTATAACTACAGCAGTAATAACATTTTTGAAAAACCAATGTGGACATTTCTTGAAACGAAATATTATCCTACAAGAGAACATGGCTATTCTTCAAATAGCCAGTAGATTTCTTACATCGTTTACTTGACATCCTTCTACATTGAATATTAATGTAAAATTTTCAAATTTGAAACAGTAAAATACTCTTTTTTTCTCTGAAAAACTTCTTAAACAGCAAAGAAAATGTTGTTTTAAGGTGATTTGTTAATTAAAGATGTACGATAATTACAGTTATTAATCTCTAAACGAAAGATTTATATTTTGAATTATCTTTTACATTTTTGGTTTTTAACAGAATTATTATACTGGAAATTTTATGGCTTCTTAGTATTTAATAAGATCATTTTCCTTCCCCTTTGTCAAATAACATATATACGAATTTTTTTTTAATGAGTGTTATCATGTACCTGCACAATATTATTCCTCCTACATCTCTTATAAGTCAATAATATATTTTCATTTTTCCATTAGAAACATCAATTTTATCTCAGTGGATTCGCTCAAAAAATACAAAAAATTCGACAAGTATAGCAGGTGATCTCTTAGTCTAGGATAAACAAAGAGTTTTTATATCGTTATTGCTTTTTCCGGTAATTGAAACTTCATGATTTTTTTTTTATGAATTGCTAATTTTTTGTTCCATTTTTGGTCTAATTTTCATTATTTTTTAATGAGCCATTTCGCGTCAAAAAATCATTTTCTGAAAACACAAATCGTACTGTAACCCCCCTTTAGCGAATGTAATTTTAGAAAAAAATATCTCAACTCATTCTCCATTTAATGTTCTATTTATAGGCATAGTTTCATTCTTGTCCGTCAAACAGTATGGCTTGTATCGCTCTCACAAGGTTTGAGATTGAATTAAAAGTCAAAATTTTTACATTTTATTGAAAAAAAAATATTTCCTGTTGTTTTAAAATTCTGAGTATATTTTTCGTTTGTTGCATTTAAAACCTCAAAGATAATGTCAAAATTTCAAAACTCTAGGGTTATCAGTTTAGGAGAAATAAATGTTTTAAAAAAAACGGTTTTTGGCAAAAAAAGGGACTTTTCCATCATGCATAATTCTTCCCAAACAATAGGGATCTTCGTCTTTATGAGGCCCATTTTTGTGTAAAATATCAACTTAATCCATCAAAGATTCTGGACCGTAGCGTGGTAACAAGCAATGCTAACACACTCACCCACCCACCCACACACACACAGACATCATCGTAAAAACGTCATAAAACGACTTCTGGGACCTCAAAACATGTAATTCCGTCAAAATCTCGAGATCGATTTTTTTCACGATCACTATACTTTACTTATAGTAAAGTAATAATATAATATTTTAATATTTTGAAAAATTTGACAAAATATCCTGTTATGACAGCAGGTATTATTACTTTACTATACTCGTAAGTAAAGGATAGTGATCGTGAAAAAATTTGATCTCGAGATTTTGACGGAATTACATGTTTTGAGGTCCCAGAAGTCGTTTTATGACGTTTTTACGATGATGTCTGTGTGTGTGTGGGTGGGTGGGTGGGTGCGTGTGTTAGCATTGCTTGTTACCACGCTACGGTCCAGAATCTTTGATGGATCAAATTGATATTTTACACAAAAATGGGCCCCATAAAGACGAAGATCCCTATTGTTTGGGAAGAATTATGCATCATGGGAAAGTCCCTTTTTTTGCCAAAAACCGTTTTTTTTAAAACATTAATTTCTCCTAAACTGATAACCCTAGAGTTTTGAAATTTTGACATTATTTTTGAGGTTACAAATGGAACAAACGAAAAATATATTCAGAATTTTAAATCAACAGGAAATATTTTTTTTTCAATAAAATGTACAAATTTTTACTTATAATTCAATCTCAAACCTTGTGAGAGCGATACAAGCCATACTGTTTGACGGACAAGAATGAAACTATGCCTACAAATAGAACATTATGTGTAGAATGAGTTGAGATATTTTTTTTCAAAATTACATTCGCTAATGGGGCGTTACAGTACGATTTCTGTTTTCAGAAAATGATTTTTTGACGCTAAACGGCTCGTTAAAAAATAATGAAAATTTGACCAAAAATGGAACAAAAAATTAGCAATTCATAAAAAAAATCATGAAGTCTCAATTATGCTAAAAAGCAATAACGCTATAAAAACTGTTTGTTTATCTTAGACTGAGAGATCACCTGCTATACTTGTCGAATTTTTTATATTTTTTTACATTGTTTACATTGACTTAGACATTTTTTGAGCGATTCCAGTGAGATAAAATTGATATTTATAAGGGAACAATTTAAATTGTTTATTGACTTATATGAGATGTAAGAGGAATAATATTGTGCAGGAAGATAATAACACTCACTCAGAAAAAATTCGTATATATGTTATTTGACAAAGGGGAAGGAAAATGATCTTATTAAATACTAAGAAGCTTATTATTATTATTATTTTAAAGATTAAAATTCCCAGTATAATAATTCTATAAAAGACCAAAAATGTAAATGATAATTCATAATTGGAATCTTTCGTTTAGAGATTAATAAATGTAATTATCGTACGTATTTAATTAACAAAGCACCTTAATATAACATTTTCTTCGCTGTTTAAGATGTTTTTCAGAGAAAAAAAGGGTATTTTCGTGTTTTAAATTTTAAAACAAATACTTTAATATTCAATGTAGAAGTATATCAAGTAAACGATGTAAGACATCCACTGGCTGTTTGAACGAAAGCCATTCTCTTGTAGGAGAATATTTCGTTTCTAGAAATGTTAACATGGGTTTTTCAAAAATGTTATTACTGCTGTAGTTATACTAATGAAATTATTTGCAAATAATAAATTATTTGTGATGTACTTAAATAAGCTTATAAATTGGTATGTCCTTCAATCACTATCTGTACTGCCTCAGGAATGAAAGGCTAATAATTATATCCCATTTGGATGTTTACGTTATACTTAAATGAGACGTTATGTTTTATATGCTCAAGAAATTTGACATTAAGTTACTTATAGTAAAGTAGAGTGTAGGCCACTCTAGATTTTTTTTTTTACGAATGTGTCACATAGCTACTGGATTTAGATGAAAGGATATAGAGAGAGAGCTTACAGAGAGCGTTCGCGTGAGAGAGATTATGTTTACAAAAGTGTGCCCGCAATGCCTTCAATTCTTTTGATATTTTTAGAGAACATGTTTTTAAAGAATTAAATAAAAAGCAGGAAGCAAAAGTAAGAAGATGATAATATATGATTAGGAATGACATAAGACTATTGAGATGGCTGAGGACACGGGGGTGATTGTTGGCCTGCAGGCCCTGGGCTTGTATTGTCCTTATCGCTGCTTGGCGCCATAGCCTCGCATTATCAAACTCTTTCTCAAATTCACTTGTCCCTTTCAATTAAATGTTTACATAATGTGCTGAGTGCAATCATTTTTCCCTTTATATTTTCATTATTGATGATGTTATCTGACTTGAAAACAGTTGTCATCATTCTCTTGTACTTTCTCGGAGTATTCCTTTCATATCTACAGAGCTTTGTATAAATCTTTTTATAAATAGATCTTTGTACATATGTTTAAAATTGTAATGATTATTACAATGTTATACACGCTATACTAACTGCTTAAATTGTCTTTTCACAGTTGTAAACCTTTTGTTTTTAACATATGCAGAAGCAGCCACTATAGTGTGACATTGTAAATTTATTATGCAATGTTATTAGTGGTTTGTTTTTCGCTGTAATTTGTAGGACCTAAAGGTAAACAAAGATCATTTCGTTTGTTCGGAAGGAGGCATGGAATGTTCTTCAGTTACTTCGCACTTATTTTAGTTGTGGCGGCGCCGAGCCGCATCACTGAATATAGGCAATCCGCTTCTACATTGAGAGTCCTAAATTACATTACTCCAGTTTAAGAGAACAAGGCTCTTCACAACTAACCCTGGTCATGCTATGTAGTATTGCACGAACGCCATCACAGGCTTTTCCATCGCCCTAAAGGAAATCTGGGGTCATGATGTTCATTCCAACCACCAATCTTCAGTACTAAAGACATGCAACATCACAACAATACCCCCTTCATCTTGTAATATGATATAGCTTACCTTTTAGGATTTCAAGTCTTCATGTTAAAAAAATCTCGAGAGAATTGCCCTATAAAGCTGAGAGCTGACATCCTCTCCGATTATTGTCGGAGGGTTTCATCAAAGACGAAGTGATTGTTTGGGTCTGAGATGTTCTCAAGGAGAAACTGGACAGAGTGCGGGTAATCCGTAGCTAAACTGCTGGCCGTCGCTTTGTCAGCTTGTGAATGCGTGTTATACCATAAAGTTTCATTCACACTACCCTAACCCGCTGCACCACCCTGCAGTTTGTGTCTCCCACTCTTCACACTGTCTTCACTTTTGAATTCACCATCACTGAAACATAGTCATCATCAAAGAGACCATTTTCACATTTTGAGGAAGTCTGTTGTATTTTTTATTATCTGTCTTCCTTCACTAATATGCATCTTCAAAAAAGTCGATTTTCGCATTTTGATTGATTTTCTTTTCTAATGTGTGGACGTTTGTGTGCTGGATTTATCAAACATTTTGCGAACACGCTACAGACACCACTTATTGATAGATATGTAGTTTTGGGGATTATATTAAAGCATAGGAACAGTGTTTTATGTCAAAACGAGAGTACTTCTTTCCTGATTTTAATCAGGATCAATCTTTAAACTTGAAATTTCAATTGTGGTTAATATCTTGTAAATAATGCATAATAAAAACATCAGGTATTTGCATAATGTCAAGAGGAAATACGATATTTAAAAGGACTTATTTAAAAATTTTCCAATTTCTTTTTCTTACCTTTGTTATTAATTTTAAAAATATAAATGTAACTTTACATTTTTTTTATTTTCCATTGATGGCTACATAAATAATTCTTTACAAGTAAATTCCTTCTCAAAATTGTGATCATAATCTCTAATGAGTTGAAATAATTAACATTTGAAGAAAAACAATTCACGTTTCTAGATAATGATCTGGAAAAGATGACATAACTTTCACATCCTTTAGAATCAAATGTGCTGTAGAAAATATAAAAGCTAATTGAATAATAAAGTATAAAGTCGCACTAATTTATCTTGAATGAATCTTTCATTTCATTTAATCATAAATTAATATTTAAATTAGTAGTATTATTGATTCTTCTCATTAGTCATTGTTACTTGCTTCAAATCCTAAAAGAAGCATTACATTTCCGCTTCACCACTCTAGTCTATTTTCGTAGGGTGTAATCTATGTAGACTTTATTGTTCAGGTAAAATTGTAGAAAACTCTTCTGGAATAAGGATAAATAACTTTTGAAGGGCTACGATGAAGTTAATACAGATATTAAAATTCACATTATGATTTCTTTTTGTAAAAAAAAAAGTTGTAATTTATCGAACCTCTATACATTTGATATGGTTATCAATTAGAAGTAATTATACTATCATCGTGAAATGGAGTTGACTTGCACTTGTGGTGATGACCGAGCGCACGCCTTCGAGCTGGATTCAGCAAGGTGCGAGTTTGTTGTGACCATGCGGGACTGGATGCTTGCCCAGTGTTGGTGGGTATGAGAAGCGCTCTGTCCTCCCGCCTTGCGGAAAGTGATGGTCAGCAAGGCGGGAGGAGGGTATTTCTAGGATTCTGAGTCTCTCATCACTGTCTGGGCTTGTAGACATCACAGGGGGTGGTGGGGATTGCATGCACTCCTCCTAAGGGGGTGAGCCTGACAGGTGAATGCACTTAGTCTGCTCATTTAAATATTCTCTTACTATCTACTCCGTTTGTCTTGCTGCTTGTAGTCTAATGACTTGATTATGATTTCAGGTGAGTTTACTGCAACACCTTGAACATCTCCGACTCTTGGTATTCACAAATTCATTTTTTGTTTCTTTAACATACATTCTTTATAAAATGTTGCTTCATACGATAAACTGCACCGTGATGTATCTAATACAATAGTCTACAAATGATCAATGATAATAGTGATCTAAATCATCTAAATATCTAAACTCATCAGTTTCTATTCTACAAGTTTCAAATATTTAATTTGACATTTTTTAATCTTGTATTGTTTTTTATTCAAACAAGAAACAATCAAGAGACTATATGGTTGATAAAATTAGTATTGATATTATATTGTTGGTAACGTAATAAGTTGTGAATACTTTTTTTATTTATTTGTTATCACATGGTCATTTTGAAAATACGGATTCCTATTATCTAGTAATATGCCTTAATACTCGGAATTAAATAACTATAAAAAGAATTGTGACTATTTGTATAGAACTAAAACCCTCAAAGAATTATAAATGAAGACAAAGAATGTTAAACTAATATATAATCGTGTAAATAACTCTAAATTATATAAAGATAAATACATATTAACATATTAGTTACTAATATGTTAACCTTTACTAATACTAATTAACCTTTGGATATATTGATAGGATTGCTTTTAAGTTGTGGAATTGGACTAGTGACGTCAGCGAATAAGTGTGTTCTTCACAAGTGGTGGAGCCTGTCAAGTAGGTTTCTGGTCATCATTTAGGTTGTAAGTTTGCCCCTAATCAGTGAAATATCAAAATATGCTATGAGGATATGTAGGAATGCTGGGAGGAACAGCACTGTAGTATATACGTAGTTAACTGGTTAGAATGGAAACCATGTGCTCTGTGTGGTGACTTTCATTCATACTGCACTTATCAGTTCCGTTATACAATGTGGTCGTGAAGAGGTTTACGAATATAGACAAAGCTTTAGCCTCCTAACGTGTGGCATTCATTATTACTGGAGCAAGCCTCGAGCAAATGGAAAAATGATACTCTTCAGTATAGGTGGTCGAGATGAGAATATGATAAAATATGACTTTGGTGTAAAAGATTATTACTGATGAAATAATGTATTATATTCCGGTCAAGTAAACAGATCAGCTACCCCCCACGATGTATGAGCTTATCTTATTGTCGATAACGTAAAAATATAATTTGTATGCAATATTTTAATAAAACATTGTATTGCTTCTTTTAAAATTGGTAAAAACATCCAAAATAAAAACATTGTTTGAATTCGTAATTTGTTTCGAGTAACAGTTGTGAGTAAACATTAAACAGCAATTTAAAAAGCATTTTCGAAATGATATTGGAGTGGAATGGTAAAGCAATGGTGGGACGAAGGCGTCTGACTGGGCGAGTGGGCTGGACGTGACACATTCGGACAGGAGGGCACACGTGTATTTTTAGGGCCCGGTGACGATGCCGGAGGGAGACGGCAGGACTCTTGGCATGGCCTCCACGCTGCTATTTCTACCTGGTGTCTCTGCCAAACATTTTAATAATAGACGGATTAATGGACTCCTCTATCTATCGGCCGCTTGTCCCTACTACGTCTCCACCGACGAGCCTCCATCGCTTTCATTTACGACCTTTTCCAAACATCTCTGCTATTCTTTATTCATAAATATCACAAAATAGAGCATATTATATGAGCGACTCAAAAAGAATGGTCCTATTTCATTACTTAGTATTTTAATCAGGAAAATAATAGACAACACAGGTAAGTAGAATATAAGTCCAATATATTCTACTCACAATCAAATTTAATTTTCTGTATTGCAAGTATTAGATGTAACCAACATCTACATCGCAGATAACTCAGAAGAGGTGAGAGAATTCCTCCCACACATTTATTTTCAGCATATCACGGTCCATTGAATTAATCGTTGCTTCTATTCGTGCTTTATTTGTGGAGAGTTACAATGGTAGAAACAACTAAATGTGTGAGCTTTAGTGAACTCGAAGGGCAAGGACAATGCATTGCACCAAAAATGTATGCCAAATATAAATCGAGATCATATTTTAGTGGCCTCCCAGTATCTTGTGTCCTTATATAGAACGCGTTTTCGTTTCATTTCACTGCAACAAACAAAGAGACAACAGAAGACTGTAGTATGCTGATAAGCATCTGGGGGGAATTCTTTTACCACATTGATGTTGCCTGTGCTACAACAAACGACAAATACAATTTTTCTGCAGAAAAGTAAAGGAAGTTTTATTTACAACGGTACATAAAACGTTATTGTCAGTACAATGAATTGCCTTACCTGAGTTTTCTATTCCAAGTTTAGTTTTAATATTAAGTAATGGAATAGTGTGAGTATACTTGAATTACTCTCTATTCACAGGTTGTGTTTGCTTCCAACTGATAACCAATTAGCTGATTAAATGATGAGATCATGTGTGCCATTATAGTGAGATATGGATTTATAAATAAACACTGCTGTTGATTTGCAGTATTTAAAAGCAATATTAAAAGGTTCATAACGATTTATTGTATTTCATCATGGGTGCTAAATCAGTTTGTCACATCGACAAGCAAATGGTATGTAATTAATGGACACGGTTATTTCCAGAATATCCTTCATAGTATTCAGTTGAAAAATAAAGCTCGTAGCAATGTTGACTTCAATATTTTCCTTACAAATTTCTATTGTTTTATCTATCTATTAACTTTGTTAATTATTTGTTATCACGTGCAATGTCATCTATTTAGTGTGCTGTTGTGTATTTGTCTTTATATGGTATAAGTCATGGTAGGGATTCTTTGAGGTTTTCATTTTTCCGCAATAACTTTTTCTATTTGTAGTTGTTTTATCCTGCCTGTTTATTTCTGTAATTGAACAGTTACACGTTAAGTACCTTACAATTCCTCTCCTGAACACTTCCTCTTTAGTAATACAGGTATTATAAGAGAAGAACCTTTCAAAAAACAAGACGGTTCCTCAAGATTCAGACAGAAAGTCCTCACACCATCCACATATTTTCCCTCATCTTATTTATTTTCGATGAATTGATATATTTATTTGCCATTCAGTCAGTTTCTTCAAGACAGAAATGTTTGATGCTTGATATCCTTTCGTAACTTGTTGTAAGTGAAGTGCTGTGATAATGATAGAATCTGTTTTGTATAAATGCTCGAAATGGAGTATTCGTTTCCGGCTTTGAACCACTCTGAATCTGTGGTTGATGCGGGCGAACGCTAACATATTCTATTGCAAGTGACAACACTGAACACATGGTATGAAATTCTTCAGAATATAGCCAGCCCTTGGTGTCGAGAAGAACCCTATTCTTAATTTGGGAACTTAAATTTTGTATCCCCATCTTCTCGTTTTTCTAAAATTTTATAAGAAGTGCATTTACAGAAATTCACATTTTTTTTTTATTATTGCAGGAGACACTGCAGGATTTAAAAAAATATAAACTTCCACTTGAGGTCACTTATCGGATTCTTTTCCATTATTATTATTATACTTATTTACCCGTCACACCTTGTGTCACTCAATGTTAAGAAATTATAGTAACAGTTAATAAAATACATTTAGTGAAATATATTCAGTGAACGTGATTGACAGGAATAACTGTTAGTGCTATTTCTTCTTATTATGTCATGAAAATAAAGATCCTTATATATATGGCCCAATCTTTTGATACAGTATTCTTAACATGATTCAAGATATATGTAGAGTAAGTGCATTTAATAAAACAAAACTCATTTAAAAGTGAGGATTTCCTTTTATTCTATTACATTAATAAATAAAACATCAATTCAAGTTATATACAAAATCAAGCATATTCAAAACTAACAAACCCGTAAATTGAAATATTTCATTTATTTTACCCAACTTAATAATTTTTAACATTTTTGAAAGGAATGTATCTTTATAATATTACTTTTCAACAATCGTATTTAAGCTTGCATTTGTGTTCCTAAAATTATTCATTTTAAACCTCTAATGTAATAGTTTATTATACATACTTTCGTAATTTCATATATCTGGTTAATACGAAAATTCCAAGTACGAATTTTAAATAAAAATGGTGGCTTTCAAAGTTTGATTTGAACTTGGAAAACTGACCGATTTCTGATAAATAAAATTTGTTTCTATATATGCATAACAAGAAGTAACAGTAAATGCATGAAATAAAAAAAAACATCGTATAACCAACAATAAGATTTCCAAAAATGGAACTAATGAAAAATGGAATAATCAATATCAGTAATAGATATTGATCTATAAAAAATAGTAATTTTACTCTGGAATCATTAATTTACCTGAATTATTTTGAGAAATTTCTTTTTCATTTTTCTTTCCTTTTAATGCTGTTGTTTGCAAAGTAATATATTACTGACTGTTTTCTTCAATATCATTTAAATAATTTGGCGTAAACTGGAATTAGCAGATATTCCAAGTTTCGCCTGTGTGTAAACAAACAAGTAACAACCAATCAAGATGAACAGTTTTATAAGTATACAAGACGTTATTTATGTCAGGTTTGGGAAGTGTATTGTAAGAAAGTCCCTTTGGAACAGGATAAAATCAGTAGGGAATGGAAATAATTCATTTTTAGTAATAATTATTTAGAAAGAAAAATATAAAATCATAGGTTTCGTAGTATATGGGGATAGTACGCTAACTGTTTTATTTAATTCATGCACAAGTCCATAAACTCTCTCAGTTATTGTACTTAAAAAATCAGACTGCTTTTACTTCGGTACAGTCATTGAGAACTTCGCTTTTTCCCATATTGTCTTATAATTTGATCCAAAATATTTGTCAAACTCTCAAAGTTTTATTTATTTCAATGGCCTTGCAGAATACAGTAAATTTGGAAAATGTCAATCTTGGTACTCGATTGTACAGAACAAAATTTTATTTTTATCAGTAAAGTATATATGTAGAAAGTTGTTCAATGTTCCAACAAGCTATTGAAACAGCATGCTTTACGAAACAACATTGGATTAGGAGAGAGTCACGAACCATAGGACCGCCTCCTGGGCTATAAAAAAGTGCCTAAGCCACTGGTGGGGCTTGAGTGATGTCAGTCGATACGTCTGGCAGATATCAAGTACCAGATTACATTTGAAAAAGAAATATAATCACTTTTGTTATGCTTCTTTTTAAATATCATGGTATAGAATGTTGAAGAAATATAGAGAATTGAAAGTGACAGGCGTTTGTTTTGCGCATGTAGTTGGCGGAGTCATGTAGCATGCGGTGTCTGAGCTGACTTTATCTTGTTGAGGTTGAGGGCTATCGCAAGGCCTTGCACTGTCACGCCTCTCCTCTCACCTGTCTGTCATCTCATTAAATCACATTAGCAAGTCAACTGACAGGGATTATACCCAGTCAACCTTCCTTCATTAAATCAATTCTGCATCTTAGTTTCAACTCAAACTCAATATCACCTAATAACTTGTAAGTATGGTGCTCTGAGAAAATGGCGCACAACAAATGGTCCCTCTGATTTACACAAAACAGATTTACCTATTATTTGTATCTCCTTTAATTATTTACTCTATATATTACTACAAATCTTCTTCAAGGCAAAAATTTTTAAATACACATCGGCTTCACCATCATTTGAGAATGGTCTTTTTCGAATATCCCTTTTATAATATATATATATATATATATTTTTTTTTTCTCAAAAATTGTTATTGACCTCTTTAGCCCTGAAGATGATGTACAAATACATTGAAACGTTGGCCTAAGATGGAGTACTTTCTTTTATATGACCTAGCCCTCAATAACAAAACCAACCTAATACCATACCTAATAAAACGAACGCTATATATATATATATATATATATATATATATATATATATATACACTAATTAAAAGAAACGGTCCAGCGGACTTTTTTAAATAAAATAAATTCAAAACGAAGGAAACACACAGAAAGACACAGACATAACTCACATCGATATTTCGACCATCGTCGTCATCAGGAGGTGTGAAGAGCGAAGAATCCCGCAGTAAGACAGGGCGGCGACTCAGTTTAAGGAGTTTATTTTATATAAACACTAATAAATTCTCGACCGTGTTTCTTCCACTTTCAATTCAAACTCTTATTGCCGATGTTTCGATTTTATTTAAAATCTTTTTCCAAAGGCCTACAAACAGAGGAAAACAAGAATTTTATACGTACATTTTTTTAAACACAAACATAAGAAGTACACTATGTAAAATTAAATACAATCTTGAGTATTAGGATAACAATGACAGAATAATAAAAAAAGAGAAAAAGAAGGAGTCTAACTATAAAAACAAAGTTTTTTACGACGTACTTACACAAGTAGGAATATTGGAAATTGAAGGAACTATTACAATTACATTACTAAACTACTTACTACATTACGGTTCGACTTTGATGGAGCAACCGTTATAAGTAGAGAACAGGACGAACATAGAAGAGGAACCCTTGAAATGCTATTCATTAAAAAAGATCAAAATTGTATTAATCATAGAAACGACATATTGAATTTAAATAGTGTTTATTCTAGTATTTTGAATACCTAACAGTTTTAGTGAAATTTTGTTCAATAGTTACCTGCTTATCAGCTGTATACAGTCCGTTATTAACGGTTTTTCATTTGAATAGTTTAACCTTCAATACTAGTTTAGTAATGTAATTGTAATAGTTCCTTCAATTTCCAATATTCCTACTTGTGTAAGTACATCGTAAAAAATTTTGTTTTTATAGTTAGACTCCTTCTTTTTCTCATTTTTATTATTATGTCATTGTTATCCTAATACTCAAGATTGTATTTAATTTTTCATAGTGTACTTCTTATGTTTGTGTTTAAAAAAATGTACGTATTAAAATTTGTTGCTTTCCTCTGTTTGTAGGCCTTTGGAAAAAATTTTTAAATAAAATCGAAACGTCAGCAATGAGAGTTTGAATTGAAAGTGGAAGAAACTGACTGCATCCCAATCTATCCTTTTTTAGTTATATATATATATATATATATATATATATTATTTACCAATTTACCAATCCTACCTCTCTCACTCTCTCTCTCTCTCTCTCTCTCTCTCTTATATATATATATATATATATATATATATATATATATATATATATATGAATAATAATAAAAAAACACTTCATGTAATGGATGGATTAATTTAATACAGTGATAAATACTGTATAACTACAATTCACTGTGGTAAATTACCCCATTCTATATTATATATATACATATATTCATAAAGGTTAGGAGCAGTCCTTCTTGAATGCATACATTTATATATATAAAAACAGTTCAAAACCAAAGATAGGCAGCATACAAAGTAAAGAAACACACTTACAATATCAAATTTTCGGGCAATCCGTCTTCAGGAGAAAAGAAAAAGGGAGACCAAGCACGTTGTAGAACGGTCTCCCTTTCTCTTTTCTCCTGAAGATGGATTGCCCGAAAATTAGAGTTTGTAAGTGTTTCTTTACTTTGTGTGCGGCCTATCTTCGGTTTTGAACTGTTTTTGTGTCCGGTTTGGATCATCTTTCCGTTTATCAAGTGAATTTATATATATATATATATATATATATATATATATATATATATATATATATATCAATGATCAAACCACAATAAGAAATAGGAAAACAAGACTAAGATCTTTCAACCGTAACAAGCGGTCTTCCAGTTAGGTTTTTTGACTCTGACGAAGACTGCTTGTTACGGTTGAAAGATTTTAGTCTTGTTTTCCCATTTCTTATTGTGGTTTGATCGTTGATTGTTATTTCATGTGTTTATGTGAAATCTGTTTATAATATATACATATAGTGTGTATATAAGTATGGATGTATGTACGCATATATACCTATGTATTTATTTTGTAAGCATTATTTATTAGATTTATACGTCACAGAATTGAAACCTTGGCATTAATTTCTGAATCTACCTCATAAGACGAATTTAAATGGTAAATACTGGTTTAATAGCAATATAAACTGAAATAAATTTTGGTATAAGAATAAAACATTCTCAATTATGTTTGATGGATTCACTGTAAACATTGTAATGTGTATTATAAATATCATCGTTTTACTTATATGTTTTAGAGTTACACTTTATTGTAGACTACCCGCTCCGGCTTAGCCTAGTAAACGAAAAAAAAATAGTCATAATTGTATAATGGATAGTTTTTTTATAGTTGTATATGTGTTTTGTCAGTTTTGTATTGTAGATTACCTAATCGAAATTTGAAGTGATTGGAATTTCATAAAATTAAAATGTCAAATAAAACTAATATAATTCATACTAATAGGTAAAAGGCTATGATTTTTTTGTGCAACGCAATCTGAAAACAATAGTTATTAAAGCTTACTACTATCAGTCGAGTAGTGTGGCTGGCCCAATATAAAATGAATGCCGAAATAAATAATAACAGATTATCTTAATTTACCACTTCTAGAACAGCTCTATAGATGAAAGAACCTGTGGGCTTTGCTAACTATTGCTGAACCGACACAATTGGCAAACAGAGAAATTAATTGAACCTGCATAGTGAGCCCTGCATTGCTGACAGGTGCTCGTCAAAATGCCAACAAACGGCAAACATCTTTCACACTTTTTTTGTGGTAGTTTTTTGAAGTTCCGTACCTTTGATGACGTCACAGATACATCTTTTATCAGTTATATCTTTTACAGATGTTAACGCAGACACGATCTAAGAACTATGTTACTCAGCATAAATGTCTCCAAACTTAATTAACAATACCACTTGGGTATAGTTTTTGTGATTAAAAAAGTGTCAATTACACTTCATAAACACTAACACTTTTTAAATTATGTATGATAATGTTTCTAGATTTTTTACATTTGGAGGTAATCATATATTTTTCTATAAAATGTTTATAGAAACGTAGTAACGAGACCCAGTTACTCTTGTCTCGTCACACTAACGACAAATATATGAATTATTTCTTGTAGTTATTATCACTAGATGTGATTATTTAATTCATTGGTCTTAATTCTTCTCATATTGTTATAAACTTACTTCTAATAATTTGTTTGTTCTGTAGTCTAAAAATGTTGAAAATTATGTTAAAAAAATGGGGCAAGTGGGTACAGGCGGAATATAATTGTGTTTCTTTTTAGAGCTATATTGTCTCTTCCAGTTCTGCAAAGTACTTGCATTTGTTATCGTGCAGTATTGATATTGTGAGGGTACAAAAAGACTAAAATTTGAATTTTCTGGAATAACCAGAAGAGTGGATGAAGTACCCATCTAAATATAAAATGCCTTTAAGGGTTTTATTGGTTAAAACAATAGGCATGTTTTCTTCACCAAGCAATATGCTTTTTACAAATCTGTTTACTCGTAATTTAAGATTTGGAATTAGTGTATTTAAATTGTTTACAAAATGACACACAGTCAGACATCAAGGGAAAAATGTGTAAAATGGACTCAGTGAACGTCAAAACTTACCAATCAGTCAAATGACATTTTTTTTAAATATCTCCGAACTTATGTGAGAGTACGGAGAAATGTATTTAATCAGTGCTCCTGAAGTGACTTGCTTCGGTGGCACAGAATGAGCATATGGTGAGCAACATTCAAGATGAGACCTCTGGTGTGTATTGGGAACTCGTAGGAAGTCTTGGTATAACCTGTTTGGAGAGGTGACGTCGGGCTGGCCTCGCGGAGAGGGGGGCGGCGGCCCAGGAATCCTGCAGTGAGCCAGGCGCGCTATTGGCCTGTACATTCCGTAGTGCTCCACCTCTGCCGCGCTTGCTTTCCGTCCAACTTGTTTCTCTTATCACGCCTTCTCCCTCTTATCTCATGGATCCTTGGTCTTCATAACAAAAACGTCGTGCTTTTCACTAAAGGTAACATAACTAGTATGTTTAGTGTCGCAATTCACATTATATTTACATTTTACGTAGACAGTTGTATTTTACATACCATGATTCGTTAAAATTGAGGACTGCATATTTATGCTTTAATTTCAGGTAATAATGAAATCAATTAAGAAAGCCTCTATGTGTGCCATGTAAGATGAACTCATTGTGGTATGCGGTCTGAGGTCAGTTTTTTTTTGTTGTATTTGGTCTAGTCTCACTTCTTTATGTGGAAAACAGCAGTAAAATACCACTTCTTATTAATTTTATAAATAAGATCAGTAAAATTCTGAAATTAGTAAATAAATTGTCAAGTAAATTTGGGCACTTTTTAAATTGAGAGGTTTACAGTTCACCTAATGTTTGGATAGGACATTTCACTATACAATTGAAACTGTGGAAAGTTTAATTGTAAAATTCAGATAATCAATTATAAAACGATTGTTCTTTTTATCATTTATTTTTTCTTAGTTTCATGTAATTATGAGATGGGCCTTTCTTACTTCATCAGTTTAATTCTTCTCTCTTAAGACGGTTTTCGTAAATTATTCATGATTAGTATAGAATTAGCATTGCAGTGATTCTTTTTTCCAATAACACGATTTCAAACTAAGATTGTGTACGATATTAAGTTTAAATATAACAGTATCCCGCATTGCCAGTTTGGTAGATACCGATATGGATGCACTTCCGTGCATAGTCTGGTGGCTGGCGCACGCAGTTCTTATATCTGAACCAACATGGAGAACCATCACTATTCTCTTCTCAGTTTAATGCATCTTAAGTGGATTATTATGATTATTACAAGGAATAAATTTATAGAATCCATCTTCTATATTTGGTAACGTGATTTATGTTCGATGATAGACGTTAATCTCTTGGGAAGGTTATCCTTAGCTCTTTGTAGTTTTATTTCAGCACTATTAACGTCTATTAACGTTGCCGTATAATAGTGTCTGTAGCCTTTAGTTAGTCTGGTCATGTATTAACTATTCTATAGCTGAATATAATTTACATTGCAATACTTTTAAGATGCAATTAAAATTTTAATTGGATATTTCTGACCATTTTACTAATGTGATAGTAAAAAGTGACTGGCTTTTTTTTGTCTTGCAGTATTTTTTTTTTTTTGAAGCTATACTGAGGTGTTATATTTGTATATTAGATACGGTGATTCCTTGTATAGTTTTACTGAATGTCGTGTAGCTGTTGTTTAGGACAAGCAGTGTGTTGAAGATACACATGTGAAAGAGCTTCTAAGACCCTGTATCCATTGGCTTGCTTGGCTTTTCCGAAATCCTTTGAGTCTTTCTTGAAGCCCGGTGTTTTGGCCGAGGATATTGTAGTAAATCATCGACTAAGAGCAGATGGAATCTAAAACTAAGCGATGCGTTAGTAGCTGTAGAGGGGAGACTGACCACATATTAGCCACCTCGTGCAGCCTATAACAAGCGAATCCTGTGCGGCACCTAACAACGCCCTCTCCTTCACAGCCTTCTAATCCTAACCTCTTGAATGCCTCATTCTCCGTATTATTAGCTTTTTATCTTTAAAGTTTATTAAAATCGATAAAAAAATAGAACTCGTTGTTTTTGTAATTTCTGAATTTTATTGTTATTTCCAAATTAATAATTCCTAGTTTTATATGAAGAATAAAAAAAAAGTTATTTAAGTTGTGCATTGACATTTATTTGATAAGTTTGTTGGTCAAATTTGTAGATATTTAAATTTTTTAGAGTCTTAATTTTTCAAAAATAGGTTTGCCAGGCCTTACGAATTTGGCATGTCGTTTGGAGATGATGTTAAGTAAAGAAAGGCTCTGGGGTTATTATGCACTGTCCCAGCAGATTCAGTAGGGTTATAGCGAATAGCTCTGCGTTCGACACCTGTGTGACTTCACGTCAAGGGTAAGTAAAGTACAACCCAATCAGGCTGAATACAAGTTGTCTCAAATCACTGTACAGCTTTAAAAATTATATTACTATCTAAAAAAAAAAAAACTGAGTTCATTCATATTTGTAGCATCAATAAAGGAGTCATTGCAGTTTTACTGGCTACACTAACTATTATGTTTCAAAGGTAACTGAACCATAAGTTTTTCAAGAGTTGAGATTTTTTTGGTAATGCTTGATGAGTGATTCACACATTTTTAAACATCCTGACGTTTGTATAGATGGAGCTTTATCACACTATGAAGTATCCCCCGAATGATCTTTTATTGATGCTGTGTTCTAATACAACTCTCTGGATGTACTTTAATTGGTTCAGAAATTACTGTGACTTTTTAGAAAGTGTATTCAACTAAAGGAGTGAACACTCGTGAAATCAACATTAGTGCCAAAGGGGTTATACTTTGAGTGTGCTGTTCGACCAGTTAAAGGCATTGTTCATCTTGAAGAACATCTGACCTATGTGACTTGTGCTAGTGGATATACGAGTGCAACGTCTTAGAACATCTAGTTTATTTAGCTTGTTTAGAACGTGGCTACATTTTGTCATCTCTTAATATTATTTGAATTTATTAATTAATGTAGTGATGGTTTTCTCTATTTAGTTTTGAAGTATAATAAAGGTCATCGGTGGGTAATCATGGGACTGCCCTTGAAAGCCTTAACTATTTTGAGAAAAACCGCCCAGTTAAATTTCCTGGATAGTTATTTTTCTGTTACAACGCTTCTCTTTTACCCTTCTCTTATTTTTGTGAAAGAAACATGAAGATCTTATTTCAATAACTTTTTTTACAAGCTTTTTAACATATTTTAAATGTAATTAAATACGTTTAGAACATGGTCTATTTCTCTAATATGAAACAGAAGTTTAATTTAAAAATTAAAGGACAGTTTGAAAAGAATCACCTTGCTTGTGTGCAATACTCGATCGCTTTGGACGCTGACCATCTGCAAGAGCAACTCTTTCTCATTCATGTGCGTTTCAAGGAGGGCATTCATTTTGGGTCATGTCAATAATCAAAATCAACTCTTGCTCGTCTTCTTCATAGTGGACATTTTGGAGGATGTCCGTCTTCAAGATGAACTGCTACTCTTACTCTCCAAGATGGACAGCGTCCAGACAAGTTGAGAGTATCATTCAACAGTCATTGTCATTCATGCAGATTCGGTTGTAGATAACTTGCTGGGTTCTCATATTCAGAGCAGTCATAATATAGGCAGAAATGCAGTCAACCATATCTGGATGAAGATTTATTTTATATTATACTTAAATTGTGTAGTCAACGTCATATATCTACATTTTTCTTTAAAGAAAAATAACGTGTTGTATTTATAAAAAGTGTTGTTACTCTCTATGAAGAGTTCTTTATGACCTAACTTCTCTGAAGAATTTCTCTCTCTTCCATTCAAAATAACTTGTGTTTCACAAATAATCATGAAATAACAATTGCTTTTACATCTAAAAGACCAAGTAGACTACCATGATTTTTGGACTTAAAGCAGAATAGAATGACTTTTTCACGGGAAATTGTATCGCCATGGTGTCTAAGAATAATTGTATCTACTATGTGTGCTTTTAAATGCCCATCATTGAAAGTCATATGTAAACAGCCTCAAATAGCACTCATGGTTCTGAGCTGAGAGAAATGTTCGGGAGCTGTTTGTAGTTCAATGCCCTTATAATTGGACAGAAAGTTGATATTCCCAGCGTTCCTCTTTCACACAATTCATTGGTAATTTAATTGAATGTAATAGGGAAAAGTAATAGTGATGTTAACACGGTATCGCTACTCACGTCTCAGTCAGTCGTCTTTAGGCTTTAGATATCTTCATTCCAAAAATTATTGTTTCCGTATTTGAACCAAGCTCATAAAGTAGGAGTTTTTAATCATTTAGGCACTAAGCTACATGTCTGCCCCACCCTTTTTCATTACTTCAGGTGCAGGTGAAACAACTTGGAGCAGTCAGATTGGCATTAAGCCACTGATGATCATGTCGCTGACACGCGTATTTGACAATACGTGTTCACTTGTTAGTTCTATTGCTTTGGCATTAGTAGCGGCGATAATCACTATTATCATAATTATTAATAATATTGATTATTAATTATTATATTAAATTATTATCATAATTTGCATTGTCATTGCAAATGTAATTATTATCATTGTACTGTAATTTTAAGTTGTGACATATTTGGATAACTATTATTTCAATGGGTTTGGTGTCTCGTGAAATCTACCTGTATCAGGTGATCTTGAGTATGACACTGAATGTTTTATGTGGGAGTTGGACAATCTTCACAAGCCGTCGCTAGGAGAGGACGCGAGGTTGTCGGTTGTGGACCTATACGATGTTAGCTATTCGTTAAAAATCCCCAACTCCAATAAACTTGCCTGAGGTGTAAAGTGTAGAATCAAGGCGTAATATGACTTGCCTGTAACTAAAACTCCTCGTCAGATAGTGAAACTGGTGTCAATAAACCGCACATAATCATCAGTTAAGTCAAGTAACCTGTCTCAAGCTGGCTTTTAAAAGCTAAAATGTCATTCGGTTTCGGAAAGCAAACTATGCGCCAGTGACCAACTGGATTATCGCTTTTGACTAAACATTTTTCGAATTTTACCATTAAATATGTCAGAATAAGTAAAACTGTGTGTTTTTCAATGCTCACGAGTCTGGGAGGGTTGACTTCCGGCTCGATTATAAATTCACAACTTGCAACTGTCGTCGTTATGGTGATTCATTGTGCTAATATTGTCTTTCTCCTCTTCAACGAGTAGTACAAATTAAAATCGTTGCAAGTTTGCTTAATATGAGGCGATTGTGACCATTCAACAATCCTCTCTACAAGTTAAATGACCTTTAAAATCCATGTCTTTTCTCCAACGAAAATGCTTTTAATCTGTCTAAACTAATGGGATCATTCAAGTCGATTAAAATATCTGGAGTGGCCTGCACTCAGCTTTATAATATTATCAAGGTTATTATCAAGCTCATTGACAATCAGTTCAATTAGTGATTTACTCTGATGTGACCATCTCTATTTTACCAAGTATGTCGAAAATAAACAATGCCTACAGGGTTGAAACAAGTAAGACAGCTAGCAACTAAGAGTAGTAACACGTAGTGAAAGGAATTGTTATTGAAAGCAGTAACCATGCATTTTATGGTAAATTAACACCAAACGCTGTAAATAATTATTTAATTTTATTGTATATTTGAGAATGATGTGAATAATAATTTCATTTTTTGTACTTTATTATCATGAAATATTAAATAATTTCAAAGATTATTGATTACCGTCACATTTTTAAAATACTCCAATAAATTACTTACTTTGATCTGTAAAGACGCTAATGAAATTAAGGTGAATAAATCAGACATATGAATACAAGTGGGAATTAATAGCTGTCATTTTTCTTTGACTCTAAGTAAAGTATAGTAATACACCTTGTGATGTTTACTAATTTGGGCGTTTAAAGGTCCCGTGGTTCCAGTTTTGATATTTTTAGGATTACATCGATGTAAGTATGTAAAGTAAATTTTTTAATAAAAGGGAAAAAATTGATATCGAAACAAGTATCAATGTTTTCTCTTGTTCCAGTCCAGGGACTTGAAGAAAATTTGAATTTAATTTCTTTTTGAGTTGTCTAATTTTGGATTATGCAAAGGACAATAATGTATGAAACAATAAGGGACAAGTTCAGTTCCGCTGTTAGCCACTTGTTCAATTTCTTTACCCTATTCTTATTAAGAACTTGGAATTGAGAACAAGTAATATATTTGAAGGAAACTTCCGTCTCTGCTAAGTGCATGTTAAGGAACTACCTATACTTTAGTATAATATGTAGGATATTATAATTGTGTGTGATTATAACTTTTGCGTATAATTTTTTTTATAATATCTCTTAAATTATAACAAAAAAATTGGTTTTCTGATTGCAAATTGATTCAAACGGACTATAATTTTTGTATATATATCTACGTGAATGTTAAAAAAATATGCACAAATCCACTCTGTAAAAGTTACTTTCCTTATATCAAACAAAATTGTCATCGCACGTCGTTTTTATTATTGATATATTTGTTAATAATTGTATATGTAGAATAAACGATGGACCTGAACAATTTGAATTCATTTCCTACTTGGAAGCAGTCAGTCTAATTTTAACTTTTCAGACGATCGTGCACTTTTTCAAAGGATGCTGTGGACCATGTTGCGTGATCTGATAAATAAGCATTTAGTTAAAACTTGTTAGTGGCAAACTATGCACAATAGAATCTAGGTGTCTGGAGGAAATGAAAGCAGGTTAGGACGCCAGGTGCGGGCTTCCTTACCTGAAAGACCTTGCTCAGGTAACGAGCCTCCGCAGCTCTCAACCTTCGCATTTCCTCTTCAACTAAATTGCAGCCTCCGAAAACTAAAACGGTTCGCCTATTTGGCCATCTGTATACACCCTTCTAATGACTACTAATGGAACCTACACTTAATATTGCTGTAAGTGAAATCAATTTTTCGTTTAAACTTTCTCAGTTACGCAATCTTTAAGAATTGATCTTTAAATTGTAGGCAAAGCCATTCTACTTTAATTTTAAATTACAGATGGTGTTATTCATGTACGTCATCTTCGAAGTTTTGCCAACAACATTTTCACTCTTGGGTAGAGGTTATTTGTAACTAAAGAAGAAATGAAAAGATATATTAATCTATCTGAATATTGTTATTATTTATTCTACCATATCGTTCGAAGTTGGTAACGTAAAGTTAGATGTAAAGTATAGATGTGCATATATGTTTCACATTAGTCATTCACATTTGGAGAAATTTCAACTTAACTTAGTGCAATAGAACAATTTTTTTGTCCCGACCGGTTTCGTCTAAGTGGTAGGACAATGGAAAGTTTATGAAAAAAAGTAATGAATGATGGATGTCATTTGTTGGTCTGTTTGAATGGGTACAGCTCAGTGTGCTCATTCTTCAATTTACTAAAGAAAAAATAATTTGGCATAGTAAAGAATATATGGCATTAGCACGTATTTATAGTAGGGTGCATGTACTAGTGCATATTACAAATGAATGTGCATGTGTGTAAGTGAATGAATATGTATGTGCATCGAATGAATATTACTTTATTAAAGCCTATAACTCTTGATACAGCTTTAATGTCATATTTAATTAAAGCAGTCGTTGATGGGATTCCTTATTATGCCACTCCCCAACCTGCTCAAAGGTCACAAGAGGGCGAAAAACTGCGGTGGAGTAACAAGTTGATCAATATTACATCTGTGCCAAATATGTGTTGTGTAATTTAGTATAATATGCAGTATTGTAAAATTGTGCGTTTGGTTTGAACGGGTAAGTAAAAATATACGTTGAGTATGTGATTGTCTTGTATGTGTGATACAGGCCCAGTAGTGTGAGGGTTGGCTTTAGTGAATGATGTGATGTGAACTGTATGAGAAGGTAAATATGCGGAAAGCAACTCCAAGGTTCGCTTGGTACTAACTAAATACCGCTTGAATTCAAATTGGCAGAAATGACACACCCTATTACAGGCATCTCGCTGAAACCGGCCTGATTAGTCTTGATCTTGACACGCTGGTGAAGCAGCTATTTATCCTACTTCCACGCTGAGTTCACCAAAACTACCTTAAAAATCTGGAGCAGTCTACACCCAACTTCATCGCAAGTAAACCTGGCATTCAACTCATTCGCCATTGGTTTAATATGATGTTTATTTTAATGTAGTCAGTTCCATTTTGGCAATAATAAAAAAAAATATAATCATTATGCGGGGCTTGAAGCAAGTGAGAAAACTAATAAGTAGGATTAATACAATCATTGAAATCTATTATTATGAAATATATCATTGAAAAGAGTTGTTAGGTGTAAGATTTTGTAACCTGGTGCCTTATCTATAAGTCGGGAGGCTTCTGTATTTTCTCAGTTTGTTGTGAGTTCATTGGAGAAAATTTATAAAAACATATCGAAACTTTTTTTAGGAAGTTGACAATCTTTTTACAAAACAGTCAAAATGCTTACTTATTTTCATGGACCCTTTTGATTGTATTACTAGTAGTGCTTAGTAGTTGTACTATACATGGTAGTAGTAATGTAGTTGTGGTAATTATTTCTTCTCTAATAACTAACTTAACAAAAAAAAAAAGAATTGGTGCTTAGACACTTTTGATTTACAACTTTTTAATTACAGTTAGTGATAAATAAAATATTTCTCACCACATAAAGTACATAGTATTCAAAGAAGTGTGAATAGTTCTGTAATCTTCTGAATTTACTTGTCTTCAAATATTCATTATTTCAATTTATATTTTTATTATGATCCCAATGTGAAAAGTGTTTAAGTATTCTATATTACTCATTTTGTTTTTTTATGGATTTGAATGAAATCACTGTATTATTTCCTCTTTCAATAATCCAAACTTCAAAACATATGTCGCCTTGATGATATGAAATCTGAAAGAAATATTCAGATAGTAATGTTAAAGCTATCCTACAATGTGATAAATTTGAGTAAGATCGTAGATTATTAAGTGATATATACTTATAAATAATCTTGAAAATGTTAGTAATTGATTCAGTCGGGCTCAAACTTTGTAAATCTCGTAAAAATCACGAATTTGTTTTTCATAATCACGTTACTTTATTTACAAATGGAATGCCTATTACTCGTATGAGTTTTGTACTTGCATTACGAGAAGTAAGTATTCAAGCATTGTGAAAGGTTTGGCAACATAGAGGATTTCTTCTATAATTTGTATTAATATGAAATGGGTGTATCATGGGTATTTAGCCCTATGATAAATATACATGAGGGACTTTCTACAGTTGATAGACTTACAAGGTGTAAAGATGGTACCATGCACTTGATAAAAATGTGGAGTTGAAGGATTTGAGAGGAGTAATGATGATTGGTGGACTGAGGGTTGGTGGACGATGAGGCGGTGGGTAGGACGCAAGGCCGCACGGCGCCAGACCCTTGCTGCCCACGCCCCACTCCTCGTCTAGCCCACTCCTGTACCAGCGTCCTGCAACCAAACACCTCAACAGAGTCTTACTTTATAATAAGTCACGTACACTGATTATGAGAAATATATTATAACACTTGGAAGACTTAGATGTTCTTTTGTCAACTGAATCCAGTTTTAAAACTGTTGGTCTAATGGCTATACTTGTGGGATTTTACCTTGTTGCTCATAGCTATTTGACGAACATCATAAGAGAGCCGCATTGCCTGGTTGATTCTACAGTAAGATCACTGCCAGTTTACCTGGCTGAATTTTTATTAGGGTAGTGGTTTGAACCAGTACCTGACATGGGGCTTTGGAATGGAATATTATTACATCGATCTTCACATTATGACATTATCACATCTACGTCTTTACGTCATCTTCAGAGAGAGGCACGACACCACTGAACAACAAGGGCAAATGAAATGTATAAATGTACACAATAAAAGTCAGCCATGTATTATATTTAAGGTATTAGACAATGCTGATGTAGAAATATAACAGTCATAGCAAATTATCAGGGAGGTTACTCTTCTTATTATTGGACGAGCTGGCTGGTATAGTCCACGTTGACTCAGATAACAATTTCAAATTCTTATTCCTAGGATTGAGGACAAAGTACATATATGACTCTTAATAAAAAGATTTCAAATGAACACGTGAAATAACAATCAATGATCAAACCACAATATAAAATAGGAAAACAAGACTAAGATCTTGTTTTCTTGAAGATCTTGTTTTCAAATCTTAGTCTTGTTTTCCCATTCCTTATTATAGATCATATGACTGCTAAAATGAGGTTTATTAATTTTCACTTATAAATATTCGGATTCATACGTTATATTATGAAATATTTGTTTCTTTCATAAATTAGGATAAGATACTAAATATATAAAAGTTTAATGGATTACTGACTTTAATTACATATACAAATATATTTGCCATATTCTAATAGTATACTCCTTAAAAGTAAACCGCTTTTTTAAGCTTAAGACTTTTGGTTTTCATGAATTCAGGATACACATATAGACAGATTGTAGATGTCAACTTTTGTTGTTTGGTAGCATAAAGAACGGTGTGCTGCCGTAATGACTTCTGAGATTACAGAAATAAATATACCGTCTGCCTTATAATGACGACTTCATTCCTAACCATGAATTAATGCAGGGTGACATTTTTATACGTTCAATCAATTAGTTACGTCTAATTATAAATTAAATGTATTCACCAGGTGTCAGCGCTCTAGCCTGTAAGCAATTACAGGCCATGATTACACGTTTAGATAGAGATCCAGCGGACCAGCACTTACACACCTTTTCCAATTATATAGCAGAGTCAAGTAAGACTACAAGGGGTTATGTATGTGCACATGCATATGCCCTTGTAGTTTTATTAGTATCCATATGTATATTTCGATAACAAGATTTCATAATGAATGTAAGAAATAAAAATCAACATCTAAACCGTAGTGAGAAAATCACAAAGATAGCTAAGGTCTTTCAACCAAAATAAGTAGTCTTCGTCAGAGTCTCAGTCATGTATATACATGTTTATGCTGACTGTCACAATTAGTTATCACACACTGCACTTTTAAACAAATCAGTATTTATTTTTTGCAAAATAAAAAACATGGTTACCATGTTAACGACAAAAAATAGGTTTATGCGGGCTTTTATTTCTAGAAAAAATACAAAGAAAAATAAAAATAAAAGGGAACTAACTTACGTCTACAATAATTAATAACATATGTTTTGAAAGATATGATTCTAGATGTAAGTTAGTTTAATGCCTTTTTATTTGTATTTTTTGTATGCACATATAAAAAACCCTAATGACCAACTCTTGGTTGAAAGCTTGTTGATTGTAATTTCCCTTCTTTAAGAAATAAAAGGCCTGGTGTTAAAAAGTGTAATCTGTGAACAAGAATGAAGGTGGATTTAACTGGGATTGTTGTGGATTCAGGTGATTGTAGACTAGTTGAGTGGGCAATGCTACCTCCCTCCAGTCCACTGGAGCGTGCGGCTTCCACACCTTGCTAACTTGTAATCATTTCTTTTATTAACACTTATTATATTCACACCAATATTTCATAATATAGCAATACATGAAGGTATATATTTTTTTTATAGTGAAATATATGTAGTTCTCAATTTGTGGGTTTTAATTTATATATGCCATATTAACCATAATACATTCCCTCAGATTAAATAGGCTTGTAACTATTTACCTTATGCTTAAAAATGTCTAAATTTGAACTTTGTACGAAATTAAATCAAGTTGACAGAAAACTTTTTCTTATACGTTTTATCTCTCACAACATACCATTCTATTTTGATTGCTTTAGAAATACTATTTATTTTGAATACGGTGTTTTAAATCTTTTTAATTTTGTTTTCTCTGGTACTAATCAATTTTTCTCCGTAAATCTCGATAAATTTGAAAATCAATTGTACTGTTATTTTTCTTTTTCTTCGGTATTTTTCCCGGTCACATGAACTAAGTGCATGTTGTCTTCGAAATATATCAATTTTTTTTTCAAATTATATTAATTCATCGTCATAAATACTTTCTGTTCACGTTTTTTTTCATTAAAATCTATTTGATACTTATATATCTGAGTGTCATAGTGGATAGTTGAACGTCAGATTACGATGAAGTTGTTTGATGTGTCCTGATATATTTATAAAGAAGTGTATGATCAAACCACAATAAGAAATGGGAAAACAAGACTAAGATCTTTCAGTTGGGCTTTTGACTCCGACGAAGACCGCTTGTTACGGTTGAAAGATCTTAGTCTTGTTTTCCCATTTCTTATTGTGGTTTGATCATTGATTGTTATTTCACGTGTTTATGCGAAATCTTTTTAAAGAAGTGTATGTGGGGTCAAGTGGTGAAAGTTAAATGCACTGCCCTATTTGATGGGGTTCGTAGGCAACACAGTGCTTATCGGGGTAAGTTAACAGACTCTGAGAAGCGGCTTATCCTAAATTTAAAATAATTCAATGGCTTTAATGTTTGTTGGAAAAGTTAAATACAAATTACCTTAACCAACTCTTTTATAAAAACAACGAGTTTTCAACACGTAGTATTCTTATTCACGTTACAACTAAAATATACTTATGTTATAAGAGGAGTGGAAATTTGCATAGCACCTGTTGAGATGGATGAGAGAGGAATGAAAACCATTCGTAGGGTAGGGATGTGGGGGGATTCATGGAGAACATGTGGAGTATATTAGAGAAAGCAGGTAGTGTTGGCCTTTAGGCCTTCTAAACCAAAGTGAAGTTTGAGTGACAAAAAAGCTGGTGTGAACAGCCACACTGCATTTATTTAGCTTACTATGAGCCCCTTACCCTCCCTTGCCTTCCGTATCTCAACAAATAGTCGTTACTATTCATTTGAATTCTTTAAAATTGACCCATCAAATAAGAATGAATTTCATCCCAAAGATAAAGGTTATCTATGAATTTCTGGTTGAACTCATAAACTAGAATATTTTTAACAATTAGTTATTTAATTTCAGTTCTTAATTTCACCAATAGGAAGACGTTTAAATAAATGAAATATTACCAGATCTTAATGTGAAAAGAAACTTCCTCGGTAAGAATAATTTCATCTGTAACAACTTTTTTTTTTAATTTTATTTGTTTAAAGTCACAACAATGTAAGTATTACATTACCAGTGACACTGATAACACAGATGTAGGAGGAAACACAAGAGGAAATAAGCAATCCAGTTACTACACTTCCTGGCGTGGGTCTAAGTAGAGAGAAAAAAACAAAACAAAAAAAATCACTTAGAACAGTTCGTAGTAATGTCTCATGGCCATATCCTCTTCAGATGTCTTCTGGGATTTCCTGGAATGATTGTGGAGGATATTGTTAGGATTAAGGGATTACTATTTTTGGGAGTTTTTTGTGAAACGCTTTTAGCGGGATGATGAAGAATTTTACGAAGGATTTTGGTTTGAAGGGTTTGTATCCTCTGAGAATTAGTTTTCTTTATTGTTCCCCATATCTCAATGCCGTATGCCCAAATAGGCGTAATCACAGTTCTGCAAAGTAATAGTTTGTTGTCAGTCGTTAATTTTGAGCGTAGATACATTAAGTGTAGTGAAAGTTTATACCGTCTGTATTATTCTGTTCGTTTGATTTTTGTATGGGGAGCCCAAGTAAGTCGTCTATCAAGGTGTAGTCCTAAGTATTTGGTGGTTGTAGCTTGAGGGATCGGAATATGGTTAAGGAAGACTGGAGAACACGTATCTGGCCGCAACGTGAATGTTACGTAAACACTCTTCTGTTCGTTAATGCGTATTCTCTAACACTTAAACCAGGGCTCTATAACCAGTGTTGCTGGATATAGTAGGATGCTAGCTCAGGACTGTCATTTGTGCAAAGGATTGCCTTGTCGAATGTGGCTAAGACAGCATGGGGAGATTCTGGAATGTCGGAGGTGTATATGGAGTATAGCACTGGTCCAAGTATGCTTCCTTGCGGAACTCCTGCCTTAATATGAATGATTGGAGAAAGACAAGAGCCTTCTATTTCTTGGCTAAAGCGGTAGTTGAGGTAGGACTGTATTATAAGGTTGTCTGTAACAACTGAATAACAAAATGTAAGCTTATGACTAAACACTAATTTTATACTTTTACAGTTTTTTAATATTTCTAGGACTTACACAAAGTCACAGAAAAAAATTGCAAGTATAAATTGTAGAGGAAACAATTTATAATTGAAAAAGTGTTCTCAGACTTCCTCTAAAATCTATTTTTGTAAAGTAATTGGATGTTAATATATGGCTTAAATGTTTTACAGAATTAGGCGTAAACACAATCTAAAAGTTCTCTACACAGACCTCATCAGTACATCATTAACGATACATAATAGTAAGAGTTCAAACACTAAGAGTACACCCCGTTAGGCTGTAACTCTCCAACTGAGGAGACCTCAAAACGTGTATTCCCCTTGAAAACTCAATATCAAATTTTTTCCAGAATGCTTTTCTTTCATTGCTCTATATTTCATACAGAGTGTAAACGTAATGTTACACAGAATAAAGAATTAGAACTTTACTAGTTCATAGTAATATATAGAGAATTTTAAGGTAAAGGTTTGTTAATTTGGTAAATAGTTATTTTAGACTGATAGACCTCCCACTGATCCTGGGCTAACACGTTAGGAGTAATGGGATCGTGATTGTTTACTTCTAAAGGCAGTCTTGTGTAAAGCAGTCTTTCAAGCAGGATGTTATTAAGCAGAGATTGGTTGTGTTTCAGCAGGGGGCATGTTGTGCTACTGCGAAGGCCACTGTCCGGGAGGCGCTCCGAACGGCACCTGTCTGGCACGCCAGGGCTCCCAGTGCTTCGCCGCCGTCGAGCAGATCTTCAACTCCGAGAGCAAGCAGTGGGAGCCCGAATGGACGTACGGCTGCCTGCCTCCCCACGAATCCGGCCTTATGCAGGTACTTATTGCAACTCGCTTCAAGCATCAGGCATCTTTAAGGGCAATTAACATTTAACTCATTAAATGTGTAATCAGTTTATTTTCCCTTGTCTTTATTTTTCTATTATGATTTAAAATTGACCTCGACTTCTGTTAACATATTAATCATGTTAAAATTTAATTATAATCAAAATCTTATACAAAGTAAAACTATTAAATTCGGAAGCAGTATATACTATACCAGGGGTGGGAAAACTACTGCCCGTGGGCCGCATGTGGTCCGCCGGTGGCTTTTATGAATCCCAACTTCTACACATTGTAATGGAAACATCCGATATCTTTAAAAACAGATTTATATTTGTATAAAATATCCTCTATTTCATTGTTTAAAGTATTAATTTTATTTACTTTTCTTATTAGATCTAACTGAGTACATCCTTCTAACCCATAGAATTTTTTTGTTATATTGTTATGTCTGGCATTCAAATATACTCTACCAGTAATGTTTATCTTTTCCCCTATTAAGTCATTAGACTTTGGTTTGTCGGCACAATTTAATTACTTTGAATTTTCAGTGAGTTAATAATTTCTTTATTGATTATTGCTTTATCTGCCATTGCACCTGTGTCAAATTTATATGAATGTTTTTTACCAATTTTACTTTTACCAATGTTTTTACTATTCTTTTACTGGGAGTATCATTAATATTCTTCAAAATGATAAATATTTCATTGGAACCGGGGTTCTTGTAATAATTTCAACGCTAGCAGCAAATAACCGAAAAAGATGAACCTGAGACTCTAAAAATATAAATTAAATCGCTTAAACCAGGAATATTTCACAAAATTTCCTTTCAATCAATTGTGCGTTTACATGTCTATAACCGCCTTTAAAAATATGTTGACTTAATTTTTATAAATGATGTCCGTCAAGGTTCCAAAGAGGCACTGTGCGGCCCGCGATCAAAAGAGTTTACCCACCCCTGGTTTCTATGCTGGATCTTTAGTAGCATAGGATGTGCCAACCAAATAGGAGCTTGAGTGTCATGCAGTTTACACTTCACTAGCGGTTACTACGACCTTTGAGTTAACTGGGTTGTGACTCTGGGCATAACAGTGTATTATAGCTAGTTATTCTGAGATTATACGTACTATATAATGATTATAGCTCACGGTACCATACAACACACAACAAACAACACAAACATTAACTAATATCTTAATTATTATTAATCAAACAGCATATGATGGTATCGAAATATTTCTGTATGACAGAGCTGAGGGTGGTACTTTAGATTGTAGTACAGCGTACTGATTTACTAATTATAAGAGACGTCTCTACAGCTCTGAGGGGGAGAGATAACTATGATTGTATTGCTTTTGTTTTTGCAGCGGTATTCATTATTTCGTTTTAGATATCCTACTGACTCGTTTACTCTTTGAAACTTTCCCCAGCATTCGTTACTGCACTGCGAAACGTTTGCTTTACTTCTTCATCGCTTTCATAAGATTCTGTAAAGGTGTCGATGCTTCCAAAGGAGAGTTTTTCTGGCGGTCCTAATCAAAAAGACGTGTAGACTTTTCATTCCCCTTCTTCCAGTTGTCAAACCCAATGTGCTCTTTGGCTTTCGTTTCTTATCAATCAACTGCCGGGTAACTCCAGGTTCCATTGCCTCACGGTAGTGAGAATCTCACCTCTTGTGGTGAAATTCTGTCCACAACATAATAACTTTGCTCTTTCAAATTTTGAACGCCGTCAGGCTAAGCGGGTAATATGATATTCCCGATAAAGCTACAAATTACAAATAATTTACCATTCGTATACTTCATCTCCAAGCAAAAATATCTGATTGAGCAGAATATTTAGAATGGCATTATATACGTGCAGAAAGATGGAGGCATTAGTGGAGCGTATGTGTCCTATCAGCCTGAACGTGCTCATATGGGAAGCAAGCAGGTTCATGGATTATCAGACCTGGAACATTCAGTAGTGCTCTTTGCATACACTCTTTCACTACAGTACATTTAAATTACTTTTGTCAGTTTTTCTGTTTACTTGGTAGAGACAATGTCACGAATCACATTTTCTGATTATTCTGGAATAACATTTGAAGTGAGTTTTTTACCTATCAATCTTGGGTACACTACCCTGTTGAGGTATAGTCCAAGCTATGAGGTATGGGCAGCTGATACACCTCCTTTAAACGTAATCATTACAGCCTGCAATAATGTTGTGTTTAAAAAAACATATACTGCATTACAAATAGAGCAATTGAAATCAAAATTATTAATGGGTAAATGAACGTGATGAGTTTTGGCTTGAAAAGGCAGTTGCAGCATTTTTTTTACAATACATACAGTGAACACTTTCCTCATTAATGGAATTGTAGAACACAAAAACTTGGGTTTCACCTCTCGTAATTCAGTTTAATCTCCAAAACCCGCGCAAATCTTTCAGACGGCACACATATAAAAGTGTTTTCCTTAAGAATTATACCTGTTATATGTCTGTTGCTGTGTATCAGAAATGCAAAGGCGAGGGATGAGATACAAGAAGGAATCGAGTTGCAAGCGCGGTTGGTTGCGTGGCCGTCGCAGCGTGATAGGAGGTGCGCGCACTCGTGAGCTTGGCAGAGGCGTCGGCATACCGAGGCGCTGACGCCTCATGTCCTTGCCCTCCCGTCAATCCATCAGTCTTGCTACTTTATAACTGTTTTCGTCATTTTACTTAACATTGACATTTTTCCTTAGAGTAACAAATTATATAAATTTATTAGTTTAATAAACTAACTTTAATTTAGTTATTGATAACTATTAAAGACAAATTAGTTAAAGTGTCTTCAATTATCCAATGATTCTGTACTCCAGTACAGAATGGATGGTTTGGCACAGGCACTGCAACCACACTCTCTCGCGCCAGTAATACTAGAAAGAAGAATATAGGCAACTACTACAAAAAAGTTACAATGAAGTTATATTTGAAAGTCATACAGAGGAAACAAATTGAAGAAGAGTCAATGTAAAACTATTAGTCAATTAATTTAAGTTTATAATAATTTACTTTGTAACACGCTGTATGATCCACTAACACTATTCATTTTAGTGTGACCTTTTGGCTTTTCACCTCCTCTCATTCCTGTATTCTCAAGGACCCTTGTTTGATCGGGCTGCACGTACCGTCGTTTCTTCAGTACACCATGTTTCATTAGTTATTGTTGCTTGTGTTAAGATAGAAGGCTATTTTTCTTTATACTAGTTGATGGCTCGTTCCTCAGTGAATCACTACCTGAGAAGGCTCTTATTTCCTGGGTGGCAATGAAACAACGCTTCAAATCTATTACTATTTGACAATTGAATTTTGATGTATATTTATAGTTTTTGTATATAGGCAGCTTCTGTTATTTTTAGTCAATGGTGATCATTTGCATTTCTTACTTTTGTGTTTGCTAGTAGTATTAGCAGTAATATCTACTAGCTCCACACGTTTTCTGAGTGCCAGTGAATAAATATATTAGAAGCATGGTGATAGGGGAGTCGTGACCATGCCATGTATCAGTGTCAGTAACTCACAGACCCCATTCTTACATCTGTTCTCGTACATGGATTAGTTTCCTTTAGTTGTGAGCTCTTGTTCTGCTTATTATGTACTTGACATGAACAGTTACTTATTTCAGACCGCTGGCATTTGGAGGGGACCGGACTTCGTCTATTATATTTTTGTGTTTCACGTTCTTCTTGATCGGCTTTCAGTGTCTTACAGTTTATATTGGCCATAGTGCTTATTTCAGACCGCTGGTATTTGGAGGGGACCGGACTTACGTAGTCTATTATATTTTTGTGTTTCATGTTCTTCTTGATCGGCTTTCAGTGTCTTACAGTTTATATTTGCCAGAGTGCTTATTTCGGTAATCAACTTTAACGACCGAGCCGTGTTTCTCTGTTAGCTAGTATTGTGTCTTGAATGTAGGTATTCATTGAAAATTGTATCCAAGTGTTCATTTGATTGTTAGACGTACCTGCTTTGTTTTATTTTTGTATTAATATAGGTAATCTTCCAGTCTGACGCTATTCTGTGCGTCCTGCACATCGTTACACTTTCATTGATCCACATTTATAACGACGGGAGCATTCACTTAATTTCCAAACTGAATATTTGGTAAACATGTGTTTGGTTTTTTTTTTTGATATACTGATTTTCTGTTTTTTCACCTTGCATGTTGCTGCTAATATGCAGGCAATTCATTTTCCTGTCTGTACTCTATTGTAAACTCGGGACATTATCCTTGTTCAATTCGTGCCTTTGTAAGATAGTAGTGGTAATTGTTTTTAAGTAAACATAACAAATAGGCTTCATGGTATCTGCTACAGAAATATTGAAACAGGAATGACCGTCTAACCTCTAGTGAGGTTCATTTTTCATATTCTGTCAATGTCAAATTCTCAATTTTATCTGTGGATAGAAGCAGTTATTTGGCTGTTGTTTGTAATATTACTTTCTTCAGTTGTTTTGTTAATTATTCTAAGTTACAGCTTTGCAAAGGTTGTCTTTGTAATCATTGATCGGAGTAGGTTTCCTGCTTTCTGTATTTTGACTGTACCGTCTGGGGTTCTAACGAATCTTCACTGATAATACAGTGCACTCGACTTATCAAGTTATTCTGTCAGTTCTTTGGCAGCTTCTGTGAGTTCCGTTGCTTGATAAAGTTTGGTTAGCTTATCTTTGATATTGTTCCTTTTTTAACAATATATATGTATTCAAGATAGACCTCCTACCGAAATTACTTACTCTTGTAGCATGCTTGATATTTCGATTCTTTGTCATCAGGAGACGAATATAGAGTGACATTTTACAGGTGGTTCTACAGATGCGCATGACAGTATGACTAGTTAAACCACGACCATTAGAACCTCAATAGAGTTGGTCACTCAAACAAAATTTAGTAAATATAGAAATACGTAAACAAATAATAAAATCTTTTTAAAAGTGATAATTATAACATGAAGAAAATACTAGTGCCTTCTGTTCAAGATGGTTGTAGAGCGGGTTCCAAGAATTAAATGTGGGACTCTGTGTTCTTAAAAATTAATTTTTGCCATAGCCTGGGACTTGTCAAAATATTTATACTTTAAAGTCAAAAATTTTAGTTTACTTTTAAAATTTGAAGTCTACATGGAGAGCACTAGCCCAGGGCTCCATAGCCAGTATCCAGGTAGGCCTACATGGGTACACCATGACAAGATAATAGGCTTAATATGCCGACTTGTCTTCCTTGCACCTCTACTCCCTACTGGTAGCATACTCAACAATTAGGGAATTAGCTGTTAGGGAATAGCAAGAAAAGAAAACCTCAACTTACCCAAATTTACGATGACCTTCAATTAAGGATCGGAATGCTGTAAGCAGTAATATGCTACAATATCCGAAGTGCAAGAAAAACTAGAAGGATTTGAAACTAAATGGCCACTCTAAGAGGTTTGAAGTTATAACAGGACCGTCCAAATAAATTATACCCATATTCTTGTTAAATATGTGTTATCAATGTTGGAGTGTCTATGCAGATCTGTTTTCGTCCTATTTTGTCTTTCATTTGTACATTGTTTATTTCTTTCGTCAGTTTTAGAACATTGCACCATTTCTTTCCAACATGAGCCTTTACTGACTCAGTCATAGGCTTTTAACATTATTTGTTGTTTGGAGCTCTATTTAAATTTTCGGTGGCAGATAAGGAAGCGTTTACCGACCAGCTAGCCAGTGTCCAATAAATAATTTTCTAAATTAATATGTCAAGAATACCGTATGATGAGGATGTTATCCATTCATCTCCATTGGAGATGTCACGTCTATAATGGATAACTGCTTCCTCCCTAAATGTGCTTACTACACATTTTTTGTTAAGCGTATCTAATTGATTTTAACATATTACAAAATATCAGTTCGTATTAATTGATAGTTAAAAATTATGGCTAGGCAGTTAACATATTTTCACCATGAATTCTTCGTTAAATTGATTAATCGGTAGTCTGCAGGAAGAGCGTTCGGCCAAAAGTAAGTACAAGTACATGGATTTTTTTTTTTAATCTAAAAAGTTGATTCTATTGAAGGAGAAGGTTTAGACCTTCGTTTTAATAGGTGTCCCAAATAATAAAGTAGAAAAAAAGAATACCAAATAGAACGAATGGTCAAAAAAAGAGATAGCAAAACAGAAATGAAATAAAAAAAGGTAAATAATAGAGATAAATGAAAAATTAACAGAATTTTATTTTATTAAAAAAAGAAATAAAGTTTGAGATTGGGTCCAGGAGTAGTCCCTCTTCTAAAGCCTTCATGGTGACCATTGTGTTAGAATCAGGGTTTTATTTAAGCTGAAGACGACTTGATGCCTAAGTTACTGAGAAACACGAGAGCTTCCACTTTAAATGCTAAGTATCTGTTCATGCTGTGATATTGGGAGTTAAAGCTCTGCTGTTACACTGCCTACTGGTATCGACAGTTGACCATTATAGTCACTTAGAGGGGCACTGCAGTCTTTTTTGTTTATTAGAAAGTTTTGACTTGTGGTTTGGATGTAAAATCTCTGAATGCAGTGATAATAAATGATTGGATTTAAGGTAAAGGATCACTGTTTGTTAGACACATTATAAAAATAGTAACCCTTTTCACTCCCTAATTTTCTTACTTATACGAATAATAATCCGTGTTGCTCTTGCGCAAATGGTTTCAAGGTTTCCTGTCAGAGCAAAATCAGGGTCGAAGTGTCGATTGATGCTCTATCGTGCATTCATGGCTATCTTGTGGATCAATGCCCCACCCATTATGTTATATAATATTTCTTTAATATTTCATCTTTTTTCCATTCCTAAAGTAGATTTAGAATGTTTGATTTCTAACATTTTATTTTTGATTTCTTATTGTCTCTGTCTTTTTTGCTATTTGTTGCCTGTCATTTTCTTTTTTCTTGAATGCCAAATATATCAATAAGAAACGTCGACTTATAATCAGGAGTAGTTAATCTTTGGACCTAATTCCTCAAGAAACCTTTTTTGAATTTATATCAGTAAGTATATCAAGAGAAGTGCAGTGAGTTTCTGTGTTGTATGTACTTGTTCTAGACATTGTAGGAAGAGTCCGTCCATGAACTGCGTTTCATTAAGAATACAATGCTTTTCGAACACTTAGCGTCCTTTTTGAGATTTTTTCGTCTTCAAGCAGATAAACCTGAAGAACAACACTCACGTGGAAACGCGTTGTTTTTTTTCTAATGGAACACTGTTTTTATGGAGACTTGTGTTAAATTTCTAAATATGTCAATGGTATTAATAAGTATTACGTTTGGTACATTGTGGTCCTTTGAAATGTTTTGAATAAACATGTCGACAACGTTTGCAGACAACCCTGACCGCTCACATCGACCTTAGCATAACTTCTCATTTCCACTTGATAGAGAATACCTTGCTTCCCCTTCACCTTGACTGCGCTTCAAAAACCTTCACAGACAGCCGTGTTATTCTAACTACTGCCATCCCAGGCGTGCCGAACTCTAAGTAAGTGCTAAACATGGGATCTTAAGAACCAGGAGTTAAGCCAAACGATGCAAGTGATCATACTACTTTTTATATTACATCATATTACTTTTTAGAGTTAAATGTTGATACCAAGTATGCATTTATAACCGATTAGTGACGTCATCTACCTGTTCACATTTCATTTCACTTCATTTATGCTTTTTTATTTTATATAATATGTGTGTATGAATAGGCATAGAAATGTTTTTAAAAGCTAGAAGTGTTGTAATACTGTATATGAATTCCTCGCCAGGAGGAGCGAAGCGTGTGGAGCATTGAGAAGGCAGTGAAGGATTGGTTGTGTTTCAGTGCCAGGGCTGGCTGGTGCCGCAGCTGGCAGTGTCGATAGAGTGCTGCAACAGCAGCCAGCTGTGCAACAGAGGGCTCCGACCACTCTACCGCACTCCGCTGTCCCTCCAAGAGGCGGTGCCCTACATCACCCTCCTTGTGTCCCTCACTCTCTGCCTCCTCGTCTTCCTCATCGTCGTCACACTCGTCTACCTCAAGTCAGTCTTTTAACAACTCTTACTCAAAATAATAATAATAGTTATAATAGTATTTTAGGTCAAAATCATTTTTATACAACTTCATGTGAGTAACAACATACAAGCTAACAACTAAGGTAAGTAAATTGACGACAATTTGTTTCAGTCTTCCGTATACATTTACACTTTTAAAATGAAATAATGTACAAGTATGTTACTTAGCATAAATGTGGCCATGGTTGTGGTGAAACCACGGGTTCAAAAAAAATGAAACAGTGATTACTGACTTATAAAGTTGTCCTTTGCCATGGCTCATGAGAGAAGAGACAGTCCCTCCAATGTTATCCCCAGAGTTCTAGAACTGTGGCCGCAAAATTCTGTAAGAGTTCACCAGTCTTCAACGGCTGATACGTAACACTATTCCAAAGAGGGAGATCAGCAGGTGCATTACCAGGCCTCCCAGAGCTTCAAAGAGGTCCCACTGACTCTACAACAGGTATATGACCCCCCCCCCCCCTCCCAAGGCACTATGAGAAAGGGGTGTAGCACATGGTTTGTTCAGACCTCCTAGAGCTACAAAGAAGCCCTCCCAAAATCTAAAGAGTGCCCAATATATTAGTGTGAGAAGGGGGTATAGCACATGCTTTTTTCAGGCCTCCGAGAGCTACAAAGAGGCCCTCCCAAAATCTAAAGGGTGTCCAATATTTTAGTAAGGGCCCTTCTGAATCGACAATAACTGTTTTCAAAACTCACACTTCCAAGGATATATGAGAATAAGTTTCAGCAAGTACATCCCCCCCCCCCCTTCTATATGAAGTCAGTGTCTTAGCTCCTCTGACTCCATAACAGCTGCACTATGAAAACACCCGTTATCTCTCATTATCTATATATATGGAGTTATTTCTGGTTAACCATATTATAATCTGACTGTCCATAATTTTCCCATAACTGATATGGCATGTTATAATTGTTTGGACGGAATTAATATAATTGTAAGTAATGAATTGTAAGGGATCTTGATCCCTTGTATAGATGATTTCAACTAATGTAGAGTCAACACTTTTAAAACATTTGATTGTATATTATTTCTTTGTGTTCATCATTTGATAATTTGTTTTGTTTGCCTTTGCTTTATATTTGATAAAGATTGATATAATAAATGTTACAAAAATTCACTTTGAATTTGCAGCGGATTTGACTATGCATTGAATTCATCTACCTCTCCCAGTTTTTTTCAAATAGATATTTTGTTAACAATTTTAATACAGCTGACGTATTCGTTAACTGATTATCTCAGTTGGTGAACTGCATTCAGTTGCTATTGAAAATTGAGTGGACGAAACAGATTGACTTGCTCTGAACTTAAATCCGCTCTACACTAAATAAATAAAGATTTGTTTAGACATTAGGTCATATTCAACTATTTGCCATAGTTGAACATCGCATTGCAGAGATCCATTATTGCTCTTTGATTATTGTGTTTGTTAAAGTTTACCATAAGCATGACTGTGTGCAGGTACCGGAGGAGAGAGGAGAGCGGCAAGCTACGCCTCGTCGAGGGCTGCAAGGAGGCCTACCTCGCGTCGTCCCACACCCTCCACGACCTCATTGACCACAGCTCGGGCTCCGGCTCTGGCCTCCCTCTCCTGGTCAGTTCCTACATATCTTCCTTCTTTTTTTTTTATTACTTTCCAGGTATGTATTTCTCACAATGAGATTTGTAAGTTCTCTGAGCCTATTTCCTTCATAGCGAATTAAGTCACATAAAACACACTCTGTTGATTCTATTATGCCTTCATTATTTTATTATTATTTTATTCAATTATTGCAATAGTTTTATGAGCATAATATTTGTGTTAATTATTTTGGATCCAATATAGTTCACTTCAGTATTACATTGTCCCTTTTTAGATAATTAAATGAATCAGAATAATAACAAGTAATTTAAATGTAAATGAATCAAAATGGGTGATTACAACATTCCTGATAAATTTGGTGTCACCGCCTTTGTTAATAACACTGCCCTAACTGGACGACCAAATACAGTTCAATATACCATAATAATCGAAGCAGACTCGAAAAAAGTACACATCGTGATAGACAGCTGTGTGAGCATTTGCATTGACGTTTATTTTTTTTTTTACTTAAAATATAGGTAAAGTCATAATTTAAGTGCGCGTGATTTTGGACCTCCCTGTATATTTAGGTACCAGGGGCAGAAGTATGTAGGCGATTCAGAAATTGTATTGAGAGGTAATTCACAATCTTCATGTATTGTTTATGCTCTTCTTCTGTCGGTATAAGCATTCTTAAATTTCTACTCCAGCTGCAAATAGCAAAAAACAAGATAGCATAAAAGTACCTGACTTTTTATTAACGACAGAAAAATCTGATAAATTACCGACAGGTTTGTGTCTGAAACTGTCAAAAGGTAGTAATGCGTTAATTATGTGATAAAAGTAAAAACTGAAGTATTCTTCATCATATTGTATTGCTAACTGAAAAAATGTTTCAAAAAAATTTTAAAATGTGTAAAACGAATTTTTCAGAATTATTAGCCATAAAAACAAAAACTAAAAAAAAAACAATAAAACACTTCCCTGAAGAACTCTTAAGGCAAACAATATATAGAATACTGAACAGTATTAGTGGAAATAGCTGGCAACAACAGGTAGAAGACTAGTGGACCTGAGAGGTGTAGAACTACAGAGTGGCTCCTGTATTCTAATGGAGAGGTCGGACGAAACACAAGCCCTAGTGACTCGGGAGTAAAGAAATGAGTTGAGCATTGCACCTTTGCTACCCAGCATACTGAGTTAAGTGTTGACTGGGATTCACGGCTCTTCACAGGGGATGTCACCCTCTATAGTTGTATACAATTCATTAATCATATCAATCAGAATCAATCTGTTCAATATGATTCTGAAACCGAATGGCAGTCTGTAGAATGTGGAGCCTTCGGGATCTCTTTGACTTGCCACCATGTCAAACAACAAATCGAAATCACTTCTTTGGCTATGAGCTTGTGAAAACTGAACAGTATTGAGAAAGGGTGTTATTGTTAGTCCTTGGACAAGTGGAATAGGTTAACAACAAAGAGGGTACGAAAGGAGTCATGATTTTCCATCATGACGTCGGTGGGAAGCATGCTGCAATAGTAAGTTTAGAAGAATCGACCACGGGCATTGACCGGTATGCTACAACCTGACAGGCCTTAATTACATTTCGATGTGTTTGGATAAATGAGCAGTATAGCAGGAGCTTAGGAAGATATAACAGTAATATAGTTAAAAACATTTTTCTTTTTTTTATTTCATGTTATTAATTTATAATTAATATCAGTAAAGATGTAAACAAATTGTTATCAGACCATTGATTGATTTTCGTTAAGGGAATGTCTTTTCAATTGAGTGACTCTTGTTTTAGGTTCAAAGAACAATTGCCAAGCAGATCCAGATGGTGCACTCTGTTGGGAAGGGTCGGTATGGAGAAGTGTGGCTCGCCAAGTGGAGAGGAGAAAAAGTAGCCGTCAAAGTGTTCTTCACGTCCGAAGAGGCATCGTGGTTCAGAGAGACTGAAATATACCAGTCTGTCTTGATGAGACATGAAAATATTCTCGGTCAGTTCAAATATGTTGAAGTTTTTTTAACTAGTTTTTCAGTTCATTTTAAAGAAAACATAAAATTAACGTTTTTTATTTTCACAATTCTAATTTCATTGGATGTTCTAATAGCATCCTACGCATGAAATAAATTATTACTCGGAAAGCCGCATAGTGGATTTGAATTCATCTAATCTATATGATGACTTGCTCATCTATATCTGTGCCCTTTATAGAAATCGTTACGATAAGCATGAAAAGGTTCTCTAAAATACTTCTATTCAGAGATGTAACGCAGCTTGCTGCTGTATTTACATTTCGATATTGACCTCTGCAGAGTGTAACACACTGCATTTGCAAGGTTTCCACTTGAGCTTCTAACGTTGGACTTCGTATGTCCAAAATCCGTTTGCGCAGACTGGTTGGTGTTGATTGTCCTCACCTGTCTGTTGAAGATCAAACGGAAACCACTCCGCATCCTATACAAGAGACAGTCAAACAAAACTGAACTTCAGAAACTTGATTAGGCCATAAGCTTTCAGTTTACTCAATTGGTGACCAATTTGTAAATAGTGTGTGAAATGGTTTAGATGAAGGCGTCGATAGGTAGAAAAATTTAAGTCTCTGCAGATATTACGGGAAAATTTTTTGTCGACTTATATTTATAAAAGCATGTAAAAGAAATTTTAAAGTATTATTGTAAAAGAAGTGTAAAATGTTTATTATCTTCCTAAATTTTAGTAAAATAAATTTTAGATTGTCTAATATAATTTTGTTTGCTTCATTAAAAACTATCTGATCTATTGGGCGTTGCCCAGAAAACAACTTAATTCCATCCGTAATAATAAATTATATATAACGAAAACAGTTTAAATTTTCTATAGATTAGTTACACTTAAGTTTTTTTTCAGATAAAGGAAATTAATATACAATGTAAATTATAGATAACGCAAAAAAAGATGTAATATATTATATAAAACTGATTGTTAATTGCAAACATTTTTTTTTCAAAATTTAAACGAAGGTACGGGAAAGTATATTATCATCAAATTAAAAAAAATACTTCATTAACTTTCTCGAGGAAATTTAAGGAATTTTCATTTATAAATTATCGTGTAACTTCTTCCAGCAATGTAAAGAAAAACGTGTTAGGGGAAGCTTTGCTCCTAGGACCCCTATTTCGGAAACATGTTAGGGGAGCTTTGCTCCTAGGACCCCTATTTTGGAAACATTTTCCAAACTAACATACGTTATAATGATTTTTTGGTCCATACAACTATGTCGAATTGAATTGAAACTGTTTCATAATACTGAATGCTGTTTTAAGGGGTCTGTAAATGTGGAGCTCTTAGACCTTCAAAATGAAAGCAAATAAAAATCAAAATATTGTTAGCTTTCTGGGAAAAAATTACTTGAGATTCGATTATAAAGTTTTTTGTAAGTTCTTAGGTGTATAAGAGAAAAGGAATAAAGGTATGTAAGTTGGTCATAAGGAATAACCTACCTGCGGCCGCCATTACTAATTGAAGTCTTAATTTAAATAAACTGGTTATAAAGCAAACCTTATTTACTATGAAGAGGTTCATAAATAAGGGGCCCGTAGGTCCCCAAATGAGCTCTGATCAAAATGAAAATAGCACCACTGGCTGCCTCGGAAAAAGTTACAGAAGATTGAATCAAAAAGTTTTTTGTAAGTTCCTTGTATAAATTTTCTATGGGGAAAACATACACATACCATACAGACAGTCATTTTTATATCTATAGATAATCTAGAACTGAATGAAAACTACTGCTTTACTTTTTTGTAAAGTACCATGGTACTGGAAGGTTTCAAGGAAGAGCTTACTTAGGTTTCTGACCGTCGTCATGCGGGGGTGGCATCTAATCACCGCCCCTCTCGTCACTCTGAAGAACCATGAGGTCATGGAAACCAAATCAATGGCTGTAGGATGGCATGCATGAAACAATCTAGACTAAAGTCGAACACTCAGTTCTTCCTTATATAACAAAATCAGACCTCGATTACTTTAAATGTCAATACGACATGATCATAATAATATGTAAGTTTGTGCTTTTGGAATAGCCATGGGAGTAAAAACTGAAAGCAAACATAAGTAATGCAAATATTCATTCTTTATGGTTTTATTCATGTATGAAATGCTTTGTCCCCGTTTAGTAAGAATAACATGTTTGTATTCTGCCATGCTTAAGTTGTATTACATTATTAATATAATACTCCAGATAGGCCTATGTGATGTAATAGTTCCAGTTGTTTCATCCAAAAGTGAAGTGCAATTTTAAAATGTATTTAGGGTTTAAAAAAATATAAAAATTCTAACTGTAAATAGTTTGTATTGTATATTTTGATTTATGTGTTATAGTAGGAAGTAAGACTGTTTTGTGCCCTCATCAGGTTTTATAGCAGCTGATATCAAGGGAACGGGTTCTTGGACGCAGATGTTGCTTATCACAGACTATCACGAGTTGGGCTCGCTGTATGACGTTTTAAGATCGACTGTTCTTGAACCTCGGTCGCTGCTGCTACTTGCCAGGTCTGCTGCGTCTGGCATTGCTCACCTGCACACCGAGATATTTGGCACCCGAGGCAAGCCGGCTATAGCACACAGGGATATAAAATCAAGAAATATCCTCGTCAAGAGAAACGGAGAGTGTGCTATCGCTGACTTTGGCTTGGCGGTCAGATACATCAGGTAACTACTCTGTCAAATCATTACGCCAGTGCCAACACCTGGCATTCGTCATATTTTTAGTATCAACGGCTTGCATATTGCTGCTTTCAGTTAATAACAGTGAAGTAACATGTATTTGTTTTATTATTAAAATAGTTAATTTAATAGTTAATAAAGGCAGTTTTCATTATTAACAGTGTCAGGGGATGATTTCCCTAGGAGTTGTATTATCTCCAGTTGCTAACAGATTAATTCCATACTAGCAGCGCTTCAATTTTCCTTTCTCAGTTCGTTGTCATAGACATCTATAGCAAGTACCTGAATAACATCATTCGATCAGAATCTTGACGAGATCCTCTCGTCAGGGTCGACGTAGTAAGTTTTCTATCGCTCATATGAAAACTTTTCAACTGATCGTAGACTTTATTCGAAATGAACTAGTCATAAACATGCTAAATACTGTAAAATGTCAACACATTAAACCGGTGAATAGAATGTTACACAAAAAATTCACTTCTTTATTTGAAAAAAATCATATCTACAGGTAAGCTTAAATATTTTATATATTGTCATTCCCTCTCTTGATTTCAGTGAAACAAACGAAATAGATATAACAGCGAACACGAGAGTGGGCACCCGCAGATACATGGCTCCAGAAGTGCTGAATGAGTCTTTGGATGCTCGCTCGTTTGATGCTTTTAAAGTGGCAGACATGTATTCCCTGTCGCTTGTTTTTTGGGAAATGGCCAGGCAAGTTATTATTTGTTAGTAAACACTGCATACTGATGAAGCGTTGTTTCACAATGTCGGTTTATGAGCAGGAGGTGTGTCACTAATGCTGGAGGCTGTGATAAATGGGGCATGGAAGCCGACGAGTATTGCCTGCCCTACCATGACGTTGTTCCCAACGACCCCTCCTTCGAAGAAATGAACCTTGTCGTATGTGTAAAGAGGATACGTCCTCAGATACCATCCAGGTGGCAGCACAACCAGGTGAAACTCAAATTAGTTTAACTCAATTACAAATTTCATCTCAGGATATTCCCGTTACATGCACAAATTTTGACTATTAGTAGAAACAATTATATTAATCAAACATACTTTTGGATGGCCTTTACTTTTATAAAAATCTGGAGAGCCTGTACTCAACTTTACTATAAATAAGCATAATAACAAACTCGCTGACAATCAGTTGAATTTTGCTTTTATTTTAATTTGGCTTTAGTGTAGACTTAATATCAATCAACACATAGTGATCAGTTTTATTATCTCATTTGTTTTACTGGGGCTATATCCTTACAAAATTTTCCAAAACCTTGTTTTTCTGATTATTTTGGTTATTATCTATCTTAATTTGAGTTAATAAACGAATACATGTCCTTTAATAACCTTTATTAGAAAATGAATTTTCACTTTCATTTTTTCTCAATTTTCACTTTCATTTTCTCACAATTTTCATTTTCAAAAAGTAATTTACATTAATGAACTGTTCCCCAAAAACAGTAGGGCAGATCTACACTTAAGGGTCCAATTTTTGGTTAAATATGAACTTTATCCGTCAAAGTGTCTGACCCTATAGTGTGCTCACAAAGTTTTTGATACATATACACCCACTCAAACAGATCTCAAAACATTACAAAAAAGTCAACAAAATTCTTTGGAGACCTCAGAACATGTAAATCCCTCATAATCTTGGGACCGAATTTTGGATGACTACCATACTTTACTTATTATGGTAAAGTAAAAATAGCGTTAACCAGCGTCTTGAGAAACAGAGTGATTAAATTCTGCTAATCTAGAGTTGGACTACCACTTTGTTTTAGGACATTTATAAATGTAAGTCATCTCACAGCTCTGCTCGTATTTATCGATATCTGTTGACAAAATTTAACGGTAAAATTATCATATATTTCTCTGTAAACATATAAATTGTATAAAAATGAAAATTACACTAATCGGAAGAAAGCACTTACTACGATAGTTATTTTAAACAATTGGTGATGTTTCCTTTCGCTTCTCCTGATGTGTTGTCGTGTTTAGTGTAATTTTTAGTTCTGAAGTGTGGCTGGATCGTCATTTTTCTAGTATGAAAATTATTTATATTTAAATGGAATTCCAAATTGGTGTTTCAAAGTGACATAATAAAGTTATAAATTACTAAAGAATACACGACTTTACAAAACATTGCCTGCCACGGTTCGACCAGACTAGAAGAGGAATGGTAAATGAATCTGTGCGTAAGGACGACGAACCAAACAGCAGAAAGAACGATATTTTAGTTAAATATAGTTAATGGGTTAGTTCCACTGAGGTTAGTAATATTAGAATTAGTAATAATACAACCGTCATACCTCGTAAAGTCTCTGAAAAGCTCGACCGGTTTCGGGTCCGTCTGGATCCCATCTTCAAGAGCACCTAACTGACTGTGAATGTTATTTTCCTATAACCTACCTATATATATCATCTACATTGTGTAATCAGTGTTGTCTGTGTAGTTAATTTTTTTTTCATATTTCTTTAATTGCTATGTTTTTTCCTTTTATTTCTTATTTCATTATCTATTTCCAGTTCCTTGTGTCGTCTTTTAAATGTTATTAGTGGTTTTGTTAAAATGTCGGTTTGGTGGTTTGTTTGTTCATTGATTATATTGTCTGTCATTTAATGTTTGTATATTTCTATTTCTGTATGTTCATTCGTTGTCCTTTTTGTCCCGTCTGTAGTAAGTCCATTGTGTTTTCCATACTGTCTAGGTTATGTCCAAATTTGTTTAAGTGGTGTGCATAGTTTGATTTGTTTGTGTTGTTGGTGTAGTCTTTAATGTGTTCTTTGAATCTGTCTTTTAGTGTCCTTCCCGTTTGCCCGATGTAGTTTTTACCACAATCTTTGCATTTAATCCTGTATATGTATTCCGCTTTTCTCAAATTTGTTATCTTTGTTCTCTGTTGTGTTGTTTGTGATTTGGTTTATAGTGTTATTCGTTTTATAACCTATTTTTAATGAATATTTTCTTAGAAGAGTCGCAATTTTTTCGCTAGGTTTACCTATGTAAGTTAAAGATGCGTATCTGTTCGTTATTCCCGGTGTTGTACTGTTAGTATTGTGTTTATTTCTTCTTTCGTTTATTAGTCTTTGTATAATTTTTTCCTTATACCCGTTATTTTTTGCTATTGTTTTTATGGTATTTAATTCCTTATTATAGTTAATTGGATTCATGGGTACGTTTAGTAATCTATCAATCATATATCTATACGCGGATGTTTTTTGTTGTGGTGGGTGGAGTGATGATTTATGTATAGTTGTGTGGTGGTAGTTGGTTTGCAGTATATTTGAAAGCTGAGTTTGTCTTTAGTTTTTCCTATTGTTAAGTCTATTAAGTTTAATTTGTCATTTGTTTCTATTTCGTGGGTGAACTTGATTTTGTTGTTTAGTGAGTTGAGATAATTCTTTATGTCTATTACATTTTGGTTACTAGGGTTATTGACTATTAGGAAGGAGTCATCAACATATCTGTAATAGTAAACAACGTTAAATTTTGACTTTAGAACATTTAAATAGACCTTTTCGAGTTCTTGGAGGAAAATTTCTGAAAGTATCGCAGATGTTGGATGTCCCATTCCTAATCCATCATTTGCTTTGTAGAAATCATTGTTAAATTTGAAGTAGTTCTGTTTGAGAGTTGTTTTAGTTAGTTTTATTAGTTCTTCTGCTCTGCTTACGTTAGAAGAGCCATAACACATTGTAGGGAATGGGAAGCAGTCCACGAAGAACTAGAAAGGACTGCGCAAGTCTTAATTAATAATGGCTATACAAACAAAGAAGTACAGAAGACTATCCAATATGAGTTGGAAAAATGGTACGTAAAAAATGTGAATAGCAATGCACCGAACGATGAAACAATCAAACTGTACTATCAGGCTTACATGAACACAGAGTACAGACAGGATGAAAAGGCCATACAAGAGATTGTTCATGCCATGTAAGACCTACGAATGAGAACAGCCGAATAAAACTTGTAATATATTACAAGAACAGAAAAACACATAACTTGCTGCTAAGAAACAGTCCAAAGAAGAATACCCAGGAGCTTCAAAGTAGTCACTTGGTGTACGAGTATACTTGTACTACAGGTGAATGTAAGAACCTGCCCTGAAAGTACATCGGGCTGACTACAACAAAGCTCTCCAGGAGATTAACGCTTCATTTGGCTGCAGGTGAAAGAAAGATTCTTCTCTGCACATCCCCTCAGTGTCAAAAAATCTGTTTTCAATAGCATGTTCATGAGAGCTTTCAAAATTTGCAGTGAACCATTTTTAGAAGAAGAACTTAAATATATTTAAAAAGTTTCAACCTCTCTAATGTATCCAAAAAAGTTAATTGATAACGTTATGAAAAAATCCAAACAATCTTTGATGTCATCTGAAAGGGAGGAACGCTTTTCAAGAAGGAATTTGCTAGTAATTCCCTACAGCCCATGTTTAAAAGACATACCATATTTTTTGAAGAAGCTAGATATCTCAGTTACATTTAGTAGTGGTGGTAATTTGTCAAATAGACTTGTCCATAACTCTAAAAGAAAAGGAAAAACTGTTGTGTATACAGAATTCCTTGCAAGGATTGTGAGTTAGCTTACATTGGACAGACAGGAAAAGGAATGGGCACAAGGATAAAGCAACATCAGTATTCTATCAGAAGACAAGATGATAAAAGTGCCTTGTTCCTTTAGAGACAAAAAAAAAAGTACACATTAGAGACAAAAATCACTTAATTAATTGGGAAGAAGCAAAGGAGTTGGTATTTATGTCATGTGAAAGAAGAAGAAACATTGTTGAAAGCGCCCTCATAAAAGGCTTTTCTAAAAGCTTAGTCAACACTAGTCCAGGCCTTTTTAAATTAGATGAATTTCTAATTGAAGGAATCGTTAAACAAATCAAGACTATTTCGACTGTAATAGAGAAAAATACTGTCAATGATGCCAATCTTAATCCAACTTTAAATCAAAATTCATAACCTGCCTACAACTTGTATTCACTTGCTCTCTGACGACGTGAAAACGAAAGGCCTCAGAGCGACTATCTTCATTCATTTGTGGTGAGTTACCTGAATATTTATATCACGTGTTATTGTGATAATTTTGTATATATATATATTGATAAAAGTATGGACCGTGGAATAGAAAAAAAACTAAAGTTTATCAGGACTCGGTCAGTTCTTCAGGTTCAAATTAAACTCTCATTGCCAACGTTTCGGTTTTTTATTTGAAACTTTTTTCATAGGTAAAAGTATAAATTTTGAATCAGAAAAACTAAGTATTATATTACAAATTATTTTACAAAGAAAAATAGTATGTGGATTTTAACAACAACTGTAGTCTGAATGAACACGTGACACTGAACTATAATGTACGTGTGATGATATAATTTGTAATGTAATACTTAGTTTTTCTGTTTCAAAATTTATACTTCTGCCTACAAAAAAGGTTTTAAATAAAGACCGAATCGTTGGCAATGAGAGTTTAATTTGAACCTGAAGAACTGATGGAGTCCCGATAAACTTAAGTTTTGTATATATATGTATAAAAACCAATTAAAAATGATAGCACACAGATAGAGACAGGAATAACTCACTTCTATATTTCGGCCATCATCGTCATCAGGAGGCGAAGAGTCCCGTAAGAAGGCAGAGTCGCCGCTCTTTTAAAGCAAATTTTAAAGCAAATTAATGATCCATCCAGACTACAAATATTTGAAGCCATGAAAATCATTAAACAGAACCCACTAATTAATCGTCAAAACACCGGGGTTTCACGCACACTGAAGCTACTAGGTGACCAACCACCAGCTACTCGCCAAGCCAACAGTCAGTCACCGCCCAGTATTCAGACCAGCAACATCTAAGATAGTATATGTGACAAAGTGCCGTAGGGAAGAATCAAAATGTAGAAAAATAAGCTCTGAGATCTTCTAGACTATATATATATAAAAAATCAAATACATGCAAATACATCAGTTTGCATATATGATGTATGAAAAATTACAATTGCTAGTTAACTGAGAAATATTTATTTTGTTTTCAGATTCTGGCTACTTTGACCAAGATCATGCAGGAGTGCTGGCACGAGAACCCTGCAGTTCGTCTTACTTCTCTGAGAGTGAAAAAGACCCTTTGTAAACTTGACCATCCTCAAACTAATATTAAAATAGTGTAATTTAAGTCTGTTTTCCAAGTATGATATATGTATATATATCTGATGTGTGTTCCAAGAAAAGTGCCACAATCTTTAATATTCTTTCTGTATATAGTGAAATTATACAACAGTACAATGTAAATGTTTCATCCCACGTCGCATGCAATGCTTAAAATATCTTTTTATTTTATATTTAAAAGAATGTGTATAATATTCCCATAATTGTGCAGAATTGTTCTTTTATATTGTATTAGAGACGAATACGATTTTACCGGTGCTACGTTTGTTTTTTCATAGATTTGTATATATTGTAAATATTGAGACTGTACAAAGTATAATGAAAAATAAATTATTCTTATTTGTAACAAATTTGTTTACTCGAAAATCGAAGTATTAATATGTAATTAGATATTATATAGAAGGTTGTTGGTACCACAAAGTTTAATGAATACATTATAATTAGAGTAATTAACTTGGGAGAGTGATGGTTCAATACTCTAATAATAATATATTTAATTAGATGTCACTTTGTGAATCCTTAGGGACTATTGTTATAATCTGATTGCAATAATTCCTTATCTGAAAATACTGTTGAGACCTGAGCTTCTACCTTGCCACTCTGAGATTATTAAGACCTATTCAATCAAATCCATGTAAAAGACTGATTGTATATACTAATTCGTAAATTTTATTTAGATATTTTTTATTCTCTACACGTTTGTGAACTGTGAAAAAGTATGTAGATTCAATATATATTATAACTGTTATAAGATTTAATTGCACTCACTCTTTTACATTTACTATTTGAAAAAGAGTTAATGAACTTTTTTCAAAAAAAAAAGTTTATATTTAGTCTATGATGTATGTACATAGAATATCTGACCATTTTGTCAGTTCAAAAAGTGAGTAGTATATAGAAAACATTACGGAATAATTAGTTTTAGATTCTGTGCCAAAATTATATTCAAAAAATGTCTGATTCATTCTAATGAAGGCGATAACCTTTCTGATGTTTAGATTGGAGCCTAGTTCCATAATATTTAAAAAAAGAAAAAAAAAAGTTAGCAAAATTCGAATTCAAAATGTCTTCTAGAATTAGTTCTCTATGAAGCAATAACAGGAAGGTGAACATTGTTTTTATATTGAATAAACTATTAAGAAAAAACTGATTGATTTGTTTTATGTCCTTGATGTATCCGCCATATGTATAGAGTGGAGTATGTAGTGTTTCAACATGTATGTATCATGGATGCTTCCTTTTCATATAAATTTTGGTTTATTAAGGTGGTTATTATATCAAGAAGATAGGGTAGTTCGTATTATCAAAACTGAACAATCTTCTGTAAAGCAAAAAAAGCATACACATCAAAATTGATTAGTCCATAAAATGCAGTATACTACTTCATAAGGATGATCCATTATGGCCGTCGATTTATTCACAGGGAGGTGAATATATCCGAGCACGTCTCATGCCTGTAAATTGTCAGGTATTTGTTAAACATCCCTACTATAAGTATTCTCGAGTTAGGCAAAATTTAGGACCTCCAATGTAGAATTAATTTTCATTGCATGGTATCACAAAGGGCCTATGTGTGTTCCCTTGTGAGACTGCCACTGCAACGTAACCTAACCTATCTAACTGCTTGTCTAACGTGTGAATTGCATAATGTCACATCCACGATCTTTTATAACAATACTCAGTTTTTATTCCATTTCCGATCACTTTTTAATGTACAGTACTCTTTTTACGCAACAAATGAACTATATAGGTATTAATAACGTATTGACTTGACATAATATAGAGATATTGGCGACATTAAGATCCCGTCTTTATCTAAATCTGTGCATGTTATAAACACTAAAAGGTATAGAAAAATTCATAACAAAATATTTTAAAAAAATTACTATTTTCTGGAGATCGAAAATATAGTCGAATACAACTTTAATTTGAAATATTTTTCTCTGTTAGTTTTGTAACTCAAGCCCGTAAAATCAGACAAACAAACTAAAAAAGTAAACCGCCAGTCGTCATTTGTTATGCTTTGGCATTGAGGTGTACAGGACGTTTACTGAGTATTTTATAATTTTTTATTACTTCAAGATCTATCTGATGTTTCACTATTTCCACATCATGCCATTGGTGAAATTAAGAAGTTAATTAACGGGAATCGTTAAAAATTATTTTTTTCCTTACTATGGTTTATGTTCGTCTTATTTAGTAGTTATATTTTAAGAAATGATGATTTGCTTGGTATTTAGCTATACTCTGCAATACAGGATAACAAAACATACCAGTACTTCAAAGAAAAGATCTGTCAGAGTATTATTTATCCTCCATACGTGAAAAGTCGAGGCGGGCTATTGTATAATAGAGTATCTGCAGTGCTCAAGCATATTTTATGTATATATTATTAGGTATCCGGACTGTAACCCGGCTGGCAAACTTAATTTGACCCACAAGTGAACAAAGACTGACATGGGTCAAACTGAACGACGGAGCGTATTCAAAAAATAAAAGTAAATCATTTACGTAGGAACGATCTCGACTTAAAAGCAATTATAACTACAAAGAAAAAATCTGAAGTGACCTACACTCAACGTTACTATATGTAAACTTAATATCATACGTCTTGGGTATATAATACATGATGTTCCATTTAGGCATAATGTAACTGTCTAAATAGGGGGTTTTTATAAGTCTTTCAATCCTGGAGGTAGTACAGATAATTATTGATCCACTTATCAATATATATGCTTGTATTTCTATATCCCACCACTGATGCATATAATATAATTAGTATAACTACAGCAGTAATAACATTTTTGAAAAACGAAGTGTACATTTCATGTTACGGAATAATTTCTTACAGGAGAACATGGCTTTTGTTCCAATAGCCACTGGATCTCTTACATAGTTTACCTAACCTCCTTCTACATTGAATATTTAAGACAAGTTTCCCCATTTAAAGCTTGAAAATATTCATATTTTATCTGAAAGATGTCAGAAGTATCTAAGAAAAATGTCTTTTCAAGATAATTCTTAATTTATCATGTAGAATAATTACATTTGTTACTCTTCAAAGAATGTTTTCAATTTTAAATTATGCTTTGTATTTATGGTCTTTTATAAAAATATTATGCTTGGAATTTTATGGCATGCTCGTACTATTTAAAAAAACTACTTTTCTTTCCCTTTGTCAAAAATCATAAAAATCAAAAAAAATTTACTCTCAGCGAGCGTTATCTTTTTCCTGCGTGCTGTACTCTGTTATAAGCTTGCTGTAACAATATATAAAAACTTTGGATACATACCCACTCACAGACTCAGACATCGAAAAAACTTCATAAATCGACTTCTGAGACCTCAAAACATGTAATCCTGTCAAAATAATAGACTTTTTCACGATCACTGTACTTTGCTTATAGCAAAGTAAAGATATAGTGTTCTCAGTAAAATTTAAAAAAAGTTGTTCCAACCTTGAAATGTATTATTATTTCTTTGTTTTTTACTAACTCTTATTACTTTTTGATAATACTTAACTATGTAAACTCCACCGTATAAATTTGCAATGTATTGAAAATTAATTTAAAATATTACTCAGTAAATGACTTTAGTCTTAATTATTAGTCATCGTGATTCGTTTGATTTTTTACAAGGCTGTGACAAGGATTACATTTTCGTTAGTTAAAATTAACAAAATAGAGACAACTGCATTAAAACGAAACATTGAAGTAAATATCAATGTCAATTAACTAAATAATATGTTTACTTCTACCAAAGTTTAGTGCATACTGATACAATTTTTTTAGAATATAAAACATATTATCAACGGACTGATTTTCATTAAAATGTGTAATATTTCTATTTTTTTATTCAAAAATGTTAAATTTAAAAAAGTTTATTTAAAATTACACCAATTATAAAGAATCATTTTTTTGTCGAATATAACTCATATTGAAAATATAGTTCATTATTTTTTAATTAGTAAACACTGGCTGAATTAAGAGCCAAATCTGTTTTATATTTTTACAAATCATCATGGCGTCTTTTCTTTTTTATAGCTGTTCGCGTCGGTTTTTTAATCGGAATATAAAAAATTGTTTTATAACAGTTTCAAACTGATTTTATTAATTAAATTACTAAGTGACGTTCAGGCGTGAAATTATTTTTGCGTTCGTATAAGTGTTTGAAAAGAAGAAGAAAATCTGCACATCAAAAAGAAAGTTAGTACATAATTTAGAATGATCATATATTTGTTTACTATATTGCTTTGAATTATAATTATTAAATGATGACAAACAAAAGTAGATTGAGAAATAGTTACTCTATGTACACTATAGTAAGGCAACAAAAAATGGTCATCTTTACCAATTAGCATAAGATTTTTAAGTGAATAATGCCACTAACACTTTTAAACTGACTCATTTAAATCAATATACACTTAAAGTGTAATTAAATAAAAGTATTTCCTTCAATAAATAATAATATACCTCCATTTAACTATTTAGAACATTATGCAATTAATTGGTTTTATATATATTAATAAGAATAGATACAACTCAAATATAATGTTTTAATATTAGAAAAAAAAGGAATATAGTTATATTAATAATTATATTTTAGGAAAGAAATATTAGAAAAATATGTTATAATATGACTAATGATTCAGATTTCAATCTGAAACAAACACTAAGTAATTCATATTTTTAAACCATTTTTTGTTTTAAACTAATTTTAATAATCTAGTTTAAATCTACTTTTTTTTAATTCAGCTTAAGTTAAAATGATTATATCTTGCAAATAGTTATAAAATAAATATTAAACTCATTACTGCTTTTAAGTTAATTATCCATAAATAAAGTAATTATTAATTTTAAACATTAATTAAGATGTCAAAATCTTTTTATGTCGTAATTCCTTAGCTTTCTTAAGAACATTATATTTGTTGTATTTAATTTTATTTAATTGTCAACTAATAGTATATTAAGTAATTAATATTACTTATTATTAGTAGGTGTCTTATTAATGGATTTACAATTGAAAGAAATAATTTTAAACATACAAGATGACTACTGTGATGTTTTCTCTGACATTAAAAGTTAACCATTTTATTCTAATATTTTTACCTTTCATTGCTAATGCAGTAAAAGTAAAGAAAGTATGTCAGATTGTATAAATATATATGATAAAATAATTAGTATATAATATAAATACGTGTACTTTTAGCAGTTAGGAAACGTTTGATTCCTCCTCCTTTAACACATTGTATCAAATAGTCAGATGTCTGAATTAATTAGAAAGGGTCACCCATGTCCTTTCAAAGATATGGATGTATACAGCTGTATATCATCATGGAATAATTGTTCATCTGATATACTTGTCGGATTACATATATTGATATTTAAATTTACAAAACGGGTACTAATTTTCAGTAAATTCTTTGGTGATTTGATGACACTGATATTTTTTCTTACATATTTCATTTGTCATACAGAAAGGAATATTTTGAAGTCTTAAAGAGAAAACTTTTTTGACCTTCTAGTAAATCTTTAATTTAGAATGTCAGATAAACGACATCACATGTAACATATCTACAGGCCATGTAAGAGATCTAGTGGCTGTTTGAACATAAGTCATATTCTCCTGTAAGAGATTATTTCGTAACATGAAATCTTCACTTTACCTTACAAACTTTAGGAGGAGGTTTGAAATAAAACGAACAGATGCTATAACTTTATTATATTTTGTATTAAACAAATAATAAAATACACATTATCAAAAATTAAATATATTCCTTAAAAAAATAAATATCTTTTTATCTTACATTCTCATAATGAACTAGGCATTTTACTAAGAATAATAACTATCAATACTATTATCAATTTATAAATTAAAAATTAATGAAAAATGAAATTAAAAAAATACTTATCAAAACATTTGGTCTATCCAATGTGTACAAATGTCACTACTGTTCACAATTTCAACCCTAAGCGAACAGTACTTGAGATTGTTTCTGTGATAGTACAAAGTATCCTGGTGCTCCCATTATGTCAGAGAACAACTACACCCCAAATGTAACAATATGACTCAGAGATATACTATTCAGTAGTTATTTTTAATAACTGTTACAACAATGTCCAACATTAAACTTACAGGGTATTTGCAAATTTGTCACTACCACAGTACTGTGAAAAATAGCTTGAAATTTAGCCCAACATGGAATATAAATCTCAAATTTTACTCCATAAATTCAACTTCGGAAAATAATTTTTAAAAAACCTACTTTTCATAAGTACATACGTTGTAGCAGTGATCTTCAGGTAAAAATATTAAATTTTAAACTAAGACTGGCTTATTCCCAATTATTATATAAAAAACAATTATTTTTTATTTTATAAAATTCAATATAATAAATGAAAATGTTAAAGTAGAATTACAATCCATATTACACTAGTACATAATAAAGAAGTAGGAAATAGTAAACAAATTTAAGAATAAATACATTAAAGATAACTTGACAGGTTCGAGTCGACGGTTTAATATCTTTAAAGCCAAAGTGAGTGCATAAGACTTTTCTATTACCCATATAAAAAAATTTAAAAGAGGGCAAATTAAGAACTGCTGATCTTCATTACCAACAATACTGGTGGTGTATACTCCATGAGTTAGTTGTAAATTTGTTGTTGTAACCGTATTTCACGAAAGTTATCTTTTCGTGATAACAACACTTTTTAACTGTGTTGTTAATAATAATGGAATTTCGGAGTTCATTTGCGCTAAACCAGGACCTCCAAAATCGCAGGTTCACCATATTACAGACGTTTGTTACATAATCAATAAAAACTATTATATCAAAAAGAAAAAAGGTTTGAGGGAGAATCATTTAACATATTTCTTGTCGAGCAAGAACTGAGACAACCATAGTCCGTGTCAATACAGGGGAGAGTTATAGAAAACTAATTCAATCCATCTATGGATTGAAAAAACCAAAGTAATCATCACACATACCAAGTGAAGGAGGAGAGAGCATACAGAGTAGTGCTGAGAAATCTACGATGAACTAAGAAAAGTTTAGTTTATATTTACACTTAAAGTCATTAATTTCTTTTTGTAATTACTTCTTAGCTTGATGCTAGTTTATCAAAATGGTTTAAAAAATTTGATATGAAACAGTGATCTGTTGGTGCAAGATGTGAGGGGTTTAATATACCGTTAAAGGGGATATATAGCTTGTATCAAGTCAGCAGAATAATTAATTTTTGTTTACTGTTTTTGACTGATGCATATGTAAATTCAAAGTAAATTTACTTAACTAATTACATGTTTGAATTTTTAAAAATTTAAATGAAAAACAAATGATTAAACGAGAAAAACATTATCCACCTGTTGATATAAACCCCATGTACTCAACATTAGCAAGAGCAGTGGCCTTGTATTGAGAATTTAAATATTGTCAGAGTCAGTAAATGTGTAACTCACATAAGGAACGTTAATTGATCGAAAAATTTCAGCCCCATTTTTTACTGATATTGCAACGTTTATTTTTATTTCACATGTTCATCATAAAATTGTGTTTTACCTGGGTTATATATAATAGTGAACTCTAGGGAAGTGAACTCACTTGCTTCCTTCTTTGGTTCATTAGGTAGAATACCTGCAATTCCCAGTCTTTTAATTTAGATGAATTTATTTTTTTTTTTTTTGACTTTGTACAATAGACTGGTTCGTTTATGTAACGCACGCTCCTGTATGCACTTCGGCGTTCTTTTTACTCTGATCACAAGTTAAAACTTGAAGCTGATATTGAAATCAACAAAACAATGAGCTCCGATATTAGTAACAGAAACAAGAACCGATAAAATTAAAACTCACTACTTCAAACAAAACGGAAAACCAACTCTGCCAATTTTAATCAAGATCAAATCAATCAGTCGCCACTACTGAGAACTTTCGGGAGTATCAATTTATAACATTTTCTCCGGCAAAGTATATCACAATATTGATGTATTGTTGTAATATTGATTACAAAAAAACAGGGACGAAGAAATATTTGGGGGGGGGGGGGGGGGGAAGGACGATAACTGGCCAAATTCTCAACTCATTTTGCAGCAATCTGATGTAATAATGATTGGAAATAAACAGTAAACGTTCTAGAATCCCGCAGATGTGTTATGCCTGTGATAGTGGAACTAAGCTGCTCCTAAAGAATACGTCTCTGTTACAATAATAGAAGTTATTCTTCTAGGCTAGTACTAAACGTTAAGGACTGTTTGAACATCGAGAATTCGCAGACACCTTGGAGCCGGATTCAATAACATACAATACTATACTAGAATCTTACTTATTTAAAGATAGCTGTTTAACAAGGAGGTTACACTAACACGCACGCTACCTAGCGGCACTCAACTCAACCACGAGTTCCAACAGAACCAAATATTAAGAACTTGAAAATATAATTTTTTAAATATTCTCTATTGTGATGTTTAACAATAAGAATAGATCCAGGAAATCTCCATTTTATCTCTGGACTAATATATACAACTAAAACTTAAGAGTCAAGCACACGATTGCCAGAAAGAAGACTTCACTTCTCTCAACCAAACAGTGGTTCCCCTTAGAATCGCACCAGCAAATGGATGGGTCCAAGGGAAACTGGTTCAAGAGAAATAGAAGATTAAACGAGAAAAACATTATCTACCTGTTGATATAAAACCCCTGGATTCAGCATTAACGAGAGCAATTGCATTGTGTTGACAATTCATATATTGTCAGAGTCATTAAATATGTAACTCTCACAAGGAATGTTAACTGATTGAAAAATGTCAGTCCCATTTCTGGCTGTCATTTAATCGTTGATTTTTATTTTACATATTTATTATAAAATCTTTTTTTACCTCTATTATATATAACATTGAACTCACTTGCGTACCTCTTGAGATTTGGAAGCTGGGGATTCTAAGTTGGTACGATATAATCACCATTGTCTACGAATAGAGAACTATCAGGTAACAATTTGATTAAAATAGAAGTATTATAAACAACAAAGAAGAGGGACGAAGAAAAGGGGGAACGTTGATAACTGGCCAAATTCTCAACTTACTTGACAACAATCTGATGTAATAATGCAATAAACCACAAACTGTTCCCAAATCCCGCAGACGTGTTGTACCGGTAATAGTGAAATAACCTTGCTCCTCAATATTCAGTTTTTGCTACAATAATCGAAGATAATTCTTCTGGACAGGAGGACCACATGTTGAGGATGTTTCAACGGCCCCAGATCTGGGGAATCACAATCCCCCAGAACAGCACGAAACAGCAAATAGGAATATTTTTACATTTAACTTATCTGTTATTTTTGGAAAAGTACTCGACTTTGGACAGATCCATGGTTCAATAGCCCTCTATTTATCCATGCAGGAAGTGAATAAGATCGTCTTTATTGAGAGAAGACGTTAAGCCATAGGTTCCGAGCCTGTACGTTGTTAGATACTCGTTAAAGATCCCTACTCTAAATTTGAGTTAGGCAAAATTTACAACTCCAATATAGAGTTCACAGGTAATGTGGCCCATCGAAATGAGTGCCAAATAATAAATGAGCCACAACTCCCCCAGAACAGCACTAAGGTGAAAGCCTTATATGTCTGGGCATGGAAAAAACTTCTCTGTTATTTATTATATTTCTTATGTGTTACTTAAATCTTACCAAATAGAATTTTACATTAAAATAAATATGATGGTTGAAGGAAATGAAAAAGGGTATATTTTATCTATTTTATTTAATCATTCAGAAAAAAAAAGAGTGAACTTAAATATAAGAAAGCTGCAACCTAATAAAATCTACATAAATTTAATAAAAATGTAATACATATTTATAAAAATATTTATTCAACATGAGGAACTTATTCTTTTTTCTACTTGAATCATCAAGTATATAAATTACTAAAAACGTCTATTTTTAATAAATTTTTCCTTCTCTTATCGCCTTATTCAATACTATGTACATTTTGGTTTCCTTGCTGTAATGATTTAGGATCAGTACTCGCTTAAATACTAACTTAAAATAATTATAAAGACAAATGTAAAAGCTCTAATTATTTTACAAAATTATATCAACATAGTATTTTTAACTATAGTATTATCAACATATCCTAAGCAGAAATCTGCTTAACATTTTAACAAAATCAAAATGAAGAATGAAAAAAAAAACAAAGAATTACTTGAAATAATTTTTTATGGATACAAAATTAGTAATCACTGGTTCAATTTCATTTAAATTGGTAGGAATATTCAATATAGTACACTTTGTACAAACTAATACATGACTGGTGAACATAGAAAAGAGATGTTGAGAGACTAGAAGGGCGTGTAGACAGTAGGCATGAGTGAATGAGTTTAATCATTCCAAGAGTTTTATGATGAATATTATAAAATGTTTGAATGCTCATTCAAACAAATTAGTGATAGATTATTAATAAAAACCATGGATAAGACAGGTGATTGTAACGTATTGGTATGAAATATATACAAATAAAACTATAGAGAAAGAAATCAACGTATTAACGAAATTAGTTAAGAACTCATTTACTATGGTACAAGATTTACAAAACCACTTTTATATTATTTACATTTATAGTTCAATTACTGAAGATTTCTTCATTGTGATGAGGACAAAGTCAATGTGATTGTTTAAAGCATTTTAGTAATCGTCTCATTAGTGCTAATTTTTCTTAGTACAGGTGCATCATCACTAATTCTGTAATCAGTTATTTTCGCTACTGGCCGCTGGCATTTGATAGCGCTGTTTCCTATATAAACAAATCAGAGGGGTTTATTGAAACACTGGCAATCTTTTCCTATGTAATTGTTTGAGCTTTTTTTTTTGTTAAAAAAGCATTCTATCCCCAGCATGGCCCGAATGAATAAAGGAAGTGACAAGCATAAACATTAATAACAGTGAATTGAAGAAATAGATGTTTCAAAGGAAAAAAAATGAAACCAGATTTTAGTGACAAGATGAAGTAATATGGGATGTTTTAAGTTGAGTGAAGTAAATGTGTTAAAAGCTCAGGTGATCTAGTGAAGGAACAAGTCAAAACAATTAAAGAAGAACTCTAAAAAGGAGGTATTTTAAACTTGAAATAAGGTGGATAGCTACTTGATTTTCTGTATTCTAGTCTAACCAAACAATCTGGAAAAATGACTAAACCGGTACCCTTCTGGTCCCAAAGCTGCCGCATTACTGATTGCTGAACTGTACTGCTGGTATTACAGACAGAAGCTCAGAGAGTCAAGTTGTATATACCACTTAAACCCTTTTTTCTTTTTTTAATAATTTCTTGATCAAAACAGATGATTTTTTAAAATTTTTTTATTAATTCAGTCTTTTGGAAATCGTTAAAAAGGTGTTTTTTGCAAAGAGTGTTGACGTTTTATACGTCTCTTACTAAAGAGAGTTTTTTCAAATATAAGAAATTGTATATACAATATGCAGTCATAAAGATCTTTATGATAAAAATATTTTTCTTCTTTGTATATTCATGTTTTACACAATGTGTTTAATATTTTATCTGCTAATGAAAATAACTTTTTATAAAGATATTTTTATGATAGAGGTATTTTTCGTCCTTGTATAAATATTTTTTTGGACAATATATTTAATATTTTACCTGCTTATAAACACAATACTATTAATTTTGAAAAATACTCTTACATAGTGTTTTGTTACCATCCAAAGCATACATTTATAAATTAACTATCCTATTTTAATATACAAACTCTTTATTAGTTATTGTTAAGGTTGAAAAGAAAGTTTTAATTCTTCTATTATAACTCAATATTACTGAATTAAATTAACATGATTTATTCAAAATAACTATTAGTAAACGAAGGCTTCAATTTAAATATTCATTTTTGAATTTTATTTCTTAATTTTATCTGGAGCATAAATATAAAAAAACAACTAATGAACATGAAATGGGAATAACTATCAAGTTTCGGTGCCTACAATTATCAACATCTAAACAGTTGTACTATGAATATAAGATATTCAGAAAAAAGACCAACTAATGGTCCTCTTTTTACATAAAAACTGTCTAATGGAGGCTGACATTCGTAGATCAATAAGAAATATAGGATTAAATGAGAAAAACATCTACCGATTGGTATAAGCCCCTTAGACTCAGTATCAAACAAATATTAGCACTTTTTTTTGTTATATAGATCAAAATAATTCAGAATTTTTATGGATATGTTATTAACATATAATTAGCTGGTTTTTTTTCAGTTTAAATGATAATTATTAACCGAATAATAATAGGATATAATGTAAGTACAAAAGCAGGTAAGACATTAAATGAACATGGAAAAGTTCTAATAAAATAAACAAATATGAAAATAAAATTTTCTGGTTCTGTATTACACTGATAAATTCACAGGTAAATATTTTTGATAGTCGAATAGATTGTAAAAATAAAAATAGTTTTTACTAGTTTTACATTTGACAATATGCCCAACTTTATTGCAAAATTAAATGCTTGATGGTTTGTTTTCTCTTAGTTTACATTACATGCTGGTGCAATCTACCTGAAGTTAATGAGTAATTAGGAAATGCTTCCTCATATCAAGGGTAAATCGTAAAACTTATGTTAAATTGACGTATTATGTATGCGTTTACTACCATCTAAGATATTTATATGAGCAACTTTCAAAAGTTCTTCAGAAGATCGGGGACACTGGTATAAAACTTGAATGCAGAAGCTGCTGCAACATTTAATAATATTTCTTTGAAAAAATGAACGGCTGCAAATATACATAAATATTAGTCAAATTAGACTATTATATTAATTTAATAATATTACGCCGTTATAAAGTTGGACATCACAGTCCAACCTTATGATGGTGTGATTAAGGCTGAATTTAAAGAATTTACAAGAGTAAAAATATAATCATGGTACCGTATGATTTACAACTGAACTTAATGTCACTGGTAATTATAAAATTGGAAGTGGTTTAAAAATTTGTTTTTTTGAAGTCATTGTGTAGGCTGAGGTCGATCTTCCAGTCTAGCAGCATTGAAGACCATTGTGAGTCTGGGTAAGGGTCCTTCTCACTAAGGACTCACCACTCAGTGTCTATTGGCATGGGTCAGTACCAGGTGTAGAAGGGCTGAGGTCTAGTGGAGTACGAGTAAACAGTTCCGGGACTCAGCAGTGGGCTAGGAGTTTACTGTAGCATTGAAAACCATTGTGAGTCTGGGTAAGGGTCCTTCTCACTAAGGACTCACCACTCAGTGTCTATTGGCATGGGTCAGTACCAGGTGTAGAAGGGCTGAGGTCTAGTGGAGTACGAGTAAACAGTTCCGGGACTCAGCAGTGGGCTAGGAGTTTACTGTAGCATTGAAGACCATTGTGAGTCTGGGTAAGGGCTCTTCTCACTAAGGGCTCACCACTCAGTGTTTATTGGCATGGGTCAGTACCAGATGTAGAAGGGCTGAGGTCTAGTGGAATACGAGTAAGCAGTTCTGGGACTCAGCAGTGGGCTAGGAGTTTACTGCAGTATTGAAGACCATTGTGAGTCTGGGTAAGGGTCCTTCTCACTAAGGACTCACCACTCAGTGTCTATTGGCATGGGTCAGTACCAGGTGTAGAAGGGCTGAGGTCTATAGCCAGTAGAGTACCCAGCAGCAGTTCCGGGGCTCAGAAGAGGGCTAGGGGTCTGCTGGAGCCCTCCAGGACTATGTTGTAAACTAGGCCAACAGCCCTGCCCAGCTGCTCCTGAAGGGCTCCCCACTGACACCATTTCTGCTCCAATATTCTCACCTTGATTATTGTTACCTAAAAAACAATTTAGTTTAATTTTATATGAAAAAAATGTAATTATAAGTAAAACTTTCACATACTTGTTTTGTTTGAATGAAACCTCAAAGGCAACATCTTTATTTTATTTAAAATATCGTTTACTATAGAGGAAAATAAGAAATTATGAAAATAGTCAATTAACAGTCGCATAACAAACATACAGACAGGTAATGGCACATGTCCAATTTAGATAGATAATTACAATTTAGGTCCTGTCTAAGATACCAACTTACAAATTGAAGATTGTAAGTTGTCAAGAAGGGGACAAGGAGACATCCCTGTTTTTGACATCATCAAGAAGAGGGACGTCAGTCTGTTAGGGGAAGGAGCGTTTGTGTGGCCGTGCAGTCTTAGGGATTTCCAATGTAGGCTATCTGTATAGACTGCACAATCCACATAACTCCTGTTTGTAACATATTTTTTATTTTATTCTACAAAGGTGTGACAAGTATGACAGAGATTATAAGACTACTAAAATTTTTATTAACTATTTCTTATCCACAATTATTAGAATTGGAATTTTCATTAAATTCAATTATTATTAAATAGCGCTTCAAGAAACTTATATCTATACTTAATTAAATTCAAATGAGAAAATGGGGAATTTTTTTCCACAAAGTGAATCATATGTACTAATTTTGAAAGTGTGGGTTGAGGGAGTGTACCTGGGGAGGCAGCGATGAGTGGGAGGCTGTTGGGTGAGGAGAGCATTGCGCCCGGACTCAAAGGGTACACTGACGGCGCTGTCGTCAGCAGGCCTGGGGAGCCGCTAGCCTGCTGGTGCTGCCCACTGATCCCAATGCTGTTCATCTGAAACACACATTTCATTTTAACTGAATACCAATAGTCCATTCGAACCATTCAACTATCCAAAGGCAAAATCAAAATACCACACCTCCTTTGAAGTCGGTTTAAAGAGAAATAAACTGAAACTACTGTAAAGTAGAATTAGTAGAAGATTCACTCAGGAAGATGGACAGTATCCGAAACCAATCGAATGAAGATCAGAAAAATTACTACGTGAAATGTTTCATGAATTTTATTTGTTCCAAAAAACCTGTGTGGTATTAACAATAATATTAAGAGATTATTTTATCCCAGAATTTATCTTTACTAATACAAAAAGCCTGCTTATACTGATTTTTGAGGAATCAGCGGCGTTCAAGTGATTAGCATGCTAGAAGTGTCTTTATACATTTTTATCAAAAATAAAAAGTTCTATCATTGTGAGTTATTGATGCTTTTGGTACTTATTATATTTCAAATAAATAGTTATCCTTTGGTCCTGTCACTCTCACTCTCTCTCTCTCTCTCTCTCTCTCTCTCTCTCTCTCTCTCTCTCTCCTCCTTTAAAAGTTCATTTATCTCCAGTACAAAAAAGTTTGTTGAACTATTGACCCTGAAGGACAATTTTGTGCTTATTGTATTCTATATCTGTTAGATATCAACTAAAAATCTAAAATTACTGCGATTTTAATTAAATTTCGTTACAAATATTTAACAAAAAAATTCTTTTCTTTTTTTTCATATAAAGTAAAACTAACAAAAGTAACATTTTGATGCCGGGCTTGCTGTTCCTTTTCAGGGTCAACAGGAACTTAAATATGAATTTAGGTGATTATAGCTCTTTTTTGTTTTCACTTGCTCTCTGACGATGTGTTGACGAAAGGCCTTAGAGCATTGTTTGCAAATTATTTTCATTGTGGTAAATTAATCCATTTATATATGTATATATATAAAAAATACTTTATATATATATATTTCAATGTTTTCTTATTTCAACACTATTTTTCTTTCTTTATCCTTTGGCTAGACCAAACCTCGATAAAAAAGGAAAAATAGAGTTTTATGTATATATATTTAATGTTTTCTTATCTGGACCACATATATTCAACATTGGTCTTTTTTTATCGAGGTTTGGTCCAGTGTCACACTATAAAAAATCTGGAGTGGCCTACACTCTACTTTACTATAAGTAACTCAATGTCAAATTTCTTGAGTATATAAAACATAACGTATCATTTAAGCATAACATAAATATCTAAATGGGATATAATTATTAGCATTGCATTGGTGAGGTAGTACAGATAGTGATTGAAGGACATATCAATTTATAAGCTTATTTTTGTACATCACAAATAATTTATTATTTGCAAATAATTTCATTAGTATAACTACAGCAGTAATATCATTTTTGAAAAACCAATGTGAACATTTCTTGAAACGAAATATTATCCTACAAGAGAACATGGCTATTGTTCAAATAGCCAGTAGATTTCTTACATCGTTTACTTAACATCCTTCTACATTGAATATTAATGTAAAATTTTCAAATTTAAAACAGTAAAATACCCTTTTTTTCTCTGAAAAACATCTTAAACAGCGAAGAAAATGTTATTTTAAGGTGATTTGTTAATTAAATATGTACGATAATTACAGTTAATAATCTCTAAACGAAAGATTTATATTTTGAATTATCTTTTACATTTTTGGTTTTTAACAGAATTATTATACTGGGAATTTTATGGCTTCTTAGTATTTAATAAGATCATTTTCCTTTCCTTTGTCAAATAACATATATACGATTTTTTTTTAATGAGTGTTATCATTTACCTGCACAATATTATTTCTCTTACATCTCTTATAAGTCAATAATATATTTTCATTTTTCCATTAGAAACATCAATTTTATCTCAGTGGATTCGCTCAAAAAATTTCTAAGTCAATGTAAACAATGTAAAAAAATACAAAAAATTCGACAAGTATAGCAGGTGATCTCTTAGTCTAGGGTAAACAAAGAGTTTTTATATCGTTATTGCACTTTCCCGTAATTAAAACTTCATGATTTTTTTTTTATGAATTGCTAATTATTTGTTCCATTTTTGGTCAAATTTCCATAATTTTTTAACGAGCCGTTTAGCGTCAAAAAAACATTTTCTGAAAACACAAATCGTACTCTAACGCCCCTTTAGCGAATGTAATTTTAGAAAAAAATATCTCAACTCATTGTCCATATAATGTTCTATTTATAGGCATTGTTTCATTTTTGTCCGTCAAACAGTATGGCTTGTATCGCTCTCACAAGGTTTGAGATTGAATTATAAGTCAAAATTTGTACATTTTATTGAAAAAAAAATATTTCCTGTTGATATAAAATTTTGAATTTATTTTTCGTTTGTTTCATTTGTAACCTCAAAGATAATGTCAAAATCTCAAAACTCTAGGGTTATTAGTTTAGGAGAAATAAATGTTTTAAAAAAAACGGTTTTTGGCAAAAAAAGTGACTTTCCCATCATGCATAATTCTTCCCAAACAATAGGGATCTTCGTCTAAATGGGGCCCATTTTTGTGTAAAATATCAACTTGATCCATCAAAGATTCTGGACCGTAGCGTGGTAACAAGCAATGCTAACACACGCACCCACCCACCCACCCACACACACACAGACATCATCGTAAAAACTTCATAAAACGACTTCTGGGACCTCAAAACATGTAATTCCGTCAAAATCTCGAGATCGAATTTTTTCACGATCACTATACTTTACTTATAGTAAAGTAAAAATCTTTAAGCTAACATTTGAACATTATTTTTAGCCACCTTAAGGACCATATCAATACAGAAATTAATTACAATATCATGCAAAAATATGTTACATTATTTATATGCCAAGGTAATAATGTATATTCATTTAAATAAGGAAGTTATATTTTTCCTTGTTATTGTAATTAATTTGTTCACTTATGCAGTACTGAAGATGTCAGTGAATATAGACGACACGTTGGCTCAAAGGTGTTTTATTACGTGACACTGGACGAAACCTGTATAAGAAAAATACTGCTATATATTTTTAATTAATGAGACCTTGATAAATCTTAATATTAAAGAGAAAATAGATAATAGATAAATGGGGTTTCCACGGACAGTTTAGAAAAATAACTTTACTTAAAAAAAAAAAAATTAAGGAAACGAGAAATTATCTTGTAGTAAAGGAGAGGAAACTGGGAGGCAATTTGCGGAAAGGTGAAACTTTTCATGGAAAGGGGGATTGTACATCGACAGGAAGAAGGAACCACGGCGGAGCAAAACAATGCCGGAACTAATGGGAGTGCTGACCCCATTGGAGTGGTGTGAGGCTCGTTGAGAACGACTATAGTGGTGTGGTGGAGCAGGAGTCGTGGGAGTGTGTGGGGACTTCACGACCACCATTGGAGCCACTAAATGACCATTTAAAGTAAATTATGAAATACGAGCTACTTAAATGTACGAATTTTTCTTTTTTTTTTCCAATACCCAATCTGCTACACATTCACCTTTCAGTGTTGTTCTAGGGTGGGAAAGGTGGCTCATTAATTATTAAGTACTCATTTTAGTAAGGTGTGAGTCAAATGACCTGGCTGATTCTATATTCTCAACTGTATTTAGAGTACGGATCTTTAACGAGTACCTGACATTGTACAGGCTCAGGAGCAACGGCTTGACGTCCTCTCCGTGGTACTAAGTGCTCAGATTTATACACCACAAGTGTGGAGAAGGCAAGTCCAAAATGACAATCGAATCTTTGATCTACCAGTCTGGAGACGAGTGTACAGGCCATTGGGCTACCATGGCCTTTATACGTGGTATATTCTGCAGAGTATTAGAAGTTTTTTAATTTAAAACATTTTTCTATAATAATCCAAATAAGATCAAATTAATATCAAATTATATCAAATATTTGTATATTATATTATTATATATACACAGATATCTATAATGACTATAATAATTATTTATAATATAGTGTTTTAGTTAATTATAATGTTTCTAATAGTTTTTTATTTGTTTGAAGTTAATTTCTAATGTACTTGACCACAGATTCCCAAGAAATCTTTGGATTTTGAAACTACCACCACTAGAGAGCGTGGTAACTCACAACACAATGTATTAAATAAAAAACCTATCTCAATTGAATTTGTTATTTATTTTATTTTGATATTAAAAACAATGTTGAATTTAATTTTTATGATTTAATGAACATAAATATGACAATTAAAAAGTCAAAATAGCAATAATGAAAGAATTGTGCTGTTTATAAAACATTCAACATAATATAATAATAACCTATTGAATTACTTTTATAGAAAATAAATGAAAATTTAGGCTATACACCATGTACAATTCAACTTTCATTACAAGACTAATATATAACAATTTTAATAACATATATTAATGATTAATAAGTCAAGATTATTACATTTTGATTTGTGTAGCCACAGATAAAAAAAAGTAAATACTAATATGTTTAGTTGAATTAATCTAATAAATTTTGATTATTTCAAGTTTGACGTTACTTTATTTAATTTAAAAATCAACTATTTTTCAAAACTATTACTTTGCGCAAAACTGATGAGAAAATGAAAAGATGAAATCAATTATTTTATAATTTTGATACTTTACCATTAATAAGTAATATTTAAATTTTTTTTCTTTGTTTGAAATTATTACTTGCCAAGGTTATTATCTCAGGGGCTTAAGTTAGCGCAGTGGTTAACGTACTCACCACTAACTGGTTAGTTCTCTGGGTTCGATACCCACCTGGCCCTTGATTTATTCACGTGGCAGGCGAATAAATCTGATTACGTCGTCCCTCGGAGAGGATGTGAACCGTCGGTCCTGTTCGATGTGAGGTACTCGTTAAAGATTCTTACTTCAAATATACTTAAGATAGGCAAAATTTAGGACTCTCAATGTAGAATCAACAGGTAATGTGGCTCGTCCATTACTAAAATGGGTGCCAAATAATAAATGAGCCACAATTTCTGCTCCTAGAACAGCACTAAAAGGAGAAAGCCTTACAATTGTGGATGTTGGAAAAGAAACAAACAAACAGGTTTGTTTCAAATCTGTATAGCTGAAAAGAATACTTCGGACGTCCACCGTTAGAAAGCACTCAAATCTTCTGCAGTACAAATAATTCATTGAAACAGAAATTGAAAAAAGAAATATTTTTTAAATAATTTTTTGTTACCAGAATATCATACAATATTAAGGACCCCTGATTTTATCCTTAAATCTAACTGATATTATAATAACCAGTAACACTTTTTTAATTACAATAAACCTTATTTTTTAATTAAATAACTTGCTACCAATTGTTTATTTATGATGTATTTTCTGAGTACCCAGCGGGACTACTTCGATGAAGAGTACGTCATCTTCAGGGTTTTACAAGTGAAAACAAAATGAATAATTTTTAAAAGCGAAACTAAATTCTTAAATGGAATTTTAAACTTCATTTTTATTTCATGAAAACTTATAGATGAAGTATATAGTTATAATTGTTCTAAATATTTAGCTTTTGATAAACTAAACTTCTGAAAGTAAAAGATCAAGATTGACTCACATTAAAAGTAATTGAATTTCAATTATAAGTTAGTTTTGTTTGAGAAAAACAATTTCTTTAAATGGAATCAAATTAAGGCTTCCGTTTTACATTTATCTTTCAGTTTATGGCTTTAGGCGTGAAACGTTAAAGTTTCTCTTTCTCAAAGTGGTGGTAAGCTTCGTGATTATAAATGATTTCCAAAATGATAAATTACATATTTAACATCTCAAATATAATATAAAACATGAAATAAACATTCATTCATATAGGTATTATTAATATTATTATAGAAGTTCTTTAATAATGTTATGTTCTGTCTGCATTGTAGTTTTAAAACATTTTATTGAGTGCCTTTGAATTTAAAGAGCAGACTATGTAAATTGATACATTATTCAATATCATGTATTAGTATTGCTAAGCACATATTTACTAACTTATACTAACTAACTAAAAGAGTTTCTTCTAACAACCTCTGTTGTTGGTATATTTACTTACTATGAAATTGAGTGTAGCCCACTCCAAACTTTTACATTTTTTTTATATACATATCATCTTCTTGAGATCGTCAGTCAAGTGGGATAGAACAACTAATGCTTGATAGAAACAATCTTCATCTTGTGCTAAGAGTCTTCGAGTAGGCTGTGAGATTATATATCAGAGCCTTCAGTTGAAGAATCTATCAAAGAAGACTGTTGAAAGTTCAAAAGTCTGTCATATTTAATTTTTTAATAAAAGAAAATATTGATATAATGTTGTTCTGGGACTCATTTCTAGCATCACGGAAATATAAAATTTGTCAATGTATAACAAAATTTTCAATGCTTTGTTGATAGAAATAATCCGGTTTTGATTCAAAAATTCATCCAACGAAGCTCTCAATCTAAATCAGTATTTAACGGATCTCCGGGCACAGCTTTTGAATGAGTTAAAAAAAAAAATGGTACGAAATTGGGAAAGTATAGTGGGTGTGGTACAACCAGCTTGCTTTTTAATCTCTTCCTTCGCTATATTGACGATATGAAGACGGGCGTAGTCATGCAACAACTGAAATCTATGCCGTCGATTAGGGTTTCCTCTTAGACAGCCCTGAGAAGCAGCTCTATGTTGAACATAGAGCATTGACCTCTCGGTCCTGTCAAGTAGGATGGCGGGATGGATGCTAGCTCCAATATTCAAATTAAAGAACTCAATAAAAGAGATTTTAAATAGTTTTTGACAAAAATCATTTTTAGACGAAGCATGAATGCAATTAAATACATGGATATTGTTAATACCACTGAGGTTAGTAAGATTTATATTAGAAATAGGTAAAACCGTCATACCTCGTAAGGTGATCCTGGAGTTGGAGCGCTTTCGGACGTAATAAAACCTCATCGCAAGGTTTTTGTTGCGATCGAAGATGGATAACGTCCGAAAGCGCTCCAACTCCAGGATCATCTTACGAGGTATGACGGTTTTACCTATTTCTAATATAAATGAATGCAATCGCTGATGACAGAGCAACATTCATGGTAAACGGCACGTAGATTTAACAAAAAAGTGGTTAACAAATAACGATAATCAGTAGGTTGAGATGAACGAGGGTCAAACATAATATTGTTGTTTGCACCACAGATGGCTTCGCAAGGTTGATGATGTTCTTTGCTAAAGGCACAGAATGAAAATGTAATTGATTTGTTTAGCACAATTCTGAGAATATACAAGGTCGGGCAAAGTGATTTGACACATTTGTAGGTTTAATAAAAGACAAACAAAGCAGAGAAACAACAAAATGTTTTTATTTTCGAAAAGTACATATAATGCCATTCTGTTTTATTAGGTTTTAAAAATTAAACCAGTCCAATTGGATCTGTTATTGCCTATACACTGTTGAAGGCATCCACGAAAGTTGTCTATAACTCGGAGGGTCATTTCATGTGGAATGGAATTACAAAAAGATGTGATTTCTTGACGAATTGCATCTTTATGTTGTTCAATAGATTGAGGGCTATTAGTGTATATTTTCAATTTTTCACAGAAAAAAATCGCTCGGATTTAAATCAGGTGAACGAACGGGTGGGCCAACCGATGTCACCACGCAATCAGACCAAATATCAATGAAACAGAATGGCATTATATGTACTTTTCGAAAATAAAAACACATTTTTGATTCTTTACTTTATTTGGATTTTATTAATTCTACAAATAAAGTAGGTTTAATTGAAACTGGAAAGAGTTCGCCATTGAAACTGGAAGGTATGATGGTGAGTTAGAATTTGATGTTTAATTTGCAGCAACCATTAAAGGAGAAAGGGACGATATTCCCTCATTTGGCTTCCTCAGTGGGTCAGAATCTAGTCTTGATGATGAGTAAGATCCGGAGTGAGCATTGTGTGCTCTTTAATGTTGTGATAGTTAGGACGTGAGTGGATTGAAAATGACAAACTACCATGAAGTACATCATGGTACTTGGTAGTGAAGTACTGACCTGTGTAGTGATAATGGGTGCAGAAGAGTGCGGAGGAGGGTAGGCGTAGTGGGGGTTGGGCGGAGGACGGTCCTCGAGCGCGGTGAGCCCGTAGGACGAGTCCTGGAGGGAGTGGGCGAAGGGCGAGGGCTCGAGGGTCTGCGGCAGGTAGGGTTGCTGCACTGCCGCAGGGGGGTAAGCTAGCCCCGGGTATCCCTGGGCTCCAGCGCCGCTGCTGCTCGCTAGCTGCTTCCGGAGACGAGCTCGTCTATTGCTGAACCACACCTGCATTTAGATAATCACAATGATAACAAATCATATATCAAAATTCAACAAATAAACCCTAAGGAAACGGATTATTACTACTTGTGGAATACTGCAAGTAGGATCATTTCAGAGATAAATAAAATAACTTACAGAAGTTATATTAAGTTTTCATATATACATATATGTATATATATATAAATTTAAATAATTGTATATCGCGACCTTGAGAATAGCAGCAAACAGCAGAGGTTATTGAGGGTTGGTAAACACAACAAACACTTCCTAATTGAATTTTTAATGTTAAATGTTTTAAGTTATTTGTAAAATTTACATTTTTCATGCACATTTTTAACATTCTCTCTGTTCTGATGTACGAATTTCTCACTTACCATTTAAAAATCTTGCAGGAAAAAGGAATGACTACTATATCTACTTTACTGGACATTTGAGTAGGTATATTAGATGGAATGGAAAAAGAAGATAAAATAATATAGTGGAAAGAGTCAATCTGGAAGAGAAGGCGTTAAGAATGGCGGAAGGCATGCAGAAGGGCCTACCTGAATTCTAGCCTCGGTCAGCTTGGTCCTCTGGGCAAGCTCCTCTCTCGTGTAGATGTCAGGGTACTGCGTCCTCTCGAATGCCCTTTCCAGCTCGTCCAACTGCTGAGCCGTGAACGTCGTCCGCGATCGCCGCTGCTTCCTCTTCAGAGGAATCCCTGGTTCAGAGTCACAGTCACTTCCCTCGCTTCCTTTTCCTGAAACAATAACATATTTTTTGTCAAGTTTTCAATGAATATGATTAAACATTATCAGAGAAATCTTTGCAATCCTACCTGGCCGAGTCCTGGTTTCCTTTGATATGATTGAAATAGCTTAAAAAATGTATGTATAATATATAACTTATATATAATACATGTTTTAATAAAGTAGGTTTATTTACAATATTTATATTTATATATATTTACAATATATGTTTACAATATTGTTTAAAGTAGGTTTAAACAAAATTTACAAATATTTAAATATATATATAACAAGATTTCATTAAAATACCCCTCCTCTTATATCCATTTAGCTTTGAAGGGAGCTAAAAAAACTTACTCTAATATTTCAACAGAGCCCCGCTCATTGTCAAACTCTATAGTTTTACCATATCACGAGTCCTTTGATCCCCTTCTTAGATTACTTGATTTTAATATAGTGTTTTCTAATCGTAATAACGTGGTCAATATGTTAATAAAAAACTCTCCCATGGAACTGGAGTCCGGTGGTATTTATAAAATTCCAAAATTTCCATAAAATTTATATTGGTCAAACTGGTAAATCTATAAAGACACGTGTAAAACAACACCAATACAACGTAAGTAGGCAGGAAAAAGTAGCGCCTTATTCTTGCATATAAACAATGAAAATCATCATATTGATTCGACAGGAGCTAAATTTGTTACCTATGAAAAATCGATGTTAAGTAATATTATCGAATCCTCTAATTAAATTTAATAGATCAAATATTATGAACATAAGTAACGGACTCTTCAAGGTTGATACTTTCGTCACGAGGGTAATAGCCTCTTCTAAGAGGGTTGACAGCTAGCGGATAGTTTTTTTACTCTTTCTTACTGTACTCCTTTGTTTCCCCAAACATCCCTCTCTGGACATTTGTCTTTTCCTGCACTTTACACCCTTTTAAAATATCACTCTTAGCTCCCACTCTCCTCAACCCCTCAACAGATGTTTCTGCATCTACTGTTTCAGTTGGGTTTTTGACTCTGACGAAAACCGCTTGCTACAGTTGCAAAATCTTAGTCTTTTTTCCCTTTTCATATTGGAAAGGGATATATATATATATATATATATATATTATTGACAATGACATCAAATTTAGCTGATACTTGTTTCTTAATTTTTCTAAATAACACCCTCGTTATTTCGTCTACGCAATAGAGTACATCTCCTGTACTCTATTGTATCTCCTGTACTCGACATGTTTCGAATGATCAACATTCATCATCAGGACGTGAATAACTTTTAGGGTGAATTATCTGGTTTATTATAACACGGAGAAGATAGAAGGGGTTGTTTTCCTTCAAGTTTAAGAAAAAATGGGCGTTAATTCTGTGGGGTAAACCATATATATATATAATAAACCAGATAATTCACCCTAGAAGTTATTCACGTCCTGATGATGAATGTTGATCATTCGAAACATGTCAACTATAGAAGATGTACTTTATTGTGTAGACGAAATAACGAGAGTGTTATTTAGAAAAATTGAGAAACTTGTTAGGAAATAGGTATCAGCTAAATTTGGTGTCATTTTCAATAATGTGTTATATATATATTGTGATATATATATAGTGATATTATAGTGATATATATATATATATATAGTGATATATTGATATATATTAATAAAGGTTGGGAACAGTCCTTCTTTAATGAATACATTTAAGGTATATGTACGATTTTTCTTTCTTAAGTTTGGTGGAGAATTTTTCCAATTTCCTGAAGTATTTTTTTAATTCAACGTTTCTTACTTAATAAATTAGTTTACCATACTTCTTACGTTTTAATAAATTGTTCTACAAGTTTCGGTGTTCAATAATCACCATCGTCAGGAATAAAACTAGATTTAAAATGACATTAAATTGACAATTTGAACAATTATTAGCAAAGAATAGAATTAAAAGAATTAAGATTAAGAAATGAGAAAAAAGACAATGTCCTTTGAAACATAACAGGCGGTCTTCGTCAGAGTCAAATGTCAACTGTTGGGATTTGACTCTGACAAAGGCTGCTTGTTACAGTTAAGATATCTTAGTCTTTTTTCTCATTTCTTATTGTGGTTTTAACATTGATTGTTATTTCACGTGTTTCTTAGAAATATTGTTATCGATTAACAAAGAAAAACTAAAATGATTTTTAGTAATATTTGTATATTATTTAGAATGGGTTTTTTGAAAAAGAACATCTTTGGCAGAATAGGTGGGGAGTGGGATTATGACAAATGATTAGAGGGGTGCGTGGGAAGGCAAAGCTGAGAACCCTTTCCCTAGATTTTGCCTTGCTCACGTAGTCTCTCGGAGCGGAGATAACGCTGTCGCTCTGGACCTTATACCATGTCAGGATTGCATTAAAAATTTTTACTTAAATAAGCTAGAATGAGGTAAAATTTAGGTGGTAAAACCAAGTAGGTAATGTGGTAAGTTGATAACTAAGATTGGTACTAAGGGACACGTAAGAACACTTCATGTTTCCGCTTGTATAGCAATAAAGGTTAGGTTAGGCTGGAGTGACAGTCCCTCAAAGGATCACACGTAGGTCGAATATTGGCTCTTTGTGATACCTCAATGAAGGCTGATTCTACATTGGGAGTCCTAAATGTTACCTAACTCAAGTGTATTTAGAGTAGGGATTTCTAACAAGTACCTCTTATCGTGAAGTCCAGGGCCTGACTGCTTAACATCCTCTCCCAGAGACGACGTGCTCCATTTATTCACCTCCACTTGAATAAATCGAGGGCCAGTGGGTATTGAACCCTGGACCTACCAGTCCCCCACTGCCTAACCTGGCTACCGAATATCAATAAAAGTGAAAACATACACGTATGAATGTTAGAAAACTACATAACGTAAATGAAAAAATTGCAGCAAAGATATTGGACATCGCATGCAATTTTGAATCGGCTACTTGCGAGTAGCCGATGTTAGCGACAACGTTATGGGACCCAACGCAGGCAGTGGGATGGGCTGAGAATCCCTCTAGGACTCTACAGTGTCAATCAGACAAGACGCTGTGTTGTGGCCAAGGGAAGAGCCGTGAAATTGGCCTGGGGGACATTAGTCGTGGAGCATTAGGGCGTCTTGGGTCAAGCCTTTGTCCTCAACCGACGCACAAAAACACTGCCGACCTACCCACGCCTTATCACCTCTTATCTCCACATGTGCGACTGCACTGCTTTCATGCCAAACCAAACCAGATCTAAAATTCGCATCATTTTATTTTCTCATCCAGATTGATAGTGGAGTACATTAGTTAACATACAATGTCATTTGATTCATTCATTCAGAGCATCTTCTCTGATGCTGTCTGATATGGTATTAACTAGACAGTCCTCCGAATGCAATCGGGTATACACAAATGCGTTGAATTTGTATTCTGTGAGTTTTCAGGTTTGAATAAACGCCTTTATGACTAGGTTTTGACGTATATTTACGTCCTCTTCAGGGCTAGACAATATTTCTACAGTAAGCACTAATATTTTACAATTTAAATTTTAATGAAATATAATCCAATTTATATGAAGTAAATTGTTAAATAGTAGTGCTTATTGTACCAATATGTTCTAGCAATAACGAGGACGTAAATATTTTTGAAACGTTGGTATAAAGGAGTATGTTCAAACCTTTCCAAAACCACAAAATTCAAATCCAATGTTTATTTGAACGGTGTGGTGAAGAAATAATAGCATCGTGAATATTATACCATATATGTAGTGAACTATAGTTTTACATATAATATTATATTTATTTATATTTATAAATAAATATAAATTTATTTATAAATACTTAAATGCAAATGAAATAAAATACTTCAGATTGCAGTGAACTCAGATTGACTTTCTTCAGATATTAGTCAAAACTTTTCTAAAAAAGGTTTAATTTAATATGAATTCTTTGAATAATATATATTAACCGATTAAGTAAATATAAATGAATTTATTGAATTAAATGAAATTTATATTTTATAATAATAGGGGTCAGAATAACACAGTAGCAACGTGTTCGTCGCTGGACTGGTGGATCCAGGGTTCAAAACCCTCTCTCGTCCTGTATTTATTCATGTGGTAGGTAAAAATTCAAAATACGTCGTCCCTTGGAGTCATCGGTCCTGAGTCTGTAGGATGTCAGGTACTCGTTGAAGTATTTCTATTCTAAATACACTAGAGTTAGACAAAATTTAGGACTTGCAATATAGGAATCAACTCTTTACCTATTGGAAAACAAATAAAGGTACTTTTAAAAATCAATGTTTGTCTGTCTGTGTGCCTGTTTGCACTGTATAAGCAAAATTACAATTTCAACGGGAGGATGTTACTTTGCTGACAATTTTTCTGGATTAGTTTTGGTTAAAAATTTGTTTATAAATTGTTAATGCATAAGACGTCGCATAAGTTTTTGACACTTTTTTTTATCACTTTAAAGGGTCGAACTTCCTGTGGTCAGGTAACAAAAAACCCAAGTGGAATAGTAAATATGTCTTAAAGAATATTATGTCGATGAGCTTTTAGTTTGCGTCTACGCCTAAACCTCTAAAATTTATAAAGCATGCAAGATTTTTATAAAAGTAAAAGTAGAATATTTAGATTAAAATAGTTTCAAACAAATTGCTTTAGATCAATTTGAAAACATATTATCGATTAAATTTTCATTTTTAAAGATCAGTCCTAAACATTTTTTTCAGGACGTCATCGAAGGATTCATAATCCCAAAAATTTTAGAAGTGTAATATTTGCGTTTGTCATTTGTATAAAATTTTGATATTTACCCATTAGTGATCCAGGTGTTCCCACTCAGTAAGTTTCATGTTTATTTTATGTATGTTCTTTTAGCTTAGGCTTGGAGCAAATTGTTCAATTATTGAAATTAAGAATTACAAGGCATTTAATAATTAGTTTCCAATCACAGTTACTCAATTTCACTTTATTGCTGTTCTATGAATAGAAAGTTTAGCTCATTTGTTATTTGGCACCCATTTTATTATTTATTTATAACCTTAATTATAGCATAATTTAAACAATAAATAACACTTTAATAATAGACTAAACATACTACTGGATTAGTAATCCTGGTTGAAAATCATTCTTTTCATAATTCATGCATATAAATATAACATCATAGATAGTATTTTATCTGTTTGTATGAATTAAATACGATATCATTAATGTGAGTTATCTTAAAGCTATATATTTCAGCCAACTGTGGCCATCCTCAGACTAATAACCTATTTACAAACTACATTATATTAACTGTTATTATATATATATATATATATATATATATATATATATATATATATATATAGGTGTATAATGTAATCGGGATTCGGTCAATTTTCCAGGATCAAAATCAAACTCTCAATGCCAACGTTTCGGTTTTATTTAAAACCTTTTTCATAGGCATCTTCTCCATATACTCTTCTTATCTACTCATAAAAACCCATAGTTGTATTTATATAAACACAATAATATAACAAATTCAATAATATATCAACCGTTGGATAGAATAGGTGTTCTATTGAGAGTTTGATTTTGATCCTGGAAAATTGACCGAATCCCGATTACATTATACACCTATTCTATCCAACGGTTGATATATTATTGAATTTGTTATATATATATATATATTCATCATGATTTGTTTTCTTGACCCAATATTTATATGATGTAATTTTTTGAGGGTTGAGGTCTAATTATTTTAAACTAGTCCTTTTGCCGACGTTTCGACATATATTTATGTCATCTTCAGGGCTACAACATGATTGTTTTACAATTAGCACTACTATTACTACTATTTGGTTATTTATTACATTTTAATATGTACAGTAACAGAGAGGAATTTATTGATAAATCAGTTACATAGTCGAAATAACTGATTTATCAATAAATTCCTCTTTGTTACTGTACACATTAAAATGTAATAAATAACCAAATAGTAGTAATAGTAGTGCTAATTGTAAAACAATCATGTTGTAGCCCTGAAGCTGACATAAATATATGTCAAAACGTCGACAAAAGGACTAGTTTAAAATCATTAGACCTCAACCCTCAAAAAATTACATCGTATATATATTTTTTTTTCTAAACTAAATTTACAAAAACCACACATAAAGAGATTAGAAAAACTCACTACTATATTTTGACTGTTTTGTCATTAGTCAGATTGGTGGATGGGGCAGTGCAGCTGTAAGTTCTTTTGATCTCTTTTAATGTGTTCTTTCAGTGAATTCTATCCATGGAATCGTATTATTAATTTTTTATTATATAATATATATGTATATATTTCGTTAAATGCCTTGGTTATTTCTAACCTTGCATGTCTTCTAACATACATTCTCTAATTATCTTATAAGAGTCTTCTTAAGAGTCTTCCATTTCATTGGTAACATACCAATACACCAGTTCACCAAATGATTTAATTTTGATATTTACAAAAGATCCGACGTTTCGGTCTACATTGGCTGTTAGGAAGGAAAAACATAAACTAACTTAATTGGGTGCAGACTAGAGTCACTCTGCAGTTGACTCTCTGCTTGACTCTGCTCCGTTCATCTGGAACGTCGCACCTCTTTTTCTTCCCTTCTAGTCTCTTCCTGAAGACGATCTGCCGTTCGAAATACTGATTCCATTAGGTGTGCCGTTCTTTTATGTGTTGCTACCTATTTAACAGTTACTATATATATATATAATATATATATATATATATATATATATATATATATATTGATAAAGGTATCGACCGTGGAATAGAAACAAAACTAAAGTTTATCGGGACTCGGTCAGTTCTTCAGATTCAAATTAAACTCTCAATGCGAACGGTTTGGTCTTTATTTAAAACCTTTTTTTTTGGTAGAAGTATAAAATTTGAAAGAGAAAGACTAAGTATTACATTACAAATTATTTTACAAATAAAAATAGCCTGTGGATTTCAACAACAACCGTCTAGTTTGAATGAACACGTGGCAAGAATGTCATGTGTCTCTAACTTACACGTAAGAGTGTCACTTAGAGTCTCTAATTTTTGGCCTAACTGTCATCAGGAGAGAAGGATAAGGACACCAAGCGGACTTCAGAAGCGACGGAAGGAGACCAACTGAGGTCTTCAACTGTGCTTAGTTTCCCTATCTCTTTTCTCCTGATGACGGTTTAACAGAAAATTAGAGACTGTAAGTGTGTTCTTCTATTGGCTGTGTACCTCTAGTTTACTATGTAACGTTTGTTGTACTTTGTGGATCTTTTTTTATTAGATATATGTATAGCTTAAATTTGCTCAGTTATATATATATATGTGTGTGTGCATGTGATAAAGAAAACGTAGTCGGTACAGACAAAGACAAGGGAGAGTGTAAGAAGACCTCTAGTAACAGAAAGGTAATTGCAGAGGGTGACAACTCTAAAGAATTGAAGTTAAAGAAAATCAGTATCATGTTGATAAAAAAAAGAGAGAAATTTATAGTGTTGGTAAGAGGGTAACAGAGAGCTTAGAAGTGTATTTCCGAAAAGAAGATTGGTTTGAATTATGTCTCTGTGTAAGAGGCTTTTGTTGGTAACTTTCGCCTCGATAGGAGGGGAGAGACATCCCGCTTTCTTGGAACTCTGGCTGGAGGCTTGGCTCAATCACCGTGGTGAATCGGAACACCCGGAAACAAGACGTATTTTTAGCGCTTTTTTTAAAACGCCACCGGCAAACACATCGTGTCACGGTCTTCATTACGAATACTAATCTCGGCTGTCGACGAGAGCACTTGCCCTTCATCAGGTGTTTCTCTCTTTTCCACAAATAGCCCTTCACCTAAGAAAGCAGGATTCCGAATCTCAAAGTCAACGCAACAACCATCACTTTAATAAAACAATTCTTTTTATAAAATTCTTGTGTACATACGTATGTTTTGTTGAATGCCATGGGATTTTCCAGTTTCAATATTTTCCTAGGTATTTTTTGCGATCTAATTATACCATTCCGTCTGCCTTCTAGTACTGTGCCAATCAGTTATATTTACAACTATTCATTTATTAAAATTACAGTACATAATAATAAGTTAAATAAAGAGTGATAAATAACAGTGGAATTAGATTATATTAGGCTGCAGTGCCAGTCCCACAAGGGAACAGACATAGGCCGAACATCATCTTTTTATGATACCATACAATAAACATTCTATATTGGGAGTTTAATTTTTGTCTAAATGAAAATATTTATTTAAACGTGCTCACGGTATAAAGTGAGGTTTCAGGCGTTCGCCGAGGGAGGACGTGCTCAGATTTGTTTACCTCACTTGAATAAATCGATGGCCAGAGTGTGGATATGTACCCTATAACTACCAGTTTAGAAGCGAGCACTTTGCCACTGGTCTACCAGGCCCCCTAAAAAAAGTGGAGTCAATTTGTAGAGTTGACACCAGTTACCAGATGACACTTGGAAAGGAGAAAGAAAACATTAATCAGGGCAATAGTGAAACTGAAAAGTAGAATAGTATTACTCAGTAGTGTTAATAAGATTAAGAAAAACATGCCTTAAAGAAGAACTTATAGTTTCCCAAGTATAATTATAGTTTCCAAGTATAATCATAGTTTCCCAATTTCAATTATATTTGAAATATATATATTTCAAATTGTAAACAGTATGTTACGACAACTTATAAGACGATTAAAATAAAATAACACGAAGAAATAACAACAAAACTCACTCCAGGCAAATATGTGTCTCTTCAGAGGATATATATATAACGGATTCAATAATATATCGACCGTTTGATAGAATAGATGTGTTCTCTAATCGGGGTTCGGTCAATTTTCCAGGATAAAAAATCAAACACTCGTTGCCAACGTTTCGGTTTTATTTAAAACCTTTTTCATAGGCCTACAAACAAAGGATAATAAGAAATCACATATCAACATCAAACATATACACAATATGAAAATGGATTATTACAACTTATGAATATTACAAGCAGAAATATTTCAGAGATATATAATATATATATATATATATATATATATATGTATGTATATCAATTGTCAATTTCATTCACAGTACAGTAATGCCATCTAAGAGTAATTCTCAATTCTTCGTCCGTGACCAGAACCGCCTCAGAGCCTCTCTAATCAGGCAGCACAAACTAATACAATGACCATTTCAGTGGCAATTCTCATCCTTAACCAGAACCGCTTCAGACTTCTTGTCTGACCAACCAATTAGACAAGCTTGTTTAATTGGTTGGGATAGTGATTAATTTTTGCTATAAAAATAAGTTTGACTTAGATCATTCAGAGGCAGCTGCTCTGTTTCATAAATGCAGCGGGGCAGATGCAACATCCCATTATTTCTCCTGTAGAGGTAACAGTTCCCCCTTTGTGAAATTCTAACTCTGCACGCTACCTTTAATTGACTTCAATTTTATGGAGTTTGATTCAACAGCCACGTTTACTGACTTTGATCTTTTTTTATACGTTCACCTTTTAGTATTGTTTTAGGGGCGGATAGTGTGACCCATTTATTATTGGCACCTAGTTTAGTAATGGGCAATACACATTACTGGGTTGATTCCACATTAAGAGTCCAAATTTTGCTTAACTCAAGTGTATTTATAGTAGGGATTCACGTGCCATGGACTCTCAAAATACTTTTTCTCCTGGGGGGCTCCATGTAATCCTCTTGCAGACCCCTGGGGGTCGAAGTGTACCACGTTGTAAACCAATGGCTTAGATAATATGACGTTAAAGAGTTAAGGTTTTGATGGCCTAGATGATATGACGTTACAGAGTTATGATTTTGATGGTTTATATGACGTCAAAAATAAAAATTTACCAATTAAATAGAGTAAAGTGTAAATTTTGTAATCAAATAGGTGTTTTCAAAATTACTGTAAATTATTATGTTTTTAAAATATTTTGTTATAAAATTTCATAATAATAATTTATTTTTATACTTATACGTTTTACAGATTTAGATAGACATGATCTAAACACTCACGCACATAAGAATCTTCGAAGCATGTTAATCATGCCAATTTAGTTGTTAATAGTGAGCACTCAGGGAGTCCTGTTCAAGTGATCAAAATGAGAATATTTGTTGTGTGATTTCCAAGTAGCCTGGTTCATTTAGTCCTAGAATATTATTGGTTACGGTGGTTTATTTCTAAAACTCTAGGATTCTGATAACAAATAGGCTGGCTTTTTAAACTTTATTTATATTAGATGCTGAAATTCTAGGGTTAAGCTAATAATGCGTTTTTCTGATTTGCAACACAAATGGTTGCTTGCTATGGGTTAAGGTTATGATGGGAATGGTGCATCGACAGTCTTGCTGACGATGAGCTTGTGAGAGGGGAGGGTGGGAGGCAGGTGTGTGTTCAGTGACAGCCTAGAGGGTGGCGATTGATGTTCCTTTGATGCCCTAATTGCGGTCAGATATTAGGGAGGTGGAGTCCAGGTAATAGACTGCCACCCTTCTTAATAATTGTCTGGACCACCCTCTCACCCTCTACCAGTTCAACCTCCACAGTTCATGTCAGTGTTGTCCTTTCATTAGTCAGTATTAGATTCAGTACAGATTAGATTCGGAAAATAATCTTCAACTCACAACTAATACTAGAAAGTATTCGCTCTTGAATTTTGGACCACTTCAATTTCTGAAGTATAATTATCATTATTGGTTGTTATTAATTCATTATTATATCAAACCACAATTTTTATTCAATATCACAGGCAAGTTTATTCATTTTTTTTACAAACTATGATATTTTTGAAAGATTTTATATTAATAATTAGGCCAATGAAAGTTGCGTTCTGTCTTCCTGAAGATTTTCTTTTTAAGAATGCTAACTGGCTAAGGATGCTCATTTTCTTATTGGAAAGCCAGTATATTTTGTAGTGTACGCTTCAAGAGCTTAACAGGAAGGCACTCTTTCATGAGGTAGACGAGAATATTAGAATTAATATTAATAATATCCGTCACACATCCTCGTATAATCAATATCCTCGTATAATCAATCATTGGAGAGAGCTCTACCGGTTTGGGTCTTCAGCGCCTTGGAAGATCTCTCAGAGCAGGATCACTTTCAGACTTCATATTCCTTGAAAGTTCTGTACTTCTAAAGTATCACTTCTTTAAGAAGAAACCTCATCAAGTCAGGCAAGAAGGCCAGGTTAGCCCAGTGGCAACCTGGTCGCGGGAGGTGAATAAATCTGAGCATGTCGTCCTTCGGAGAGAGCGTTAAGCCGTCGGTCTCGAGCACTTGTATCCAGATTGTTCAAAATAAGTGTGCCTGCCTTATAGCCTGGGCTCCTTGGTACGCCCGTAATGTTGATATTCATCATGATTTGAAAATGAAATCCATAGATAGTTACATCACCCGACTTACTACCAATGATGACAACAAACTACCTACTCATCCGAACCTCCTTGTACAAACCCTAAATCCTGCCACCTCACTGAATAATTACCTCATTCACTGACTATCTGACTACTTTTCCAACTCATGACTAAAAACATTGAAGCCATTACTAACAAGACCACATGATCGCGAATACGACATCATTACTGAACAGACGAACTTAATATCTGACATGAACTACTGACATTCCAAGTTATAGTAGCACAGTAATCAAACAGTAGAAGGCCTCTGGTCTAGAACTGCTAGTTACGACGTGCACTATAGTGTGCGGATATATTCGTTGGTCGTTGGTCTCGAGCCTGTACGATGTGAGGTACTCGTTAACGATATCTACTCTAATTATACTTGGGTTAGGCAAAATTTAGGACTTCCAACGTAGATTCAATCATTATTGTGTCGTATGACAAAGAGCCAATACAAGGTCTGTGTGTTCCTTGTTGGGCTGCCACTGCAACTAACCTTACATAAGTCACTGCAACTAACCTAACTTAAGTCACTGCAACTAACCTAACCTAACCTAAGGAGAATAAATCGCCAATCTGATAAAAGCTGCACCTATTCTAGCTAGTTGGCCAGCGTACTCTATTCGTGTTTCTGAATATCCTGAAATTCATTGGAGAAATACATTTCGCCCACCTTGAATAAATTTATTTATAATTCAGCATTAATCAAATAAATTACCATTACCTCATTAAGATATTACGTACTTTGTATAACATCTGGAGGTCTCCATCGGTGAAGGGGGCCTTCTGGTTCCCAAGATCCAACAGCAACTGATTGATAGAAACCAGAAAGACCCGAAACCGGTCGAGTTCTCCAGATATCATACGAGATATGACGGATAATGTTACAATTAATTCTAACATTACTAACCTCAGTGGAAGTAAACCATTAACTATATTAAAATAGTTTCAATAAATATTTTTTGATGAATTATTAAGAACAAAGTTTGCATTATGAAGCCTAATATTAGAAATATAATAAAAAAACAACCTATGTTCCTTTAGCATAGACTATATCATCTCTTAAAATTTGCATAAAATTACATAAGGATGAAAATATTCAAGAATAATACAAGTTACTATAGAATTCCTTGGGAGTGGTTTTATTCAATGACATGGTAAAAGAATCAAAAAGAAAGTTAGAAGAAAAGTGGTTAGTGGCTGGGAGAATTTCACTTTCCCTTTTCAGCAATTGTTAAGAAGAAAGTAAAATAAAGTTGACAAAGGCCATCACCTTTTTGGATGATACTCTTAGAATCTCATGGATTGATTTTATAGTTATTCATAAGGAAATCTGAAGGCTTGGCTTGGCAGAAGGCTTGCTTCTAGTCCTCTTGACCTCCCACACAATAATCTTCTCTTTAAAACACAATGCCATTAATTAGGAAATGCTTCTAATGTTCTGTTTCTTTAAACCAAAGGTTAGTCACACGAGCCATTCGTAAGTGTTTATAAAGAATGTAATCAGTTAGACACAGATCAAATATATCACTCCAAAAAAAATATTATATTGCTCTTCATATGAAACATGAAGGATTAACAGAAATGCTCTAGAGTGAACGAAAACACACTTCCAGAAGAATAAAAAAGTGACAGAGAAGAATAAAAAAGTGACAGAGAAGAATAAAAAAGTGCATTATACTCCAGCATAAATATTTAGTAATATATAGTAATAAACTATTTAGGAAGAACATTAATAACTTTGATAGTAAGAAATATCCATTATGACCATTAAAAGCAATATGAGAACCTAAGTACTGAGTAAGTAATTGTACTGAAAACTCTAACGATCCATTAGTAGTAACCTATTTCAGAGAATTCACTTCTTTCAACAGACATTTAACAACTTTATTTTTTTAATATCAATATATGGAATACAAATAAAAAAAGTGATGGCAGGTTTAACTGAAAGAAGTTAAACCTTTTTAAATATATATTAAAAATTAATTTGCATAACATTAATTTTTATGTTATTATTAAAATTTTTTATGTTAGATTATTATGTTTTAGATTAGTGTCCCTATTCATGTAGGATAATAATATATTTTTATAGATAATATCATTTAAAATATTGTCCTTACTAAATAACACTATGCAAAAAAACAAGAATTATTCTTGTGAGGAATTTATTAAGATTGTATACTAATACTAGCAAACGTACCCGTCTTTGACGGAATCAAAAATTCTATTATACTTGGTATTCCAAAATATCAATTATAGTATTATATATACTAATACCATAATTAGAAGTTATAGAATAGTACAAAATACCATTATTAGTACAGTGTTAAACAAATGCCTCTGTATACACCACATTAGCTGTCTGTCCGTCAGGTTTACGGAAGAACAAACAGTTGGAACCTCTGACTCTTGAGCAAGTAAACTACAGTTGACCATGTGAGAAAAACTTGGTCTCGCTAACATGAATTCCTGCGTTAGATAAAGTCTCCCTTTGCGACTTAGTTAACATCATTGCGAAATAGACTCTGACAGGACATTGCAATCATTTCAATGGAAACAGACAGTGGCTCGGAATCAATGATATGCGTGGTATACACACAGACTCCCCAATACCACATCCAGTCATTATGTCCGCCTCTATGGCATATCTGTGTAGAGCACGAACTCAGAGTCGTGTCCCGTTGCACAGTTTTGGGGCACTCATGTTTCGTAACATGAAATTTGTTACTGCTACTAAATTGCAGCATGATTGGTGCTCCTACTTGAAGTTTTTATTCATGAGCAGGCAGTCCAGGAGAAATAAATTCAGAGTCAAGAAATTCAATTAGATAATGAACTGCTTCTTCGTCAGTAATCCGATTTCTTTACTGACTTGTAAGTTCTTTCCTCGGTATGATATAGCGTAGAACTTGATTGTTGATTTTTCCTGCCTGTTCATATTAAGAGTTGAGAATTGATCGTTTACAAAACTATTTATTCGTAATGGATAGTACATCCTCAACCCTGGGAAACACCTTTTCAAAGATGTCAAATACGCAATATATTCATATGCTCCAATGAAATTAAAATCAACTAACAATACCTACTTGCCACACCTGTGTATTTTCAAAACAAACTTGTCTCTGAAGTTAGAAAAATACGCTTAAAGCCCTATAACTTCATTTCTGTACTTAGTTATGAATCTATTTAGAGCCCATATTTTAAGTTAGGCATACACAAATCCAGTGTCAAAGTTTCTGCTCGCCATGTCTTATCGTGGCTGAGTTTACTTGTGACAAACGTTTTTCTTTAAACGTCCATTACTTCACTTCTACGTTGAATTTCCAATCAATTCAGAGCCTATATTTTAAGTTAGACCTACACAAATATACTGTAAAAGTTTCAGCTTTATATGTCTTATGGTAGCTGAGTTTACTTGTGACAAAGTTTTGCGGACAAACAGACAAACCGACAAACCGACAGAAATTTTTCTAGGGTGGATTCTGTTTCTCCAATGTATGAAACGTAAAGAAAACTTGAATTGAGTCAGTTCTAAGCAATGTACAGACAAAATCATTATTTTATTTATATAGATTAGTAAATTAATTTTATTTATATCTTAATTTAATAAGTTATATGTATACTGATATGTAACAGTAATTATATATCATACTAGCAAACGTACCCGTCTTTGACGGAATCAAAAATTCTATTATACTTGGTATTCCAAAATATCAATTATAGTATTATACTAATACTACAATTAGCAGTTATAGAATAGTAGAAAATACCATTATTAGTACAGTGCTAAACAAATTCCTCTGTATACAAAGATTAGATTTTAAGAAAGACATACACAAATCTACAATCAATGTTTCAGCTTTATATGTCTTATGGTGGCAATATTTTGTGGACAAACCGACAGACAGAAATTATTCTAAGGGTACATGTGGCTACTCTGAAGTATGAAACGTAAAGAAAACTTGAAATGAGTTAGTTCTAATTAACGTACTCCCAGTCAAAAGCTAGCACCCAAGCCACTGGGCTACTCTGGTTCCATACCTTACTTTATTACCAGTGTTTATATTACGCAAATAATAAATTAAAAAAAAATATTTTTTGTTGTATTTATTTATAATACATTAGCACTACTGTCATCGGCGAGCAAGCAAGCTACTGGCTACCCTGGCTAGATCCCTTTACTTTATTACCATTTTTTATATTATCCACATTTTAAATTCAAAAAAATATTTGTTTGTTATATTTATTTATAATACATTTGCACTACTGTCATCGGCGATCACGCAAGCCACTGGGCTACTCTGGTCCCATACCTTACATTATTACCAGTGTATTTATTAAGCAAATATTAAATTAAAAAAAAGTTTACAGTTATATATAATACATAGCAAACGTACCCGTCTTTGACGGAATCAGAAGTTCCGTCATTTTTGGTATTCCAAAATGTCATTAGAAATTATAGAACAGTAGAAAATACCATTATTACTACAGTGTTAAACAAATGCCTCTAAATACATTACATTAGCTGTCTGTCCTTCAGGTTCATGGTAGAAGAAAGAGTTGAAACCTCTGACCCTTGAGCAAGTAAACTACATTTGACCATGTGAGAAAAACTTGGTTTCGCTACCTTGTATTCCTGCGTTAGATGAAGTCTCCCTTTGCGACTTAGTTAACGTCATTGCGAAATAGACTCTGACCGGACTTTGCAATCATTTCAACGTAAACAGACAGTGGCTCGGAATCAATGGTATGTGTGGTATACACACAGACTCCCCAATACCACATCCAGTCATTATGTCCGCCTCTATGGCATATCTGTGTAGAGCACGAACTCAGTGTCGTGTCCCGTTGCACAGTTTTGGGGCACTAATGTTTCGTAACATGAAATTTGTTACTGCTACTAAATTGCAGCATGATTGGTTCTCCTACTTTAAGTTTTTACTCATGAGCAGGCAGTCTAGGAGAAATAAATTCAGAGTCAAGAAATTCAATTAGATAATGAACTGCTTCTTCATCACTAATCCAATCTCTTTACTGACTTGTAAGTTCTTTCATCGGTATGATATAGCTTAAGAACTTGTTCGTTGTTTTTTCCTGCCTGTTCGTATTAAGAGTTGAGAATTGCTCGTTTACAAAACTATTTATTCGTAATAGATAGTACATCCTCAACTCTGGGAAACACTTTTTCAAAGATGTCAAATACGCAATATATTCATATGCTCCAATGAAATTAAAATCAACTAACAATACCTACTTGCTTCACCTGTGTATTTTCAAAACAAACTTGTCTGTGAAGTTAGGAAAATACGCTTAAAGCCCTATAACTTCGTTTCTGTACTTAATTATGAATATATTTAGAGCCCATATTTTAAGTTAGGCATACACAAATCCAGTGTCAAAGTTTCTGCTCGCCATGTCTTATGGTGGCTGAGTTTACTTGTGACAAACGTTTTTGCTTTAAACGTCCATAACTTCACTTCTACGTTGAATTTCCAATCAATTCAGAGCCTATGTTTTAAGTTAGACCTACATAAATATACTGTAAAAGTTTCAGCTTTATATGTCTTATGGTAGCTGAGTTTACTTGTGACAAAGTTTTGCGGACAAACAGACAAACCGACAAACCGACAAACCGACAGAAATTTTTCTAAGGGTGGATTCGGTTTCTCGAATGTATGAAACGTAAAGAAAACTTGAATTGAGTCAGTTCTAAGCAATGTACAGACAAAATCATTATTTTATTTATATAGATAGTAATAATAGTAATAGTAATAATAATGGTCATAATAGTAATTATATATCACCAATAATTATGGTATATAATATAATTAGTGATATGATTGATGTCATCAAATAGACATCAATCAAATGATACCTAACGTATGAGGAGCTGAATCCAAGGAAAATATCTATTAAAATAGAAATGGTAGATTTTAAATGTAAATATTAAATGGTAAAGAATATTCATTACAAAAATTATTTACCATTTAAAGGAGAAATTGAAAAGAAGCTGGAAAGTATTCTTGATTTTTTAATGAAATGCAAATGATGAATATTCTTGAAAAAATTTGAAAAGTGAAAGAATGCAAAAACAATTGTGTCTGTGTTATGAAATCACGATGTGAGGGATACGAAATTATGTAAGAGGCTTTGTAGGAATAATTGTATTGTCAGTGTATAATAGCATGAGCAGGCTTTTGTGAGTTTCACTTTAGGAAGTAAATACGATTCAGGGACAGCATAAGGCGAAAAGAGCAAATATTAGTTACAATTTTGAAGGGAGAGAAATGAGTAATTACTTGTGTTGAAAGCTGTAGATATCAGAAGAGAAAGGAGAAAATGAGTCTGTTAGCTGAGGACAGAGGGTCAGCACAACGTTTACTTTGTCCACAATGTCCTGACGTCCTTATGGCGGTAATAGAAATATTACCCCCACCCCAGCATTGCTGCGGCTATAACCATTCGTGTTTCTGGCTGCTAGTTGGGATGATGTATATTATTAAAGTCCTATATGTTTTATTTTCCAAAATATTGACCTTCCCCGAGTAAGATACGAATTCATTGTTTTATAGATAACACTATTCAAAATATTGTCCTTAACTAAGTAAGATACTAATTTAGTGTTAAAGATAACATTATTCCAACTATTGTCCTTACCCAAGTAAGATACCAATTCATTGTTATGGATAACATTATACAAAATATTGTCATTAATCAAGTAATATACCAATTTAGTGTTATAAATAACACCATTCAAAATATTGTCCGTATTCAAGTAGGATACTAATTATTGTTATAGATAATATCATTTAAAATATTGTCCTTACTAAAGTAAGATACCATTTTATAGATAACATCATTCAAAATATTGTCCTTACTCAAGTAAGATACTAATTTATTATACACCATTAAAATAAACCATTCAACACCATTAAAATGATACACCATTAAAAATGTTGTCTTTATTCAAGTAAGGTACTAATTTATTGTTATAGATAACAATAAGTTTGGTGTTGGCAAAATTGCTGGAGTTGTGTTTATAAATAACCTATGGATAGGGTCATCAGAGTGTTAGGTGGGAGGTCCAGGAATTAATTTGGAAGAGAAGATTAGGGCGGGTAATGTTCCCAGAAGGTAGGGGACCATTACAACGAATCAATTCCCATGATGCCTTAATCACTTATAACCCTTTTATTGAGAATATTAGTGAAGAAGCAGGCGATCGTTAGGCCAACTTTTGCTACCTCCCAGGCTTTCATGCCGCCTGCAGCAAACCTAATCAAGGCACCCTGACCCTCTCACCCGTGGAAACTCTCGCTAATCCTGAAGAGAAACCTTCTCAGCATGCCTAATAATACACTGGTATCCTACTCAACACAAAACAAGACCTAACTGAACATAGTAACTACACTTAACCAGACAGTTCTGTTTATAATATGGATATACCTGTTTAACGATTTGTATTATACAGTACCTGAGTAAATTCTAAGTGAAATGGCATTCTTTAATAATTAAAATGTGAAGTAAATACCAATATTATTTTTACTATTAAAGAAAGATTCTCTGTGATTATATAGTTATAGTATGGGAATTTTAGTTTTTTACTTTACTATAAGTAAAGTATGGTGATCATGAAAAAATTCGATCTCGAGATTTTAACGGAATTACATGTTTTGAGGTCCCAAAAATCGTTTTATGAAGTTTTTTTCATGATGTCTGTGTGTGTGTGTGGATGGGTTAGTATGTATCCAAAGTTCGTTACCACGCTACGGTCCAGAATGTTTGATTGATAAGTTGATGCTTTACACAAAAATGGGCCCCATAGTGTAGATGATGCCTATTGTTTGGGAGGAATTATGTATGACGGAAAATTACCTTTTTTTGCCATAAACCTGTTTTTAGGCTACATTTTTTTACTTCTAAACTACTAACTCTAGAGTTTGAAACTAACTCTACTAACTACTAACTATAAATTTTGGTATTATCTTTGAGTTTGCAATAAACGAAAAATATATTAAGATTTTTAAAACAACGAGAATATTTTTTTTTAATAAAATCTAAATAGTTTGACATATAATTCCATCTGAAAGATTGTGGGAGCGATACAAGCCATATTGTTTAAAGGATCAAAATGGAACTATACCTAAAATATAACTTTATGTGGAAAATAACTTGATATCATCATTTTTAAAATTACATTCACAAAAACGACGTTACAGTACATTTTTTGTTTTGAGAAAATGTTTTTTGGCGCTAAACAGCTCATTAAAAAAAATCATGAAAACTTTTTGAAAAATGGAATAAAAAATTAGAAATTTATAAAAAAAATCATGAAGTTTTAATCGCGGCCAAAATCAATAACGGGATAAAAACTCTTTATCCTTGACTAACGGATCACCTCCTGTACTTGTCGAATTTATTGATATTTATTTGCATTGTTTACATTCACTTTGAAATTTTTGGAGTAAATTCACTGAAATAATATAATCTTTAGAGGAATAATGAAATGATTTAACCACTTGTAATGTAAGAAGAATAAAATCTTATTTATCATAAATAAAATCAACGCCAATAGAGCATATCAAACATATAATTTTTTATTCTTTTCATGGTATGATAGGTTTGTCTAATAAAATGTTCTAATCGATCTATATGTTACACCATTCAACAAAGTTTAATATCACATGCAGATTTTCTTATGTTTATGAATGACATTATTTTTGGGTAATATTGAAGTTTGTGGAATGAACTTTTTCTTCCTATAGAAGAGCTTCTATGTTTTTGATAAATATCGAGTTTGGTGAAATATCCAGTTCTAAGTGAAATAGACTTTTTTTATAATTATAACTGTCAAATGAATACTAATATGGTTTTTTCGAATAAAGGAAAGGTTATTGTGATTTCATGGTTACCCGTATGGGAATTTTATTTAAGTGTTTGTAATGTTGTTACACCTGTTTAACCATATGTATTGCACAGAATATGGCTAAAACCTAAGTAAATTGTCTTTTTTTTAATAAAAATATTAAATGAACACCAATATGATTTTTACTATTAAACGAAAGGTTCTGTGTGATTTTATGGTTATTTGTATGGAAATTATAGGTTTTTGTTTATTATGTCGTTATACCTGTTTAATCATTTATTTTGTACAGTATCTGGCAAGAACTTTTAGTATTTTGTTTAAAATATTAGTATATGTTTAGATATGGAAACCATGTTTTATTTTTGAATATATACTAGAACTTATTACCTAAAACCGCTTGCCCAAAAGTTCAGGAAAAGAAATAAATAAAATATAAATTAAAATGAATATAAAATTTAGAACAAATATAAATTTATACGACAATCAAATATGTTTTAACCTACTGAAAATATATTATATAGTGTAGAAGGAGTAACAAGAATATTATTCCAGAAAATTGAGAAGTTTCTAAGAATCAGGTGTGGGCTATTTGTATTTTAGAGTATTTGGATGAATTCCAAATGAATTGAAATTTATTTTAATAAAAATATCAAATTAGACCAATAAAATTTATAATAATTAAGAAAAATCTATGAATTTATAATTATAAATATGTGAATATTTAACAATTTTTATAAAATAACTTAAAGTTGATAATTTCACCGGTTTAAAGATGTAGAGTGAATGGAGCAATATCATATCTTAAAAGTACAAAAAGGTATTATAGAAGTGGTATTGTTGAGGCTGTTTGATGAAGTCCACTTTGGAAAGAATGCGGCGTTTTCTGAAATAAGGGGAGGATTTCGTGGAGTCAGCGTCTCGTCTTAATAGTGGCACGGAGTTGAGTCGGCCTTGTTGACTCCAACAGGTGGACTGCACGCTACCGGTCACCGCCAAATAACTTCAACAGTGGAGTAACTTTCTTTATATATAACTAATTCAATAATGAATCAACCTTTTCATACAATATCTATTTTATGTAATCAAGATTTGGTGAATTTTCTAGATTCAAAATCTGAAAGCAATTTTCTTCGTCACTTAAAAACACAGGCCAGCACTTAGGGATTATAATTTTTAATTATACTGGTGTTTTGTTATAAACTCCCAAATTATTCTTAAATTTTTTACCTTATTATATATATAAACTTTAAACACATAGGAAAGAACACAGAAAGTCACTACAGAACTCACTTCGATATTTCGACATCCGTCGTCATCGGGAAGAAGTGCGAAGTACTCGCTTTGAGAAGCAAACTGCTACTCATATATATATATATATATATATATATATATATATATATATATATATATGATCCTCATTGAACTTATTATATGAACATATATATATATAAGTTCAATGAGGATTAAGAAACATATAGAAATTTTTCTATATATCTTAATCTACACACACACACACGCACACACATATATATGTGTATATATACACTTTTTTTCGTTGGAAATACGATCCAAAACGGACAAATATAGTTCAATATAAACAAAGAAACATAGAGAAATCAAAAGAACACACTTACAGTCTCTAATTTTCGGATTGAACCGTCTTCAGGAGAGATAAGAGAGGGAAACCAAGCGCACTGGTTCAGAGACGGGCGCGCATGCGGCAACACTGTTGGTCTCCAACCGTCTCTGAACCAGTGCGCTTGGTTTCCCTCTCTTATCTCTCCTGAAGACGGTTCAATCCGAAAATTAGAGACTGTAAGTGTGTTCTTTTGATTTCTCTATGTTTCTTTGTTTATATTGAACTATGTGTATATATATATATATATATACGAGTTCGAGATTAACAAAGAGCAACACACAAAGTAGGGAAACACACTTACAGACTCAAATTTTCGGGTAATCCGTCTTCAGGAGAAAAGAGAATGGGAGACCAAGCACGTTGTAGGCGCAACGGCAAGTAACCCTTATAAATAACCCTTTATTATAAATATATATATATATATAAAGTTTAGACGACAAGGAAAAAGGGGAAAACAATAGAAATAAATACTCTGAAGCCTTTCACTTTATGTCATCAGAGAGTAAACAAAGTAAGAACTACTTTGTCGAGTCTTATTGATTTCTGATGACATAAACTGAAAGGCCTCAGAACATTTATTTCTATTGTTTTCCCGTTTTTCCTTGTGCTATAAACTTCATTGATTGCATCACTTGTTTTTTTATTGTGATCTTTCTGCTTATATTATATATATCTTCTTTACTCTTTTTTCATAAATGCTGCTATCTACCCTTTCATTCTACATTTGTTTAACTAGTGGACTAGGGGTATGATTACTACCATAGGTTAGGTTGCAGTGGCAGTTTCACGAGAGAACAGGCAGAAGTCGAACATTGGCTGTTTGTGGTACCACACTATAAACAGTCTACATTGGGAGCCCTCAATTTTTCCTAACTCTGGTGTATTTAGATTAAGGATATTTAACGAGTACCTAACAACGTACGGGCTAGGTACCGACTAGTTAACGTCCCATTTTGAAGTGGCAAATGGATGCACGTTAAGCTCGTCATCCTGATTTGATTTTATGTTATGGCTGAATGGTTTAGATACAGGGAAAGTCAAAGCAGACTTAACGTCTTCTACAAGGACCATGTGCCGTGATTTTTTCCACTTCTCGCGCGAATAAATCGAGAACCAGAGTGACTATTGTACCTCGGATCTACCAGGGGCGAGCACATTGCCTCTGAGCTAATCTGGGCATCTATTATAATTATACTATGTAGCATGGTTTTAAAACTGGCTGAAAAGTAAAAATACAAATGGTCTCTCTGATGAACCCTCCAGTTGCACACAAATTGAGAAGTAAATAGGTCACTAATAAAGTGTCTGTACTTTAAGAAAAACGTGTTTTTTTTTCAATTTTTCCGTTGTTTTGAATACTGATGGGGTTGAAGTGATGCTAGAGATCTACTACAGTGGTACCTCTTCATATGAAAGCCTCTTCTTACGAAATTTCCATCTTACAAAAAGTCTTTCTCGAAAAAGAGTGCGGATTTTAAGAACTTTGCTTAATTATACAGAAGGCCAAATTATCAAAGTACGCGCACTTTTCCTCAGCTCTCAGACTTAAATATATCTCAGAATTATAAGTTAATTTTTCCAGGCATTTTCCGAAGATCTTGGAATTATCCTAGCATTATCCGGGCATTCTCTCAGACAAGAAGGAACTTATCTCAGACGATGCAGTTAAAACAAGTGAAAAATGAAATAAAACAAATGTATATAAAACATAAAAGTTAAATTAAAAAAAATTATGAACAAAAGTTCTAAAAAGTTAAAAACATGATATAGTTATAAAATGTTAAAACAATGGCAGAAGTTATAAAGTTAAAGGAGTAATTTTCTATTCATTTCCTAATTCTAATTAAAGTTTAAAGTAAGTGGTTTGCGTGTGTTTATACGACATGTACATTTTGTAGTTAAGAACGTTTGTCTCCTATTCTATGCCCCCGCACCATACCTTCCCGTTCACTCACCGTGAGCCACTCAGCCGCTCAAAGATAAATGACTTTACATATTATTACTTCATTTTATGATTTATCTGTATGCTTCTTACTATTATTATATGTAAAACAATTATTATATTGGTTATTACGTACCTTCATTATTTTAATTTATCAAGTGTATTTTGAGGTGGGTGTCGGGGGCTTGGAATGCATTAGGCTATTTCTATGTAAATAGTGATATATTTTACGAAACCGCTTGAGAAACAAATTTATTTCGTATAAGAGGTATGTCTGTATTTAGGTTATAGTTTGATGTTAATATGAATAAGGAAGTAGTTAATATCTCGTCGAAACAGTTCCTAGACAGTTGCTAGCTTGAAGGCGACAACTTATGACCTATTCAAAATAAAAAAAAAAGAAAATTCGTAGCAAGGTCGGAGTGATGTGAAGTATTTTTTGTGGTGAGGCGGAGTACTTTGAAGAGAAGGCGCGCGTGGCTCGACTTTCACAAGCCCCGCATCAGCTGCTAACCACAAAAAATAACCCTGCATGGGAACCCCACAGTCTTGTCTTAACTCAATGTCAATGTGACAACAAGACTCTTGTCAAATGTGTTGAAACACATTTAGTTTCCAACATGGTCAAATACCCTAAGTGGATCAAGCTTGGACCCAAAACTCAGTAGAAAGGAACCTTTGAAGTAGAAAGTCCATTAAAGAAGTTAACTGGGTATGTCAAATATTTGAAAGGATGAAGAAAAATATTATACATCTTTTAATTTCAACCATTTAAGGTGATTGCTTCAAATCTTTAGACGAGGACATTTCATGCTTCATTGCTTTGGTATATAGATTCTGTTAAATAATTATAGAATACTAATAAATATATATAATATAATATATATATATATATATATATATATATATTAAGTAAAAATAACAAAGAAAAAGGAAAACAATAGAATAAATGCTATGAGGACTTTCACTTTATGCCATAAAAGAGCAAACAAAGTAAAAAATAAAAAAGGTAACATAAAAGTTATAACATTTATAAAGTCATAATTTTTATATCATGTTCTTAGATTTTACTTTGTTTCCTCTCTGATGACATAAAGTGAAATGCCTCACAGCATTTTTTTCTATTGCTTTCCTTTTTCCTTATGGTTTACACTTCATTGATTACATCACGTGTTTATTGTGGTTCTTCTACATATATATATATATATATATATATATATATATAAATATTGATAAAAGTATCGACTGTGGAATAGAAACAAAACTATAGTTTATCGGGACTCGGTCAGTTCTTTAGGTTCAAATTGAACTCTCATTGCCAACGTTTCGGTCTTTATTTAAAACCTTTTTTATAGGCAGAAGTATAAATTTTGAAACAGAAAAACTAAGTATTACATTACAAATTATTATACAAAGAAAAATAGTATGTGGATTTTTAAATACTATACTCTGAATGAACACGCGACACTGAACTGTCAGTGATCTACCATATATCACATGAGAATTCTTTAAAGAACACATTTTTTTTATTGTTTAAACCAATCCCCTAGAGGCTGACGTCAGCCGTTTACTGGGTTTTTGTTTGATCGGTGATTCTACAGATTCTATATTAGGAGTCATAAATGTTACCTAACTCAAGTACATTTCGAGTAGGGATCGTTAACAAGTACCTGACATCGTACAGGCTCGGGACCGACGTACCTCCCCGATGTACGTCACCTCCCCTGTGAATAAATCGAGCGCCATGTGGAGATCAACCCCAGTACTATCAGCTCAGAGGCGAGTATGTTAACCACTGAGCTAACCTGGCCCCTTAAAAAAACATATACTCTCATATCATATTGCATTAGTCTTTCCTTCAATGGAAGCAGAACTTGGCAACATGATGTACAAAATAACTTTTTGAAGTACAAAATCACAGTGAAATAAATACAGAACTCCTTGTTTTAACTCAATGGTACTGGAGTATCACACAACCTAATCATCAGAAAGTGAGTCCCGAAGCAAAATAATGCATTCGTTTGATATAATATAGCTAAATTTAAACGTCCTTGAATTAACATGATGACCCACGAAAGTTTGGAACCATGTAACAGCTAGTACTGTTATAATAAATAACTGAAGACAACTTTAGAGTGCCCGGAATTTGACAAAAAAATTAAGAAATCAACTTGGGTTCCTGCATATAACAATAAATAAATAAATCATTTCTTTTTCTATTGGTATGTTAGTATATACGATTTTATTTAATACTCGTAAATATAGTTTCAATTCGAGATCAATATTTTTTCAAAATTTTATAATACAATTAAATTTATATTAAATCTATATTTAATTTTTTATTTAGATTAATAACTTTAATTCTAAAATAATAGTTATTCACTTATAAAGTAGAAATTTGAAAGTTTTACTTTGAAACACGAAATGGTTAAACCCTTCTGTGAGAATTGTAAACAAAAGGCGTTGCAGAAATGATGATAACGTTTTTGGCTGCCGGTGCGATTGTGAGGTTGGGTGATGTGAAACAAGATAGGCATGGCTGGAGCTGGACCAGCTTCACGTCGTCACACAGTTACGTTAAGTCTACAATACTGAGTGGTCACTCACCGTCGTGGAGTTTCTTCTCCGTCGGATCATCTGAGTCGTTACCTCTAAGAAGACGTGAAATAGCGCTGACTGAAGGAGCATTGGCTCTGTCGCACAATCCTTCTTTTATCAATCTGCAACAAAACAATGGCCTGTAGTAATCCTAATTACAACAACGATAACATCACATTATATTATTACACAAGTCCGTTATATTTCATGAATTGTTGTTGTAAACAACAAGCAGTTTCATTAGTCATACAAGGACTAAGGTATTATGTATTGTTATGTATCATACATTTTTAATCATTACATTGTACATTTTACTAACACCATTTACTAGAAATCTTGTTGTAAACGTCTAATCACTTTTATTGATCATAGTAGACTAAGATTAGTTCGACATCAAGTCCACTATGTGTGAAACCGGTCAGACATCTCCACAATTTCAAGCATTTGTAAAATAATATGTATTTACAACTTTACGTGGACTACTTCGTAATAGAATTTTACAAATTAAAAGACTGATGAACATATAAAATATCAATTCAATCAAAATAGCATTTTTTTTGCTTATAATTAAGAGATCATGTTATAGCTTTCCTCACTCTGTAGATTTACTGTGATCACCAGCTGGATAAGAAGATAATAGATACAGAGTAACAACTATCCGCCGTCATTTACATTTCGAAACCTGAAATACCCGGGCATTTTGAATAATACCCATCAGTGTGTAATGTATGAGTGATAATCATTGTACTTTTTATGTATTTATGTTTGTGTATATCATTAGGTTAGGTTAGATTACAGTGTCCGTTACAGAAGGGATCCCATATAGGCTGTAAACAGGCCCTTCGTGATACCACAAATGTAGAAAAGGGTTATTCTATCCTGTCATAGTCCCTTGAACCATCCCGAGATTACAATAAACTTGATTAGATCTCTGATACCAGTGAATGCTAATTCTGAAGATTGCCAAAGAAGTGCTCTCTTGATGTCGCTCTCCTTCTTTGAGCCAGACCAGGGCATTGACAGGGAAAGTGAAGAACAGATGCCTCCTCCTCGCTTTGATATACTCTGCAGACGTCCCTTGCCTATAGACTCTAGACCTAACCTGGTTGCATACTTCTCTATTAGCCACTGTCTAGTATAAACAGCAATGACATTGGCTACCATTTCTCTACTCTTGGATAGGAGTTCATTACTTCTTCTGTAATTGCAGGAAGGCCATGGTTGCTTCGAAATAAGACACGGGCCCTCCCTGGTCCGTTCATCAGTCTTACAGTTGTCTATAATGTTCCAGTGTCCTAAAATCCAAATAACGCTAACTTTTGACTCCTCTGACAGGATCTAAGAGTCTTCTACAGTTCACAACTACCTCAGACGTAGTGTTAACTCCCCTCAAAGATTTGATAGCGGCTTGACTATCCAAAAAAATCTGGATATCAATATCGCGAGGGGAGGTAAAGGCTAACGAGCACTTTACCGCTTTTATGTATCATTGTAAAACTAATCTATCAAAGAGAACCCTCATACTACAAATAGAAATTTATTAATATCGTATAATATAGTGTACCATCGACAAACTGGTACATCGTAACAACAACTGTACAAAACCTAAAATATTTTGTAGAATCCTTATGGTTTATAGTACTATGCTATGATAATACTATAAAATAGTTTGCAGTGATTAATATTAAGATAAAAGACAGCTTTGGTTCGTCTTCACCCAAATGAAGTTCAGACGATTCCTCACAAAATCATGACCGTCTATCTGATGGTTAATGAACTTAACCATATTGTTGTTGTTGCTGAAAGAATAATCTTAAGGTATAAACCATCAATTAGCACCTGAATTGAGATGAGTGTGTTGTGAGCCACAATATATCACTGGAGATATTAGGCAGAACCTGTTGTATGGAGGCAGGTCGGAAGCCCATTGACGATACCCAGGCTCGGAAGGCACTGGTGTGATTTACGGCAGGAGGGGAGAACTGTCAACGGTTCCACTGTTCAAGCCTTGTTGATTTACTACATCTTGGGGGTTCACTGACCCCGACTTTCCAAAACCTCTTTCAAGTCTATAGTAACCATCTTACTTCTGTTATAATAGTTGTTTCTGTTTTTGTTGTCTCCTATTGGGTTGAAATGAGGAGATGTGTTACTGTTTAAATGAGGTTGCAAGGAAAATGGTATAGTTAACGTAACCTTTTGAATGATGGTACGTTCACTGTTCTATAAGAAACTTTCAAGAGAATAAATTTTTTTCTCCTTTGCTAACACATCAGGCTTACACTATTCATATGCTCACTTCATACTGAATATACGAATATATCTATTATAATTAGTGGTGTCTGGTTAGTCGAATGGTAAATATTTTGTGGAGAAATCCATTTATACATTAGTACCATTCATAAATTCGAAGAAGGATATCATGAAAAAAAAATATCAGGTTCATAAGATTCACTGAAGAAGTAGCTCAATATTAGTGCCCCTTTCGTAAAAAAGAACGAAGATTACATTTCTCACAATTCAATATCACCCTTAGATATTAGCGTTCTTAAACACACCAAGAACTATATCTCATTTTGATTTGTTCAAAAAAGTTTCAATTAAAAAGAAAAGAAATTAAGATAAAAATTAAAGACCAACTGGGTATAGAATTCGAACCAATTACAACAATACTTCCAATATTTCTTTATCAAAATGCAATTATTACTATTAAATTTGCTCATATAGTTTGATTAGAACACTTTGTTAGACAAATCCACCATTCCACGGATAAATATAGAAAATATATGTTTCTTGATTGGCATTGATTTCTTTTTATATTAACAAACTTTTTTTTTTATATATATCATATTAACTCATTAGAACATTCAGATCTTTTTCTTAAACCTCTAAATATCAATTAAAGACCAAGTAAACATTTCACTCCATTCTCTTAAAAAATTCTAAAAAAAAACAAAAATTTTTACATTTTATTGAAAATATCCCTTTTGTGTTTTTTTAAAAATATGAGGATTTTTTTCACAATTACTTCCTGATTTCTACGATAATGGCAAAAAAAGAAGCCCGTAAAATATTAGTACAGCAATGCCACGCCGTAGGTAGTGCTCCATTTACCACTATAAAGCGATCTGCTTCATATTCATTTGTAAGTAACATACATTACACATAGACACAAGATGAAAAGGTATGCTATTACTGAATGAGCATACATACTATTACACACACAAATCAAGAGTTTGAGTTAGATTTATCATTACCCACCACTCCTACTCTTGATTTATTTACGTGTGAGGTGAATAAATCTGAATACGTTGTCCATCGGAGAGGACGTTAAGCCGTCGGTTCTGAGCCTGTACAATGTCAGGTACTCGTTACAAATCCCTACTGTAAATACAATTGAGGTAGACAACATTTAGGACTCTCAATGTAGAATAAACAGGTAATGCGACTCGCCCATTACTAAAACGGGCACCAAATAATAAATGAGTCACAACTTCCGCCTCTAGGACAGAACTAAAAGGTGAAAGACTTATGAGTGTGGGCGATGGAAAACAAACAAACATTTACTATAATTATAATAGATTATAATTACATAGCGGTGGGGAATCTTAACCTTCCTGTACTTAAGTCATGCATGTTAGAAGGCAAGACAAACCCGCTCGACAACTTCCTCTGAATCACAGAGGGGACAGCTTTGGTTCGTCTTCACTCTTATTTCTTATTTCGACTTCTTTTCTGGCAATCATTAATTTGTGAATCATAATTCACCAGAATATTATAATACTCAGTAATACGGACCTGACAAGTTAAGAGGGCTCCCACAGTTATCCTTCACTTTTTCTTGACACAAGCAGAGAATGAGTTATACAGAGAAAAGAGTAAAATTTTACTTTTAACTTCGAGTTAGCTAACCTGAGTGTCATGTGTTCATTCAAACTAGACAGTTGTTGCTGAAATCCACAGAGTAATTTGCTTTGTAAAATAATGTCTAATGTAATTCTTAATTTTTATGTTTCAAAATCTTTATACTTCTGCCTATTGAAAAAGTATTAAATAAAAACCGAAGCGTTGGCAAATGAGAGTTTAATTTAAACCTGAAAAACTGACCAAGTTCTGATAAATTATAATTTTTTTATATATAACAAGATTTCACATAAACACGTGAAATAACAATCAATGAGTTTTTTTTCCCTTTCCATATTGTGATTTATTCATTGATATGTATATATATATAATCTTGATAAAAGTATCGACAGTGAAGAAGAAACAAAATAAAATTTATCAGAACTAGGTCAGTTCTTTAAAAAATCTTTTTAATAGACGGAATAGAAAATATTGAAACAAAATACCTTAAGCATTACATTAGACATTTTTTAAAAGAATACAATTCGAACATTTCAATAGGATCATTCTAGTCCTGGCTATGACAATGTTCACTCTTGATTCTTTTATCAATATATATATATATATATATATATATAATATATATAGGAAGGAACCTACATTTTTGCAGGCCCTGTTTAAATTAATGCCAATGTTTAGTTCAACACATTTTTTTGCTAGATTTCTCAACTTCTCTCACATAGGTCTCCATATGTCTAAAACAAGATTGACTAGTTTACCAAAAAATATTATTTGCATATACTGGCATGTTTTGGTCCCCGTTGACCATTTTCAAGGGTTATTTAACAATATAAAACTATATTAAAAAATAGAACAAAATCTAAATACATAGCAGTATCATAATAAATAAACACTGAGAATGAATTTCATACTTCTCGATTTTATGGGAGGTTTCAACAAAGTACTTGGGCATAGAGAGGTTACTTTCTGGCCTTGGTTACCTTCTGTCTTCAGTGTTCATCACAGAGGATATCACACTGACTTCTTCCAGCTTTCCTGCCTGAACTGTTTTCCTATTCCCTTCAGATAATTTGGGGAAGTTTGTAAAATTGAGAAGATGTATTAAACTAAAAATTGGCTTTTATATTAATTAAGATTCCTTATATATATATATATATACAATAGTTCAATTTAGACAAAGAAACATAGAGAAATCAAAAGAACATACTTACAGTCTCTAATTTTCGGTTTGAACCGTCTTCAGGAGAGATAAGAGAGGGAAACCAAGCGCACTGGTTCAGAGACGGTTGGTCTCCAATGCGCTTAGTTTCCCTCTCTTATCTCTCCTGAAGACGGTTTATACCGCAAATTAGAGACTGTAAGTGTGTTATTTTGAATTCTCTGTGTTTTTTCTTCTATATTGAACTAAATTTGTCTGTTTTGGATCGTATTTCCAACGAAAAAGTGTATATATATAAATTCACTGATAAAACGAAATACGATCCAAACTGGACACAATACTTGTATATATATAAATATATATGAAGCAGTTAGCTTCAGAGACTCAAAGGGACTACTTCTGCCCGATGACGACGAGTGTCGAAATATCGTTGTGAGTATATATGTGTGTGTTTTTATTTGTTTTTCTCTTTCCTGTGTTAACTATATATATATATATCTCACAGAAAGAACAACACAAAAGATATCACAGAAAATCAGTCTCAATATCGTTCGACCGCCTCATCAGGTAGAGAGATAAAAAAGTAAATCACTCTGAAGACAGCCGACGAATGAAGTCATGTCATTCAAGAGCCATTTAATTAATCTAGCTAACAACCACAGGGAGAGGAGCAACTATAAAAAATAAATACTAACTAATAATTAAATACGAATAAGTAGAGAAAAAATGAATAAGGAACGAAAAGTTTTACTAAAATTACTTAATAATTAGTCATTATCAACTGAGGTTTAGAATAGGAGCAGATCTACCTTTCGGGAGATAAATAAGAGCTTTGTCTGAAGTTCTAAGGTAACATCAGCGCTAGTATCATTAATCTGCCTAATAATCTGGGCTCAGAAACAATCACGCAAATTCAGGTGAAGTACGGTGCATTATTTAATAATATATATGTATATAGACTTAATAGGTAACAGCCACAAGAAAAAATAAGAAACACAGAACATATGCTCTGAACCCTTTATATATATAATACAAAGTTTTTTATCTTGACCACATATATTCTAGGCTATTTTTCTTTACCGAGGTTTGGTCCAGCGTTAAACAATTATAGAAAAACACCTGTAAGTCAACGTTTCGTATATATTTCTAGATATCTTCAGGGTTACATCAATTCCAAATTAATGTAATTATTTAATAATAATGATAATAAATAATACAATAATAATCATAATAATTAATATAAAATTCAACTTTTGTTTTCATGTTAATGGAATTAATTTTATATTGATGTATCCCTGAAGATGTCTAGAAATATAGACGAAACATTGGATTAAAAAAAATAGTTAACCTTTGATAATAAATTGTTTAATGATTGGTTTTCTTAATGATTTTTGGTCTAAAGAAATTACACTTCTGTTTATATGCCGACGTTCGTCAAAAATTGTTTGGCATTTTCAAGACTAAAAACAATTTATTAACTATAAAGTAGTGAAAACAAATACTTACCGGAATATCAACAAACAGAAAACAAGAAACATAAAAAACAAACAATAAAATACCAAAATACAGAAATGCAAAATAAAAGAAAACCACAAAAGGACCAAAAAGTTGCAAGTGTTGTTTTTTTTTTAAAAAAATAAAATGAGTGTTGTTTAAACATAATTACTTGTTATTAATTATTAAGGTTAAATACAAATTCTAAAGAATAGTTTGTGCTCTTGTCGATCATGCATGTACAAAGAGACATTCGTAATTCTAGAATATGATAAACACATAAAGAAGAGAAATTTGAAAGAAATGATAAATATGATGAAAACGCCAATAGTCTGTAATAAGAGGTCGGATATATCTAGCCTTAGTCTCATTTACAGCAATCTCCTTCAATAGTTCTGTTAACTACTTGAGGTTAAAATTGTAGGAGTAGCTTGTTTTATTTTCTGTTTATGTAACCTTCCTTTATTCTCGTATCTGATATGTTCCTGGTAGATAAAGGTATGGACCGTAAATAGTTTCTTCCTCAAAAACAAAGTAATAAGTTTGTAGTTTTTTCCCATTAGTTTCTTTATTTTTCCTATTTTTATTGTTTTGTAATTTTCTTGCTTACTGTATTTATTATTGTCTGTTTATTTCCTTGAATGTTCTGTTAATGGTATCCTCGCAGAATTACTTTGTAATATTGCTTATCTGTTTAAAATTGTGTTTAGCCTTAATAATTTTAATAAGAAAGTATATGTAAACAACACATGGTTGTTTTTAAAAATAAACAATAACATTGGCTATTTCGTGGTCATTTTATGGTTTTCTTTTCAATGTATTTTGGCATTTTATGGTTTTGATTTTTGTGTTTTTGTTTTCTGTTGGTTGATATTCCGTGGATGTATTTGTTTTCACAACTTATGTCGTTAATAAATTGTTTTAGGCTTGAAAAAGCCAAATAATTTTTGGCCAAACGTCGGCGTATAAACAGGAGTGTAATTTCTTTAGACCAAAAATTCTCAAGAAACCAATATTTGAACTTTAAAAATCAGTGGTCGAGAAGTTATATCAAATATAATATATATATATATATATATATATATATATGACTGATAATAAGTGACTAATTAATGTTAATATGAGAGGAATGGAGTCGCTAAGTGGTAGCATAGCGTTAGGGACTGATTCGTGCCTCTCGGCAGCTGGCTAATTCCCCTGGTGTTTGCCTACAAGGGCCTCTCACAATACACCCAGCTCAAACGGCCTAATCCGACAGGCAACAAGTATCATAAATCTTCATAACTCCTTATTATTCGCTCCATTAGACTAAACCACTCACATATTTCTCTTCACCATATTTTGAAAACCATTTCAAAACTGAATCTACAATTGTTTTGAACAAAGAGACTTTCATTCCGATATCTCCACAAACAAAAATTTCAATTCTTAGTATATTGACCTTTAGCAATTCTTTGTATTTATATATTTGGATACGAATTTCTTTAACTTAAGCTTTGTGAACCTAACCAGGGTACTTAATTGTGCATACAAAAATCTGGAGCAGACTGCCTTCAATGTTACTACACGTAGATCTAACGTCAAAAAATGGAGTCAACAACCTCTATAGTACTAATAATAATAATGTGTTTCAAATCCCTTACTTCAAATATGAATTAAAAAATGATCATTGCATTTTCCTTACCATGTAAAATCCTTTCCTTTCCACAACTTTAAGTAAAATGGAGACTATTTTAACAAAATAGTAGGATTATTTTAAACTTTTTTGTATATATTGTCGATATCATTATTTCTTTGTGGTTCATTAACTTTAATAATCATATCTGGATATGATTCCTAAAAAAATTTTAAAAATTCAAAATCAAATCATTTTGTTCATGGCCTTGTTGTTGTGACTGAATTTTGCAATAATGATATTAAATTAATATTTATTACTATAGTTATTATTAAACAAGAGTGTATTTAATTAATGTAGTAATTATGTACTACTAAAGAAAAGATTTTTTTTAATGCAGAGAAATATTGAAACATTAATTTACAAAAACTTTACAAAATTTCAAGTATTACACCTATAGAAAAAATTAAAGTTTGAAATAATTACAAATTTGAGATTATTTTGTGTTTTACATTTTATATGTGGGAGTGCATTGTTGTAGTGACATTGTCATGCAGTTTACATTGACATGGACGTCGACTAGGGATGGGTGGAATGAGCCCATAGTTGTTCTGCAAGGTGCATTGTGTGGAGGATGCCACACCGTTATAGGTGCATTGAGTTCAGACAACGGCCTGTCTACCAGTCTTGTCAGAAATTCCAGCTTTGCATTCACTCTTCACTCACGAGCACAGTCAACATATATTCTTATAATCACAGAGGAAGAGGAAGTTATGTTAATGTTATTAGCTAACTCCAACATATACTGGTGTAGGAGTCGTTAGACAGCATGCAAAACCGGTCCATGCTGTAAACAAGTCTTGAAGTTTAGTATTTACTTATTTTAAAGTGATTAACCTGGAAACCGAACTCTATACGAATGACTACCATAATACCTTCATCGTTTTTATAATATTGGAAATGATTAATAAATCAGGTTTTTTTTAAGGTTGTCGAGTACCTGCAAGTATATTTATTTAGCACCGTAAACTAGGCTATTAGTTTAACTGAAGTTCAGCTAGTACCTGTCGCGAATTTCCCATGAGAAAATGCCTGGGTTTTCACCCTTGTACTCCTCAATGCGTCGCTCCACATCAGGCGTCGCCACCTTGGGTTTACTGCCGCCTATGACTCCAGGGCGAATGCTGCCCGTCTCCTGGTATCTGTTGAGTATCTTGGAAACACATCCATGACTGACTCGCAATTGGCGAGAGATTACGCAAGGCCGGACCCCTGCCGCGGCCATCTCCACGATCTTGAGCCGGATGTGGTTAGGCAGGGGGCGGCCGTTAATGAAGACGCCTCCGAGTTGGTTTACTCTACCCTGCCCTGTCGTGCACACATCTGAAACACAGCCCCAGAAACAAATCTTATTCATCTATAATTATTATAAATCAAACATTTTTTATTTATTTTTTTTACAACTTCTCTTAGGGAAGTAACAAATAATATTGATACAACTACATAAAAAAAGGAATAAAAGAGTGTAGAAACCACCCTTTGGTAGTAATCTTTATAAATTGTTTTGATCACTTATAATTTGTCTTTTTCGTTATCACTGCTAAACAGATCTTGGCACCAACATCTTATCAGCCTTCTTATAAAGTTGTTAGAAATCTGGTGGAATGATAACTGCTGGTGGGATTAAAGGATTTAAGTTGGTGGCTAAATCAAAGTCTGACATTTAATATTTCAGCTAAAATAACTAAAGAAACATAATAAACATCGTACTATTATACAAATCCGTCTTTTCTTGTGAATCGCTGCTGTAGTCGTCCTAACGGTGTGGCTCATAACGCATCTTCAAGGAGGAGCAGCACAAGCGAAGCCAGTTGGACGTCTACAACAACTATTCAGGAGGTAAGACGGATTTATGTCATTAGTTTGTTTACTAACCTCTGTGATACTAATAATGGGTAGATATAATAAAGTTGCAGCGTCTATGTGTTTGTTATCATAAAACCCCTTCAATGTTTTTAAGGATGGATTCTCTAACCATATGTAGGGTGGCGCAAAAGAAAGTAGACAGTATGTGGAATATGTCTATGTATCACTTATATCATGTCAATAATCATGTCTAATGCTTATTACAACTATGATAATTTCGTGTTTACAACCACGTAAAGGATTCTAACTCTAGAGGTGGTTAGAGGTGATGTTTAAATCAAAGTTTCAGTATTTGAAATTTGAATTAGATATGCATTTCAAAAATTAATCCCCAAGAAGAATTATCAGAAAATGTTTGTCAAAGCTTAAGAGTACAAAACTGTAAATTGTGTTGCAAAACAGTTTGAACATATGCTTTAATAAAATTTAAAGTTATTGTACTATTGTTTACAATAAAATTTAAATACCATTGCAAACATTGTCTTACTATATAATTGTGTAGATAAATAATCACAAAATTAATGTTGTAATTTACTTTAAACCTATTTTTGTACCACGTTGTATATTCTGAAACTACATCAACCAAACTGTTTGGAAATACATGTTTCATTTACGTTTCTACGTGTACTTGTGTAAGAATGTCATACGTACAAATTTTTAAAACAATATATACAATTTTGAATCACTTTAGCATCTCTATCCGTTTTCGTTCAATCGATTGCAAAGTGCCGTCAGATTCTGTTTCGCAATGACGTTAACTAAGTCGCAAGGGCAAACTTTATCTAACGCAGGAATTGAAGTGAGTGAGACCATGTTTTTCTTAAATGGTCAAGCGTAGTTTGCTTCCTCAAGCGTCAGAGGTTCCAACTGTTTGTTCTTCCATGAAACTGAAGGAGAGACATTTAATGTAGTGTATACAGAAGCATTTGTTTAACACTACACTAATAAGAGTCTTTTCTATTATTCTATAATTTCTAATGATATTTTGGAGACCAAGTACAATCGAATTTTCGATTCCGTCAAGGACGAGTAGGTTTGCTAGTTGTTATATATAGAATTGAAATATGCAGCTGCTTCTGCATATATTAATTCCATTTGCCACAAAGAAGTTTTGCTGCCCACTTATGCAAATAATTATATATATACACGAGTTCAAATCGAAGAAGAGTAACACACAGAGTAAAGATATACTTTTACAATCTTAAATATTCGGGCAATCTGTCTTCAGGAGATAAGGGAAAGGGAGACCAAGCATGTTGTAGACGCATCGGTATTAACCCAGGGTTCTTACCGTTGTGTCCACCACATTCTTGGTCTCCCTTTCTCTTTTCTCCTGAAGACGAATTACCTGAAAATTTAAGTTCCTTAGAGTGTTTCTTTACTTTGTGTATTATTCTTCTTTGATTTTGAATTCGTATTGTGTCCAGTTTGGGATCATCTTTCCTATTTCTAAGAATATATATATATATATATATATATATATATATATATATATATCAGTTCAAAAATGAAGAAAAGCAACACACAGAGAAAAAGACACACTTACAAACTTAAATTTTCGGATGATCCACGCAGGATCAAGCACGCCGGAAACACAACGTTAGGCATGTTTCCGACGTGCTTGGTCGCCCATTCTCTTTTCTCCTGAAGACGGATCATCCGAAAATTTCAGTTTGTAAGTGTCTTTTCCTCTGTGTGTTGCTTTTCTTCATTTTTGAACTGATTTGCGTCCAGTTTTGATCGTTTTTTCGAATTTTGAATGGATATATATATATATATATATATATATATATATATATATATATATATAATAAATTCAAAACAAAGGAAATACACAGAAAGGCACAGACATAACTCACATCGATATTTCGACCATCGTCGTCATCAGGAGGTGTGAAGAGCGAAGAGCGAAGAGTCCCGCAGGAAGGCAGGGCGGTGACAGTCGCTCCTGATGACGACGATGGTCGAAATATCGATGTGAGTTATGTCTGTGTCTCTGTGTGTGTTTCCTTCGTTTTGAATTAATTTTACTTAAAAAAGTCCGCTGGACCGTTTCTTTTAATTGGTATATATATATATATATATATATATATATATATATATATATATATATATACAGATTCAGAGCAAGGGTTCTCGAGGATTTTGGTCAATAAAAAATTCAGCTAGTTAATATCTGCCGACGTTTCGCCAAAGGTTGTTTGGCATTATCAAGGCTAAAAAACAATTTATTGAAACGACATAAGTAAAGCAAAAACCAATTCTTCTACGGTATACCAATTAACATAAAACCAAAAAGGACAAAACAAAAATTCATAAGCAGGAGAACAACAAAAACCACGAATACCTCCATACAGGGCATTCAAGCAAAACAAAACAGACAGTAACAAAGTTCGTGGTTTTTGTTGTTCTCCTGCTTATGAATTTTTGTTTTGTCCTTTTTGGTTTTATGTTAATTGGTATACCGTAGAAGAATTGGTTTTTGCTTTACTTATGTCGTTTCAATAAATTGTTTTTTAGCCTTGATAATGCCAAACAACCTTTGGCGAAACGTCGGCAGATATTAACTAGCTGAATTTTTATTGACCAAAATCCTCGAGAACCCTTGCTCTGAATCTGGATAAATCAGTGGTCGAGAAGATACATCAGTATATATATATATATAATATATATATATATATATATATTCAAGTAAATCACCACTAATAGTGCTAAAAGAAATGGGTAAATTTCTTAAGCGACTTCGGGTGTTTGCTTAAATGTCAAATGTATCAGGGTTAAATTGTTCAGGACTCAGTCTATTCTTCTGATTCAAAAAAACTTTTTAAACTGATGTTTAATAAAAAAATCTTTTTATTTAAAATCTTTTCCACAGGCTTATATATCCTTCATACATTCTTCTTATATCTCACTGAACCCATAATTATTATCCCAAATATATAACAATGTATAACACATATGAGCCAATAACTGTAAAATATATCAGAACTATAGGTGATATGATTCTATGAAAAAGTCTTTAAGTAAAAGCCGGAATGTCTGCATTGAGTGTTTCATTTGAACCCGAACAACTGACTGAGTCCTGATAATTTTTTTTATATGTTTGTATACAAAATCAGTATGGAATCAGACGCGGCTGCTCGCAGAAGTACTTCTACCTGATGACAACGGCGGTCGAAATATAGTAGTGAGTCTTGTATACCTTCATATGTTTTTCACTTTGTTATTGAGCTATATATATACTACATACTCAACATCCCAGTCGAAGGTTATGACCTGTTAAGCCGGTTAGTTTGTTTAAATAATATACATTTTATTTTCTTATACCGAAAATTCTTACTGTTGCCTATCAAAAAAGTTTTAAAGTAAAACCGAAACGTCGGCAATACAGTTTGATTCTGAATTTAGAAAATTGTTCAAATCACGATTACATAATGCACCAATTCTAACAAACGGTTGATATATTAAGGAATTTTGTTTTATATATATATATATATATATATATATATTGAGTTAGCTTCAGCTACTCAAAGGGACTACTTCTACCCGATGACGACGACTGTCGAAATATCGTTGTGAGTCTTTTGTGTGTGTCTTTATTTGTTTTTCTCTTTCCTGTGTGAACTATATATATATATATATATATATAATTAAACCACAATAAGAATGGGAAAACAAGACTAAGATCTTTCAACCGTAACAAGCGGTCTACGTCAGAGTCAAAAACCCAACTGAACACCAAATGCAGAAAACATCTGGTGAGGAGTTGAGAAGAGTGGGAGGGAAGAGTGGTATTTTAAAAGGGTGAAAGCACAGGAAAGGACTAATGTCCAGAAAGGGATGTTTGGGGAAACAAAGGAGTACAGTAAGAAAAACCTCTATATATATATATAGAGTCGCCGCTCTGCCTTCCCGCGGGACTCTTCACCTCCTGATGACGATGATGGTCGAAATATAGAAGTGAGTTATTCTTGTATCTATCTATGTGCTACCATCTTTTTAATTGGCATATATATATATATATATATATATATATATATATATATATATATATGCCAATTAAATATATATAGTTTGTTTATTAAAAAAATAATGTAGCTTTGGCCGGTAAATGTCAAACGAAAACAAATGATGTCAAATATCTAGTACTGGACCGATTTACGATGTGGTTAGCGTACGGAGACAAGTGGGCAGGGGTCGGTTTAAAATTAATGTTTTCGATTTATGACCACTGTAGATCACCTTTCTGAAAAGAACTCTAGAAAGGAAAGGCGTAAGTCATTGGAAAGGCACCTGCTGGGATGCTTTGGTCAGCCGCCCTGGCGATCGGGTCACATAGACCGGGCAACGTCACACAGCCAGATGCGGTGCAAAAAAACATTTAGCTACCTCCTCATATTGTATTGATTTAAGAGATACAAGTATGGCTAAAGCGTTTTAGTGGTCACTATTGTTTTTCATCTAGAGTTGGAATTGATGGTCTTAAATGTCTTCCAGTAACTAAAATCATAAGATAAAATGTCAATGAGGGTAAAATGCCTCCTATTTGTAAAAAAATAGCAAATTTAAGAAAAATTTGCCTAACCCTTTGAGGAATTTTGAAGCAGTTTTTTTAAACTTAATTTCTTTTCCACCATAATTAAAGCTGTGAATGCTGTCAAATACTATTAGATAATTGTTCACTACACTATGTGTCTGGTTTAGGGTAGGTCCCGTTGCAGTGGCGGTTCCACAAGAGAACATACTATACATAGGCCGAACCTTGGTCCTTTTTGATACCATACAATCATGATTGATTCTGCATTGGAAGTCCTAAACTTTGCCAAACTGAAGTGAGTAGGGGTCTTTAACGGGATCTTTTACCTGATATTTTAAAGGCTCAAGCTTCATGTCGTCTCCGAAGGACGACATGATTAGATTTATTCGCCTCCCACGAGGTGGTGATTAAATGGAGGACCAGAGTGAGTATTGAACCCCGGGGACCTACCAGCCCAGAGGCAAGCACGTTGCTACTGAGTTAACCTGGCCCTACATTATGTGCCTACCAAATGTTATTTGTATAAATAAGTAAATCATTAAAAACTGCGTTATTCCTCTTCACAAATACATATAACACATGGTTATTAAGACAATTAGGAGTGACAAATTTCTATATTATTCTGGATGTATGTACTTTGAGAACCTATAAACAACCACTTCCAACAATACAGTAGACTCTTGTAGTACAAGTGCCTCATTGTACGGGCGATTTGCTTTACGAGCAGTCATTCATAAGAATTTTTTCTCGTACCACGAGTAAAACTTCGTAGTAGGAGCGACCGTCTTCCTCACACCTTGACGGTCTCCATTTTAAATTTAGTAGATTCATAAAATATGATTATTTCTTGCATGCATTTTTATTATTCACATTACGTATTACGTGTATTATTCAATACTAAAAAATTAGTATTGTTTATTTTTTCTAATTTCAACTTTTCTGTTTAAAAAAAAACTTAAAAACAGTCATTTTGTGAATGGTGCCTATTATTTCTTTTATTATTAATTTCAATGGGAAACTCGTACTGGAAGGATCTACTGTAATTCACTTTTTTTCCACCATACGTTTTATTACTGTATGTTTTAAAAACTTTATCATTGTTATTACTAGTGTTATATACATATATTATAAACTACTATATATATTCTTATTAGTATTATATACATCGAAAATTTCATTAAAAAATGTCAAATGATGATATTTATATAGATGATAAAATTTTGTATTTATTCCATTTATTTATCTCATATCCATCCACTAACTCTCCTAAAAATATACTGAAAGGACTTAAAAACGTATATATCCGTCAAAATCTCAAAATATATATTTTCTTTCATAACAATAAACTTACATTATATTAAGTGAGAGAACTTACATTTTGCAACATTTTAATAACAGCTGATGAAAATATTGTTAACATGTGTTACAATAGAGTTTATAGCATCAAAAACTGGTGTGAAATACATATTTTTTTAAAATATAAATGAAAAAATCCAACTTTGAACGCTAAGTTTCGGTTTTAATTTAAAACATTTTTAATAGGTTCATATCACCTCAATATCTAACATATTGTTATAATTATAGGCTTCAATAGAGATATAAGAAGAATATATGGATGTGATATGAGTATTTGTTCGTTAAGCAAACACTCCAAATGGGTGGTCAAATAGATAAACAATTTGGCGGAATCTAAATCGGCGTAAATCTGAAGTTAGTTAACATTTACTCATTAATGTTACCAGAGAATTTTTTTTGCAATTTGAAAAAAAATCAACTAAAAAATAATACTATTTGACAAAAAGTAAAACTAATTAATCAATATGAATAAACGAAAGGTTTTGTCTGTACATTGCTTAGAAGTGACTCATTTCAAGTTTTCTTTACGTTTCATACATTAGAGAAACTGAATCTGTCAGTTTGTCCGCAAAATTATGTCATATGTAAGCTCAGCCACCATAATACATAGCAAGCTGAAACTTTGACAGCAGATTTGTGTATGTCTAACTTCAAATATAAGCTCTGAATTGATTGAAAATTTAGCGTAGAAGCAAAGTTATGAACTTTTAAGCCGTGATTGACGAACTTCACAGACATGTTTATTTTGAAAATATACAGGTGTAGCAAGTAGGTATTTGATTTCAATTTCATTTGCGTATATTAGTATACTGTGTATTTGAGCTTATTGACAAGGTGTTCCCAGAGTTCAAGATGTACTATCTATTCAGAATAAATAGCTTTGTGAACAAGTAATTCTCAATCTTTACTAATGAACAGACAAGAAAAATCAACAAAAAAGTTCTTACGCCATATCAAGCCGAGGAAAGAACTTACAAGTCAGTAAAGAGAGTGATTAGTGATGAGGAAGCAGTTAATTATCCTACTCAATTTCTTGACTTCGTGCTGCTCCTGGACTGTCTGCTCATGAGTAAAAACTTAAAGGAGGAGGACCAATCATGCTGAGATTTCCTATTCTATTCTATTCCTATCTACCGCAGGAATAGAAGTGAGTGACACCAAGTTTTTCTCATATGATCTACTATAGTTTGCTTACTCTAGAGTCAGGGGTTCCAAAGCTTTGTCCTTTCAAGAACCTGAAGGACAGATAGCTAATGTGGTATATACAGTGGCATTTGCTTAAAACTGTACTAATAGTGACATTTCTACTATACTAGTAGAAATATACTAATTTCTAATTATAATAATTTCTAATGATATTTTGGAATACCATGTATCATCTCCGAATTTTTGAAAAAGTACCCGTCAAAGACGGGCACGTCTGCTAGTTTACCAAATAAAAACGTAAATAAACAAGTAATAATCGGAGGAGGAATAACTAAAGCACTATTATTTTTTCTGGACTCTCTCTTCAAACTCCGATTTGTTGGAGTTCAAAGTCTTTCTACCGCCGACGTAGCACTGTATTCTTACTGCCCTTAGCCTACAGACCATTCTCCATATTCCTCTCAAACCCGAATAAGTTGAAGATGAACACGAAGTTACGAAACGCGTAGTTTTCTATCAAACTCTTTTTTGTGGGGACTTATTTTCCATGTTATTCCAGTTTTGAGTAAATACCACACAATAATTTATTGCACTTGTTATGAGTTTCTTCCGGCATATGATTCTTTCTAGTTAAGAAAAACATTGCCGTCTTAGCTATAAATAACCTCTGCTCAGTTAATTATTTCGTTTAAGGGAAATTCTTGTTTTAAATAAATTTACTTTTTTAGTAATGGGTTTTTCTACATAAGTAAGAATTGTCTCCTTTTTACTTTTAACTGAGTTAGATTTACGTTCACTATAATTTACAATATGTTATGATCTATTAGTAATTATTTTATCTTGATGTTTTATTTTTTTCCTAAAGACTGATTATATAATAAGGGTAGCTAAAATATTTTTTAATAGGACACAACACATTATAAATGGTAACAAACAAACAAAATTGTGTATTAATAATGAATCAATCATTTTTATTTACATTGAGAAATTCTAAAATAAACTAGCAAACAATTAAGAAGAAAAAATAAAAATTTAACTTAAAGGTAAAATTTAATTTACTATTCATTTTTGAGGTACGAGTATGATAAATATTGATCCAACAGTAAACTATTGTATCCTCCTTACACTGTCTAACCATAGCACTAACTATTGTGTTTAACTAGAACCACTGTTACCTATAACACTAACTGTATACACGATCTGTAACACTAACTGTATACACGATCTATAACACTAACTTTCTATAACATGATCTATATAACACGTTGTATAACACTAACTACAAAATGATCTATACCAGTGTAAACTATAACACACTGAGAATTTCAATTCTTTAAAAAAAATCCAACACCTATTCTGGCTGCAAAGGTACGGGTTTTCAAGGATAGTGTTATATGAACCTGTATTTCCCAAAACAACTGCTCCTGCAAAGAACAGTGGCTTTAGAGTTGATAAAAAATGTAGTTAAATTCTCTGAATACAAAATAAATAAAAACAAAATTTAATGAACTGGAATTTACAGAATAACATTCAAGGAATGTGAACAATATTAAGATGTATTGAGAGTAATTAGTATATAGAATTATGTCAAGAACATAATCAAAACGTTAAACGTAATAAAACTAGTTGGCATGCTGATAATAATTTATTCATACTTGGACATGAACAAATAACACGTAAAGGGATATAGAACTAACCCTAACAATAAATGAAGATCTAGAAACATATTAAAAGATAAAATATTTTACAGGACTGTTCTAAACAGACTAAACACCTGGTACAGTTTTTTTATTCATTGATGGATTTTTAAATATACAACAAAATATAAATATCACTGTAAAATAGGAAATACGATCCAAACTAGACACAATACGAGATCAAGATCGAAGAAGAGTAACATAGAAAGTGAAGAAACACAGGTATAAACTCAATTTTGTAAGAGGAAAAACAAGCATGTTGTAGGTGCAACGACAAGTAACTTACCCGGCACCACCAGTGCTGCCCCTTGCAAACGGTCTTGAAGCAATAAAGTTAAGAAAAGATATACACAGGAAATTCACAGGAGCAATAAAATTTGGGCAAATAGAGAGAATTGGAAAGAAATTTATATATATATATATATATATATATTTGTTATTATCTTCATTTACCCAACTTCTATTGATTATATGAATTTTCTGTCCATATCAGCTCAACATTATTACTTCAAGACCGTGCGCGAGGGGCAGCACTGGCGGCTGCCGGGTCGGTTACTTTCTGCTACACCTATGGTACAACGTGCTTGGTCACCCTCTCTCTTTTTCCTGATGACGAATTGCCTACAAATTTCACTACTTTACTCTTTGTGTTACTCTTCTTCGAATTTGAACTCGTAACAAAAGATAAATAAACAGACGAGAATCTAAAGGCGAAAATGGAAGATGTAAAAAATTAAAAATAAAATATATTTATTTTAACAATAAAGAGAGAAAAAAATGTTCTATAAATAATTTACATGTTCATGCAGTAATATGATAATTTGAATACTATGAAGAATCTTTGATGATGCTAATAAAATGAAATATTCGTTATTGATAATTGGATAATTGCTATCATTGCTTGCGTGCTACATGAGCTGGGTATATATTTAAAATTGGTGAAACTAATTGATTTGAACAGATTACTGGATGTTAGTCTCTATTGATTAGAGATAAGATGGGGTATGACACGCCACACGACTCTCATTACCTAATTGTAAATGGTAAAGGATTTGTTAGGGTAACGCTAGTTGTATCTGGTTGATGCTATTAGTACTAATTATTTAGCAATTGAATGTTATTTACCTTATTCTCTGTCACCCGGACATCTAAACCAGAATAAGAAATCTAAAAATTACTAAGACCTTTCAACCAGTCTTCGACATAATCAAGCTGATTCAGTTTGAATCTGACGAAGACAGTTTGTTTCATTTGAAAGATTTGTAGTCTTTTTTCTGATTTGTTACTGCTGTTTAAACGTTGATTTTTATTTCACATATTTATTGAGAAATCTAGGTGTATATATATATATACATGATCAAACACTAATATGAAAGATCTTAGACTTTTTTTCTCCATTTCATATTGTGGTTTGATCATTGATTGTTATTTCACGTGTTCATGTGAAGTCCATATATATATATATTAGTGTACTTCGGTAGCAGTCCTTCCTTTATACATGATTGGTTATACACGACTGAATATTGTCGATCGATGATCTTCTTCTCCAACTTTTCAAGTTTGCGAATATTATCATATATATATTATAACTATATTTTTAATATATTCGAAAATCATCATCTATATACATTATATCTTATTTATATATATATATATATATATATATATATATATATATATAATATATATACGGAGAAAAATCCTCATTCTTCTTTCTTACTTTGTTTGCTGTCTGATGGCATAGAGTGACGGGCATCAGAGCATTTATTTCTTATGTTTTTCTTATTCCTTGTGGTTTTGGGCTTCGTTGATATTATATATATATATATATATATATATATAATATAATATAATACATATAGTTCACACAGAAAAGAGAAAAACAAATAAAAACTCACACAAAATAGACTCACAAGGATATTTCGACATTCGTCGTCATCAAGCAGAAGTAATCCCTTTGAGTAGCTAAAGCTAACTGAGCGGACGGTCGAATGGCACGAACTCGCACGCACTCTACTGGCTGCCCTAGGAAAGCTACTAGCTACAGAGAGAAAAATAACTAAAAAAGAACAAATAATAGCAAAGAAAAATAACAGAATGAGAAGAATATTAAAAGTAGCAATGAATAATTTAAAAAAAATTACATAAATAAATAAAAAAAAATTAATGGTACAAGTTGAGGCCAGGAGGAGAGCGGGCTTTGAGAAGACAGATAATTGCCTCCTCTGAAGCTCTTAAAGTAACCGAGAATTTATATATATATATCAGGGACTGCGGTGACTTTTGTGACTAAGGAAGCAAAAGTCGATATTTTTTTCACTATTTCAGTATATGTTTTAATTCTGATGGTTGTTTGATATTACTTCGTGATTCATCATTGAATGAAAACAGAAATCGGTTAAACTTGATACCTCAGTAACGACATGCAATTACTTTCCTCCTGGAAGTAGACTGCTACATTGCGTCTCCTTTGATACGTGAGTGTTGCATAACATTGATTATATACATCATACTAATAGATATTTAACACTAACCAATTTATATGTAATTAATATTATTAGATTTTCCTTATTAAAGGAATTATCCAGAGGGATGAAACGTGGATTTTTTTGTACCGTCAGTCTACTGGTTGACGCGTCAGCGCATTTTCAGAAAATATGACCTGGAAGCATTAATTTCCGTATAATTTACACTGATTTTAACGATTTGACAGAAAAATGGAAGACCCTTCTAGAGAAAAAAAATACTCTGATTTTATTGTTGCATCTAAAAATCATGGGGGAAGCATTGCTTTCCCTTGCTTCTCTGACGTCTGATGTAGGAGTTCACAGATGACTAACCAGAGTCCAGACTTCAACTTCAACTGAGTTGTCTCTCTCTCCTACATTTTGAAGTTTACTTGACGATGAACACGAAGTGTTCGAAACGAGTAGAATAGAAAAAGCTTCTTTTTTATATTTGGAGACTTAGATTTATCTATTTACCCCAGTATGAGTAAATACCACACAATTACGGATTACAAAACTAATGAATTATATTTGTTAGTTTATATTTTGAACAACTACAACAACCAAAATTAGCTTGTTTTTTGGTTGTTTTTCTGCATTAAATTTCACATTTTTTGTATTCATATTCTATATTAGATTTGACCTGACGATGAAGAATAAGTGTAGGGAACAAGCTAATGTTGGATAAAATCTTTTGTGTGGAGACTTAGTGTTTCTTCCCCTTATTCTAAACCTGAGTAAATACCACACAATGATTGATTGCATAGCTCGTGAGAAAGAACATTATGACAACCAAGTAGCGGTTTAAACATTTCTCTAGATCCTACAGAGTCTCGACAACTTTGAGTCGAAGGGGAGAAACCATAGGTTTACTTGCTAGTTTATAACGAACCCTAACCCTAACTCAACTATGTTCGTCTAGAAGATGGACTATCTCAGAATATAGTCAGGCAAGAACGATTATAGACAAACATTTTATTTACTATGTCAGATTCTTTTTGATGAATTCAAAAAGTATATTTTCGGTACCTCTGGAGTACCAAAAATGTATTATTATATTTACTATTGAGTTGTTAGCCTTCCCAAATGAGAAAATGACTATCGTGTGGTGATGGACTAAAACCATATGAGGCCCCAGGCAGAAAAAAATTTGGCCTCCGAGAGAAAAAAACCAAATTCATTTATTCATTTAAATTTATTCAGCCATAAATGTAAAACGTAATTTGAATTATTTATGTACAATATTGTAAAGAAAATTAATTTCAGTTTTTTTATGTTACAAGAATTAAATTGATTATAATTAAATGTAATTAAAATTATTTTAGTTTATACCTTATAATTTTATTATTAAATTTTAATTTGTTGCTATTATTGGAAATTATAGAAAAAGTTTCAATGTAAAGTAGTTTTATTATTTTAAATAAAAGAGCCTCAAGCTTCAGGTTCTGTTTGTAGAGGGAGGCAGAAATGGGAATATCCTAAGAAGAACCAAAATAGAACTAAAGATGTCTGAGGCTTTGTGTGGGCTAATTGGCAGCGTACTGTATTTAGTACTGAAGGATGCAGGTTGAATCTTGGTTGATTTTTCATGTGAGAGATATAAAGCGTTGTTCACGCAAGTGGCTGGGAGAGGAGTGTAAAGTTGATCACTCGGAGAGTGATCCCGAGCCTGTACGATGTGTAGTACTTGTTAAAGATGCATTCCCTAATAAACCTATGTCAAATTTGAGCCTTGCAATCATGAATAATGAGGGACACAATGTATATATTCCCTTGAGGAATCAGCATTACAGTGTTACTTTCCTGCAGATCCTCAATGCCACAAGAAAAGATACCTTCACCATTAACTTGAGTAAAGTAAACTTCAGGACTCACAATGCTGAATTTACGAAATTATATGAGTTGCCAATAACTAAAATGGGAATAATAAATTAGGTTGAATAATAATTAAAAAGGACGCCAAATAACTAAAACAGTGACAATAATAACTAAAATAAGATGGCAAATAATAAATGAGCCAAACTTTCCGGCCCTAAAATAGCACTCAGAGGTAGACGAAAGCTTATAAAAATGTGCATTGGAAATAAACAACTTTATCTTGGTTTATAGAAGAGGGTAACTTGCTGTATATTTCTAATAATAAGAAAATACCACATTGTGACTGCTCAGTCATCTAACGAATCAATATTTAATTGAATCTTGTTATTTATCTTTTTTCATATTTTTTTATAAAAGTAATATCATAACAAATGGAGTATTATGGGTTGCAGAGAGTTTTTATAATCCCTACTGACAGAATGTCGTAACTTCATTGATTAACAAAAAAGAAAAAAAAATGTATACCACAATCCAAATTGATATTTACTTTCATTTAATGTACAATATTATCTTTATTTATTTGTAAAAAGCGCAGGTAATGTCATTTGATAAGATCAGAAGGTCAGTTTGAATACAAATAGTATTTCAGCTTAATTTTGTCAATTTAAATTGTCCTCGTATTGTTGGAGGTTGTTTTTTTTTCTCCGTGTCAATTATACAAAACCGGGAATCTTAAGTTACTGGAAACTAAATAAATATAATTCACATAAGGGGCTCTTGAGGATTTTGGTCATAAACATACAACTCCTGATTATATGCCGACGTTTCGCCAAAAGTTGTTTGGCATTTTCAAGGCTAAAAAACAATTTGTTAACGAGATAAGTAAAGCAAGATAAATACATCCACAGATACCAACTAAGAGAAAACAAACCAAACAAACAAATAATTGAGTAACATGAGAACCACAAAAGGATCATAAAATACCCAGTGTTATTATTCATTATTTAAAAACAGACATTTTTTTTAATTAATAATAAGTAATTAGAATAATAAATAATAATTAATAATATGTAATTAGGTTTAAACAACAAATGTCTGTTTTTAAATAATGAATAATAACACTGGGTATTTTATGATCCTTTTGTGGTTCTCTTGTTACTGAATTTTTTGTTTGTTTGGATTGGTATCCGTGGATGTATTTTTCTGGCTTTACTTATGTCGTTAATAAATTGGTTTTTAGCCTTGAAAATGCCAAACAACTTTTGGCGAAACGTCGGCATATAATCAGGAGTTGTATGTTTATGACCAAAATCCTCAAGAACCCCTTCTGTGAATTTGAAATATCAGTGGTCGAGAAGCTATATTAATATAAATAAATATACTTTGTAATATTTGCTGTATACTTGTTAAAGATATATATGGGAAATTTAAAATGGTTGATTCATAAGAAAATAATATGAAAAATGATGGAAAATATGTAGTATCCAATATTGATGCCCCCATATTTAGAAAGGGTCTAGGCGCTCGACTACCGTTCTTGCCTGCAGCCAGCCAGCAGTGCATGTGGTAATCATTGTCTGCCCACAGATTGCTTCTGAAAGTGCAACTACTCAAGACACAAGGACTGTTTTGTGTTCAGCAGTCTAGGAAAGCATGGCAGGTTACAAGATTTCAGTAGGAAGCAAGCAAATGTAGAAAAGCGGCATAAATAAGGGAGTTCGTACCTGTTGGGATGAGGGTCAATTCCCTGGAGGCCAACATCGCATCCAGTCTCGTCATTGTTATAATGTCGGGCCGGGTTTTGGATTATACCTTCCATCACCCTACGGTATAAATCAATGGGTTATTTCGCGTTTTCAAATTAATTTAAGCAAAAACTTAGCAATTAGAATAAAAGTTAAAATAAATTAACCTAAGAAAATATTTAAATATTAATTACTTCTTATATAAACTGATGTAAGGTTAAAAAAGGTTAGTAGGTCTATCTTTAGCTATGTAACATGGAATAATTCCATCAAAGTAAAACCCTGTCACACCTCCAGTTCAATCGCATTTCTGAAAGTCACTCAACTTGTTATTCGTGCAATCTGTTATAATATGGGATTTACTCAGGAATTTCAAGAAATAACCCCTCCACAGAAAAGAGCATCATGTTAAAACTAACAACGCGTTTCGAACAATTAGTACTCTTCTTGAGGTTTTTATTTGAACTGTCGAGGATGTTATAGTAACAGGGTCCTAGGAAGATGTAAACCTGAAGAACACTAACTGTTCGAAACGCGTTGTTAGTTTTAACATAAGACTCTTTTGTGTGGAGAGTAAATTTCTTGAAATTCCCCATCACTCAACTTGGTCTTATGTCTTTAAATATTAATATGAGAAAAAACGGTAAATATGTTATCATATTTGTATGATGATTCCCATATGTGTGTGTCTATAGTATATAAATATAACAATCATATATATGCGTGCCTGTTTCTTCATCTATTCATATTATAACTTCCCCCCAATAAGTATCTCCAAAATGACATTTCATTTAAAGGGGGAATACAATATTTATGATTTTTATTTAGTCAGATTTTGATGTAGTATTCTCATAAATGTATTTGATACATAATTTCATACTTTTTTAGGAAAGAATAGCATATATACAAGATAGGTTATCTATGTGGGTACATTTTTTGATCGTATCTCCATTTAAATTAAACAAAAGGGAATAAAAGACATAAACAATGCATGAAAAATATTCAGATTAAAATATTTTAAAAAGAAATGGCTTTAAAGAAATCTGAAATATACTGTCAATTTCAAAATTTATTCTCTAAAACTGTTCTTCAAAAAAATTTTCTTTCTACCACTGTTTAAGTGTTCAAAATCTCAAAGATCAGTTAAAGTAAAAAAATGATGTTTCTGTTTGGTTTGGATGTTGATATTCTCTTCTTAGAGATAGAAATATTCTTAGCATGCAATTTTAGTATAATTCTGTTTATTTTATGATCTGTTAATGTTTCATTGGTTTGGAATTCATTTCATTGGTAGAACTAAAAACTGTATGTTGATCAAAAAAGACTATTTTCGTATATTTTTTTTTACCTATGCTAAACCGACGAGGGCTCTTGGTGTACTAGTAAAGCAGTTTGTTACTGGAAAATTCAAATTGAGTTTGTGATACCAGCTGCTGGAATGCTCGTTAGTTAAAAAACATGATCTATGACCATACATACAGAAACTTAGTCGCTAATAGCGACATCCAGGCTGCATACAATGAATCTCTTCTAGTGAAATGTCGGCAATGAACAAATATAGGGTGCAAAACCTAAAGCAGATTATGAAAAATTTAGTTTAAAGAGGTGAATTTTCATTCAGGGTTAATTTGGATAGGTGAGTTAGTATGAGGCGTAAGTCAGGTTAGGTTGCAGTGGCAGTCCCACAAGGACACACTGAGGCTGAACATTACATTGACTCATTGTGATACCACGCAATGAACGTTGTACATTAGAAGTCCTAAGCCTGTCCGACTCAAGTATATTTACTGTAGGAATCTTTAGCAAGTACCTGATATCTTACAGGCTCAGGACCGACGGCTTAACGTCCTCTCCGATGAACGACACGCTCAGATTTATTCACCTCCCACAAGAAAAATCTAGGCCACAATGGGTATTGAACCACGGACATACCAGTCCTGAGGTAAGCACGTTGCCACTGGGCTAACCAGGCCCCTGTTATGAGGTATAACTGAAAGGAAATGTACCAACAGCTATACGTTTAGCTCAGATTAAACCGTTCTCTAGGAAAATACTTTCAAGATCAGTGGGTCTTCTATGAGACGCACAGGGTGATTGTTTTTCAAATTTTAGATTGATGGTAAAAACTAAAAATTTAGAAAAAGAAGTTATTGAAATGAGAAGAAATGGGGGAGACAAAAATCAATTCCATTTAGAATCCTCAATAAAATTCGGTATATGCCAAGTTTATACTTGTAACTTTAAAATTACTAAGTACTGTAGTTTATTCCAGATACAATGATACGTAATTACTTTATTTACGTAAATGAAGGGTTCATATTTTTGAGGAGGATGGAAGCAGTGAAGTAAACTTAAATACTCTTATTGTTTGAGTTGCGTTATACCAAGAAATGTCTATTCTTCAAATGCAAGATAATAGAGTCAAAATGATGATTCGTTAGGCATGAGATGTATGTAAGTTTGTAAAGGATGGGATGAGAATGTAAGGGTGCAATACTGAAGAAGTACTTCAGCCGCTATTCTTCATGCTGCCGGCAATTCGGTAATATAGATCAATTATAAAGATAAATATCGTTACTGCAACTGGTGAGTGACTTGAAAAGATCTCCAATAATCCATAGTAAATCAATTAATGCTCATTGTTGTGTTTAAGGCCCCAAGCAAACAGGGGCACAGGACCACACAACAAGGGTCATGATTTGAAGCTTTAAACCATAAATATTAGAAAGCAAAGGATGAAAAAATTTGGTATAAATGTAATTCAGTATAAAAGAGATATTACTCTTTGGCGCTAGTGTGTGTGTTTTAAGTTTTGGCGTACTAGTTTTCTGTCTACAAGAGGTGAATACATTGATGATCACGTTTACCTGCATGCATAGGTTATCCTTTCATTTATTCCAGGCGATCAGTATGACAACAAAAACCTTTGTAAAGTAGTTTGCTTTTTTTTTGGCGAACTCAGACAACATATTTTACTAACTTCTCTTAATTTTACTCCTTTAAATCTCTGTCCACAAAACAATATTGATATTTTTAACCATTTTCAAGCAGTAATTTTAATTGAAATCTATTAAATAAAACAGGCTTCTGAAAGGTAGGGTGGATAGATTAAATCCCAGTTATTTTCAGTGCTCAATCACAATGTAATATTAAACGTGAAAAGCACCAATCTATTAAATTATTTTTAAAAAAATACAATTTCTTTTTATACAAATGAAAAAAATTGTCCTTTGTTGAAGTCAATATACTAGGCTAATGGAACAATGGACTGCACAGATTTAAATGCTGAAGTTGGTTGATTCTTAAAGTCTGTATTTAAAACAGAATATAAAAGCCTTGTAATATTAATTTATATGAGAATGGCAACACAGTCCGAAACCTGTTGAACAACTACATACGAGATATACGAGGTACGACCATATCATCTGGTAACGTGATTTCACAAACCTCTGTAGCGCTAACAAATCCATGTAAAACTTAAATATTTCTTAATATTTTTTTTTCCTGGTAACCCACGGTGCATTATGTACGTTGTCATAATATGAAGAAATTATTTATTACCAGATGCTTGATATTCTATCTGTTTCTGGTTTGTTTGTTTTCGTTGTTGAGGAATTCTGTGTTGTCATTCTCATATAAATTAATATTACAAGGCTTTTATATTCTGTTTTAAATACAGACTTTAAGAATCAACCAACTTCAGCATTTAAATCTGTGCAGTCCATTGTTCCATTAGCCTAGTATATTGACTTCAACAAAGGACAATTTTTTTCATTTGTATAAAAAGAAATTGTATTTTTTTAAAAATAATTTAATACTTCAAGTAAATGTAAAGTACTTCATGAAGTAAAGTACTTCAAGATGGAACTCTGTATACTAGATATTATGGTGTCATACACTAAATAATTAATTTACCTTAAAATCGATTTGTTTATTATTTTACCACAACTGAAGTAGAGATACCATAAAAGAAATAGATTTTGAGGTTTTACTGATTTATATTTTTTTGAGGTTCATTAAATTAATTTTTAAGACATTTTTACTTTATTGTTGATAAATTACAGTGGTCATTGAACTTTCAGATGCTAAACTGAGACTTCTACTTGAGGGTGGACAACGTCTGAAACTCTGCATATAAGGTATGACAGTCTCATCTACTGAAATAACTGATTTACTTTAAAACTCACTTATTTATTACTTTACTAGAGATAGTAGTGTAGATATCATTAACAAATATTGTTGTTTAAGCAGACATATTTTTTAACCCTCCATAAAACAATTTTTGAAATATTTACTTTCTCTGAGTAAAGTATGAAAATGCAAAAATGTTGGTTTGAATGTTTTGACCAATTCACACGTCTTTGAATCTCCTGATCTATTATTTTCTTTTTTTAGAATTTTGCCTGGATGTATATAAGTAGATAGGTGAGAGTTTATCCAAAATATACTCACTCTACATGTCGTAACATTTGATAAGTGTTAGTGAAATTTGTCAGTTATACAGTATTCCTATGGGACACACTTTGTTTGTCCAATATTACAACATTACATAATACTTTATACCATAACAATTACTATTTATTTAATTTAACTAATGACACTAAATTAAATAAATTTTGAATTATAATAAGAGAGACCAAATCACTAAAAATATTTGCTGTTCCGTCAACATTCGAACTTGTGGTTTGAACTTTTTTTAACTAAATTTGTAATATCATAGATTTAAAATAAAATGTCACAAAATTTTGTCACGAGTAAACTCAGCCACCATAAGCTGAAACATTGAAAGTAGGGTTTTGTATGTCTAACTAAAAATCTAACCTTTGAATAGATTAGAAATTCAACGTAGAAGCAAAGTTATGGATTTTTAAGCTGTCTTTGGCTAACTTCTCGAAGATGTTTATTTTGAAAATATACAGGTATAGTAAGTAGGTATTGTTAGTTGATTTCAATTTCATTTGCATGTATGCTCCCAGCAAGAGATAATTGAAAAAGGTGTTTCCGAAGTTCAAGATCTGCAATCCATTAAAAATAACTGGCTTTGTGAACGAGTAATTCTCATCTCTACAAATGAGCAGACAGGAAAAATCAATAAAGAAGTTCTTGCCCTATTGTATCAGCTAACAATACTGGTTTGTTTGTTTTCGTTGAGTAATAAATGTAATAAACTCTCAATTGTTTATTACATTTACTATAGTTCAGCTTGATAGCTGAAGAAAGAACTTAGAAGTCCGTAAACAGAGTGATTAGTGATGAGGAAGCAGTTTATTATCCAACTGAATTCCTTGACTCCGTGACTGCTTCTAGACTGCCTGTTCATGACTTAGTCTATGTAGGGACCCAAAAGTTATAGTAGGGACCCAATCATGCTGTTACAAAACTTTAGTGCCCCAAAAATGTGCAACGGGACACGATTCCGAATACCTTCTTTGCACATAGACGTCAAGAGGCTTATATCATATGACTGAGTGTGGTACTGGGGAATCAGTGTTGATACCACGCATACTATTGATACCCAGCAACTGTCCCTTTCTATTCAAACGGTTCTAACTTCCCGTCAGCATCAGTTTCGCAATAACGGTAAATAAGTCGCAAGACCAAACTCTCTCTACGGCAGGAATTAAAGTGAGTGAGACCAAGCGTTTCTCACATGCTCAACTGTATGTTGCTTCGTCAAGAGTCAGAGGTTCAAACTCTCTGTTCATCCATGCACTTCAAGGACAGACAGCTAATGAGGTCTATACAGAGGCACTTACTTAACACTGTGCTAATAAATATATTTTTTCCTATTCTATAATTTTTCTAATAATATTTTAAATATGTGTTACATCTCTGAATTTTTGTAAAATACCAGTCAAAGAGGGGCACGTCTGATACATAAATGTAATTGTAAATACATAAAACAATTCATCATATTATATAAAGTGATTGTAATTCGTTTTTTCATTTTTATCTATTATATCGTTAGATCGTTCTAATTTAATGTTTGGTGAAGTTTGTTTCAATAAATGTAATATAATATTTATAAATCGTGTTTGTACAGTCAATCGAAGTACCAATCGTCCTATATGAACGTGGTAAAAGAGATGCAATGTTCAAATATAAATTCCGTGTTAATTAGTCAGAAGATGAAAGAAGGTAATTCGGTGTTGGGTTATACAGAGTTGAATATTGAAGAAAAATAAAGACCAGGAGCAGCTGTCAACGGGATTGTTATCGTTTGCTTGACACCCAAAACCCGTTTGCTCCCTTGTAACCTCTTTTCTACCCCTCGTTAGAGTGCTGTAAATAAATCCATTTTGTCTTGTACTAAATAATATAAACAATCTATTAAAAAAAAGAGCTTTTTGGCCAAAAATGTCCATTAAATATGTAATAGTTTCCTCGAAAAATAATCAAAGACAACAAAAATTAATTTATTATAGTAAACTATTTTTATTATTGTTATCATATTACAACTACCCTTATAGGGGTAAGATGTACTCATAATACTTATACAATAAATATGAAATAAAAGAGTGGAGAAACCGCTCATTGGTAGTACTCCATATAAATTGTTCTGATCACTTGTATTAGCTTTGACAGTCAACATTGCTGAATAGGTCTCGAAGTATAGATGTCGGTATAGATTCATGAAATTTCCGGGATCGGATTTCTGGGTGGATAAAATAAATTTTCAGATCATTATGAATGGGTGTCGTTAGAAACATAAATAGGAGCTGTACAATTTTGCATTTTCGATGTTTTGGATTATGGATTGGGATGTTTGGATTCTTTGGATTTTTGTACGCTTGAAAAACTACCTTAAAGTCGGTTCTTACATAAAACAACAGAATCTAAATAAACTATTCAAAAACTAAATAAAACATACAAGAAAGGGTTGATGAAACTGAATATGTATTTGTATGGCCAAAAGAAGAAGGCTAGCTAACGTGTTTAGCTTAGACCACCTACCGTGTTAAACCCCTATCATGCCAGTAGTCACTATCCCCCTGAGGTAGTATGTTTTTACCGCACTGTATTATATTTTACTGAGGTAGTATGGTACAAACCGAAATTCTTCAAGCAGGATTAGTTTTTTTTTGAATGTTGATGTTACGTGCTGGATATACATTGAAAGAGTATACGTTATTTTAGCATATACTTGTGCTGCTGTTTTTCTATAAATTTAAATAATTAAATTGTGGTATTAGAATTAAATTTGATAGTTAAATTTAAACGATTTTCAAATAATTTAAAATTGTACGCAGACACTCTACAATCGAATAAAAACGAATAAATATACTGTATTTTATACAAAAAAAAAACGGTGAAATTAATTATTAAATACATACATATTGTTCGTGCCCTAAGGGTTTAGAGCATCTCCTACCATGAAGGAGTGGTGATACTTTTTTGGACAAAATGTCCAAAACCTGTCTGGCAACTCCTGCTCCAGATGCGAAGTGTGACCGTGTCATCTATTTAATAATTATTTACTTTTAAATCAATTTATTTATTTTTTTCGAGTAGAGTGCAGATATCATGAAATAAATAGATTTTGTTGTTTTGACCAATATATACCGTTTTTAGGTTTCATAAACAGTTTTTAACATTTTGTTTTAATGTGGTAACGTACAGTAATTATCAGCTTTCAGGTTAAAAATTTACAGTTCTGCTTTAAGATGGATAATGCCGAAAACTTTATGTATACTGTATAATGGTGATTGATCCACAGGGATAATAAATAATCTCTCACAGGAGAACATGGCTTTTGTTCCAATAGCCAGTGGATCTCTTACATAGTTTATCTAACCTCCGAACACTGAATATTTAGGACAAACTTTCCCATTTAAAACTTAAAAATATTCCTATTTTGTCTGAAAAATGTCAGAAACATCTAAGAAAAAATGTAGTATAAGATAATTTTTAAATAAGATGTAGGATAATAACATTTATTATTCTTCAAAGAATATTTTCAATTCTGAATTATGTTTTACATTTTTTGTCTTTTGTAGAATTATTATACTAGAAATTTTATGGTTTCCTAGTATTTAACAAAAATCACTTTTTTTTCATTTGTCAAAAATCATATATAATAATTCACAATGAGTGAGTGTTATCTTTTTCGTACGTGCTGTACTCTGTTAAAATGTTGCTGTAAATGTATATTGAGAAAAAATATATTAGCAATTACCCAGCTTTATACATTCAAATCAAAGTCAAAGCCGGCTATTCAGTATAATTTAAAAGTCCTTTAGCTCTAGCTTGAAATTTTTATAAAAATAGATTTGAACTATTAGACTAGAATAGTGAAAAAACTGGATATTCATCAACAAACATAAGTCCTCATTCTTGAGGAAGAGTGCATTCCTCACACTTCAATATTACCCAAAGATAGTATGAATCATAAACACAAAATAATTTACAACTGATATTAAGTTTTGTTCAAGAATGCAATATATAGATTGATTAGAGCATTTGGTGAGGCAAATCCATCACACTATGGAAAGCAACAGAAATTTATGTTCATTGGCAGTGATTTTTTACATATTAAAATATTATTCCTCTTTTATTTCATATAAGTCAAAAAAAATTTTCCATTATAAACATAAATTTTATTTCAGTGGATTGACCTAAAACATTTCTTAGTCAATGTAAACAAATATTAATAAATTCGACAAGTATAGCAGTTGGTTCGTTAGCCCGGGATAAACAATCAGTTTTTACAGCGTTATTGCTCTTTGCTGTAATTGAAATTTTATGAATTTTTTGTATATATTGTTAATTTTCTGTTCCATTTTTACCCTGGCCCCTTGGAATAATACATAAGCAAATTTGATTTACCAAACAACGTATTCTAGTTCTTTTTCAGGTATATCTACATCTTGTTTGTCTTGTCACCTTTTACCCTCAAGAGCAGAATTACTTAAAGAAGAATACGTTTTTCACGTTTGAAACCTTGTTTTATTTAAAAAAAAAATTTTTTTTAGAGACTTCTTATTTGATTGTGAAGAATGAGTAAATACCACATTGTAACTGACTTAACAGTTTATCTCCAAACAGAATCAATTTGCTATTTGGTTCAAAAAGACAGTAGGAGATAAGCTGATATCCAGGCATTTAAAAAAGATTGTTAAATAGAGAGATTTAATAGGTATCAGTAATGATATCTGATTAGAGGAATAATGATCCAGAGGGCTGAAGGCGAGCACGAGTTTGGTGTCAGGTGACACCTCATATTGCAATGTCAAGGCCCAGGCAGCTGTGTCAGTCGTTATCTCAATTAAAGGGACAGCATCCTAGCTTTTAAATAGCGAATAGATAAAAATTTCATGAAATACTACACCTTCTGGGAGTTATTATTTTTATAAAAATTTTCTTGTATTAAAGCGTTACAACTATTAACGGATAAAATGATAAGCCCGTATAATTTTTCAAACAACGTTGAGTAATAAATACAGAAAAAATATGATTTAGTCTACATTGAACAGAATTATAATTTCTAAAAAAAAATTGAAAATTAGAAATTTACAGTCGCAACCGTACAAAATTACATTTAGATAATGTAATCTTATGGTAATGGAACTATGCTTTAAAAAAATTGGCTGTTCTGTAATTTTTATAATTAATTTTCTTTATAAGCGACAGGAATAAATTTTAGTTACTCAATAATATAATTTTTATTGATATAGCTTATGGACACTGATTCTTCAAATATAATTGGATATTGAGGATTACGTCCAAAAACGTCGGCTTGGACTCAATTTGTATTTCAATATAATTTAGTTAACAATATATTTCAGACATGCTTAAACTTAAATCTGAAGTCATTTATTTTAAATTATTTCTTTCATATTTATATATATTTAAACTTCAATGCAATATGGTTTCTACATAAATAATAATCCAACATTTTTATTTATATATAAATAATTTATTCGAAATATTGATTTCTGTTCAATACTCAACAAATTGATTTTCAACACATTAGAATGCCATTTTTGTTACAGCTTCTTTTTTGGAAACCCTCAATATCACAAAAAAGAAAAAAAGTAAAATTAAAAAATTAATTAAAAAAGAAATAATAATTCCAATAGATGACAGAAGCTGAGCGGACGATATAACATTCCGATGGCATCCTGGATTATGGTTTCCGATGGCATCTGATGGTTACACCGGATATGACTTGGTTATGGTTTTGTGTTAGTACAATATGAGGACGCAATGGAAAATGAGCAACTTTGTAACATTTTTAACAATTTTTATTTTCTTAATTGCCACGTTATACTACTACTCGTATGTCACCTTTTGAATAGTGACTGAAGTTTAGAAGTATATTAAACAGAGTTTTTAAACAACTAATTAACACGTTCACATTCCTTCCTTAACATAAACCTACAAACTAAATAAAATTTAGTTTTAATTAATTAATTTAATTAATTATTAAAATTTTGCACTTACGTTTACTTATTCAGTTTTTCTGTAAATGAATAATTTGCATGTAAGCTACAGTTTTTAAGTAACTAACAATTCCTACAATAATATAACATTCATGAGTGCTATCTCCTGATCATTCATAAAAAATATATCAAGTGTTTCTAGGTATTAGTGTGTTACGTCACGTGCTAAACGTATATTAGGTATATGGATTAGTTTACTTAAATTGAATGAATACTCTTCTTATTTGAGACGACCTCTTTTTCTAAATCCTTACTTTTATAGAAGTAACACTTTTGGGGTGATACAGAAAGAGATCGTTGCAAATTGTAAAAATTCGCAAAAGCATTCCTTTTTAGCAATTGAAAAATACCCGGCCCTGAAGATGTCCTCAATTGTGCTAAACGCTGGCTTAAAGGTATTTTTTTGAGAATAGTTTGATGTTGGACAAAACTGCATAAAGAAAAGTATGTGGTTGAGATAGAAAACTGTATACGTATACTTCTACGACGGAAAAACGATCCGGAACAGAGAAATGAAGTTCAATAAGGTTAAAGAAACATAGATAATTCAAAAAACAATTTTTTCATATATATCTATGTTTCTTCATCTATATTGAACTTTATAGACATATTATACATTTGTAAAGAGTACTTTATGTATGAGTGTTTAGTTGAATAGGATGCCATATTTTCTACAAACAAGTTTCCTTGTACATTTCTCAAGAGTGCAGCATGATTTTCCTTGTATCCTTGTTGATACTATATAACACATCTCCAATTCTTCTGATATCGACATATTTTGACTGTTCTTCAGCCTTGTTCAGAATACTGAAGTTCTGTGCTGAGTTACATGGTTTTATGTCAGTTAAGAATCAGCGTATGATTAAGTAGTGTTATGATTTGTGGAACTTGGTAATCAGTATAAATGGTAAACATGGAGATGTTCTATATACTTGATATGGTTTCTCTCATCCTTTAAATATCCAAAGTAGTAATTTGGTTCTCGAGGAAAAAAGTTCAAAAATGAAATAGTAAATAACCAGCCAGCGTTTTATCGAAAATTGTTCGGCGTTATGATTCCGAACATGAAGGTTTATAGGGGGAAGTATTTAAAACACTTGAAATACTATTTAGTGTTTTAATGAGCCTAAATAATAGCGAACAATTTTAGGCGAAACGTCGACTAGTAATTTACTGTTATCAATTTTGGACCTATTTCCTTGAGAACCAATTTAGTACTTTCGATGTATAAATAGTGATGATGGAAGAATTGGAGATGAACGAAGAATTTGCGATGAATTACGCAGTATCAACGAGGATGCAAGCAGAATATTTTGCACTCTAAAGAAATGTCATGTGAACTTGTTTGTAGAAAAGATGGTATGCTATTCAACCAAACATGCACATATAATATATATATATTTGTTATTATGAACAAAACTGAAACAACAGTAATACATTTCAATTATTTTAATTACTGTAAAATGTTATTATCAACAAGTTATGATGATTTTGGTTAGTGATAAGGGTGGTTGGATTATTCTTTTGAGGATTGCAAAGTGACTTACATATGTTGCAAACTTTCTTGTTGTTAAAGATATTGTATATTTCAATATTGACAAAAAATTGTATGTAATGAAGATATTGAAAACGTTAGCAAGGCAGGTAGTGAAATATTTAACAGAAACGTAGACCATTTGCAAAACCACTACCAGCATCGTATGATTTTTGCGAAAATATACATTGGATGATATATGGAGTTATTTTAGATGGAGAAGTTAAGAACTTTATAGAGCATGCGACACTGTGAAAATTATAAAATACAAATAAATTTGAACAGTTGGGACTATTGGTAGTTCAACGTGTTATTTCTTGAAAAATGGATATTTTAGCAGAAGATGGGTCCAAAATATAGAAAGGAAATTCATGAAATCTGAGGTCATGAACTAGAAGACTAAAACAAGAGTAGAAAAAAATGGTATAATATTCTAAAGGAAAAAGCCAAAAATTGGCAAAACAGAAAAAGAAATACAAATACAATATTACCAACAACAACAAAGTCAATACAAGAAGAAGAACACAACAAAATAATGGAGTATAATTTAGAAATGCTAATATTCAAGAAAGAGCTTAATTCTCTTTAGACTAATAGAAGATGCTTAATTACAATCATGAAAATTAGCAAACTTACCTATAATAATATATCTGATTTGAATGTGGCGAGGAAACACCAGCCCTCCACAAAAAAAGAAGAAAAACAAGATAAAACCCAAATCGACGTCATTTGGGTACTTATTGTTCATCAGCAGGTTACATCAACCTTAGTAAGTTGCAACCTAGTGAAGAACACGAAGTGTTCTAAATGAGTTGACGTTGTATAAATCTTTCAAATGGAGCCTAGGTGTTTCCCTCAATCTAATCATCAGTAAAATCCGCACAATGAAGGATTGCACAGCTGGTGAATAATCATATTTATCACAAAAATTCGTTCAATTTTGAAAAATTATATTCGATGAAATGTTGTAAACAACTAACAAGAATTTTGTTTAGAAACAAAAATATGGTAACAACACAGTTATTATTTACTTTTTGTTTATGTTTTCAATTATAATGTAATAAAAAAATTGTAAACATACATGCTTGTATTAATTATTTACGTTTACCATTAAACCAGTTTATTATTTAAGCTGGCCACAAAAGCAGTGTCAACATAGCCGAAAGAATTTATTGCTTTTTTAAACAATATACTATTGGTTTATGTTTGAAATATGATAGGAGTTTAACTGGTAATACATTTTAATTTTAGCAATGATGATAACTTCTAGGGAATACAGGGAGTAGCTTAAATGGAAAGTTCATCTACAACAAGAATGGCTTAATGCAATAACCAAATTCATTGTAAAAATGTAATTAAAAAAATCTTTACAGTGAAAAATGCTAAAAACATGTATAATCGTGGGCTAGTAGGTGTTAAAGGAAATGTGCAGAGAGTGAGGTGCTCAGGCAGGCAATCAAACGGGATGAGAGTCATTAATGCTTTGTCATACTCAGTGTTCTGTTGTTTTTAGTTTATTTATGCGTTGATATATAAACTAAAGGAACAAAGAACAGTGTAAATATACTTTCAGTGTAACATTTTAGGTATAACAGTTCAGGGCGAACCCTCGTGATAGCAGAAATAGCAACTGTTTGAGACTACTTATCTCTTATTCGTGTTTTTTTGGTTGAACAATTAACACCGTGGATGTCCAGAGTAGCCCAGTGGCTTGCATGATCACTTACAATCTCACTAGATTTCGGGTTAGATCTTACTCTTACCTCAATTTGTTCAAGCGAGATGTAAAAAGTTTGAATATTTCATATTTTTGGAGGTGACGTTAAGCCGTTGGTACCAAGACTGTACTCTCATGAGGTACTCGTTAAAGATCCTACTTTAAATATACTTGAGTTAGGCAAAATATTGGACTCCCAATTTAGGATTAACCCGGTAATATGGGCCATTCATTAATAAAATGGGTGCCAAATAATAAATAAGCCACACTTTTCACCCATATAACAACATTAAAAAGGGAAAGCGCCTTGGAAAACAAAAACAAATAATATAGGACTGACTAAACATCAATCATTATTATGTATGTGTAAACATTCTTAAATGAAATCAATTAAGAGTTACTGATTGACCGATTGTCTTATCTTGTCAATATAGTGGACAAAATCAATGAAGTTAACTCTACACATTGAGAACTAAGGCATCAAAGGGTTCTTTGGTTATTACAAATTAACCATATTACAAATGTTACATGTAACCATGTTACAAATAAACCATATTGACAATTAATTAATACATATTACAGTATAAATGCAAAAAAATTACAATAATAACAGAAACAACAAAAATTGGGTCTGGCGTGTTTTAAGCTTAATTTAAATTTACTTAAGACTTAAATGGGTTTACGAAATATCACCACTACAAATGATTAGAGTCTCCGAGTAATGTTTTAATTGGAAGAAGTATTGAATGTATGTTAGAACAGTAATATTGAAATGTGTTGGTATTCCCGTTGTGGTTATTTCCTGTATTCGTTTGGAGGCAGCCTGGAGTGAATGTAACTGTTAGTATGACTCAGCATAAGGTAAAAAGGAACTCTGTTTTGTAGGGTCGATCGTGAGATAGTTCAAGATTATTGGTTTGTAACCAATATTGGTTACAACATCGATGTGTAATATTGGCTAAATATGATATCAAATATAAAATTATTTAAATTAGGTAGTAGCGTAAGACTATAGAATACCTTGAAGAGGGTATCCAGAGAAATAAGGCCTCATCATTCCATAGTTGGTAACTGTCATTGCTGAAGAGCTAGCTGGCGAGATGCACTACCACGGAGTACCCTAAGCGAGACTGTTCCTGGGGTGAAGGTCCTGCAGGCAGCCAAGCCACGCCTTCGACTGCTATTGGTCGTTCTCTCCCACCACTTTCAACACAACCCCCCTCTACAAACAGGCCACGCCTCTCTTACATTACCTCTTCTCAATACACTCTCATCATCTTCCATATCATCTCCAGAAAAAGATATCTTTTAGTCAATAAAGTTCTATCAATATTAGTTCAAATTCTAATTCGCTAATAAGTAACTCTATTGCAGTTCAATTCACTTCCATTATTTTATATAATACTAGCAATCGTTTCCGTCTTTGACAGGTACTTTTTCAAAAAATCGGAGATGATACATGCTATTCCAAAATATCATTAGAATTTATAGAATAGTAGAAAATATCATTATGAGTACAGTGTTAAGTAAATGCCTCTATATACACCACATTAGCTGTCTGTCTTTCAGGTTCAGGAAAACAAAGAATCGGAAACTCTGACTCTTGCGCAAGCAAACTACAGTAGACCATGTGAGAAAAACTTGGTCTCACTCACTTCATTTCCTGGCGTACATAGAGTTTCTCCTTGCCACTGTAGTTACCGTCATTGCGAATCAGATGCTGACGGGCCATTGCAATCGTTTGAATGGTAGCGGATAGAGCTCGGAATCAATGGTATGCGTACACAGACTCCCCAGTACCACACCCAGTCATGATCTCCGCCTCTATGGTGTATCTGTGCAGAGCACGAACTCAGAGTCGTGCACCGTAGCACATTATTGGGATGGTCAAGTTTCTTAAAATGAAATCTGTTACTGCTACTAAATTGCAGCATGATTGGTGCTCCTACTTAGCAGGCAGTCCAGGAGCAGTTACTGAGTCAAGAAGTTCAGTTGGATAATGAACTGCTTCTTCATCACTAATCACTCTGTTTACTGACTTATAATTCTTTCATCTTTCTTCCATAATGCGTAAAAACTTGTTTGTTGATTTTTCCTGCCTATTCATAAGTAGGGATTGAGAATTGCTTGTTCAGAAAGCCATTTATTCTGAATAGATAGTAGGTGTAGAACTCTGGGAAACACTTTGTCAATAAGCTGTTGTTAGGAGCTTAAATCAAATGATATTAAGATGAATTAACAATAACCTGTATATTTTCAAAACAAATATGTCTGTGTAGCTAGCCAAACACAACTTAGAAGTTCATAACTTCGCTTCTACGTTGAATTTTTAATAGTAAACGTTGCCAGAAAATAGTAACGTGGTGGAGTGACAACAGGGAAGACAAGTTGAAATTATTTACAAATTAAAATGACATATTGTGATGCACTTTGTTCAGGCTGCCAGAAAAAATTATCCTGCTAACATTTCTGAGACCTGTTTTATAGTTTAGACCTGTAGTTTCCATTTTTTTTTCGTCTTGTATCTATAAAGAAATTTCACTAAAACCTCGCACTCCCTAAAATTTATGTTATTTATCTTAGGCTCAAAGATAAATATAATAATAAAAAATCAATCACATAGAGTATATAACAAGAAATGTATACCTTACAAAAAAAATAAAAGAATAATATCCTTAAACATGTGAAAAATCATACTTCCAAAATGTTGCTAATAACTTTTATTTTAATGCCTTTTTTGCTCATATTTGTTACTTAAATTTTTTTCAAAATGGGGAACACTGTTACTTACAGCACCAGGCAAGTTTCCCTGGACATTGAAGCGATTCCTAGAGTCCTGACTCTCTTAAGTATGTTGCAGTAATTGGAATTGGGATAGCCAGAACAGTTTTGCACAGTCTAGGAACAAGTTCCAAAACTGATCTAAAAATTGTGAACACTTTACAAAACGAAAACAAATGAGATGTTTTGTAATGATTACCATGAATGTTTTAATCATGAGGGATAAAACAATGAAAACTATTTTAATGATAATACTATTTTGTTATTTACTTATTTTGGGGAATCCTGGTTTAGACAAAGAAAAACTGAAGAAATGTGCGTTTGTAGGATCAGATATCAGTAAAATATTACTAGCATACTTAGAAACAACAATAGCCTAAACCTCAAATTTATTTTTAAGATGAATTGATAAAAAATTTCCTATGGTTAGGCTACAGTATAAACTGAAATGTTTACTCAATTTCGCAACTGAGCTATTTTCGTGAAGATTTCAGTGCAGTTTGCGAGGATCAAGGTGAAAGATTTCACCAAGATATAAAGGACAGGGGAGTGGCATTTGCAGGGAATGGCACGTCAGCGTGATAGCTGACTGTGCTGGAGTCAGTCCTTTCTATGTTCACGAGAGGAAAAGTGCCAAAAGAACATCTAATGTAAGAAGAAAAACTTCTTCTAGAAGGACACGCAACTTATTCCACATGTATAACAATCACTTGGACTAGGATATATATGGCATTTACACGGATTCATGAATAGTGATAAAAATAAAGCATTTAATTATTTGAATCACCCATGAAAATAACATGATCAATCTCAAAAATTAAAACGATTTTTAAAAATTATTTGTTGCAGACTTATGATAATTAGGATACTTAGCATCTTAGCAACAATGGTATCCCGGATGTGCTAAATACCACGTTAGGTTGTTAGGGGTAGTGGGGTTAAGCGGGTAGTATACTTACTGTTAGCGATATTTGTATGCTTAGACGTTAATCTTTATTTATCGTGTTAACCCTGAAATCTTGTATATATATATATATATATATCAATGATCAAACCACAATAAGAAATGGGAAAACAAGACTAAGATCTTTCAACCGTAACAAGCGGTCTTCGTCAGAGTCAAAAACCCAACTGAGTTTGGAAACCCAGAGTCAGTTGGGTTTTTGACTCTGACGAAGACCGCTTGTTACGGTTGAAAGATCTTAGTCTTGTTTTCCCATTTCTTATTGTGGTTTGATCATTGATTGTTGTTTCACGTGTTTATGTGAAATCTTTATATATATATATATATATATATATATATACCATGATAAACGAAAAACGGTCCGGCAGGACAAATAACAATTAAAATAAGCAGTGACACATAAACAGAAACACAACAAAGACTCACTTTTCAATATTTCGACCGTAATGGCGGTCGTCCTCAGGAGAAGAAGTGAATTGACGGAGGGACGACAGTCAACTGAAGAACTCACTGGGTGAGGGCTAAAGCAGTGCTGCCGCAAAGGAGACAAATAAAAAAGGAACTAGGAAGTCGAGAGCAAAAATAAAAAAAAAAAAAAAATAAAAAAAAAAAGGTTTTTGAAAGGTAGAATAAGGTTAAGAAAAGAAAAAATAAAGAAAATATATAGAACAATTAAAAATAAAAAAAAATTTTTAAAAAAAAAAAAATAAATAAAAAAAAAAATTAAAAAATAAATAAATAAATAAAAAACTAACGATTTAAATTCAAGCCAGGTTTCGAGCGTGCCCCCAGGAGCCAAATGTGGGCTTCCTCAGAAGCTTTTAAAGTAACTTGTCTGTTATCACTGGGGACTTGTTTAAGAACTTGGACTGTGAAACAATCATTGAAACTGAGATGGTGGGAATTAGCGTGAGTGGCGACAGGGAGACTGCTGCGTTTACCAACCGAAAGCCTGTGATTATTCATCCGAAGGTTCAGCATCGTAGATGCTAAACCAACGTAAAAAGCATCACATTGGGTGCATTTCAAGAGGTAAACGCAGTCAGTGGAGATACAGGAGGAAGGACTGTGAATAGGGTAAGAATTAAGATTAGTTAGAGACTCAAATGAAGACCCAGAATCAACAATGGGACAGGTAAGACATCTCCGACGTCCACAACGTTGTAGGCCACCGCTGCTTTGGGGATTCTGAATAAGTTTGCCGGCCCGGTGGGAAAAAATATTAGAGAGATTGGGGGCTCTTCTAAAGAAAATGCGGGGCAACTGGTTAAAAACTGAAACGGTAGAGGGGGAAGAGGAAAGGATAGGGTAAAGTTCTTTAATAAATTTTCTTAATTTATGGACACCAGGGAAATAATTTGTAAGAAGCGAAGCAGTAGTAGTGGGGTCTCTTCTGTTATTAGTGGAAAAGTTGACATTGGCAGGGATGATTCGGCTATTGATTAAATTGGGGGGATAACCACTCTGAGTGAATTTGCATTTAAGTTTTTGAAGATTGGTTTCCCGATCTTGGATATTATTACAGAGGCGATGAAGACGGATTGAAAGAGACCGCGGGATAGATTTTTTAATATGAGGAGGATGACAACTTTTGTAATGGAGGTAGTTTTGGGCGTTGGTGGGCTTAACGTGAACAGACGTCGTGAAGGTCCCACTGTTAAGAGTGATGTCAACATCTAAGAAAGTTATGTTGTAGGGGAGGAATGGTGTGTGAAAGAGATAGAGGTGGAGAAAGCTTCGAAGGAAGTGATGAAAGAATCCAAAAGATGTTGGCCGTGCTGCCAAACAAGGAAGATGTCATCAATAAATCTAACATAGAATAGTGGAGAAAGAGGGCAAGAAGCAAGGAACATTTGTTCCAGCTTCGCCATAAATAAATTGGCAAAAGAAGGAGCCATCCTCGTCCCCATGGCGGTACCTCTGGTTTGAAGATAAAACTTACCTTCGAATTGAAAGTAATTATGCCCCAAAACAAAGTCAGCCAGTTTGACAAGGAAATCGGTAGAGGGAGAATGAGGTAGGGGTCTGTGATTAAGAAAATAGCGTAAAGCCTCCAAACCCTCATCATGGTCAATGACAGTGTATAACGACTTCACATCCATCGTGACCATGACAAGGGGGAAGTCAAGCGTCTCAGGAATGGAGAGGTTTTTCAGTAAATCAAGGAAATGAAAGGAGTCTCTGCAGTAAGAAGGCTGCATTCTTACAATAGGCTGCAAGAAGGCATCAACGAACGCGGAAACCCTTTCCGTGAGAGAATCATAGCTAGAAACTATTGGCCTCCCGGGGGGCGGAGTAAAAGGCATCTCAAAAGATTTGTGAATTTTAGGGAGTAATTTGTTTTGGGGCATAATTACTTTCAATTCGAAGGTAAGTTTTATCTTCAAACCAGAGGTACCGCCATGGGGACGAGGATGGCTCCTTCTTTTGCCAATTTATTTATGGCGAAGCTGGAACAAATGTTCCTTGCTTCTTGCCCTCTTTCTCCACTATTCTATGTTAGATTTATTGATGACATCTTCCTTGTTTGGCAGCACGGCCAACATCTTTTGGATTCTTTCATCACTTCCTTCGAAGCTTTCTCCACCTCTATCTCTTTCACACACCATTCCTCCCCCTACAACATAACTTTCTTAGATGTTGACATCACTCTTAACAGTGGGACCTTCACGACGTCTGTTCACGTTAAGCCCACCAACGCCCAAAACTACCTCCATTACAAAAGTTGTCATCCTCCTCATATTAAAAAATCTATCCCGCGGTCTCTTTCAATCCGTCTTCATCGCCTCTGTAATAATATCCAAGATCGGGAAACCAATCTTCAAAAACTTAAATGCAAATTCACTCAGAGTGGTTATCCCCCCAATTTAATCAATAGCCGAATCATCCCTGCCAATGTCAACTTTTCCACTAATAACAGAAGAGACCCCACTACTACTGCTTCGCTTCTTACAAATTATTTCCCTGGTGTCCATAAATTAAGAAAATTTATTAAAGAACTTTACCCTATCCTTTCCTCTTCCCCCTCTACCGTTTCAGTTTTTAACCAGTTGCCCCGCATTTTCTTTAGAAGAGCCCCCAATCTCTCTAATATTTTTTCCCACCGGGCCGGCAAACTTATTCAGAATCCCCAAAGCAGCGGTGGCCTACAACGTTGTGGACGTCGGAGATGTCTTACCTGTCCCATTGTTGATTCTGGGTCTTCATTTGAGTCTCTAACTAATCTTAATTCTTACCCTATTCACAGTCCTTCCTCCTGTATCTCCACTGACTGCGTTTACCTCTTGAAATGCACCCAATGTGATGCTTTTTACGTTGGTTTAGCATCTACGATGCTGAACCTTCGGATGAATAATCACAGGCTTTCGGTTGGTAAACGCAGCAGTCTCCCTGTCGCCACTCACGCTAATTCCCACCATCTCAGTTTCAATGATTGTTTCACAGTCCAAGTTCTTAAACAAGTCCCCAGTGATAACAGACAAGTTACTTTAAAAGCTTCTGAGGAAGCCCACATTTGGCTCCTGGGGGCACGCTCGAAACCTGGCTTGAATTTAAATCGTTAGTTTTTTATTTATTTATTTATTTTTTAATTTTTTTTTTTATTTATTTTTTTTTTTTTTAAAAATTTTTTTTTTATTTTTAATTGTTCTATATATTTTCTTTATTTTTTCTTTTCTTAACCTTATTCTACCTTTCAAAAACCTTTTTTTTTTTTATTTTTTTTTTTTTTTTATTTTTGCTCTCGACTTCCTAGTTCCTTTTTTATTTGTCTCCTTTGCGGCAGCACTGCTTTAGCCCTCACCCAGTGAGTTCTTCAGTTGACTGTCGTCCCTCCGTCAATTCACTTCTTCTCCTGAGGACGACCGCCATTACGGTCGAAATATTGAAAAGTGAGTCTTTGTTGTGTTTCTGTTTATGTGTCACTGCTTATTTTAATTGTTATATATATATATATATATATATATATCAATGATCAAACCACAATAAGAAATGGGAAAACAAGACTAAGATCTTTCAACCGTAACAAGCGGTCTTCGTCAGAGTCAAAAACCCAACCCGTAACAAGCGGTCTTCGTCAGAGTCAAAAACCCAACTGACTCTGGGTTTCCAAACTCAGTTGGGTTTTTGACTCTGACGAAGACCGCTTGTTACGGTTGAAAGATCTTAGTCTTGTTTTCCCATTTCTTATTGTGGTTTGATCATTGATTGTTGTTTCACGTGTTTATGTGAAATCTTTTATATATATATATATATAAATATATATAGTTCACATAGGAAAGAGAAAAACAAATAAAGACACACACAAAAGACTCACAACGATATTTCGAGAGTCGTCGTCATCGGGCAGAAGTAGTCTCTTTGAGTAGCTGAAGCTAACTGTAACTGTAACTATATATATATTTAAAAACGTTAGGTCTGATTTCACTTTACTTAATTTTATTGAATGTTTCTCCAAACTTTGATACTGTTTCTTCAATTCTAGGTTGTTCAAATCAAAGATTTGTATTCAAGAAGGACTGTTTCCAACTTTTAAGAATATATGAGCCGCTTATTTTGAAAGTGGCCTAATTCCATTTATGTTAAAATCGAGATATTTAAGGCTTTGCGTTTTACAAAATTTAAAAATATTGTCATTTTATTTATCAACTAATTTTTGTTATAAAAATTCTTAGTAATTTTAAATAAATTTTGTACAATTTGCTGCAAAAGGTAAAGATAACGAAAAAATGTAATTATTTAAATAGCTAGCTAAATTTTTTTGGAAAATGGAATTAGGCCACTTTCAAAATAAACGGCTCATATATATAATATATATATATATATATGATCAAACCACAATATGAAATGGGAAAACAAGACTAAGATCTTTTAACCGTAACAAGCGGTCTTCGTCAGATTCAAAAATCAAGATCTTAGATCTTAGTCTTGTTTTCCCATTTCAAATTGTGGATTGATCATTGATTGTTATTTCACGTGTTTATGTGAAATCTTCATATATATATATATATATAAACGTATGTGGTTTAGCAACTACAATGTTAAGCCCACATATGAATAATCATAGGTCATCAGTCAGTCGGGATTGTTCACTGCCAGTTGCAATTCATGCCAATCCCATAGTCAAAGTTTTAATGCATTTTTCAGAGTTCAAATACTAAAAATAATCCCTCGACACAATAGATTCGTCACTTTAAGAGTTTCTGAAGAAGAGCATACGTGACTCCTAAGAGCTCGTTCATATCCGAGTATTAAACTGAATCTTGAAATACTTTTTAGAATTTTGTTTTTTTTTTTATTTTTCATTTATTTATTTATCTTTATTCATTCGTTAAATCACTTCATTATCAATTTTTTAATTATTTTTTTACTTTACAAAGAATCTATTTTTATTATTTTTTCCATTGTTATTCACCTTTCCTAAATACCAGACTATATATTTTTGTTCTTTTATTTTATTATCCACAAATGCTACCATTGGTACCTGTCTCCAGAGTGAACCACTTCTCCTTCTTTTTTGGTGAACTACAATACTTTGGTGTGCTAAAGATCGTAATACATCTTTATAAGGGAATCCATTTAAATTCCTTGGTTAGAGATTAATTAGTGTATTAAAGGAGTATAAATCACAGACTGAAAGGTATATGGGGTCAAACAAAGCAGCTATTGAGTTATGTTTGGACGATTGTCGAACCAGGAGAGTGCGTCCCAAATCGCTACTGTGCCAGCCTCCGGACTGTCACTGGGACGAGCGCTACCCGACATGTTTACCACCCTCCCATATATCTGAGCCTCAACTGCCACTACTACCTGCTCTAACTGCCACCTGATTTACGACACCTTTTTAGCTTTTCCTAACTGCAAACAAAACACCAATCTGCCACTCCTCAGCGATCCCTCCTCCTGTCAACAGTTAACAAATATTTACGAGTTCTTCAAATTCGCTTGCAAATCAGTACACAGCTTCATTCTATCTTAACTCTGCATTCATTATTTAATTCAAAAATAATTATTCTATGAGGGATATATTGTTTAGAAATATTGAACCCGTTTAAGTATTAACTGAAAGATATAGTACTAAATCTGTGAGACCTTTTGCGTAACTTTTATGTTTCCATCTTTGTTTTTACTTTGTTTGCCCTGTGATGATATACAGTGAAAGGCCTGGGAGCATTTATTTCAACTGTATTCCTTTTCCCTTGTGGTTTTTTACTTAATTGATTGCTCCATGTGTTACTTGTGATTCTTCTGCATACTACATTTCATACCACCTACATTACAAACGCAAGAAGTAAAAGCAGTTTAAGCATTAATGATGTAGGTGACCAAAGTGCATCTACCAGTAGAGTAGTAGACTTCAAGTATTATAAGCGCACTTTAACTGCTTCCCTGATACCCATTTTTGATAACGGAGGCAGATTACAATTCAAATCTGCATAAAACGAGCAAATTACCACAGAATGAAGAATATATTAGATTATTTTGATACCTGAACAGTAGCTAGGTGAGGTTGTAGCAGCAATCCACTAGAGTACACATAGGGGTAGAACATTTACCCATTGTGAAGTCACACAATTAACATTCTACATTGGGATTCTTAATTTTTGAATAACTCATGTGTATTTAGAGTACGGATCTTTAATGAGTACCTGATATATAATGGCTCGATACCGACGAATTAACATACTCTCCGAGGGATGATGTGCTCAGATTTTTCCGAGCACAGAAAAATGATGACGCGTCAGTAAACTGATGGCTAGAGTGAGTATTGAAACTAGCAACTACCAGTCCAGGGCGAGCACGTTGCCACTGAGCGCTACCCTAGTTTTATTTGAAGAGTAGATTTATTGAACCTCAGCTGAAAGTGAAGATTTTAGAGTAGTAATAATATTGTTTATTAGAGAAAACAGAGTTGGGTATCAAAAGTTAGTTGAGGTTACGACTATCTTCTTTATGCGAAGCTCAGTTATTTACAGGATGTGCCAAAAGATAAGACAGAACAAAAAGCCCTTTCTAGTGTAATAAACAATCCCATTGTAAGGGACTTAATGTGTAAGGAAGAATTAATATGATCTAGCCAACTGTATCGGTTACTATAAATTAGTTAATAAGGCAGGACACAAGTACATCGTACTTGGTACTAGGGGTACTAACTTACTTGGTAATATACTTGGCGCAAACTCTAGTTAGTACAAGTACAAGGGCTTTAATATATAAATTTGGGAAATTCATTAAATTATAATGGATTTCAATTATTTAATTAATTTTAGTGAAATTTATGATTTTTAAATTAACATATTATTATTTGTTATGTATACGAGTATTATAAATTAGGTTCTTTTTAAATTAATAACTTTAATAAGAATTATAGTTAGATTTTAATTTATTTTCTCTAAAAGTGTATATTTATAATGGGGTTAATGGATTCAGCGTGGCGTCTCAGACGACGTTATGATCGCTAAATGTGGCCTGAAGACGGCAGGTTGGCTGGGAGAGGCGCTAACGGTCAGCCAAAGCGGCGCTAGATGGACCAGAGGGCGTGTCCAAGACCCGATAAATCAGATGTTAGGACAAATTTCTCGCTCATAGAACTCAGCTTCCTCAATTCAAGGGTAGACTGGCAATGAAACGCCTGTCCAATCCCGCATGCTTGACAAGCGAATGTGTCACACCTTGAAACAGTTTGCGTCAAATTCAAATCGTCTCCTAATGGACGTGTAAATGTTAAGTATGCCAAACATTTCTAAGTATTTTTATTCCACACCTCGAAAGAGGTAATATATACAGGTCTAAGTACTTTATTAAGTCAAATATTCAATGAAATACGATGTTTCCTAAAGAACAGAAAACATTTTTTTTCATTTTTTTTTTTTTTTGAAAGGGCTATCTAACTGATGAGTCAGCCCTCTCATGCTGATTCCTCGAGGGAATATTGAACCTCCCACTGTTTTCGACTAAGCCCTGTCAGATGAATCCCGAGTCTTTTAAGAAACTCAAGGCTTGGCCGACAGGTTCTTTGCGTATTTTATCAATATCGGGTCGTAATTTGAAGGCTTCAAATTCAAATAACAAATGATGTAGTGTTTTCTCTGCATTTTCTGCAGAGAGTTTCTCCTGTAATGATCCCCTATCTGTATATGTATATATGTGATAAGTGTATATTTATATACATATAAAAAGATTTCACATAAACCGTGAAATGACAATCAATGATCAAACCACAATGTGAAATGGGAAAATAAGACTAAGATCCTTCTACCGTAATAAGCGGTCTTCGTCAGAGTCAAAAACCCAACTAAGTTGAGTTTTCCCATTTCATATTGTAGTTTGATCATTGATTGTTTTATATATATATATATATATATATATATATATATATATATAAAGCTTTCACATAAACACGTGAAATAACAATCAATGATCAAACCACAATAAGAAATGGGAATACAAGACTAAGATATTTCAACCGTAACAAGCGGTCTTCGTCAGAGTCAAAAACCCAACTCAGAGTTGGGTTTTTGACTCTGACGAAGACCGCTTGTTACGGTTGAAAGATCTTAGTCTTGTTTTCCCATTTCTTATTGTGGTTTAATCATTGATATATATATATATATTAGTTCAAAATTGAAGAAGAGCAACACACAGACTAAAGAAACATACAAACTTAAATTTTCGAGAAATCTTCAGGAGAAAAGAGGAAGGAAGACCATGCACGTTGTAGACGCAACGGCAAGTATCCAACCCAGGAACCGCTAGTGCTGCCCGTCGCACCCGGTCTTAAAGTAGATAGTGTACCAGTGCTCTTGGTTTCCTTCTCTTATCTCTCCTGAAGATGGTTCAAAAATAAATTAGAGATTGTAAGTGTGCGTTTTTAATTTATCTATGTTTTTTCATCTATATTGAACTTTATATATATATATATATATATAACACAATTAAAAGAAACGGTCCAGGGGACTTTTTTAAATAAAATAAATTCAAAACGAAGGAAACACACAGAAAGACACAGACATAACTCACATGAAATATCGATATATATATCGATAGTTGAAATATCGATGTGAGTTATGTCTGTGTCTTTCTGTGTTTTTCCTTCATTTTTAATTTATTTTATATATATATATATATATATTATTGAAAATGACACCAAACTTAGCTGATACCTGTTTCTTAACAAGTTTCTCAATTTTTCTAAATAACACTCTCGTTATTTCGTCTACACAATAAAGTACATCTCCTATGGTCGACATGTTTCGAATGATCAACATTCATCATCAGGACGTGAATAAGATCTATGGGAAAACCTGGTTTATTATATACACAGAGAAGGTAGAAGGGGGGTTGTTTTCCATAAAGTTTAAGAATAGTTGGGCGTTAATCTGTGGGGTGAGTGGCCTCCCGGCCTGCGAAATTTGGTGTCATTTTCAATAATGTGTGTATCAAGGAAGGACTGCTACCAAAATTTACGAATATATATATATATATATATATATATATTGGTATAAATAGGCAGCAGATCTTCTTTTAAACAAGTATCATTAAAATTAACCGCAGTCTCGGCATTCACGATCTTAAGACTGAGAGATTCGATCCTACGAACTAACCTCCTGCTAACAGGGTTCAACTGGAAAAGGAGTTGGCCAAGTGACATGTTAAATTAAAATCGATGACTCATGCTTAGTCATTGCTATAAATAGATTAATATAAAGAGTACAGGTTAATATAAAGAGAAGGTTAAAGGTCAATAATGAACAAGAAACAAGCGGTTAGAATAAAAGAGTTGAAAGTCCAAGAAATTCAAGAAAGGCCAAGTGACGTGTTAAATTAAAATCGATGACTCATGCTTAGTCATTGCTATAAATAGATTAAAAGGATAGTACAGGTTAATATGAAGAGAAGGTTAAAGGTCAATAATGAAAAAGAAACAAGCGGTTAGAATAAAAGAGTTGAAAGGTCAACGGTATAACTGGACTAATAGAGAATAAATAGATTAAGAAAATTAATAATAATAATAATAATGTTAATAATAATTAATAATAATAATAATTAAGATTAATAGTAAACTAGAAAAGATATATTAAATAACGAGTTGAAAGAGAGTAAGAATTAATAGGGAAGGTATAGTTAGTTAGAAAAAGATATATATATATATATATATATATATATATATATATATATATATATATATAGTTAGTTAATTGTATATATATATATATATATATATATAATTAAAAGAAACGGTCCAGCGGACTTTTTTAAAATAAAATAAATTCAAAATGAAGGAAACACACAGAAAGAAACAGACATAACTCACATCGATATTTCGACCATCGTCGTCATCAGGAGGTGCGAAGAGCGAAGAGTCCCACAGGAAGACAGGGCGGTACTGAGCTCGGAGACCGCAGCCAGTACCCCACCACTTACCACTAAGCGGGAAGGGAGGGAAGGAAATGAAGAGCCAAATTAAGACGTAAAAGGAACGAGTAAAAATTATAACTATAAAAAATTATAAAAAAGTAGATAAATCAAATTAAAATTAATAAAGAAAAAAATAAAAAATAAATAAATTATCGGTTGAGGTTGAGTCCAGGGGAAGAGCGAGCATCAAGTAAGCATATGTATGCCTCCTCTGAAGCTCTCAGAGCTTCATATATTATATGATATTATGTATATTATATATATATATATATATGGTTCAAACGTCATCAGGAGAGTTGAGATAGGGACACCAAGCGCACTTGTGAAGTGATGGTTGGAGACCAACAGTGTTGTCACACTCGTGCCCGGTTCAAGTTAAGTAAGAAAAATTAACTAGGAATAAGCAAAAAGCTAAGAAATAGAAAGTGAAATGAAAAAAATGAAGAAAATAAATAATAAAAACTTAAAAAATAGTAAGTAAGAAAATTAAGAGGAAAACATCTGAAACTAAAGAAAATCCAGGAATATAAATAATATATACTTAAATAATAATAATAATGAGGATGATTAGAATCAAGTAAAGTTGTACGTAAAATAATTTAAAATTAAAGGAAATAAAAATAATCATAATAAAAAATATATTAATAAAAAAAGTAAAGATTAAAAAAATAGAAATGAATAAATAAAATCTCGAACCATTTGAAATAGTCCTATCTTTTTAAGTTTGGACCTGGTTACAAAACATGTCTAAAAAACAACGCATTCCAAAACCAGATATGTGCCTCCTCGGATGCTCATAAAGTGGATGCACGGATGCATATTGGTTCTACGACTAGAAAACTTTCATGTAGACGTACAATGCACTTCGCAGCCGGAGCACCGAAAGAACATGCAATGAATATCCATAAAATAAAGCTAAATACAAAAACACTAGAAGACAACATTGAAATATTATACAAAAAATCTGGGGTGGCCTACACTCAACTTTACTATAAGTAAATTTAATATTTATCTTCTTGGATATATAATACTCGTATAAATGTCTCATTTAAGCATTATGTAAACATCTAAATGGGAGATGTTTATTAGTCTTTCATTCCTGAGGTAGTCAGATATTAGTGATTGATCGACTTATTTTTGTATAACACACCACTGATGCAAATAATCCCATTAGTATAACTACAGCTGTAATAACATTTTTGAAAAGCCTAAGTAAAAAATTTCTTGATACGAAATAATCTTCTTCAAGAGAACATGGCTTTTGTTCAAGTGGCCAGTGGATTTCTTACATCGTTTACTTGACCTCCTTCGACATTGAATATTTAAGTCAAATTTTCAAATTTAAATCCGAAAAATACTCTTATTTCCTCTGAAAACATGATGAACATCCAAGAAACAATGTCGTTTTAAAATAATTTATAATTAAGGATATACAATAATTACATTTATTAATCTTCAAACGAAAGATTTCCATTTTGAATTATGATTTACATTTTTGGTTTTTTATAGAATTATTATACTGAGAATTTTGTGGCTTCTTAGTATTTATTAAAATCATTTTCCTTCCCCTTTGTTAAAATCATGTATACACATTTTTTCTGAGGGAGTGTTATCTTTTTCCTGCCTGTTGTACTCTGTTATAAGGTTGCTATGACTGTATATTGAGTTTAGCCAGTTTACTGAATAATTAAGTTATTGAATATATTAGATTTAATTCGTTTTAAGTTATAATTGTTTTTTTAGGAATTTTAATAGGTGTAATGTTTAATTTTGCAGTTACCATGACAACTAAACGTGGTTCATTGGTGAATAACAAACTTTCCTTGTATTTGCAGGAGTTTCTATTTAGAAATAAACATCTGTCTATCAACTCACCACTATCATGATATATATTCTAGTTATTTGTTTTACTTCTGCTACAAATCATATGTATTGTAGAAGTATTAATGACTCTGGTTTCGAGATTTATCTATTGGATTAACAGGAATCGAGTGGACATTCATAGGTGACATCCACAGGTGTGATCCATAGGTGACATCCATTGGTGTCATCCACAGGTAGCATCCACAGGTTTCATCTACAGGTGACATCCATAGGTGGTATACAAAGAGTGATTCTACTGTGATGTGTCAATTTAGTGTCAAATATATAGCTATATTCCTTTTAAATGTCTTCAGGACTTTGAGAAGGTTATGTACGTATGACAACAGGGTTTGAGCAAGTGGGTTTGCATGAACTGGAGTCTGTTGGATAAAATTTGTAAGTAATCTATTAGAAAATTTCGAATATTAATGTAATTAGCCAGTTTACATACTCAAATCAAAGTCAAAGCCAGCGATTCAGTATAATTTAAAATCTTTTATAGTTAAGATCTTCTAATTTTGGAAAATAATAAATACAAACTATTAGACTAGAATAGTAAAAAAACTGGATATTTCTCAACAAACATAAATCCTCTTTCTAGAGGAAAGTGTCCATTCGTCACATTCCAATATCATGGAAAGATACTACAATTCACAAAGACAAAGTAATTATAACTCATATTAAGTTTTGCTCAAGAGTGCAATATATAGATTTATTAACGCATTCTATGAGACAAATCCATCATACCATGGAAGACAAAGAATATTTATTTGTTTATTGCCTGTTTTTTTTTCATGTCAAAATATTATTCCTCTTATATCTCACATAAGTCAATAAATTATTTAAATTTTTCCATTATAAACATCAATATTATGTCAGTGGATTTGCTCAAAAAATTTCTAAGTCAATGTAAACAATGTAAAAAATATCAAAAATTAGACAAGTATAGCAAGTGATTCCTTAGTCTAGGATAAACAAACAGTTTTTATAGCTTCATTGCTCTTGCTGTGATTGAAATTTCATGAATTTTTTTTGTGAATTACTAATTTTGTGTTCCATTTTTAGTCAAATTTTCATGATTTTTTAAAGAGCAGTTTAGCGTTAAAAAACATTTTCTGAATACAGGAATCGGACTTTTACGCCTCTTTGGTGAATGTAATTTTGAAACAAAATATCTTATTTCATTCTCCATATAATAGTCTATATTTAGGTGTAGTTTCATTTTGATTCGTCAAACAGTATGGCTTGTATCACTCTCACAAGATTTGAGATTGAATTATAAGTCAAAATTTTTACAACATATTGAAAATATTTCAATAAACTCAAATCTTTGTTTCATTTGAGGCCTCAAAGATAATGCCAAAATTTTAAAACTCTAGAGTTAGCAGTTTAGCAGAAAAAAATGTTTTTAAAAACGGTTGTTGGCAAAAAAAGTGACTTTTCCGTCATGCATAATTCTTCCCAAACAGTAGAGATCACTACTCTAAGGGGCCCATTTTTGTGCAAAATATCAACTTGATCCATCAAAGATTCTGGACCGTAGCGGGGTAACAAGCAATGCTAACACACTCACCCACCCACCCACATACACACAGACATCATCGAAAAAACTTCATAAAACAACTTTGGTACCTCAGAACATATAATTCCGTAAAAATCTCGAGATCGAATTTTTTCACGATCACTATACTTTACTTAATAGTAAAGTAAAAAAACTGACCATAGGATGTTACATATTATTGAATCGTTGAGTATAAAAGAGAAGAAGCCAAACCTTAACGATCAGGCCACTTATTTTTCTAGAATTTTAAAGTTACATACGTGATAAGAACTAGAGAATGTAAAACAACAATGTTGTGTAAGTTTTTTGTAGTATAATTTGAAGTGGTTTAAGGTAAACCTGATGAAAACAAATCTTTTGATACAAAGTTATGTTTAGTTTTGATGTAAATTTTAGAATTTTGTAATTGTGAATTAAATTAGTTTATGTTTTATTTTTCCTTGATAATAGGGACCAGGCTATCTCAGTGGTTACGTACTCGCCTCTGAAGTGATAGGGCCGGGGTTCGATCCCCACCTGGCCCTCGATTTATTCACGCGGGAGGTTAATTTTCATGATATTTTTTTCTGTGCACGTTGTCCCTCGGAGAAGGACGTTAAACTGTCGGTCCCCAGCCTGTACGATTTCAGGTACTCGTTAAAGATCCCTACTCTAAATATACATGAGTTAGGCAAAATTTAGAACTCCCACTGTAGAATCAATCTTCATTGTGTGGTATCACAAACGGCCAATGCTCGGCCTATGTGTGTTCTCTTGTGGGACTGCCACTGCAACCTAACCTAACCTAACCTTCCTTGATAATGGTCTATGTAGACCGATACGTCGGACCTTTTGTAAATATAAAAATTAAATCATTTGGTAAACTGGTGTATATGTTACCAATGAAATGGAAGACCCTTATAAGACAATTAGAGAGGCTATATAGGAGATATACAAAGTTAGAAATAAGCAAGGCATTTAACGAGATATATATATATATATATAAAAGAAAAAAACAATTTTTTGTAATATATAATTTTTTATGTAATATTTTCATGTCTGGACCACTTGTATTCAGCAGTATTTTTCTTTGTCAACGTTTAGTCTTGCTTCACACAATAGAACACCTTTAAGTCAATGTTGTGTCTATAATTGTTGTCTATATTTTTCATATTAAACATAAATATGGAAATTAATTAAAATAACATGAAAAAATATAAATTCATGTTATTTTAATTTATATTTTGTATTTTTTATATTTTTTAATTTATATTTATATTTTGTGCATACATAATTTGTATGATAAATAATGTAGCTTAATTATTTAAGCAACTCTATATTTATTTATTAGGATAAAAAATGAAATTACTTCTGTAGGATATTACTTGACCAATCTGTGTTGGATTTACTCATATTGAGGATTTCAAAAATTACGTTTTTACACAAAAAATATTTAATATGAAAATTAACAAAATGTTTCGAACACTTAGTGTTCTCCTTCAGGTTTACATCTGTGACAGTGAATCTACGGGAGTGACTTAGAGGGATTCCTTAGCAGTTTTAACCTCTAGCGAGTGCAGATGTAAACTTGAACTAAGTGTTTGAAACGCGTTGTTACTTATTATATTAAACTTTTTTTGCGTGGAGACGTAATTTTTGAAATCTACCAATACTTCTGTAAGCATTAATTTAGTTCAGCAATGGTTCTGTCATGTTCTATAAATCATTGTTCATGAAAATCAAAATCAGTTCATATAACATTTGTATTTTTCTATTAACAAAAAAAAGTTGACATGACAATTGTATTCTAACCACTATAGTACTGTAGTGATTACTAAATTACTATTACTAACTGTAAATTACAGCACTTTAGTGTAGTGTTTTACAAAAAAAATAATGTGCAATTTTTAATGCATAATTGTTAGTAATTATTTAAAAGGCGCTTTAGGTTGGGGGGTTGACATGAGGAGTGTGGGCCAAGCGAGACTTGAGAACACCTGTTCTAAAATGAACAGTCAATTGAACAGATCTGGATTAAAGACGTGAATCATTGCAGGCAGGGGGCAACCTTGACAAGCACTGGAATGAAAGCCTTTGTGTATTTAGGGAGTTGCAGTTTTTTCAAGCAGTTGCGACTGGCTGCTGACAGTTTTTGCAGTTTGCGTAGGTGGCAGGCGCACTATTGTGCCTGTATTGCACAGTCCTTTTCCATTGCTCCACTCTTTCATAACGTCTATTTCTCAATATGCCTTTGCCTTCTACCTTACAACCTCTTGTGAAACACCTACGCACTCTGATTCTTGTTTTCTTTCTTCTTCATTACCATTTTTACACTTAATTAGGTTTTTGTAAAGGAAAATTAGTCCTTAAATAATAAAAAAAAAAGAGAGCTACATTTCAAAACAAGGTAGTGGTTAGTTGATCATTAAAAAAAATTGTTGAAAATTTCTTATACAGCAATCATCATAATCCTTTCATACATAACAAAAAACAAGCTGATGATTCATTCATCAAAAAAAAGTATGTTATGTTTTTGAGAAAAGTGGCAAAATGATGTATTGTCATTCATATCCAACTTTTGGTAAACAATAAAATTATTTCTGTAAGCAGTAATTTCGTGTAGCAATGGTTCTCTCATGTTCTATAAATCGTCCTTCATCAAGATGAAATGAGGTCTTTCGTTTACTTTTTTTTTCGATTACGCCAGCAGCATCAGTCTTCTGCTATTAGCTTGCTTGTAGCCCAGTATAATACATAGACTTGCAATCCTCAGCAGTCGGAAAGAGTCAGACATGTTCTTAAATGGTATCAGTCCATTTCTTCTTTTGAAAATTTTCCTTAAAATATCAATACAGATAGTTTGCATATCAATATTCATCTATGGAAGCAAATCTGTATTAATCTTTAGAAGCAAATCCATATATTGTCTATAAAAGCAGATCTTATTTATCTATAGAAGTAAAATTGGCTTTATCGATGGAGAGAAATATATGCATCTATAGATGCAATTTACTATTTATTTATGGAAGCGAATCAATATTTATACATAGATTCAAATGGTAATAAGTCTATAAGATCAATTCTATATTTACCTACAGAGGTAAATCGATATTTATTTATTCATAGCAAATCTTATTTATCTGTAGAAGAAAATTTGTAATTATCTACAGGAGGGTATATATATAATTATATAATAATTATAATAATTATATAATATATATTATAATTATAATATAATTATAATTATAATATATTATAATTATTATAATATATATAATTATATAATTATAATAATAATATATATAATACGGTACTGTTTTCTTGACCACAAAATATTCACAAACACTTTTTCTTTTTCTCGGAGTTTGGTCAGGTTTTTTTTTTTTTTTTTTTTGGTATAACTCTATTACAAGTTTATTATTTTTAAGCTGCAGAGATGAAGTTGGGTTTTCTCTACTTCCTAATTTCATGTACGAGGATGTGTCATTTAAAAGTTGCCTAATTTTTTCCTCATAATCATTCTTATCCATAATTACTGTCTGGTTTGTTTTGTCTGATTTTATTACTATCAACTGTCGATTATTATTTAGAAATTGTTTTGCTACCTTAATCCCCTGACCAATCTCCGAGAAAAAGAAAAAGTGTTTGTATATAATTATAGATAAAATTCTCTATTTATCTAAGAAAGAAAATCAATATTTATACATCTATCAAATGGTTACTTACCTGTAGAAGCAAAGCTATTTTTATATATGGAAGCAAATTTTGAGCACGCTATCGATTAGAGAAGTCCTAATGCATCGGTACTGAGTCTGTTTTGATTTATTCATGCACCTTCGCCTTTCGGCTATAATATGTTAAAGAAGAATAGGATGATGTTTTTAACCTGGAACCCTTTCGCCAAGTTACGAGAAACCAACCGTTTTCTCACGAATGAGGCCTATGGTGGGCCTCGCGGAGCCCTCGCTTCACGACCTACATCAACAAGAGCAATAAAACATGGTAGTTTCTAGGAGACTGATGTTTACTTGATAAAAGAGATCATCATTAATTACAGGGGAAAATATGAATAGGAAAAAAACAAAAGAACAATTAACAGGAAGTTAAGATATAGCAAAGAAAAGTTTAGTATGAGAATGAATCAGAGATTATAAGAAAAGGTACAGGGGAAAGAAGAAGAAGCATCCCGGCGACAAACGTATCGAGACAGGCCAGACAAACTTACATGGGCCACCCTGGAGGCGAGAAAAATGTCTTTAAAAAAACAGATGCAAGCCCGAAGTAGAAAAGAAGATTTGAGATCCAGCTCCAGAACTAGTACGCGACTGAGCGGACTTTCCACTACCAGCACTAACCCAAACCCAAAAACCGCAATGTAGCAGCTAAATCAGCTGGTGTGCCACCTCAATAAGCGGACTGCCACCCAAGCTAGCGCGCGTACAAGCCGATTTTCCACTAGCGGACGCCGGCTTAGGTTATGCCTTTTTTAGTTCACGCCACTACGAAAAGGTGAAGGCGTATTGGAGGGGATCGTTATTGCGTCTGTACCTTGTATGGTACATTTTAAAGAACCTTTCTCTACACCTACTCGAGTAAGTCTCGCTTTGGATTCACAATACAATACATGTACAATAAACCATAACTAAAATGGGAGTATAATAACAAATGAACTATACTTTCCGTCTTTATAACAACACCAAGGAGAATACCTTAAATGTGTAGATTAGATACACACAAACAAGCACAGATTTAAACAAATTTTGTATTTCACAGAACTGATTATTTAATGTCAAAATTACTATTATGGCATTGGATTAGAAGATGCAAGGAAAAGAGCTTGCTTTTAAAACGGGTTCTTTTCAATTTAAATACAAACCAAACATAGTCTTAATATTTTTTAATAGAATTAAAAATCTGTTGATATTTTAAATTTGACTCCTTAGAATCTTATGAATGTGTGGATTCAGAAGCAGCACTAACTAAAATAAATGAGATCCTCCGTAATGGCTTTTTCATCTAGCAATGAATTAAAAACTTCCATTACAGTGTTCTCTGGGGTGTGACAAGCATAAAAAATACATGCTTTGTTGTTTGAAGGCTGTTTAATGTAAGTGGGAGGTGAAGGGATATTTTTTTTTGCCGAGGTCGCCTAGGCAAGACTGGTAGCCGTTTGATTGCATGCTCATCTCACAGACTAATTGATTGATGGTCCACCATAGACTACTGCATTCCTTACATTGTTCCACACTTGGTTATTGTTGCTCAACTTTCTTTGTCTTCACGGGATCATCTTCTATTCATATCCTGTGAACCTGATAACAGGTAATGGATCCAATTGTAGCAACAAGAAAAATAAACAAACCAAACAGGCACATGTGTCCTACTGTTGTGTGCACACTCATTGTTACTTCGGCTAATTACCCTAAGTAATTATATAATTAACTAAATACATTGGTTCCTCAATATTAGAGTTTAATTTGTTCCCGAACTAAGCTCTTATGTAGAATGAGTCGTTCATCGAAACAATTTCCGCATAATAAATAACATAAAACTCAGTAATACATTCAAACAGTCTAAAAACATTAATTCATGTCTTAAATATCTGAGAAATATATGTTAATAGTTAATAATAACAAACACTTCAATTTTCTAAGAGCTACAACATGAATGAATATTTTTCTAAAATTAAATAAAGTGTTTAAACTGCTTTTCTAATAATAGTCAAGATTTGTATTTAGATGTCTATGTCTTGATATAAAAATGATCTGAAATCTTCAATTGAAGATTGAAGATTTATTTCAAAGCTGAAATTTTGATTTTGTTGATTATAGAAACAACAAAACTATTATTTTGACGGTTTATGGAATGGTTGGTTTATATAATGAATTTTGGATATTTCTAACTAATGGTAATTAATTTTACCAGACAACAATGTCGGTTAACTTAGATTAGGTTTGTTATTTTTCATTTTTCTTTATTTTATAATATCATACAGATGTTAATTACCTTTTCAAGTAGAAAAACATATTTTTACATTTTTTTCAGTCCATTTATTGCATCAATTTCCTTGTGTTGTATCAAGCCAACAATATTTATTGAGACAAATTCAATTTGTTTTTATTAATATTTACTAAAGTGGATTTAATTTCGTAACATTCAATTGTAATTTTGCATATAAAAATAAATGTATGTATAATTACTTTTATTGTTACCTTTGTTTTAAGTTATTTTTTCGCAGGTTAATGTCTATTATTGGACAGTTAACCAACTTGAGATTTTTGCCAATATTTCGTCGATACTGTAATATACCTAGAATATGCAGAAGAGCCACGATAGACGTACGTGACCCTTATATCAAGGAAACCACCATTAATACTATTAAAAAGACTGGTAAAAGTTTTCAAAAATGAGTCAGGCAAAAAAGAATTTAAACCGCTCATCCTACTGTAATGAAGAGATAAACTAATATAAAGTTCCTTACTAGTCAACGGCCACCCTTGGCTGTTGGGCCTTGGGTGACGCATGTTGAGATAGTTAAAGTAGGATAGTCCTTCAAGTGTTGTGCATCCATTGTGTCATGATGGCAGAGAGGACACTCTGGTGATGTCAGAGCTTCAGAGTGTCCTCTTCCAAGATGCTTCCCAAGGTAGTCGTGGCCAGTCTTCATCCTCAAGTTGGCCACACTTACAGATCTTGGCAGGTTTGGGTCAATAGGCCTTTGGGATGTAAGGCTCTCCTAGTTCCTGCCAGCATCCAGTCAGCAAGACGTTCCCTGTTCCGTTCGCTGAATGTCAAGTTGATGTGGCCTTTTCTTGGCGATGGTAAGCAGGTCGGTTGAGGAAGACACGTTATTGGTGATTTCATTGCCGTTGATACCCACATGACTTGGGATCCGTTGGAACTTTAAATCCCATCTGTGGTTCAATCGCCCACTGATATAAACTGGTAAAAGATATAAAACTGTATGATGGAATATTCATATACTTTACTGGCTATGTACAGAAATATGTACTTTAAAAACAAAACGTGTTGAGGTAAACCTCAAACACATTTTCGACTACAAATATCATTCCCTTCCTATAAATTATTCACCAATTTTTTTTCTCTGACGTCATTAAAATCCAATAAAAGTGTAAAGATTAAAATTGATTTCTTTTTTTTTTATATATTTTGACATTCATCTGTTATTAATTCAGTATTCTATTTTTTATTGTTTTAAGACCTGGCAATGTTTCATTCAATCGTGCTTAAGCTCATTAGTGGAATTAAGAATCACAAATTAATTAAAATCACAAAAATTAAAAAATCCTTTTAAATTCTAAAAAAAAATTATTATTCTGAATACTTAATACGCTTTAGCAATGTTATGAATAACAATGTAGTATTCTTCCAAAATTATTATTCCAGACATTGGATACATAAATTTTATTTTAACTATTTCTAGGAAAAACATTTTTACTTTACTATAAGTAAAGTGATCGTGAAAAATTTGTTCTCCAGATTTTGACGGAATTACATGTTTTGGGGTCCCAGAAGACGTTGATGAAGTTTTTTCGATGTTGTTTGCGTGTGTGTAGATGGGTGTGTATGAATCTAGTTTGCTTCTGTAGTTCAGAATCATTGATGGATTAAATGGATATTTTCAACAAAAATAGAATTCATTTTTATTTCCTATTGAAACAAAAGCCATATTCTACTCTAAGAGATTGTTTCATAACACGAAATCTACAGTTTCAAGAATGTTGTTACTGCTGTAGTTATTGTATACTAATGATATTTGCATCAGTCGTGTGTTATACAAAAATAAGCATACATTGATATGTGGATCAATCACTATCTGTACTATATACAGGAATGAAAGACTAATAAACCCATTTGGACTTTTATATTACGCATAAATGGGACATTATATATTATAACCAAAGAAGTTTGATATTATGTTTACTTATAGTAAAGTTGAGTGTAGGCCACTCCAGATTTTTTTAAATTGGTTAATTTTTATGAATTCTAATTAATTTGAATTTATCGCACATATTCTACAATACTGATGTGACAAAAACGTATAATGATATTTTAAAGGAAACAGATTTCAAATTTAATATATTGAACATGAAAAGGTAAGTGATCATTGATGTGGTGTAGTTGTTTATTGAATGATATGGGAGAAGTATGTCTCGGTGTCGACAGAGAAGGAGAGGCCATAAAGGGGAGTAGGCGTGAAGAGAGACTTGTCTTAAGAGGGGATTGGACAGAGGAGTGTTATCGAAAGAGGCTGAGAAAAGAGACTACAAGCAGGCGTCCTTGATAAGAAAGTGAGGGAGGATGAGGAGGCCTCACGTGTCTCAAGCACTCACGTCTCTTATTAGAGGTGGAGAAAAAGAGAGGAGGATGGAAAAAATGGCTGCTGAGGGGTTTGGTAGCAAGGCCAGTACAGCATTCCTGTCGGGTTGGGGGTGACAATGGAGTCGGAGGCGGTGCTCGACGATCGCTGTACTCAGGTGTCTTCAAATTACAGCTGCTCAATTACTTATCACCTGACCAGCACTCTGCTAAGCATATCACAATAGACCATTCATCTCATAATAAGATGATTACAACCACTGTCAATCGTAAATAACAACTGACATACCATTAAACACTAATTCACCCGTCTTCACTCTGATTGATAATTTATAACCAATATGTTCCAAGAATTCTGAACCTCTTTTGATTAGACTAGGTTTCAGTGGTAGTCCCACCAGAGAACACAACTGCGTAAGAAGAACATTGACCCTTTGTGTTATTACACAATAAACATTCCACTTTGGAGTCTTACATTTTATATAACTCAAGTTTATATAAATATGGGATCCTTAACAAAGTACATGATACCGTAGAGGCTCAGGACCGACGGCTTAACGTACACTCCAAAGAACGATGTGTACACATTTTTTCACTTCTCTAGTAAATAAATCAAGGAACAGAGTGAGTATTGAACCCTTGATCAACCATTCCAGAGCGAACACGTTGTTCCTGCACTCACTGGCCCTACCTCTTTTAGTTAATATCCACACACTGTTTTCTTCGTCTCCAAAGTACAGTGGTGAAACATGCGAGTGAATCATCATACTAGTTTTTCGAAATACAAGATAAAATTCTCAATATAACAGTCCAAAATCCAAGATACGAGCACATTGCTCGCTCGCATCTTCACTGAAGGAATCTTGAAGATGTGCAACAGCCTCATCCAACATATTCATTATTATCTAATGTTTTGCGTAAATTTATCAATACTGCTTTAAATGCAAACAAGAAAGCTAATAATAAGAAGTCAGGTTACTATTATGATTAAATACAGTAAAATTCAAATTCATTTGTTACCTTAGTAAGTTAACACTTGTTCATGACATGTGATACCCATTTTGTATATTATATACCTTTAATTTTTTTATTATGAGATTCTCTCTTTGAGCACTGTAGGGTAGTATTTCCTGTAGCATATGCACTCAATCCGTTGATTTTATTTCATCGGGTCCAATACTGTACTTGTTTCATCTCTCGATCACCATACTCGTCAGTCTCCAAGCTATAGTGCCATCTTAAAACACAATTTGTATTTATTCACTATAATTTTGTATTATCAATTTATACTTAGTACTACATTGTGTTGATTATTTCTTTAGACATTAAAGACTATTATAATGTTTCTGGGTGTCTGGAACGCATTACTGAATTTCAAATTGTAGTACGAGTGCCTCATTGTACGAGCGATTTCCTTTACGAAGAGCAATTCGTAAGAATTTTTATAATCAGTAAAAAAAAAGTTTAATTTGAACCTGAAGAACTGACCGAGTCTTGATAAACTTTTTAGTTTTTACTTCACGGTCGATGCCTTTATACAATTTTTATATATAATATATATATATATTATTGAATTTGATGGCAGATTCTGCATTCACGACTTTCTTACTTATAGCTTCTATTTTCCTTACAATTTTCTTTTGAGAAGGTGATAATTGCCAAAGCAAACTAGCATACGACATTCAGAAGGCTGGAAATAACCACTTCACTGGGGATAACTATATTTAATTAAACACTACACTAGATTAAACTAAGATAACAAGCTTTCGGCCCCATGGGTCATCATCAGGTTCTTAAACTACTTATATTAACTAAATATACATATTACTGACTACTTTGGCGTTTAAATGCCAACTGAAAACTGCTTTCTGTCGAAGAGAAAGTTGGTGGTGAGGGTGCAGTTTTCAGTTGGCATTTAAACGCCAAAGTAGTCAGTAATATGTATATTTAGTTAATATAAGTAGTTTAAGAACCTGATGATGACCCATGGGGCCGAAAGCTTGTTATCTTAGTTTAATCTAGTGTAGTGTTTAATTAAATATAGTTATCCCCAGTGAAGTGGTTATTTCCAGCCTTCTGAATGTCGTATGCTAGTTTGCTTTGGCAATTATCACCTTCTCAAAAGAAAATTGTAAGGAAAATAGAAGCTATAAGTAAGAAAGTCGTGAATGCAGAATCTGCCATCAAATTCAATAATATATGCTTGAAAGAGGACTTGCTGCCGAAATACACTAATATATATATACTTCTTCGATGAAAATACGATCCGAAATGGATAAATACAGTTCAATGTACATAAAGAAACATAGAGAAATTAAAAACACAAACTTACAGTCTCTAATTTTTGGTTAAACCGTCTTCAGGAGGGATAAGAGAGGGAAACCAAGCGCACTGGTACAGAGACAGTTGGAGACCAACAATGTCGCCACATACGCACCCGGTCACAGAGAATAAGGTAGACAAGAATGAATTTAAATTAAAATAGGAATATGAAAAATAATAGTAAACACAAAAAAAATAAAATAACAAAAAATAAAAACTGAGAGATGAACAGAAGAAATGATACATAAATAAATAAAAATTAAAAATTATGGACCAAGCTTTAATAAAAAATAGAGAATAAAACTTAAAATAAATTATAAATTTATAAATTGTGTACGATTATTAAAGAACTTTTTCCGATTTTATCCTCTTCCCTGCCACCTCCAGTACCTTTCCTAATCCCCCACGCCTATCCTACAGACGCCCTCCCAACCTTGGAAATTTTCTCTCCCACAGAAATCTATCCTCCACGAGGGCTAACTATTTGCCATCGGGAGCGAAACTGCGGACGTCGAGGTTGCCTCACCTGTCCGATTATCGACCCCCAACCACACATCACAGCTCCCTCCCATAACACACACTATCCTGTTCCGATTGACTGCCCGTGTGCCTCCAAGAACTGTGTGTACCGTTTGGAGTGTACTAAGTGTGATTTGTTCTATGTAGGCCAAGCATCCACCAAGCTTAGTCTCCGTATGAACAATCACAGAACTTCAGTCAACAACCATTCCCATCTTCCCATCGCCATACATGCCAATAGCCACGGACTTCCCTTTAATGAGTGCTACAGGTTACAGATTCTGCGGCAAATTCCCTCTGACTGCAAAAACCTCACCCTCCAAGCCTCTGAAGAGGCCCATATTTGGTTGCTCAATGCGGACAGTGCACCTGGCCTTAATCTTAAGAGATAATGCTTCATTGTATTAGTTTCTTGTCTCTGCATCTAGTTTTTATGCTTTCATCTTATATATTTTTCATTTATTTAATTTATTTTAAGTTTTATTCTCTATTTTTTATTAAAGCTTAGTCCATAATTTTTAATTTTTATTTATTTATGTATCATTTCTTCTGTTCATCCCTCAGTTTTTATTTGTTATTATTATTTTTGTTTTTATGTTTACTATATTTTTCATATTCCTATTTTAATTTAAATTCATTCTTGTCTACCTTATTCTCTGTGACCGGGCTCGTATGTGGGAACATTGTTGGTCTCCAACCGTCTCTGTACCAGTGCACTTGGTTTCCCTCTCTTATCTCTCCTGAAGACGGTTCAACCGAAAATTAGAGACTGTAAGTTTGTGTTTTTAACGTCTCTATGTTTCTTTATGTACACTGAACTATATGTACATAGAGTTCAATGTAGATAGATAAACATATAGAAATTAAAAAAACATACGTACATGCTCTAATTTTTGGTTTCAACCATCTTCAGGAGAGATAAAACAAGGAAACCTAGTCGACTGGTGCAGAAATATACTGTACCAGTGCACTTGGTTTTTCTCTCTTTCCCTCTGAAGAAGGCTCAAACCAAAAATTAGTGGCTGTAAGTGTGTGTTTTTAATTTCTGTATGTCTCTCAAGCTACATTGAACATTATTTGTCTGTTTTGGGATCATATTTTCATCGAAAAAGTTTATATATATATTATTATATATCAAACTCAGAAAAATAGTAGAAAACATTAGAAAAAACACTTTAATATTTCGGTAAAAATGTCGTCATCAGAAGAGGAGATGTGACTACCTTGAGGAGCGAAGCCATAGCATTTATGTAAGTTATATGCATTTATATAAATTATAATGAAAGTGACACAACGATAGGCACACATAGTCCGATGGACCGTTTCATTTGATTTATATATATATATATGAACTGTCTGATAGAAAAATAATAAACTAAAACCGAGACTGGCTCAGTTTTCTAGTCTCAAATACCAACGTTTTGGGTTTTATTTATTTTTATTAACTTTACTATGGTCTGTCCATTTCATTATAGTTTAATATTTTTTTTTCAAGTGTTCTTGTACCAGTAAGTACTCATTAATGTATCATTAATGCAATAATAATATAATTAATCTGTTAATTAAAAATTCTCCTACTAGAGTTCTGTGGTATTTACACACAAGAATATAAATTCCATGTAATTGTTGTCACAGAAGCCATTAGAAATGGATGTTAAACGACACTAAATCAATGTAATTTCAGATGAACAAAGGAGTAAGTTATTCTTGCAGGAAAATAATGAGAATCATGACATAAATTGGACGAAAGCTGAAATTATTACTTTTAAATATCCATGTCGTTAAACAATTTTATCGAGTTTTCTTTAATCAATTGAATAGGTCAAAGACTGTTAAACATTAGAGATGGTTTATTCAAGTTAGACCCGGAGTTAACAAGAACGGTAGTTTTGTCTACAAGGGTGACAGCTAGCAGATGATTTCTTCCTGAACTCCTTTGTTTATCTTAACTTGCCTCCCCAGCCCTTTGAACTCTTTCCTCGTACTTTACACCCTTCAAAATACTTCCCTTACAGTCATCCCCTTTTCAGTACTACATCAGATGTCATGTATCATTTGTTTCAGTATGAGTGAAACTCTAGGGAAGACTAGTTTTGGGGTTGAATGAATATCTTACCGTGAAAATTTATATATTACATTTTCTTATAATTTGTGAAAATTCATTATAGAAAGAACCAATGTGAGTTTGTAAATGTATAAATATATTTTAGAAAATTTATAAGATTTTAGTCAATATTAAGACAAGGTGACAGGGGTGCTTGGAGCAAGCAGTGTTGGGAGCTCCTTTATCTCATTTTCTGACGGCTGCTTTAGCTTCTTTGTCTTTTGTTGTAATTAATAAATTCTATTTGAGTATACGTTTTACACAGAAATTGATTTTTCGGTTCACATTAAAAGGCGTATGCCGGGGTGTTGAAGTCGGGAGTAGTACTTGCTAATCCGTGGCAGGAGAGGGGGGTCGGCCATATTGGTCACAGCGCCTGACTCAAGTCCTTCGTGCCGCTCTGCCGACTCTTGGCCCCTCTCGCCACATACCTCGGATATCCTTCAATCTCTTCACCCCGGTCTATTATCAATGATTAAAAGACAAGAGTCTATCAAGATCATCACATACAGCCTTAAAAACTAAGTTAATAACAGTGGTTATTCAAGACCGGGAGTAAACTTTAATTTTAAGCACCAAAACTTATAAAACATGTAAATTTTTGAAAAAATAAATCTATTTGTGCGTAGTAAAAAAAATTGAACATTGAAGCAGTTCAATGGTATATATAATTGTTTTTGCATTGGCTATTATGTTTCCGTTTGGTACTCAAGAACCTTGATTTTCCATGCGGGAGGCAAATAATAATGTGTCATTCGTCGGAGAAAACGTCATGCCTCTGCCATGTCATAAATTCGTTACCTACGAAGGGATGAGGAACTCAGATTTTTTTTCACCTCCCGCATGAATAAATCGAGGACTAGAGTGGCTATTGAACCCAGGATCTACCAGTCGAGATAGTAATCCACCAAGCTACCCTAGGCACTCTTATAAACTCAACCAAGGGAATATTTATTTCTCCTGTTGTAGAAACAACCTTGTAATGTAGTCCACTTTTAACTATAAGTGGTGCCAAGTAACAAATGTGCTACCCTTAGTGGTGTCATACTTTGCAACCCTTAGACTAGCACCAAAAATGAAAGTCAATTACTATGAGCGTTGGAAAAGAAATAACCATCATAAAAAGAGTATGTATTTTAAAACAACTATTTCTGTAAAACATAAATAACTCCTTTATTAATATTTAATAAAATGTATGCATTAAATTGTAAAATAATCACATTTGGACAAAGTGTAAAAAGGTTTGTAATATTTCTAAAATATTGTAGCCCTATGACAAACTAATGAAAATCTGGAGTGGCCTACACTCTACTTTACTATAAGTAACTTAATGTCAAATTTCATGAGTATATAAAACATAACGTCTCATTTAAGCATAACATAAATATCTAAATGGGATATAATTATTAGCATTTCATTGGTGAGGTAGTACAGATAGCGATTGAAGGACATATCAATTTATAAGCTTATTTTTGTACATCACAAATACTTTATTATTTGCAAATAATTTCATTAGTATAACTACAGCAGTAATAACATTTTTGAAAAACCAAAGTGAACATTTCTTGAAACGAAATATCATCCTACAAGAGAACATGACTTTTGTTCAAATAGCCAGTAGATTTCTTACATCGTTTACTTGACATCCTTCTACATTGAATATTAAAGTAAAATTTTCAAATTTAAAACAGGAAAATACCCTTTTTTTCTCTGAAAAACATCTTAAAGAGCTAAGAAAATGTTGTTTTAAGGTGATTTGTTAATTAAAGATGTACGATAATTACATTTATTAATCTCTAAACGAACGATTTCAATTTTGAATTATCTTTTACATTTTTCGTTTTTAACCGAATTATTATATTGGGAATTTTATGGCTTCTTAGTATTTAACAAGATCATTTTCCTTCCCCTTTGTCAAATAACATATATACGATTTTTTTCTGAGTGAGTGTTATAATTTTCCTTCACATATTACTCCTCTTACATATCACATAAGTCAATAAACATTTTAAATTGTTCCTTTATAAATATCAATTTTATATCAGTGGATTCACTCAAAAAATTTCTAAGTCAATGTAAACATTGTAAAAAAATACAAAAAATTCGGCAAGTATAGCAGGTGATCTCTTAGTCTAGGATAAACAAAGAGTTTTTATATCGTTATTGCTCTTTCCCGTAATTGAAACTTCATGATTTTTTTTTTGTGAATTGCTAATGTTTTGTTCCATTTTTGGTCAAATTTTCATTATTTTTTAATGAGCCGTTTCGCGTCAAAAAAACATTTTCTGAAAACAGAAATCGTACTGTAACGCCCCATTAGCGAATGTAATTTTAAAAAAAAATATCTCAACTCATTCTACACTTAATGGTCTATTTATAGGCATAGTTTAATTCTTTTCAGTCAAATAGTATGGCTTGTATCGCTCTCACAAGGTTTGAGATTGAATTATAAGTCAAAATTTTTACATTTTATTGAAAAAAAAAATTTCCTGTTGTTTTAAAATTCTGAATATATTTTTCGTTTGTTGCATTTGAAACCTCAAAGATAATGTCAAAATTTCAAAACTCTAGGGTTATCAGTTTAGGAGAAATAAATGTTTTAAAAAAAACGGTTTTTGGCAAAAAAAGTGACTTTCCCATCATGCATACTTCTTCCCAAACAATAGGGATCTTCGTCTAAATGGGGCCCATTTTTGTGTAAAATATCAACTTGATCCATCAAAGATTCTGGACCGTAGCGTGGTAACAAGCAATGCTAACACACTCACCCACCCACCCACCCACACACACACAGACATCATCGTAAAAACTTCATAAAACGACTTCTGGGACCTCAAAACATGTAATTCCGTCAAAATCTCGAGATCGAATTTTTTCACGATCACTATACTTTACTTATAGTAAAGTAATAATATTATAACTGATCTCTCAATGCTAATGCTTGAGTAGCACAAACATGAATTAGCTACGTTATTAATATACAAAATTCATTCAATAAGTAAAGAGAGAAATCGGTCTGGAGAAAGAACAGTTCGAAGGGCAAGTTTACTATATTTAGGTCCTTAAGTTGATATCAACTTAGATGAGCCCTGATCAGCTGGTGGATCAGAATTCTTGTGTTTATAACTTCAAAATTCAGCTCAACTACGTGAGTTTATAAGATGAGTTCTTATATGTAGAATAACGTTCTGTGATTAGTTTATTTACCTGGTGAAGATGAGAAACCAGTCAAATTATACTTTAAAATTACTAATGACTAAATTGGCTATGTTTAAAATTACTATGTATGGTGAGAGATGTATGGACGTAGAAATTTTCACAAGTAGGTAGACCAGTTCATATGTGGCTGAGAAACAGTAAAAAAAAAAATCAAACATGCATCAGCGGAAAAAGGCAGGTTGACGGTGTGTTAGCACGCTGAAGATGTAATTTAATTCTGTTCTAAACAACAGTGTTTTTTAAACAGTCAGTACTATTGAGATACTTTTAAACAAAGTGGAGCAGCCATGATTGAAAAACGTGGATCTCAGAGGAAAAGTGTGATTCTCCACAATGATCACACACGTCCTTACAGTGATCACAGACCCCTGACACCGTCAACACAAAGGACTCTGAGGTACTGTCTCATCCCTTTCAATTTGGATCGCTCACTGAAGGACCCATCAAGGTCCTTTGAAAAGGTTATTTCGTGGTTACAAGTTCCAGAATAACGAACATGTCCATACAGTATAATAATTGGTTTACACAGTATAATAAAGAGCTAATTTCAGCCGTTATAAAAAGCGGGCAACCCATTGAGAAGAGGAAATAAATGTTGATGAAGATTATATTGAAAAGTTTTGTTTTATAAAAATAAATATTTTTCAACCATATAGAATTTTATGGATTACCATTATAACGGATTTTATCCTTTATAGCATTATGACATATTTGTATAAATTTGACATGTACACCATAATAGTATTTTTTTTACTCATAAGCTCCCTATTATCCTCTCTAATCACCTGAGAAGAATTATAACAGTCATATAAACAAATGTTTATATAAATGATTCATTTCGATCGCTTAGTGTCTTTCAGAATACAACTACATGTATAATTTTTCATTCTTACTGTAACAATTTTTGCATGTTTACATTTTAATAATCAGTTTAATTTTCAGTATTTAATTATATATACAATGTTACTAAATATATAAATGGTTATTATATTATATATAAATATTAAAGTCACAGGAAGAACATTCGTAAAAGAGATCACTACTATATTTGGACTATGGCATTATCAGGCAATAATACGTGCCGCGCTGAAGTGAACCCTAGCTTTTCTTTAGAGTGGCTCAAGTATGACTAGCTAAAGAAAAGGTAGCTAAAAGTATAGTCGTGTGTTTTTGTCAACTCTTGTATGTGTTTTCTTTCTCTAAGCGATTATAGAATGAGATTCGAAGAACTAGTTAAAGCAAATTCACAGAGAGGAAACACAAGGTTTCTTTCTGTGACTTCATTTTCTTTGATAGACCGTTTTATTTTTTTATGTATATGTATATATAACAAGATTTCACAACAAACACGTGAAATAACATTCAATGTTCAAACCACAATAAAAAATGAGAAAAAAGACTAAGACATCTCAACTGTAACAAGCGGTCTTCGTCAGAGTCAAATCGCAACTGAGTTGAGAAGCGAAGACCACTAGTTATGGTTGAAAGAACTTAATCTTTTTTTCATTTCTTATTGTGGTTTAAACGAATATATATAGTATATATATTATATAATATATATTATATATATATATATATATATATATATATATATATATATATATATATATATATATATATATATATACATATATATATATATAATATATATATACATACATATATATATATATATATTGAGTACCGCCCTGTCTTCCTGCGGGACTCTTCGCTCTTCGCACCTCCTGATGACGAAGATGGTCGAAATATCGATGTGAGTTATGTCTGTGTCTTTCTGTGTGTTTCCTTCGTTTTGAATTTATTTTATATATATATATATATATAAGTTCCTTCACTGTAATATATCAATTACACGAATAGTTAGCTATTCTGTAAGCCCTTTATATTAAATATAACAATCCTAGCCTCAATATACGATTTCCAGTTGTAAAATTTTCTATAATGGTTTTAAACTTAATTAAGAGGTAGAATCGAGTAGGGTTGGTAACAATTGAGGGTCCAACCTGAATATCGTTGCAACTTTGCTAGAACCTACCTTTTGGTTTTCGCTTTGGCTCTTTGTTTGCTTAATAATTTACTTTTGTTGTATTTAGTTATTAAAGATTACTTTATTTACTTATTATAGTTTAGTTACTTAGTTTTAATCTGAAGATGACCAATATAAGGTCGAAAGCTTGTTATTATTTTAAGTCTGTTAGTGTTATAATAAAGTTGTTCCATATTACTTTTCTTAGTAGCTCTGTGTACATATCTCTAGCTTATTGTTTATGGAATTACCTCTAGACCAATGCACAATATCGAGGAAATTCGAGGCAATCTATAAAAAAGTCGTGAATGCAGTAGCTGCTGCAATTTCGATTCCATATACATAAAGAGATACACAAAGGAGGAAAGACTAAAAGACCAGCACTTGCAGTCTCAAATTTTTGGTTTTACTCGTCATCAGGATATTAAATAGAAGGAGACCAACACACCGAGGCAGGGATGACTGAAAGACTATTTTTCGAAATGGTGACTAAATGAAATATATTAAAAAATATAGTAATTTTAACTAATTTTTTTCATTGATATTATATTTTTTTTAATGATGTGTTTATGTTTGTTTGACAATATATTGTTAAGTAGAGTTATCATACTTACATATTCTTGTATGCTGTAAGAAGAGTAGTATGCTGTAAGTAGTAGTTTGTTTTTTCGAGTTCTGACAGTGTGTAGGCTGGTTCTAACTTATCACTAAGAGGACATAAATACAAAAGAAGCGCCAGTATAAGGAGGAAGAGGAGGTCATTAGTAGTTAGTAGGACACGTGAAGGGCCACCCACGCACCGCTAATGACTCCAGTCATAGCAGCCGAAGAAACACTGGCAAGCGCCACCTCTTCGGAACACTACAAACGCCCTTTACTAATTGCCCACAAACATTTACACATCTTCACTCTAAATTTAACTCGCCGCCTAAAGAAAAAAATTCTTTTTTTCTCTTCTTAAGAGGAAAAAATTCTAACCCTTTAATCAATTACCCCAGCTTGGAGATGATTATTTCTAGAATTTTTTTTGTTTCTTCATTTCATTGATTAATGCTCGTTTTATGAACTGTTATACTACACCTGTGATATACTGTTCTTAATTACTGTGCAGAAATAATTGCAATGATTTGGTTTCAACTAATTGCTACATATTATTTATTAATACTCATTTTATGAACTGTTATACTAAACTAGACTACCCGTGGCCCGTTGTGTCATCCAACACCTTCGTTTTTAATGCAATCATGTTCACATAAATCCAGATAAACTCTAAATTAATACATTTCTGATACAAAGGTAAACTCTAAATTAATACATTTCTGATACAAAGGATAATGTATATATATTTTAGAGAGTTCTCCTCTATATACATTATTTGTAAATTTGAATTTTCCAAAAAAACTTTTATGTTTCCTACTGAGAAAAACATGTAATTAGCAATGATGAACTTTGGTTTACGTATATGGACTAAAACTTTCTATAGAGTCTCTCCTTGAGACTTATGAACAGTCATGGCAAATAATAACTGAATTGGAAATTGAATCGTTAAAAAAGGAATGTTGTTCTCTTCAAATAAAACAATTTTCAATCTTGGAATTAAAACTATTTCCCCTTGACACCGTAATGCGATAATTTTATAAACAATGATATTATCATAAAGTTCCTCAGTTGTTAGTCTTGTTCCATATATAAGGGCAGCAGATCAATGTTTCTCATACATACACATCATAGAAACTTCTTTTTTGAGTTCTAGCTTATGTTGGAGCAATCCAAACTACTCTAGTGAGTCAAGACATTCTTAAGGCTAATGTGTGGGTTCTGTTCACAAACAGAAACACACACGAGTTATATGACAGATATTGTTTAATTTCTTCCGGAAATTATGTAATGAACTTACTATTAATTTCGCTCTGTTTCTCATTAAATAGAACTAATATAGAATTTTCTGTGAACTACATTTGTGGGTTGGTGAATGAAGAGTAAATGTATTCAATACACAGATCAACATTATGTGAACGAATAAACATGTCTTCGGGCAGTAATCATTTCTTATTTTCATTCTTTTCAACTCTGTCTTCACCGATATTTATCGGAAATTTAGATTATTCCTCATCTGCTTCTTGAACTCTCATATGTGAGTTAATTTGAATGTAGTAAATTTTCGCCACATGTAAGGCTGATTCAAGCATTATAGATATCAGTATCAGTTCCTCTCTTGACAAGTGGAAGCAGTTGTCAATTCCTGAGAGGTTACAGCCAATGCAATTAGTCATGAACTCCTTAATTTAGAGAGAATTACTTTTATTAAGAAGTTTCCTGTACCTTCCGATGTATGGGGTACCTTATCATTTTTATTGAAATAAATATATCAAAAGAAGAAAATATAGGCATTATGACAAACTGTTTTTGATTACAGACATAATTGTGTACTGTTAATATTTTACTTATATTAATTTGATAATTTCTGTTCTGTTAACTATAATAAATATCAGTTGTTGATGTATTAAATAATTTTTTTATATTCTATTATTTATTTATTCATATTATTTATTTATTATACTCTAATTATATCTTTCTAAATTTATTATAATCATTATTATAAGTCCAAATGCAACAGTGCTGCCGTCATCTGTAATCTATTAGTGGACAACTATCTAATTATCAGCTAGCTACCACGTCCAGTCGGTGTTTGATAGTCATTCAGAGCAGACAACCTCATGTATTTTTACGAAAATGGAAAAAAGTGAATATCGTGTGCTGATTAAGCATGACTTTTTACGTAAAAAATCCATCACTGAAACTACGGAAAGACTTGATAAATACTACGGGGACTCGGCACCATCAATTTCAATGGTTCAGAAGTGGTTTACAGAGTTCCGTTATGGTTGTACCAGCACTAGTGACGCCGAACGTTCAGGTCGACCAAAAGAAGTGATCATGCCGGAAATCGTCGTTAAAATCCATGAAATGATATTGGCTGATGGGAGAATGAAAGTGCGAGAGTTGGCTCATGCTTTAGGCATCTCAACTGAACGGGTACATAATATTTTACATGAATATTTGGACATGAAAAAACTCTCTGCGAAAAAACCATAAGCGCAATCGTGTGACCACTTCAAAAGAGTGTTTAGCGATGTTCAGCCGTACTCCGGACAAATTTTTGCGCCGTTTTGTTACTGTGGACGAAACATCGATCCATCAAAACACGCCAGAAACGAAGGAACAATCGAAACAGTGGGTTGCTGTGGGCGAACGTGGACCAAAGAAAGCAAAACAGAGTCTGTCAGTCAACAAGGTCATGGCCACAGTTTTTTGGGATGCACGTGGTGTCATTCACATCAATTACCTCAAGAAAGGTAAAACGATCACCGGCGAATATTATTCAAAGCTTTTGAACAGATTTGATGTTGATTTGAAGCAAAAACGGCGTCATTTGGCAAAAAGTAAGTGCTGTTCCATCAAGACAATGAATGTGTGCACACTTGTCTAGTCACGATGGCCAAAATCCATGAATTGGGATACGAACTGCTATCCCATTAAGCATATTCTCCTTATTTAGCTCCCTGCGACTATTTTCTGTTTCCAAACCTAAACAAATGGCTGAGCGGTAAGAGATTTGAGTCGAATGAACAAGTCATTACCGAAACAAACGCGTATTTTGAGAGCTTTGAGAAAACGTATTATTTGGAGGAAATAAAAAAATTAGAAAAACGATGGACTAAATGTACGGAGCTAAAAGATGACCATGTAGAAAAATAAAAGTTTCTTTGACGAAAAAATTTTGTTTTATTCAAAAAGTCACGGACTTATCAAACCACCCTCGTATTATTTAATCTGTTGACGTCATTAATATCATGTTTTTTAAAGCATATAGTACAAAAGTCCCTCTGGTGCAATAGGTAGTGTGCTGAATGTACAATACCAAGGTCCTGGGTTCGATGCCCACCAAAGTCTAATATTTTATTCAATTTAGAGCTTGTGCAAATATTTAAACACCAACATCTGAGGTTTTTAAGTATATACGTCTGTGATATACTGTTTTTCATGATTATGCCGAAATAATTGCCATGGTGTGAGTTAGGTTAGGTTAGGATTAATGGGTGGTTAGGTGCGTATGTATCCCAAGTTTGTTGACATGCTATGGTCCAGAATCCTTGATGGATCAAATTGATATTTTACACAAAAGTGGGTTTTATAGTGTAGATGAGCTTATTGTTTGGGGGCAATTCTGGATGACGGGAAAGAAATTTTTTTTGCCAAAAACCTGTTTTTACTAATTTTTTTTCTATCAAACTACTAATTATAGAGTTTTGTAATCTTGGTATTTTCCTTGAGGTTACAAATACAATAAAAGAATAATATATTCAGATTTTTGAAACGACATGAAATATATTTTTCCAATAAAATGTAAAAATTTTGACTTATAATTCAATCTGAAAGCTTGTGAGAAGTATACAAGCCACACAGCTTGACGGTTCAAAATAGAACATTCTGAGGGGAGGAGTTGAGATATTTTTTTTCAAAAGCACATTCACGAAAAATGCTTTTTAACGCTAAACGGCTCAATCTAAAACCATTAAAAGTTGTTCAAAATGGGAACAAAAACTTAGTAACTAATGAAAAAGAATTCATGAAATTTCAATAACGGCAAAGAGCAATAAAGCAAAGGGCTAGGATAAAAACTGATTTTTTATCCTAGGCTAACGGATCACCTGCTATATTTGTCAAATTTATTGATATTTTTCCATTTTTTACAATGACTTAGAAATGTTTTGAGAGAATCCACTGTTAAATAAAATTGATTTTTTGAAGTATAATAGAAAAATTTGAATAATATAAGGACTTATATGTGTTATAAGAGGAATAATATTTTTACATGCAAAACAACACCCCAAACAAACATAAATGTCTGTTGTTTTCCATAGTTTGATTGCTTTGGCTCACAAAATGCTTTATTAATATTAAATCTATATATTGCACCTTTGAACAAAACTTAATGACAGCTGTAAATTATTTTGTGTTTGTGAATCATGGTATCTATGCGTCAAATTGAAGTGTGTGGAATGGACTCTTTCCTAAGGAAAGAGGAGTTATGTTTCTTGACAAATATCCAACTTTTTTCACTATTCTAGTCTAATAGTTCATATCTATTATTTAAAAAAATAAGAACCTCCCAGCTGTAAAAGTTTTAAATTATACTGAAAAGCTGGCTTTGATTTTGATTTGAGTATGTAAAACTGGATAATTACTGATATATTTTTTCTCAATATACATTGACAGCAACCTTATAACAGAGTACAGCGCGCATACAGGAAAAAGATAACACTCACTCAGAGTGAATCGGATTTTTGATAAAGGGAAAGAAAAGTGATTTTTATTAAATACTAGGAAGCCATAAAATTTCCAATATAATGATTCTATAAAGGACCAAAAATTTAAAACATAATTCAAAACTGAAAACATTCTTTGAAGAATAATACATGTACCATAGTATTAGTTATCCTACATCTTAAATTAAGAAATATCTTAAAACAATAGTTTTGGTTAGATGTTTCTGACATTTATCAGACAAAAGAGAAATATTTTAAAATTTAAAATGCGAAAATTTGTCTTAAATATTCAATGTAGAAGAAGGTCGGGAAACTATGTAAGAGATCCACTGGCTATTGGAACAAAGGCCATGTTCTCCTGTAAGAGATTATTTCGTAATACAAAATCTGCACTTTGGCTTTTCTAAAATGTTACTACTGATGTAGTTATTCTAATGATATTATATGCATCCTTGGTGTGATATACAAAAATAAGCATATATATTGATAAGTGGATCAATCGCTATTTTCCTACCTCCAGGAACGAATGACTAATAAACATCTCCTATTTAGACATTTATATTATACCTACATATATATTATTTATTATGTACCCAAAAAATATGATAGTATGTTTAATTATAGTGAAGTTGAGTGTAGGCTACTCCAGATTTGTTATAATAATTTTATAATATCTGTCAGATATGTTAATCTGTGTTGTAGACGCCCGAATGGTTTCGCAGGTAGTGCATAACAGTCGGAGAATCAGGGGCATAAATCCCTATCAAACAAATAGAGCCAATATGTGCCTAAATTTGCCAATATATAATTCTAAACTTTTTTAAACTAAATCTATATATAAGTCGTGTTTATATCCCTTGGTAAATATTTTTGAGTTGTTTATGCTTTGTATAGTATCTCGTCCATTGGATATCCGTTGCTTTCTATAGACAACATTGACGGTCCTTACAATCAAGGATGTTTATACTCGTATATTTGTTTACGAGTTATTTGTCTTTCTTTCTACTATACATAGTATAGGAGTATATATAGCTATCTTTCGTTTTCTCTCAGGATAGCATAATTTCCTGAAGAAGACCGTTAAAAATTCAAATTATTGAAAGTGAGTTATAGTATTTAGTTTGTATTGGTTTTTTTTTGTTTTCAAGGTATGTATGTATACAAAATGTATATGTATATTGTTAAAATTTTGTGCAGCTTCTACTCTCACAATGTTTATACTCGTGGCCTGGATCTTCTGGGCAATTTTTCTTTCTTCTGGTTAGAGTTCCATGACATCTGACCAAGTGACATTGTACAAAATTAAATAATTGAGGTTTTCGACGATTAAATGATTGATCATTATCAGGTGAAGATAGCTTGTGATGGAATGATTAAGCAGTCATCCCTAGTGAAGCGTATTTCTGATTGAACCTATCAGCTGACGTTAGATAAATATTTTCCAGAATTATCAAGTATTAACAAGAAGCATTGTTTGGGGAAATCCTTGATTGTAAGAACGTTAACGTTGCCTGTGGAAGATATTACCCTGTCATTCATATTGTTGTTTGTGTTCGTTATTAAATATCTCTTAGTGGATTATCCTTGATATAGTGGCGGCCAGTAAAATCCACGTCGTAAATCCCTCCGAGGTAAATCCCATCGCGGTTTGAAACGAGTCTGTCAGTACCATATAGAAATTCTGAGCATATCTTTGAACGTATTCTTAAGACTGCCAAATTGACGATGCACATTTGAAACAGCTCGACAATCTGAGAATGCTGTGAAATTTTAACAAAACATTGCTCGTAATTTATCGTAGATCTTTCATTTTAATTCTAATTAATATAATGCATGTTCGTGTGCATTTGGCTAATTAAATTAAATTATTCTAAAATGCATTTTTATAATTTCTTCTGACTCTGTATGTATTGTCTTGTATTCTGTTACAATAATTCACTTCATCTTAAGATTTTACAACTGTAAGGTTTCTTATTAAAGTTTATAGTGAAATACTTATTATACTTTTAATATATAATAAATAAAATAAATTTAAAATATGCATCTATTCATGGTTTCTTCCATTCACTCTCACTTACTTAAACTTATGGTGGAATTTACTGCGGGGGAATTTACCTAGAACTGATATATTTTCTAGATCACTGAATATCCATGGCTTTTCACAGGTAACATCAAGGTTCCTTACAATCAATGATTTTTCCAAATGTGAAAATATTCTGATAATTTCGAAACATGTTCGGCGAAACTTCGAATGGTTATTAATTGTCATCATTTTTGTACCTATTTCCACAAGAATTAATTTGGTACTTTGTAAGTAATATATACGTTTTAATAATTAAATAATTAATTATTATTAAATTAATCATTATTATTAATTTTTCACTTAATAAAATGAATTATTAATAGAAATGTAATTCATTTCTTAGAAAGAAAAGTTCATGTGGTTGTGTTATAGACATTTATAGATTTACTTCATAAAGTGTTTCAAGATTTCTAAATAAATAAACAACGTAGATAGGGGGCCAAAAAAAAAAAAAAAAAAAATAGGGGACACAAGACAAGGTTTTCCGCAGAAGCCTTGAAGCTGATTTAGACAAGGTGAAACGTTGGCAAACAATGGATGAGAGACTGGCGCAAACGGTTGAGATGTAAAAAATGTATATTGGCCCCAAGTTGCTTCACTTGTTGCAAGAAGGTAGTGTCGAGATGCCTTCGAGAATATTTTTTTTTCATAGCAAACTGATCATATTTTAAATAACCCTCAGTCTAAGGAACGTACGAGCTCTATACATAAACAGAAATAATCCAATCTCTAACGATTTAGATGTTGCAGAAATATTAAATTTACCGAGTCTATAGTTTTAATTTGCACTAGACTAGCCTTGACCCGTTGAGTCATCCATCACTTTCCATTTTAATGAAATCATGTTCACGTAAATGCAGATAAACCCCAAATGCCCCTAATGAGAGCAACATGTAATTGGACATTTTGAAATACTGCTTTACCTAAATGAATTAAAACTCTCTGTAGAGTCTCTCTTTGTGATTTATAAATAGTCATGAGAAATGATAACTGAATTAGACATTGAATTCTTCAAAAGGAAATGTCGCCCTCTTTAGACAAAAGAAATTTCAATCATGTAATTAAAACTATTTCTCCTTGAAACCGTGATGCGATGATTTTACAAACAATAACTTTATCGTAAAACTCCTTACTAACTAGTCTTGTTTCATGAAATAAGCGCGGTAGATCAGCATTTCTATACATATGACAGGAGCTCCTTTTTTTGAATTTATGCTATTATTTTGGAAGTAAAGTGCAAAAAGTGACCTTGGCGCAGAGAATAGCGCCAAGAATTCAAAGCAAATACGTGGAATACAAAAATTGTATTCTAAACAACATTAAGATATTTCTTAGAAAAAAAAACTGGTTAGGTTTATTCTATAACAGAAATAAATTTTACATCTGGAGTCAGTAATTTTACTTGACTTATGTTGAAAGAATTTACTTTTCATTCTTCTTTCTTTTTAATGCCGCTGTTTGTAAGTCATATATTACTCACTGTTTTCTTTAATATTTATTTGAATGATCCAGCATAAACTGAAATTAACAGGTGTTACAAGTTTCACCTGTGCGCAACATCCACGGCTTCATCATTAGTTGACTTATACACGCAAAACATCATTTATAGCAGGTTTTGGAAGTGAATTGTGAGAAAGCCCTCATAGCCCAGAGCGTAGCGCACAAGACTTCAATGCAAAGATCGTGGGTTGGAATCCCACAAAATTATGTATATTTTTTTAATATTTATTCAAACAGTGGCAAGGAACCAATTAAACAAGATTGTTCATCAAAGTTTTTTAACTATACTAGATAGATAATTGGCTCATATAAGTTTATATATAGAGTTGAATTAAATGTTTTAAGCAGAGAAGGGGTACTGCTAATTTAAGTAGTATTTATTCAAATGTTTAAGTGAATTAAAAACTTATTGCTGCCTGTAATTGAAAGACTAATCATTCTTTTTTAGTAACATTAGTTTTTTTCTCGAGTTGTTGTGTTTAATGCCTGCATTATTACTGGGCATTATGTTAAAATACCATTCCTGACTTATTCATTTTAAACCTCTACTGTACTCGTTCGTTCGTTCATGTACAGCACAATCATTCTCGGTTTTGTATTTACTTATATTGGAAATAAAAAATTTTAAGCAATGACTCTCAACATAATCACTTTATAATTAAGTGTTCCTAATTATAATTAAGTAGTTAGTTATAATTAAGGATTATACCGTTCTTGATATAATCAGAAGATATATAGTTTTATTGTTTTAAAGAGAATTTTACAGATTGAACAGAATGAAAGAGAGGAAGCATTGAAGGTGTTAATGAAAGAATGTTTAATGTACCATGTTGTCAATGCCATTTGGTACATAAGGTGCCCGACAAGTTATCCCCTAATTGTTTCTTCCTTTTTTTTTTGCCCGTTGTTGGGTTGATTGGCACAATTATGTTCCAAGAAACTTTCTTTCATTTAGTATACACCTCTAATGCTTACTTCCTTCTATCTTGCTCAATCTGTTCTTTTAAAAACGGGGTAACACTTAAAAACATTTTCAATTCCCTTTACTGCTTTCAGCGGTGAGTTCCTTGGTTATATCGACAATTTTGTATATGCTTAAAATAAATATTACTTATTTATATATGATATATATATATTTTTTCTAAAACATGAAATTTTTTTTAGGACAACTTGACAAATGATTAAGAGAAAAAGACCATAGAGAGACAACTAAAACTCGCTTCAATGTTTGGACCTTGTCGTAATCAAGAAGAAGAAGAAGAGGAGTTCTGCTCGGCTGGCAAACAGTAAGTATAAAAACAGTTTACATTAACTATAAAAATGGAAAGACGATCCTGACTAGACATAATACAAGTTCGAAATCGAAGAAGAGTACACACACTATACGCTGTGTGTCACCCTTCGTCGATTTTGAACTCATGTATATTTTTATAATATATATATATATATATATATATATATATATATATATGTATATCATGAACATAACCATTAAAACTAGTAGACAGAAAAAATCTGCCAATAATTTCAGTATATTACATTAATGAAAATAACACCACACATGGCTATCCTGTTACTTAACAAGAGTTTCAATATTCCTAAATAATTTTATGAACAGGAAATCAGCAAGTTTAGTGTTATTTTCAATAATGTATGCATTAAGAAAGGACTCATACTAAAATGTACAAATATATATATATATATATATATATATATATATATATATATATATCATACATCGTCTAAAGCACAATAAGAAAATCAGAAAACTAACTAAGATCTTTCATCCAAAACAAGCGGTTTTCGTCTGAGTCCAACTGATTTTCTTATTGTGGTTTAGACGTTGATGTTTGCTTTACGTGTTTATTGTGAAATCGTTATATATATATATATATATATATATATATATATATATATATATATATATATTCAATAAATAACTTGCCAACTTTAAGTATAGTATGTTTCTTACATACATTCTCAAGTTTTTTTTATATTATTCCTCCATCCATTTATAAGGTAGATTGTGAATTGGTGAAGTGTATTTTATTAGTTATATTTGAATGAAGCGAAGTGATTGTTAATATAAATAAGTATTTTATTATGAATTGTAAAAATATTGTCTAAAGATTTCCTTGTTAATGGTCAGTGTAGACCGAAACGTCAGCCCTGTGTAAATATAGAAAATAGAAATATAAACAAATCATTCGGTGAGTTGATTTATATGGTACCGGAAAGATGGAGGAATAATACAAGAAACCTCGAGAAGGTATGTAAGAAACATACTAGACTTAAAGTTGGCAAGCTATTTAATGATATATGTTTAAAAGAAAGTCTGCTCCCAAAGTATACCAATATATATATATATATTCGTTCATTTTATTACTTTTATTTTAATTATTACATAATATTCTTATTGCTAAATTAGTAAAAATAGTTATGTTTGTAGTACTGTATTTTAATTTATAAATTCTTGAAAATGGTCGACGGAGACTAAAACATATTGGGTATACTAATAAAGATTTGGTTGAACTTGTCTCTCTTCCTAATATATGTAGAATCTATGTGATAAAGGTGAAACAATTGATAAAAAATATGTGATACTAATAATTGCGTTAATTGTAACAGAACTTGTTTATATATATATATATATATATATATATATATAAAGTGTTAACCACAATGGAAAAAGGAAAACAATAGAAAAAATGCTCTGAGGCCTTTCAATGTATGCCATTAGAGCATTTTTTCTATAGTTTTCCTTTTTCCATTGTTGTGTAAACTTCATTGATTGCATCATGTGTTTATTTATTGTGATTTTTCTGCATTTATATATATATATATATAAAGAATATTCATTTAAAAATGACTGGGAACTAATAAAAGTTAAATAAAATAAAAGTAACAGACAATTCACCTTTTTGCTTAATAATGATAGAAAGACATTAGTTTAACAATAGTATTTGTTCAATTATTATTGCGAGTTTTCTGTTGTTGTGTTAATTATGTCAAAGCAGAAATTCCATGTCTAGTGTAGTTGTTTCATGGAATTCAATGGGAGTTGTTGTTAATAAGGCAAGGAGCGAGGTGTTGATGCATTCTTCAGCCAGTAGATAATAGAAGGATATTATGCGGATGTCATTAGAAAGTGGTGGGAGTAAGTAGGGGGTTTTTATTAGGTAGAGGATGTTTATGTACAATGGAAGGAGGACAATGAAGCGGTGCGTGGGAACGAGCTTCTTCTCTCCCTACTCTGGTAGCCCAGTCCTCGCATGTTCTTGACTTGTTACAACAATGAACAGAATGCAGCAAACTGACATCTGACCAACATGACTTTACTGCTTTGGGCACTCTAGCTGAAAAGTGAAAACCCGGAAAGAAGTGCGCCAATAAGCTTTAAATACCAACCATGTCATGAACTCGAACCAACATCAGTTGTTAACAACCAACCAACATTCATGGTTGTTAACATGCAGATTGTCTCCATCCATGCTAACAATCATGGACTTTCCTTTAATTATTATTATTATTGGTTTAGGCTGCACATATTACGACAACTTCTCCCAGAAAATAAAACTGTCACTTTACGAGCATCCGAGGAGGTTCATATCTGGTTTTTGAATACGCGTTGTAAACCAGGTCTTAACTTAAAAACATAGGGCTCTTTCAAATGGTTTAGAGATTGTATTTTTTTTTCTCTTTTTTATTTTTTCCATTTTTTTTTAATTGTTTATCTTAGTTTCCAATTTTACTATTTTAATGTATATATTTTTTCAAATTATTTTATTTTTTATTATTTTGTATTAATATATTTATAATAATTATTTTTATTTTTTTTATTTATGCAACTTTAGTTTTAATTTCTATTTTATTCTAATCATCTTCATTATTTTTACTTAAGTATTTAATATTTATCTTCCCGGATTTGCCTTAATTTCAGTTATTTCTTCTTAACATCCTTCATTATTATTATTTTTTAAGTTTTTATTATTTATATTTCCTCAATTTCTTCAGTTTCACTTATTATTTCGCAGCTCTTCTCTTATTCCTAGTTTATTTTTTTTACTTCCCTTGAACCGGGCACGCGTGTGATAACACTATTGGTCTCCAACCGTCACTTTGTAAGTGTCCCTATCTCAACTCTCCTGATGAAGGTTCAACAAAAAATTAGAGACTGTAAGTGTGTTCGTATCTTTATTCGGTGTCTATAGTTTTATGTGAATCGTTTGTTGTCCTTTGTGGATCGTTTTCCTGTTGATTATATATATATAATCGTGATAAAAGTATCATCCGTGAAGTAGAAACAAAATAAAAGTTTATCAGGACTCGGTCAGTTCTTTATTGTCAACGTTTTTATTAAAAACCTTTTTGATAGGTCTATAAAACAGAGGAAATATAAGAAATAATACAATGAATAAAAAATTAAACATACATAAAAAGTACAAAAAGTAACAAATAAGAAAATACAATAGAATTTTTGGCAATAGGTTAGGGAGAAGACTTACAGATTACATATTTATATATATATATATATATATATATACGAAATAGGTTGTCAGGTTAGATCAGATGGTTGTCATGCTCGCCTCTGAACTAGTAGATCAGAGGTTGGATTCTCACTCTTGCCCTCGTTTTAATCTTACGGGGGGTAATAAATCTGAGCAGGTCGTCCCTTGTAGAAGACGTTAAACCGTCGTTCCTGAGCCTGTACGATGTCAGGTACTCGTGAAAGATCCCTACTATAAATATACTTGAGTTAGGAAAAATATAAGACCCCTAATGTAGAATCAATCTTGTTTGTGTGGTATCACAAACGGCTAATGTTTGACCTTTGTATGTTCCCGTGTGGGTCTGCATCATAACCTGCCCATCCTAGTATTATATACAGAATATATATTGTATACCATAAAGTATCTATGCTGATAGTGTAAACAGTTTGCAAACAAATCCACATGTTGTAGAGTTTGTAAGATAGTTTGTTTGATATTTAATGACTATATACGTTATATTCATTAACATAAACGGGATATTTGGAATGTAACGTTCATTTATGTATTATACATGTGTGTTGCTCAATGACGTCATATGCACGATTTTTAAATAAGAATTTTCAATGTTGTTACTATTTCGAACATTAAACAAACCATATGCTCTATGTGTATACTACTTGGTAGAATTCGTATGTCAGTTTCTTTTATAAACCAGGCTAGTTAGAATGTATAATTCAATATGTGTTATATGCATTCATAGCCTGATGATATAAGCACTATTTCGAACTGTATGATGTCAGGTACTTGTTAGTAACTCAAAACACTTGAGTTAGGCAAAATGTACAACTGTCAATTAGGTAGTAGAATATTCATTGTGTTGTATGACAAGGGCCAATGATCGGCCTATGTGTGTTATGGCACTGATGTGACTGTCACTGCAATCTATGCCAACTTAACAGGTAGATACCAGAACCTATATACCAGAAGTAAAGGAAAATATCTGTAGCGATCTTTGCGTTAACAATAACCTTTTTATCTGTAATCAATTGACCACTTTGTTACTCAAATTTTCTAGTCTTCTAACTAGTTTCCGGTAAGTCAAAGGTATTTTCCAGAGGAGTTCAGGTAAAGGCATGAAGGTGCAGATAAGGTGAAACACTAAACTCTATTTAAAAGACTTTGATATCGGTAAAACTAATAATATTAAACGAAACACTATTACTAGAGTAAATAAGTTTTTACTTGTTTAAAATTTATAATTTTAAGTCAGTAACTTATAACCTAAGTAAGAAACACACATAAACCTTCATGTCTTTACCAGAAATCTTCTAGAAAATACCTTTGACTCACCGCAAAATAGTCAGAAAACTAGAATACCTCAGCAAAAAAGTGTTTAATGCAGAAGCTGCTACTAATTTTAACAGTACATGTTTGAGAGAAGTCTTACTGCCATCATATACTTATATATATACAAATCAAACTTAAGAGAGTTTAAATAAGATTTATTTAAATTTTAAATAAAATCAAAACATCGACAAGGAGAGTTTAATTTTTGAAGTAAGAAAAATGATCCAATCTCGATTAGATAACACACCTATATTTATATAAATATATAAGTCAGTTAGCCTTATAAGTCAATTAACTGTATATATAATAATATATATATATATATTAATTCATAATTTTTTGTATAAATGGAATCGTGGTTATCATGTACGATTCAGGCATCGTCATATGAGTGTAGGGAGGTTAAAACAAGTAGCTCGTTGTATAATCAAGTAGAGTTCCAAGAAAAAGTTATACAGTTTTGATGTATGAGTATGGAGACAGTTGTACAAAAAGCGGCTGGATGGGTTCTATTAACTTGAGTTTTTGCTTATATCGAAAGAAAAGATTTAATTTATATAGGGGAGATTGGTGAAGGAGAGGATGCATTGTAAAAGGGGAGTTTTTGCGGCTCTAGCACAGGTGTGAAGTGAGGAAAAACAAATTAGAGGAGAAGGTGATTTGTCAGCGTTTTGTTTCCTTGGGCTCATCATCATCAGACGGCCCTTTTGATGGACTCCATTCACAGGCTCCTGCTGGCTTAATGGATTTCAAGTCCTATTGGGGCACTAGCCCGCCGACTTTTCACACCTTCCCTTCTAGTATCACCTCAATAATTCCATCACTTAACTTTCCCGCTTATCCTCTTTAGGACTTCTTTTCTCAATTTCAAACCAGCTTTATGCATTATGCTCTTAACCCATTATTCCATTACCTCTACCGCTTTCAACACACATGGAAGGAACTTACATCAGTATCAACCTCTATTACAAATGGAACAGAAATTTCTTTAACTCAGTGGCTTTCAACCACTAAAAAAATATCACTCGGACCTCACACCCCCAACATTTATATGACACTCAAGAATAAATATAACAAAAAAAAAATACAAAACCATGGAGTATTTTTACAAGATTATACTCCAAAAATACTTCACAAAAGTATTTGGAAAAGTATATTTTCTAGAAATAAAAAAAGTCCTTAAATATGTGCAAGATAATAATATCAAGATTCATACTTCCAAAATATCGCTATAACTCTAAATAATGACTGTTTTGATCCTGCTTATTACCTTCAAGTTTTTTAAAACGTGGAAAAATGTCGTTTAATATTTTAAAATCACAATTATGCTTCAAAGTTGTAAAAATAGTTATGTAGCAGTTGGAAAAATTAAGATTATTTAATCCAAGAGTACATTTAAGTCAAAAATGTGATTGTAGATATCGAACTAAAACATTTGATTGTAAAAGGAAACAGAGAGGTAACTATATCACAGATTATTTTACTGAGCATATGTATAGTATGTGATCTGTTCACATCAAAACAAATATAGTGAGAACGTAATATGTGACATGGACTGATAAAACAAAAACAAATGAAATCTTTTATAACAAGCTCAATAAATATTTTAATCATGAGAAATAAAAATATAAAACATATTTCAATCTATACTATTATAAAAGAAGCCATGTCAGTCTGTCCGTCTCTCCCAAGAAAACGAATCTGACAAGTAAAGCAAGTGATACATTATTCTAAGTTGAATTTTCAGTTTCCATAGATATATTGACCTTTGCCGTAATAGGAATTTTATCACATTTCTTTTGTTAATTATTAATTTTATGTTTATTTTTTGATAAAATATGCTTGTTTTATAGTAAGTAGATTAGCATTAAAGAAACATTTTCCGAAAACAAATAATGTACCATTGCACTCTTTTTTGTGTATATTCTATAGAAAAAACTTTAGGTTTACACAAAACAGAAATGTTTTGTATTCGAAAATTATTTATCAATTTCACTTATAGATTTACTGTGCACACATATGTAGGTATGCAAACAAGCAGTATTAGGTAAGAATATAAAGATAAATATTATTTTACTTAGATATATAATTCGGTTAGATATATTAGCATGATTCAAATGATAAATATCTAAAAGTGATATCTGCAAGTACAAAATATGATTCATTAGAATGCTGTCAGAGGAAATATATTTGTCCTGTTTTTTAATGAATCATTGAAGTGTACCTTAAAATCCATCATTTTTTAGGAGAGGTAAATTGTTTAAGTAGTTCATTTTCTTTCGTAAAATAATCTTCATAATTTTTTTTTCAAATTTGCAGTTTTTATATAACCTACGTTTTTCTTTGTAAACGTAGTTACAAAAAAATATTACTTTGTAATATGATGTTTTCAATTATGTATTGAAAAGATATATAAGAAGGAACTTTATGATATTTGATAGGTATTTGTATCTAGAAATCATGGACTACGATTAGTTCTATTGAAGTTGTACCACGTTTGAATTCGGTCGGCTACAACACCGATTCGCGAAGTATGACGGATTTTTAAAATAATGTGACTATATTAAATATGCTATGGTGGGAGACTGAGTAAATTGTTTGCTGTTTTTTTCTGGCTATTGACGCCCTTAGACAAGAGTGATGGCTGTATCAGGCAAAACAGTGCCTGACTAAACGTTACACAACCTCTGCAGTCTGAACTCGGCAGGGGAAGACAGTCCTCCGCCTACTCCGATAGGCCTCTGCCGGTGACTAATGGTGATTAGACGCTGCTTATCGCGTGGCCGACCTTCTCTCTTCTGCTCACAATTTGCACTTTTTGGATGAAGCCAGCGTCCCTAGTGGACCGACTAATTCCCATGTCACGTCTTAATCTAACCAGTAACCCGCCCGTTATCTTCCTAACGTCCTCATAAACGTTTCAAAATCACTCATCATTTTAAACAGCTGGATTTATTTTATCTTTTAACTAAGCGTGGCAAACACGTTCTTCCTGAGTAATGATATATTAAATTAATGGGTAAAAGTACCGCAAAGTGAATTCAGCAAAACATCTAAAAACCAATACAAAATTAGTTTTACATCCAAAATGTAACATTTTCATATGCGTTTAACTACGCATATAAAAGTTTTTACAAGTACTATTATTTTCAAAGTGGATTAACTAATCTTTATGAAATTTTAATGTTGATTGAGGTTGATCCCAAAAACATCTTAGGTCAAATTTATTATAAGTCAACTTCAAAGGTTAACGTATGGTGAATATATATATATATATATACCGAAGCACTCAAAAATCATATTCAAAATAAAGACAACGTTAAATTGACCCGAGAGATTTGCTGGTTACAAATACTAAAGTTATAAAAAAAAAAAAAAGTAAAAACCATAAACTGAGAATTTTAGAGGCTATATTAATTCAAAAACTGAAGCCATGCCTAAATATTCAAGTCGAATATAGTAGCCAAATTTTAAAGCTCTGTTATTCACATCAAGGGCATCCAAAAACACTTACAGGTACTAACTCAGGCCGAGAGGCCACTCACCCCATAGGATTAACGAACAGATTATTATAAACTTATCACAACCCCTACTATCTTCACTTTGCATATATAATAAACCAGAAAATTCACCCAAAAAGTTATTCACGTCCTTATTATGAATTTTGATCATTCGAAACATGTCGACTATAGGAGATGTACTTTATTGTGTAGATGAAATAACGAGAGTGTTATTTAGAAAAATTGAGATACTTGTTAAAAAACAGGTGTCAGCTAAGTTTGGTGTCATTTTCAATAATGTATGTGTCAAACAAGGACTGCTACTAAACTTGACAAATATATATGGTATATATATATATATATATATATATATATATATATATACTTTAACGACCATAAGCACTATAAGAAATCAGAAAAATGACTAACATCATTCAACCGTAACAAGTAGTCTTCGTCAGAGTCAAATCTCAACCGACAAAAACCGCTTTTTATGGTTGAAAATTTTAGTCTATCTTGTTTTATATATAAATCAAACGTTTACAAGAAAATAACGCATAGAAACAACAAAATACTCGCTTCAATATGTTGACCTTGTCATCTTCTTCTTCTCATTCTCCTGATGACGACGAGGTCGAAAAATTGAAGTGAACTCTGTGTTGTTGCCAGGTATTATTTTCTTGTAATCGTTTGATATTTTGTCCTAATGGACCGTTTCTTTTTTGAAATAAAAAAGTAAAAATTCGTATATAGCTTTTATCTGTTTAAATTGTGCCACTGATCTGAGAGTCAAATGAGATTTTTGACAAAATGACTATAAAATAAATTTAAACCAATAGTACATGTTTACTTTGCCTCTGTTTTATCCAAAATCCCTCCAAAGATGTACAATATCAAGTTTAGAGGATTCAAAGAAATTGAAGTTCTTGAAAAAATGCTTCTGAGATTATTCAGAAAAGTAAAATATTTCATACGAAATCCTGATGTTAGAGACATAAGGTAGTCAATTATAGTTTGGCAATCTTATTTCATTAAACACATTTCCTGTTGGTGTCAAGAAGTGCTCTTCAAAAACTCTTCATGGTATAATGTCTGAACAGAAGATCAGACACATATAGACGTTGAAGCTTCACAGAAACAACTAGCACGCTTCATATAAACACCAAAAACTCAAACAGGCAGTAAAAACCCAAGGGGTCCAGGTTAGCTCAGTGGCTAGGTTTGGGGTTTAATACCCACTCTGGTTATTGATTTATTGACATGAGAGGTCAAAAAGCTGAGCCAATCGTTACTCAGCGAGGATGTTAATCCTGTTTTGATTTAATCACGTATCTTAGCCTTCCAGATATACCATGATATAGAAGAACCGGTTGAGTTTTTTAACGTGGAGTCCTTTTGCTATGTCATGAAAAACCAACCGCCTCGTGACGAATGAGAAAAACAAGACAGTCCTCCTGAAGTGCAAACAAGGTGGACCTCGAGGAAACCGCTTGCAGAACTTACATCAACAAAAGCGATGTAGAGATTCAAGAATAGGTGTAGCGAGAAGGAAGGAAAATCATTTAGACGCAGATCACATGGCGACCGGTAAGGCAACCTAACATAAGTCCGCCTAATCAGGACGACCAAATAAATTTTGGACAACTTCGATACAGGATACCACAGAAAGGAAAGAAAAAGTTTTAAGAACGTATGCCAGAAGAAAAGAAGGGGTTTGGGACCCAACTCCCAAAGAAGTGCGCGACTGCATGAAGCCTAAAAGATGGACAAATCCACAGACCAGGCCATTCCGAGTAGACTTATCTCCCACGAACTCCGACCCAGGGATACAACCATCCACCAAGCCCTTCAAGAAAAGCCTTTAAAAAGTTAGGCTTTAGCCACATCAGACTACCAACCTAGTGCAATAACGTGGGGACTCTCCCTGCCTAGCCATCCGCCCAGTTGAGCCTATCTTAGTTTATGCCACGAGTGCAATACCACCCTGGCATGTGACACTCTGATGAAGACCACTTGTTTTGGCAGAACATTTCTGATTTTCTTACAGTGGAGATTAGATGTTGAATTTTATTTCATGTGTTTTATTTGAAATTGTATATATATGTATATTATGTATTTGTATAAGTGGGCAGCAGATCTTCTCTAAGACAGATTGAATCAAAATATACAGCATCTTCTGCATTTACGACTTTCCTGCTGATTGCCTCGACTTTTCTCGCTATTTTACGTTGATCTTGATGTAATTCTCATAGTCAATTGGCCAGAGGCATGCAGACAGTGTTCCAGAGTTTTTTTAGACACACAAAACTACTTAGTGAATTATAAATATACTTTGAAAGCAAAGGAAAAACGAATGAAATTTAAATACTAGGTCTAACTTTCAATATTTAGACTTTTTTAACTGCTGTACTCAGAAAAAGAAATGTTACAGTGAGAAAATGAAAGCCAACCCGAAAGACAAAGGTCTATATATATATATATATGTATATAAATGAAAAAGACAACACATAAAAGGTACGAGAACACTTACTGGATCAATATTTCGAACTGAAGTTCGTAATATTGATCCAGTAAGTGTTCTCGTATCTTTTATGTGTTGCCCTTTCATTTATTTATCTGTCCAGTTTGGACTGTTTAGTATTTTCATACTAAATTTTCATAAAAACTGTGTAAAAATTTACACAGCAGTCTCTAGTTTTTTGTTTGAACCGTCTTGAGGAGAGATAAGAGAGGAAAACCAAGCACACTGGTACAGAGACGGCGGCAGACCAGCATCATTTGGACTCTGACGAAGACTACTTGGATTGTTTGAAAGATTTTAGTATTTTTTTCTGAATATATTATTCTGGCTTGGACGTTGGTTTTTCTTCTCTTGTTTATTGTGAAATGTTGGCACAGCCTGGTGTAATAAAGAAATGCTATTGTGATTGGTTGAAGGGGAATATCAAAAGAATTTAAAGAATAATGTCATTGAAATATGTAACATGTGTTTGTGAAATATGAACTTCCAGCTGGGTTTTATGTTTATCTCTGAGGTTTTCCACAGTTTTCCTGTAGGCGCACAGCCGGCATGGCGGAACATGGTGGGGATTCAAGCCACTGACCAATCAAATCACTCCATTTGTAGGGGTGGGGCACAGCCCCACTCCGTGACTTGTTCATCTCTCTTACATGCCAACAGGTCGATTTTCCACTTAAAACTTAACAAAAATTCATCTGGTAATTCACACAACTGAATTACCGCTTGGTCGCTTGGTGCTTGTTTTATAGCAGAGCAAATCTTACAATTATCAACTTATTAATGATATATCACTTATATGATTAAATATTCCCAATGCTCATTAGTAATTTGACAAATGATTTTACTCTTTGTTTTAATTCGAACAAAATATTCTCTCTAAAAGCTATTATCTTACCTAGCACAGTACAAAGTAAAATTGAATTTAAGTAAAAAAAAAATCATTTATAAATGTATCGACTGTTCGGCAGGTAAAATGAAATAAATCGGTTATTGCTCAGTTTCTTCAAGTTTAAAATAAAGAAATGCCGATTCGTTCAGCGTTTTCAATTTTAAATTAGATCAATCGAGCTTTGGTTACTTTCTTGAAGTTTGAATTAAATCAGAAATCTATCAGTTTCTTAAAAGTCAAATTGAATGTATTTTGATTTGACAAGTTTATTTGCTTATAAATTAAATAAATTTGGCTTAATTCAATGTTTTAAGTTCAAATTAAATAATTCAGAATAGAGTCAGTTTTTTCAAATTAAAATTAAATAAATCGAGATTTCATTATTTCAAATTAATTAAATGAAAAAACGTCCAAACCACTTGGTTATGGTTTAAAAATTATAAAAAAATAATTTTTTATAATTATTACTTGAAAAATTTTTTTCGAGTTAAATTTAATAAAACACTATTCTGTCAGTTTCTTCAAGTTCATTCTCTGTATCAAACGGTAGAGATATTTTTATATGTTTACATCTATTCTAATATTAGCGATTGAAAATGAAAGTTTTTATAAGGGTGTGTTAGTTACTGAAAAATGTTATAATAGTATTGATAGGTTGGCATCGATAAGTTTAAGTTGAACTTGAAGAAAGTGATCTGAAAGAAACTAATAAGAAATGGGACTAAGATCTTCAATCAAATATCTGACACTCATTAGAGTCACACGATTAAAGAACAAAATCAATTACTAAAACATCATCATGATAACGTGATGTTATGTCAACGTGACTTGGCATCAAGTATATAGTATTAAGTATCCTAGTTGCCATAACACTTCCTATATTTGGCTGTATTTAAACATAAAAATTTATAGTACGTATAAATTAGTAAAGAGTGCTTGGATGTATGTGAGTTTACTAGAAACAACCCTTTTGGGTAGTAACTCAATCTATTTTTCATGTTTGCTTCTTCAATCAATACTACTACACCACTAAAATTACTGTTAAACATAATCCCAGAATAGTGTAATTCGTATTTACGAAGTATCATGGGGTTATATAATAATATGATGTCTCGATCCAGGGCCGCTTTTTGCTAGCGTGAACCTAGGCACCCGCCCTGGGCCCCACGTGACGACTGTAGTGTCCTCGGACAAATGACCTATTCACTGGTTACTCTGTCAGACGCCAGGTCAGGCTAACAGCTGCCGCAGCCGTCACTCCCACAAATCGACAGACCCATGGTTAAATATAACAACATAGCAATTATTTGTATTATAATAACCTGTGGGTGGGGGAGGCCCCACAGTGGATGGTCGCCTCCGGCCCCGTACCTTCCTAAGGACGGCCCTGTCACCAGCTATGCAAGTAGTTATTGTGTGGTATTTATATTTTTTATATTTTTCCTCACTATCATAATATGATGTTTAATAACCTCTGTCATACTATCAGTATGCGTTCATTTTATATTATTTTTTTGTTCCTTTTAGATCTAATATTTCACACATCCATTAGTGGAATTAAGGGCTTTAAGATAATTAACAGCAAGTGTTAAAAATTATAAATTCATATACATATATCACCTATTAGTATAAATCATATTCTTTTGTTTATGTCAGTTTAGTCATAAATTATTAACTGTTAACTCAGTTAAAATTTATCTCAGATATTCTACAATACACAAATGGCAAAACAGGTATATAAGTGTTTTAAAAATAACCTGTTAAATTAATAATTTTTTTCCTCATTTATGCTAGCCCAGGAGAGTTTGTTTGAAAATAAAAATATTTCGATACTGACCATTTGATATCTGCAGTATAATACTGCAAAATACTAATATTAATCATTATTGATAGGGCAATTTATATAATGTGACGGAAGTACTATATTTCTCAATGGTAGATAAATGGTGTCTTAGTTTCTGCAATAGAAGTGGATTGTTTCCCGATCAAAGTTATGTAATATCACTTTGTCTGCTCGGACGGAACGTTTTGTTTCTCCTTTCCTTTCTCCCATTTGGCTCAGAAGTTGTTATTACATATTATATATATATTATTGAAAATGACATCAAACTTAGCTGATACGTTTTTCCCAACTAGTTTCTCAATTTTTCTTAATAATACTCTCTTTACTTTATCTACACAGTAAAGTATACTCCCTGTAGTCGACATGTTTTGAATGATCAACATCCGTCCTCAAGACGTGACGATGGATAATCCGAAATCATAAAATAAACCAGAAAATTCACCCAAGAAGTTATTCACATCCAGAAGATGAATGTTGCTCGTTTTAAACATGTCGACTATAGGAAATATACTTTACCGTGTACATGAAGTAACCACAGTAGTATTTAGAAAAATTGAGAAGCTTGTTAGGAAACAGGTATCAGCTAGGTTTTTGGCGTCATTTTCAACAATGTGTGTCTTAATGTCTCAAGGAAGAACCTCTACCAAAATGTATATATATAACAAGATTTCACAATTTACACGTGAAATAACTATCAATGTTCAAAAAACACAAGAATATGCTAACAAACCTGCTTTACTAAAATGTGTGACATTAATGGATAGAATATCCTTGGAGACCGTCTCCAACCGTCTCTGTACCAGTGCGCTTGGTTTCCCGCTCTTATCTCTCCTGAAGACGGTTTAACCAAAAATTAGAGACTGTAAGTTTGTCTTTTTAATTTCTCTATGTTTTTTCATGTACATTGAAGTGTATTTGTCCATTTCGGATCGTATTTTCATCGAAAAAGTATATATATATATATATTATTATATATATATAACAGATTCAATAATAAATCGACCGTTTGATAGAATAGGTGTGTTCTCTAATCGGGGTTCGGTCAATTTTCCAGGATAAGAAATTAAACTCTCGTGGCCAACGTTTCGGTTTTATTTAAAACCTTTTTCATAGGCAGAAGTAAGAATTTTTTAACTAAGAAAATGAAATTTACATTATTTAAAGGAACAACAATGTTAATCGGACAAACCTTCGACTAAACTGAGTCTATTGACGCTTCTATCCTACTATCTATCTCCAGTACATTCATCGATTTCCTTGGTCATCTCATCCGCCCCTGGGAGTCCATACATTGGCTTCAAAACCACAACTCCAGCCAATCAATGTAGTTTAGCAATATAATTGCCAAATAGAAAGCTGTGAAGTCCTAAATTCTAATTACATTGTTTAACCACAACAACTATTTCAAGAAGACTTACGATGCCTCTGGCTGTAGGAGCTCCGAAAGAACACACCATAAAGGAACATAAAATAACTCACTCGTGAAATTTTGGTAAAAAACTTGGAAATTTTGTGGACAGAAAATTATCATAATAGACTACAGTTAGTAGAAGCCCTCTAACAATAAAGGAAATGAAATGAATTTGAATAACCAGATAGGAGGATTTATCAGTACTCTCAAACTTTATTCCAAATCAACCAATAATAATGAATTAGAAGACAGGCCCCAGCAGTCCAGTACAGGTACGAACTCGTTAGGGGTATTTGAAACTGTAGGCTGGACAGCTGGGAAGTGATGTAGTGCAACCTTACTGTAGCCTTCCACCTTAGGCAAACAATCAGATATACTTATAGAGTGTTTATTTAGTGATAAAAAAGCGAATAACGTTATAACTATTAATTTATGTAAACATAGTTTTGTATAGTTATTATAATTTTTTTTTGTTATCATACTCTGAAGATGGTTAAGGTGACTGAAACATGTTAGTATATAAAAACAAAACGTTGGGAGAACTTTCTTTTTAGTACTTGAGGGATTTAAAATATATACAAAGAAACTAGAAAGGTTGTCGATGAAATATATTAATACGATAATAATCAGGCCATTTAACAGAACATGGCTATTACTCTAAGGTTGCTTCCCAAATATACAAATATATATATTATTAAATAACGCCATATATTTGGCTTGTATTTGTTTTTTCCATAATTTCTTTTCCAAAATTTCTTCCTTCTCTCTTTATTAAAACTGTAAAGATTATGACCTATATTATTGATCGACATATTTCTGTTGTGTGTCTGTGGAGAAACGAGGGAAGCTTCCATCGTCTTTCCACAATATACTTATCGTCCTTATGAATATGACTATTATAATATCTCATTATTTAATTAATTCCAATTAAATATTTAATTCTGAATGGGATAATTATTATTCAAATTAATACACGGATTTATATTTATTAGTCCTTTTAGAGAACTTATTTTATGAAAATGGGTATATTTGTAATGAAGCCATTTTTTTCATCGAACTCGATGCACTGATGAGCATTTATGAATGTGGCAAAGTGAAGGGTTATTTCTAAAGTACAGCAGGGCTTGAGTAGGAACCCATCCGTTTGTACCACCTCATGTGAGGTTGGAGACGTAACGCTTGTTGTTTTTGACAAGGACCCATATCCTGGCTTTTTCACCATATTTGTCTGTTTTGTCGGCAAAGTTGGGTGTGTTTTTTGGGTGGCGCTGCGTCTGGCGGAAGCCGGCCGGTCGGGCTCGCTTTAGTTTCACTTCACAGTGGTAGCAATTAGCGACGACTTGCGCCGCCGGCTAGCGCGCCTGGAAAACCGATTAGCGCAGGCTAGCCCTGACGTCTCTTTCACTCACACGCCGTCCCGTCATTACACGCTTCATACAACACCACTGTCTTCTCTATTCTAATTCAATCAACAGCTTTCATATTCACGTGTAGCTTTTATTTCTCTACTAAGAGAACCCCCATTAACAGTCAATGATGTTTACATCTAATATAGTTCTGTAAACAATGCAGTATCTACGCTCTCTGTCTTTGAGGCAGTGGTTACTAAATGTCTAAACAAATTTTCCTAGTACTTCACACCCCTCGAAATTAATACATCCCAAAAATATAAATACAAAAAATCTAAAACATTGAGTATATTACAAAGAGAGTGTACTCTAGAAAAATAATAATTTCCTTCAAATATGTAAAAGATAATGATATCAAGATTCATACTTCCAAAAGATTACTAATAACTTTCAATTGAATGGCATTTATCTTAATTCCCTATGCAAAAGTTTAAAAACGTGGAACAATGTTACTTACATCAACACGCAAATCTCTCTGCGCTTTCAAGCGATTCGAAGATTTCATTTCAGTTGATTTCAAGTGACATGTCACTTGGCCAACTCCTTTTCCAGTTGAACCCTGTTAGCAGGAGGTTAGTTCGTAGAATCGAATCTCTCAGTCTTAAGATCGTGAATGCCGAGACTGCGGTTAATTTTAATGATACTTGTTTAAAAGAAGATCTGCTGCCTATTTATACAAATATATATATATATATTATTTTTTAGTTCACTTACCCTCTGACGATGATCAAACCACAATAAGAAAATGGGAAAACAAGACTAAGATCTTTCAACTGTAACAAGCGGTCTTCGTCAAAGTCAAAAACCCATCAGTTTTGACTCTGACGAAGACCACTTGTTACGGTTGAACGAACTTAGTCTTGTTTTCCCATTTCATATTGTGGTTTGATCATATATATATATATATTTCTATCTTTTTTGGACCACAAAAAGTGAAGTGTTTGTTTGTTTAGACCAAACCTCAATAACCTCTGCTGTTTGCTATATATATATATATATATATATATTGATAAAAGTATCGATCATGAAGGAGAAGCAAAATAAACTTTTGCTGATCAAATTCTTGCTGAAGCTTTGATGAAATTTTATTTTGTATATATATCGAAACAGCTGATAGATGTTATATGCAAGAGTCTTAAAAAAATAAATAAAAATATTTCATAATGCGGTCAATGTTTCAAATGTGAATTTAAATAATGGAATATTTTTACGATTCTCATAGGATAAATTTAAAAATTAATTTAAAATGATTTGGGAATGAAAATGTCTCTTGTTTCTCTATTGTGGATGATTTCCTTCAAAACTGATGTCAGTTTATAAATAGTAAGCAGTTATGTCGGAAGAGCTGAGTGCAGAGGGCTACAGCGCCTATATATAAGTATTATTAATGATGTCGTAACCCTCATGATTCTTGGTTATTCAGAATAGGGCGTAATTACAGGACGGTGTCATTCTGCGGCGAGTGGGCCTCGTTACTCTCTAGACCACTTCCCCTCGTGAGGTCTAAATAAATCCATCTCTGTCTCAATAAGCAAGCAGCCTCGTCTACTAAATAGAGTATCAACACAAATACATCACACAAAGAAAAAATTAACATGAATATGTATGTTATTTTCTATTAAAATGTAGTAAATGATAAATAAACCAGTTTAAACATCTAGCCTTAATAATAACTACAGGTATGTTGCCTTGCATGAACTATAACAGCAAAATATACACACAACACAAGCACACACACATACTCACACTCACACTCACACACGCGCACATGCACTCACACTCATACAGAAGAAGAGAGCTCAGCTGGAAAGGGCTCAATGGTTGTTAGCCATAAGGATGATAAATGGCTACAGGACTGGCTCACACATTGCCTCTTGCGTTATAGCATATTGCACCAATATGCATAAAAGCTGAGGAGAAACAACTGAATGTAATTCACTTTGATTTTTTAGGAGGGGCAATGGAAGACATAGACGGGAAATTTTTAGAAAAACCAATGAAACCAAAACATTGGGTTCATCCAGCAATAACTTTTGATATCACAGAATATTACAATATTCCTTACCTACAAAAAATGTATACAGACAGTAGTAAAACTAAACCAAGTTGGTTACTCTTTTGTTGTATATGAAGAAAATATAATTTTTGTAGAAAAGAAATGTAGATTAGCTGAAGAATACTCAAACAACCAGACTCAACTTTTAGCGGTATTAAAAGCTATCAGTTGGGTAGAACAATATGAATAACCAACCTATTGAATTAAAAATAGAGCAAGTACTGAGAAGATGAAGCAGCAGAATCAGAATCTCGTTGCCATGGGTAAGGGCACACACAGGTATCACAGGAAATGAAAGAGCTGTCCAACTAGCCAAGGAAGCAGTGCGAAACGATACAAGCATTCTAGTGTAGAACTTTATCCTTCTTCATATCTATAAAAATTGGCAAGAACGAGAAGCCAGAGGTTATGGGAGGCACAGTGACAGAATATGACGAAGGCAAAGCAAACAAAATACTTTTTCCCTACAATAATCAAAGAGTTGCTGTCAAAAAACCTTCCCATCACATAGAAAATGACACAGTTCTATACGAAGCATCAAAGGTTCAAAAAATACCTTAATTGAATTGGAGTTAGAGATTCTGAATATTGTGACTGTATAGAAAATCACCTACAAACGGTAGTACACCTGATATATGACTGTGAGTTAGTCGGAAATAAAAGGTTTGAACTATGTAAAGAACCACTCGCAAGAGGGAAAGAATTGGCTCAGTCAATGCAAGACCTCGTAGATGAAGAATAGCCGCAGCATTTGAGGCTTCTAGACGTGTATACATATCAACTCCCTATTATTGGAAATATTAGGTCATAACTGCTTCTACTGGAAAACAAAGTCATAGTTTCCTTCCATTGGATCAGGGAACACGCGGGAGAGGAAGTAACGAACTAGGCGATGTAATAGCCAATGCCAAATCCAATTCAATATAACTTAGCTTTATCACGATATTTTGATTGTGTTTCACAGTTTTGACAAATCTGAATTAAGTGATAAATATAAACAAGATCTATTATTTAGTAATAAAATTGTAGAAGAATGAACTTTTCAAGACAAATCATTGTTCCTCAGGCAACAAAAAAAAAGATATACTTGAGCTGGTCAGAAAAAAACGTCTAAATGTTTGAGGCATTGTGTATTTATGAGGACAAGAGTGTTGGAGTGGTTTTTAGTTTTGTGTTGGCGAATTGTGCGTAGGCGGCCGTAGGGTAGAAGGCGGGCTCTTTGTCAAGTGGAAGCGTATCTAACAGGGGCCTGCCGGAGCCCTCCAACTTCTCCCACCGGTGAAAGTGTCCGCTTTCAGCAGCAACATAAACTCTTGTTTTATTGCAAAACTTTGCACAATAAAACAGAAGCAGTACCATTTCACCAACATTTTATTTCAAAAACATCTTTTACTCATATTACAACTCAGAGATAGCTAAATTTTTATTCTATAACACTATTAAATTGTGTAGGATAATAATGACATAGACACATTCTCATTTGTATAGAAGTATTTAAAATAACCTTCTGAAACAAAAATTAAGGCCTAAACCACAGTAAGAAAACAAATGTGACTTAGATCTTTGAAAATTAGTGGTCTCTGTATGGAAGTGGTCATTCGGTATGAGGTTACTCTGAGGGATACCACCACGAGTGTTTTCCAGCTATGAAATATAAACTGCGGTTAATATTTTCTTCACAAGTAAATGTTTTAAAAAGATTTCCAAATGTTTAAAAAGTGCTCATTTCCAAGAACTTCCCAATGATGGGAATACAATGTAAAGCAACATCATTTACAGGAAAATTTTTGTATGTAAATTTTGTAGGTGGCCGCAATACGTAACGATTTGCTCATTACATTATAATGTGCTTCTAATGTAATTCTAATATTAGTAACTAAATCAGAACATATTAGCAATAACTGATTACTTCAGCTTGGTTTATGAACCACTCAATAAAGATAATTCTTATAAAGATAATTCTGCTTAAATTTGTCAATTCATAGATAAACTTTTTTCAATATTTCATTTATTTAACCAAATACTAACAAATAATAACCAAACAAAAATTTAAAAATTCTATTATTTTAAGAGGACATACTTAATGAAGTTAATATGTTAAAAGAAATTTGAAAAAGTTTTACGAAACAAAATAATATTACAAATTTGGTTCAGGTTAGTAATCTAAGCTAATCTTAGGTTAGCTAAGTGGCAACATTCTCGTCTATGAACTGGTAGGTTACGGGTTCAATACGCACTGTGGCTCACGATTTATTCACGTGGAAGGTGAATAAATCTGAGCACATCGTTCCTCGGAGAGGACGTTAAGCCGTCGATTCCGAGCATGTAAGATTTCAGGTGCTCGTTAAAGATCCCTATTCTAAATTCACTTGAGTTAGACAAAATTTTGAAAGCCCAAAGTAGAATCAATCTTCATTGTGTGGTATCACAAAAGGCCCAATGTTCGGCCTATGTGTGTTCCCTCGTAGGACTGCCTCTGCAACCTAATACAACGTACAAATTTGGTTAGTCTGTTTTCACACATCAACTTCCACATAATGTTGTGTTACAACATTATTATGGGACCGAATGTGAAATTTCTAATGTTTTGAAAATTAATCAGTTATAGAAATGTTTGTTTGTTATTGTTTTGTTGTTGAGTTTTTCAAGAGCCATCCTCAAGGAGCCTTAGGTGATGACCTTAAGCTGCCTCTGTCACGTGGAATCCCAGTATTTCACCAGATTAGTTGTTCTTTTTTGTTAGCCAATTGACATATTTTTTCAAGAGTTCTCTTTCGGCACTTGGGTTGAGCAAGACGCGAGCTGCTCAGGCCCATTATTGATTTGCACGCAGAACGTATAACCCCTCGAGCGCACGTTCCAACAGTCCTCGCCAGCATATGCTGCTGTCCACGCGTGGCCCTAGTTTCACTTCAATCAATGTAGTGAAAAAAAAAGAAAAAAATATCCAGCTTGCATTCCGGTCAGCTGAGCCAGTGTGAGCAGGTGCTGTCTGTAATCGTGCCGCGCTAACGGAGCTGCCTCCAGGTAAGTAACCATTACCTTATCTCTTATCACAGGCCCTTCGTCGCATCCAAATCATTATCAGGTCTAAATGTTTTGCAAATCAGTCATCCCTCACCTATATACCATTCTCACATCAAACAATATTAAATATATTATGTTTTTGCTTGTAGATTCACCTCAATTTTCTTGTACAGATGTTTTACTCATTGGTTTAAAGACTACAGAAACTTTCCATCTTATAAGTCATTTTCTATACAATTAAAACCAACAAACTACATTCCTTCTTTCCTTTTATTGATTTTTAATTGTTTCCCCTTGATAGAGAGACATTAATAATTAATACCGTCTTTCTTTATTTCTTAATAATTTGTTTCTGAATATCAACAATCCCTAGTATATACCTTTTAGTACTGTTCTAGCGGCGAAAAGTTTTCTCATTTATTAGTTCGCACCCAACATAGTAATAGATGTTACATTACCGGGTTGATTTTACATTAGGAGTCCTAAATTTTGCTTCACTAAGTCTGTTAGAACAGGGATATCTTTAAAGAGCACCTGACATCCTAGAGTTTCGGCAGACAGAAGGATCAAACCTCCTTCGAGGGCAAAATTCTCAGTTTTTTTCACCACCCACCCAAAAAAAAAAAAGGACTGCTGTATATATATATAAATTTTTTACATAAACACATGAAATAACAATCAATGATCAAACCACAATAAGAAATGAAAAAACAAGACTAAGATCTTTCAACCGTAAAAGCGGTCTTCGTCAGAGTTATAACATGACAGAGTTATATATATATATAACATGAAAAAGCTTAGATAGTATATAAAGGTCCATTTCTCGACCATATAAATGTGAGTTGTTATTCCTTAATAATTCATATCTTGTATGTTATAAAAATTTCGTATGGTGATAAAGTTCATCCCAGTTATAGTTATGTAAAATTAATAATTGTTGTATCTCTTATTAAAATAAAAGGAAAATAACCATCAGAGGAAGAGCAAGGTAGCATAGTGGCTTACGAGCTCCCTCTAAACTTGTAGATCCGATATTCAGACCTACTCTAGCCCTCGATTTATTCACCCAGGAGGTGAATAAATCTTAGGATGTTGTTCCTCGGAGAGGATGTAAGATGTCGGTCACGAATCTGTACGATTTTAGGTCTCCATATAGATCCGTACTCTAAGTGGACCTGAACTGTAGTAAATATTCAATACAGTAGAATATGCATAGTGTGATATAAAAGAGGACCAATGATCGGGTTATGTATCTTCCTTGTGGGACTTTCACTGCACCTAACCTAACCTATCGATCAGCGAATGATTATGATTGACTAATAATATAAAAACTTATTTAACAATCGGTAAAATTCATTCTTCAAAATAATTTTTGAAGAACATACTATGTATGAATATCACAATCTTCTTCCTAATTTTTTAAACAGTAAATAGTTTTTTATCTAATACTTCAAGAATTTTATTGTTGGTAATAATATCTTCTTTTATTTTAAATAAATATGTTATTTTTTCACTTTAATTCTTCTTATAATTAAATTCATTTGTGAAATATTTCTATTTCAAATTATTTTTTATAATGTTTTTCATATTTTTTATTTATGCAATTTATATCATGTGCATTAGATATATTCTGTAAAATAAGCGTTACTGTCTACTATGTAACAGAGCAGTTCTTCTCCTGATAACGACAAAGTCAAATATAGTAGTGACTTTTATTTCACCGTGTTCTATTCTTTTAATCGTTTGATAAGTTATCCTAACGGACTTTTTCATGTTTTGATTTATTCTGAAAAAATATTTTATATCCTTAAATAAATAAATAAAAACAATGTTAATGATATAATTATTAGGCATTTTTCTTATCAAATTCGTTTCAACATTTCAGCTCTAACAAAAAAAAAAAACATGTTAGCTTCAGTTTTTCTTAAATCTTTGTTTTTATAAATGTATTACAGATGACTTCAGTTGTAAAATTTTGAATTTCCTGCATATTTATCTTTTCATTTTCGTTTCAACATTTCAGTTTTGACAGTCAGAGTGAGTTTCTTTTATATCTTTGCTTTTAAACTGTCAAATATAATTTACAATTATAAATGACATTTGTTGAAAATTTTAGAACATTTTATATATTTCTCGTTTCATTTCCAGTGTAACATTTCAACCGTTTACACAAAAAATATGCCAGCTTCAGTTTCTTTTAAATCTCTGCTTTTAAATTTACAAATATAAATATAATACTAATGTAGTGCAATCAGTTATTATGTGGTATTTACCCTACAATAATTATAATAATTTGTAATTGTTTGAACTTTTTGCTGATGGTAAGTGAATAAGATGTGATTTTACATAGGAGCAGGAGTGGTTGAAGGTAATTTATATTGAAAGATTGAAAATGAAAACAGAAGAGTTGTGTAAAAGCATTTATTTTAATGGGGCATGATTTATATTGGACAATGGAGGTCCATTAGAGTTGTTGCAACTGCTAAGTATTTTGCAAGGGTAATGGGGTGTATCATTTCTATAGACGCTCTGTCTTACGTAAGCAGCATTCTTCGCTCTCATCGGTTTGGAGACTGGGCCAGCATTGTTGTTTAAGAACAATATCTAGCCCAGTGTTCTTCGAAGACCAATGTATCTTTGACAAATCTTTGAGATTATTTCAGAACTTTTTATGTCATTCCAGTGAATTTACAAGGTTTTTGTGGCACAATGTACAACCAATTACTATAGCATAGGCATCAGTCATTAAATACTCGTGTGGTCTTCACTGAATCTTACTGTAAGTAAACCAATACCCTGGGGCCAGGGTAGCCCAGTGGCTTGTGGGCCCACCGGTCTATTCATAGTTTCGAGGTTCGATACAAATTATAATTTACCAATTAATTATTATAAATAAAATTATTGATAAAATTGATTATTATAAAGAGTTTACCAACTCTTAGCCTTATAATAAATAGTATCGACCGTGAAATAGAAACGAGATCAAATTTTTATGTATTTTTACAATCAAAAATCATATAGAAAGCAATAAAAAATAGATCTTTTATACTTGTTAAACTTAAAAGTGAAGTATCTCAATTCTTAAAACAATATCAACCTGACTCATTTCAAATGAAATGCATGCACATTGTTAGTACCACAGAGGTAAGCAAAGATAATACTATTATAAACTTATATCATACCTCGTACACCACTGGTGGACGTCACTTCAAACTGACGTTAGAAGTTTTTTCTCCATATTGTAGAGATGTGGAACTTTTCTGACGTTTTATTTAGTCTAATGTGTTTACCGTCGTGATGGCCATATGAGTAAGTTAATATTTCATTAAGAAACAAGGTTCTAATTTTTTTTTAACCCAGATTTCAATCAATTTAGGTGAAATAAATAGTACATCTAAAATCAAAACTTTGTATCAAAGCTCAATTTTTAGATTTAAAAGCTTAAACTAAAGGAATCTTTAATAAATTTTCTGTTAAATTTTAAAAGAGAAATGCGTTGAATAATTTGGTAGAGATGTTTATTTAAGAGGTACAATTTGTTCCACTGAGGTAGACCAATTAATAATTCTATTTGGAGAGCTATGTGAGGCTCTTCTTAAAACGAGAGCCAAAAAAAAAATACGATTTATTACAAATGCTACTAAATTAAACTTCTGCTTGGCTACCTTGCGGCTTTTGCATGATATTTCATGTAAGCCAGTTGGAGTTTTTTTTGGTTTTTTATACAATTGACATGGGTTTGGCAAACTTGAAATCCTTAGTATATCTCATGCAGTACACCCAGTCTTGGTATGTTAATGTCCACTGTTTTGATAATGTGGATGTCTTGCTTTCTGAGAAGGTTTTAATATGTCAAATATATCGTAATTAAGTATTTTTCAATACAAGTTTGTCCTATTAGAGTTCATTTTTCATTGTATGTAGTGTTATATGTTACATATATGTATTGTATGTACTCTATTTTAAATCATTATCTTCAGTCAAGAGATCCCATCTATATCTATATATATATATATATATATATATAATTCTATGTTTTGTTATTGAGGGCTAGGTCAAATATAAGAAAATAAACTCCTTTCTAGGCCGACGTTTCGATGTATTTGTACGTCATCTTCAGAGCTAAAATTAGAGTAAGAACTATAATACATTTACTAAAACAATCTAAAACTCACATAGAGAACTAACACAAATTTTTGAGACCAACAGATACATACAAAAGGTTATTTTATAATCAGAGTTGTTGAGTACACATCTATTTCAAAGTATCAGACAAAAGGAAATTAGGCTGATATATATATATATATATATATCTATATATATTTATATAATCAAACCACAATATGAAATGGGAAAACAAGACTAAGATCTTTCAACCGTAACAAATGGTCTTCGTCAGAGTCAAAAATCCAACAGAGTCAGTTTTAACCGCTTGTTACAGTTGAAAGATCTTAGTCTTGTTTTCCCATTTCATACTGTGCTTTGATTATTGATTGTTATTTCACGTGTTTATGTGAAATCTTTATATATATATATATATATATAAATACATATATAAATATACATACATATATATGTATGTATAATTCTCAAATTCATTCAATACAGAATTCGGGAAGTTTTTTTGAGGACTACGCCTTGCAAATTGAACTCCTTCTCATTTATCCCTGTTGATAATGTATGAATACATCGAAACGTTGGCATAAGAAGGAATAGTTCAATTTCCAAGAACTAGTCATCAAAAAAACTTACCAAATACTATATATATATAATAAATACATATAAAAATAAATATATATATTTATTATTTATGAATATCTAAAATTTAAAAATATAAATGTATATATAAAAAATATAATATACATAATAAAAAATTGGTCCAAACCGGACATATAAGTAACTGAAAAGTAACACAAAAAGAACGAAAACGCTTACTGGCATCAATATTTCGAAGCGCAGTTCGTCGTCAGGAAGAAACTATTAGGGAAGAAGAAGAAGAAGAGGGTGGACAGAGCCTACTTCCTCTAGTCTCTTCCTAACGACGAACTGAGGTTCCAAATATTGATAATATATATAGATAGATAAAATTATCGACTGTGAAGTAGAAACAAAATTAAATTTATCAGGACTTGGTCAGTTCTTCAGGATCAAAATAAACTCTCAATGATTACGTCTGCATTTTTATTTAAAAACTTTTACATGTGTAAAATTTTGAAGCAGAAAAACTTAAGTATTGCATAGAGATTTTTTTTTTAAAAGAAATTTGTTTGCTAATTTCAACAACTGTCTAGTTTGAATATACACGTGATACTGTTATTCTAAAGTGTCAGGTGTTCATTCAAATTGAATGTATATATATAATTGCTTTCACTTTGAAGTGGAAAATGAAAATTCAATTAAACCATATGGAGGATATCGGAAAGTTTGAAATAAAAAAGCTATAATTGAAATAGTTTACAAGGAAAGCACTGACATAGCTTGCATCAATATTTTGACGCCTATCGTCATCAGGAAAAATTTAAGGGGCTAAATGGCTAGATATTGTTTACGTAATGGTGACTAGGTAGGAACTTGGCCAATTCTGCTTTCGATAACGACCAGTGTCAATATTCGAAGTGAGTTACGTCAGTTTTTCTGTGTGCTTTTTCTATATTTTTCTAAGATATTTCAGTTACATATATAAACGTCTAATCACAGTAAAAAAAATCAAATACGTCATACGCTTTACCAACTAAAATAACTGGCCTTTATCAGAGTCTCAGGCAAAATATTCGTATGCAAATGTGTCACATTAAAAACACGTGCCTCTGTTATCAAACCAATGACCAGTAAAACTAGCAAAAGAATTGGGAAACGTAGCTAAGTTGTCTCAAATTTTACTGTGTTTTCAAAAAATTTTTTGAAGCAAGGGATAGAAAGCACGCGTTGCTGGTGTAATTGAAAGATTTTTTCAAGATTATAAACGTGACAATCAATCAGGCACACGGGCAGAATGAGAAATGATATCACGCAAACACACACACACACGCAAACACACACACACACACACACACACACACACACACACACACACAGACATACACACATGTATATATATATATATATTTTATATAAGGGTTTGGACCCAAGTTAGATCAAATTTCGATAAAGAAAAGTCATGTTAAATTTTTATGGTCAAGATAAAAAAACATTGGTGTATATAAAAATATATAAACCATTATTAAAAATGAAACCATAATTTGCAAAAACTTGCTTATTTTAAAGTTTCTCTGTCTCTCTGAATAAGATTTTCGTTATTCCATCTGAACTAGACTACATACTTCCCATTATTAACATGTTTCAATTCTTTCCTGGAGCCATCTTCTGTACGAGAATGATTCTCAAATGATTTTGTGTTTATATAGGAAAAGGAAAGTCATTAGGAGGATTAAAGTACTTTGTTGGGATGTTAAGCAACATTGTGTTTGGGTGGCACTTGGATAGGTGACGCCACATGTTCACGGATAGGTCACCTCCAATAAGGTGCTATGGCCATGTTTTAGGCGGGTGATGCATCATTACTAAGCTATACTTACTGCCTCCTTAAAAAAACAATATATTATGCCGCTCTAGGTGGTTGAAGTTGGGAAAAACAAATTAAATTATTTATCTATAATCTACTATATCAAGAGATGCTACTATCTTCCAATCTATTCAAATACCCCTGAATCAGAAAAATAAAGCTATTGCCTACTAATATGTTGCTCATATTGATGGTAAATTATGAAATTCGAAACAGTTTTACGGTTGTTTAGGCCAAGAAATTTAGATTTTCAATGGGTCAAGAAACATGAATGAATGATCCAATGCCACATTTCACACAGCTAAGACAGTGTGTAGAAATCCGTTTTACTTCGGACACGGAAAATTACCTATGGAGACTTCATCAATGAATAGATCATCCTCTTTGTAGTAAATATAATTGACTTAAAATACTATTTTTTAAAAATTTAAGCACTTCTGTTTTGTTTCTGTTCCTTATAATATATATTTCATTTTGAAATTACTACCATTTCAGCCACAATTACTACAGTTAAAAGGAAAAAAACCTCACAATGATTTAAATTACTGAATTCAAAATAAATTCTTAACAAAGATTTTGAAAATAATCTATTCTAAAAATTGGCTTGGGTTAAGTCTTGAAGAACAATATAGGAAGAGGGGCAGACAATCCAATAGAATAAGAGAGAGGTGAGAGAGAAAAAAGAAAATATGAATAAATAATAAGCATATTATTAGAGGCCAGGTTAGCCCAATGGTAACCTGTTCGCCTCTGAACTGGTAGGTCCGGTGTTCAATACCCACTTTGACCCTCGATTTATTCATGTGGGAGGTAAATAAATCTGAATACATCGTCCTTCGGAGAGGACGTTAATCCGTTGATCTCGAGCCTGTACGATGTCAGGAAGTCGTTAAATGTATCCATTATAAATACACTTGTGTTAGGCAAAATTTAGGACCCCAATGTGTAGTATCAATCTTCATTGTGTGGTATTACAAAGGGTCAATATTTGGACTATGCGTGATCTCTTGTGGGACTGCCACTGTAACCTAACCTAGGAATAATATTGTTATTAGTAATTATATCATATACTAAAGCAGTTATACGATTAGAATTTTTAATCGTAATTAATCGCACGATTAAAAATTAATTAATCAATTAAAATTAAAAATTTTAATCATATATTAACTTTGCTTTTAATCGTAATTTTTTGTTTCAACTATTGTCCTATATCAGTGGAAATTCTAATACGTAGTTTGGTATTCAATACAAAAAGTCTTTATTTAAACCCAGAAACATTAAAAAACTTTAAGCTTACAAAGAAAAATGGAATGAAAATATTAGCTAATATTTAGCATTAAAACCCTAACACTATTGTAACAATATTAATCCCTTTTTTTGAAATGGTATCACACTGAACGTTTTTGGCTGGTTTAGTTTTAATTTTCATATTTATTTATTTTATATTAGTTACTTCAGTTACACACATGGCAGAATATCTGAATTTATTGCAATCAATCATTTGGGCACGTTCAATCCATTTATTGGGAAATTATATTGATTATAATTTTATGTACAGTTATATAGAAATATGTATGAATAAATAAAAAAATGTTATTACTTATTCGAAATAGACTTGTGCCATTTACTCATCTGTGTGTATAAAAATGAATGTGTGTCTGTCTGCCTGTACTCCATAGATTCAAAAACAAACCATACATCCAATCGCCGTGAAAATTTGGGACATTATTAGATATACCTCCAGGAAGGTTTATGTACATTTTTTTTAAAATCAGAGTTGTGGTTCAGGTGCTACCGAACAAATATCCCAAAAATACCATAATCGATAAGGTTTGCTGTATAACCTGTTTGTTTACATTTTGACTTTAATTGGTAATGGTGGCCGCAGGTAGGTTATTCCTTATGAATAACCAACTTCTAATATTTCCACATGCTTTGTTCAATTGGTAACAACACGGTACCAGAAATTTTATTATTGTTTTCAGATTGATATTAAAGACAATTATTGTAATTTTATATGGGTTTGTTATTAACTGTAACAAGCTTCAGTTATTAGCAATAGTTTACCATTAACTTTTCTTATCTAATTGGTTTAACTTGCTTTAAGTATTAAAGAAAGTTATGCGTTAAATAATAACTTATTAACTTTAAGTGTGCATGATAGTATTACGAATATTAATGTATTTGAACCATAATTCAAATCTTTTGGCTAAAGTATTGCTAAAGTTTAATGGATTTAAGGCTTACTTATATATTTCTGATTGATGAATTTGTTTATTTAAAATATGTAATTATTACAAAATTATTAGTAATTAGTATCTGTATAAGCAAAAAGATAATTTATTATATATCGATGATATCTAACTAGAAGATTTTGATGATCAGATCTATGTCTAAATCAGTAAAACTGATTTAAGTTTTAAGAAATTTAATACAGATCTTAAATTTAATACAGAAAATTTAAGATCTGTATTAAATTTTGGGTTTAATACAGCATAAAAAATTAAGAATATTTGTTTGATAATATTTGATTTTATATTTGAATAAGAAATATTCAAATCAAAATGTACATATATAAAACTTAATCGCTGTATGTATGTGTGTGTATAAACACAATTCTTAACATAATATAATGAAAAATGTAGGTACAATTTAACATTTAGCACTCAACTGACACTTTTCACACAGTGCTTCTTCATAAATTTGATGAATATGTCATCAAAATATTCTTATTCAAGCCTACAAGAGACAGTTTTGTTCACTGATATAATTTTAATTAAACATTTAAAACTGTGTGAAGTCTTCAAATAGAAATTATTGAATGAAATGTAGTGTGATATGGTTTAGCCTCTTCAGCTAACTGGCTCCTAATTGAAACAATTTGTGGGTTTAAAATTCGTGTCATTATATTTAACAGATAAGACATATCTGTTTAAGTATAAGACATATGACATTTAAAGAGTTAAGACTTCTTTCAACATTTCTTGATGTATTGTTCGGCAAAAAATATTCTTTTTATTATTTGTTTAATCTAATCTATCAACTACATCTATCTACAATGTGTGTAATTTATAATCAATGTTAGATTGTATCTTTTTTCCATAATCTATAATTTAAATTGTGTATTAATTTCGTTTATTTGAAAAAAGTTAAGTGTAACGGAACTATAGAAAATTTAAATTGTTTTCGTTATATGTAATTTATTATTAGAGTTGAAATTAAATTGTTTCCTGGGTAAAGCCGGGTATATCAGCTAGTACGTTATAAAGCAAAAAAATGACTTTCTAGCAGTGAAAACCGCTATGAGATCTATCAAACCAAAAATAATAGTTTTTTAAACTATAGTTTAAACCATAATCCTTTACATTTTGTAATATTCAACTATGTCATGATTTACGAGTATAATTCATAGTTCAAGTTATTGTAAATAAGAGAATAATTCGTAAGATAAGCACAAAAGTTGGTTAGTGCTCATATAATTTCATATTCAAGATAAAAATATTTGAAAACTTTTTTTATAAGTCTGAATTGAAAGTTATGAGTTTTTGAGGACTCCATTGGCAATCATAGTCCACTTAGAAGCTTGACTCACGGGTCTTGTGGAAGACTTACCCAAGCCGCTGTCATTCGATGAGGACAATTTTCTAAAATTGGTCTCAAGGGCATTTTGTTTTCTCTTTTCTCAACATTTTCATCATACTTTTTTTCTAACTTGAAGTTTTTTATTTTATACATTTTATGTAATGATAATACTTAAATGTTTATTTACCTTAAAAAGTAAATTGATATTATTCATTACAATAATGGTTTCAGAAAAATTGTAATAATGAATACAGAAGTTTTTAATAAACACAAGAAATTATTTCAGTTAAAATTTGCATTATGAGTATAAATTCTAAGATCTTTTAACCAGTGACGGTACCCATCGGTATCAGAGGCAGAAGTTATTCGTCACAGAGTGATTCTATTAGTAACTCAAATGAAGATTATTTCGAATAAACAATCTTAAACTTATTTTAGAATGTGATTTATATCTTGAATTTTATTTCACATGCTTCTAGTGAAACCTACACACACACACACACACATATATATATATATATATGATCAAACCACAATCAGAAATGGGAAAACAAGACTAAGATCTTTCAACCGTAACAAGCGGTCTTCGTCAGAGTCAAAAACCCAACCTCAGTTGGGTTTTTGACTCTGACGAAGACCGCTTGTTACGGTTGAAAGATCTTAGTCTTGTTTTCCCATTTCTGATTGTGGTTTGATCATTGTTTGTTGTTTCACGTGTTTATGTGAAATCTTTATATATATATATATATATATATATATATATATATATATATATACTATATACATATAAACAACATATAAATATATCAACAGATTAAAAACAATTTCTGAATAATAATAATAAGTTTATAAAAAAAATTAAAATTTCATAAATAAATAAAAAATTAAAGTTGTAAATAAATAAATCAACGAAACAAGAATACAAGAAGAAAGACACAAATTAAAAAAAACATTAGCTATGTGATAGAATCAACAATTCGGTTAAAGTTCATATCTATGTTGAAGAGCTTTATGAATTGCTATCTTTCCGGTAAATGTATTCTCGGAATTGAGTTTCACTTTGGGTAGACTTTGGACATATAAAGATAGTTTTGCCGATAGCGGGCTGTGTGGTGGATTAATCGAAGGTTTGCCCGAGAACTGGCTAGTGCCAGCTCATTGCTAGATAGTTTTGCAGATAGCGGGCTGTGAGGTGGATTAATCGAAGGTTTGCCCGAGGACTGGCTGGTGCCAGCTCGTTGCTAGATAGTTTTGCAGATAGCGGGCTGTGTGGTGGATTAATCGAAGGTTTGCCCGAGGACTGGCTAGTGCCAGCTCGTTGCTAGATAGTTTTGCAGATAGCGGGCTGTGTGGTGGATTAATCGAAGGTTTGCCCGAGGACTGGCTAGTGCCAGCTCATTGCTAGATAGTTTTGCAGATAGCGGGCTGTGTGGTGGATTAATCGAAGGTTTGCCCGAGGACTGGCTAGTGCCAGCTCATTGCTAGATAGTTTTGCAGATAGCGGGCTGTGAGGTGGATTAATCGAAGGTTTGCTCGAGCACTGGCTAGTGCCAGCTCATTGCTAGATAGTTTTGCAGATAGCGGGCTGTGTGGTGGATTAATCGAAGGTTTGCCCGAGGACTGGCTGGTGCCAGCTCGTTGCTAGATAGTTTTGCAGATAGCGGGCTGTGTGGTGGATTAATCGAAGGTTTGCCCGAGGACTGGCTAGTGCCAGCTCGTTGCTAGATGGTTTTGCAGATAGCGGGCTGTGAGGTGGATTAATCGAAGGTTTGCCCGAGGACTGGCTAGTGCCAGCTCGTTGCTAGATAGTTTTGCAGATAGCGGGCTGTGAGGTGGATTAATCGAAGGTTTGCCCGAGGACTGGCTAGTGCCAGCTCGTTGCTAGATGCGTGTGGTCCGCCCTATCGCTCTTTGTCGGGCTTCATCCACCCCCACTGACCACAATCCACTCTCAGCCTTAAGACGTTCCACTCTATTAGTCTTCTACTTCTGTTCCCTTCAATCCAATTCAACTCAAAAACAGCTAACACAATACAACCTCCTCTCCTTAACGTTTACCCAATCTCAGTTAAAATACCCTTCTTTAAAGATTTTTTTGCCTTCAAGTATTTAAAATCCAAAACCTGTTTCTTTTATTCCTTGCATCATCAACGTCTACTTTTAAACCTTACTTCTAAATTTTAACAAATCTTCACAAACCATAAAATACTACCTTTGTTATAAAATTCACTTGAACTCTGAGAACATACAGTAGAAATAAAAAGGTCACATTTGCTATTTCTTTAGTTTCAGTTCTAATCTTTAATTGTAAATTGTTTAATTTCACAACTATGTTCATTCATAGTTACACATTATTGGTTCTGAATATTTACAATATAAATATATATATATATCTTATATATTATACTTTTTCGATGAAAATACGATGCAAAACGGAAAAAAAAGTTAATTGTAGATGAAGAAACATAGAGAAATTAAAACACACTTACGGTATCTAATTATCGGTTTGAACTGTCTTCAGGATAGATAAAAGAGGGAAACCAGGCGGAGTGGTGTAGAAATATACCAATTTAGTAATAAAAAATACATTATTTGAATAAAAAAATAAATTTATTTTAGAAGAAAATTATTGTAAAATATTTTATGAGAACGTTGATTTAACAGCACACGGGCTCTCTAGATTGATTTGATTCCTTTTTTTTGTTCTATTACATAGTAATTTTCCCTGAATAAAATCATTCCAATATATATATATATACATATATATGTATATACATAAAATAAAATTACACAGAGAAAACACAGAAGAAAACACGGAAGAACACACTAAATCTGCTACGGCATTTCAACATCCGACTTCATCAGAAGTTTCATATAAACAACTCGGAAAGAAGTTCCAAGTCTTGCTTGTCTTCCAAGCAGTTGTTTTCTCCCACCTGATGACAACGGAGATCCAAAACTCATTTTGAGTTTTCTTCATTTTTCTTTTTGTAATTTTATTAATTTCGTTGAATTGTTTTTGATAATCGCCTTGATAAAACACATAGGATAAAGATGGACCGTTTGTAATAGCACATCATGAACATTCTACATTAAAATATCTAAAATTTCCCCAATTCAAGTGTATTTAGAGTAGAGATCTTTAATACGTATCTGACATCCAAGAGGATCGGAACCAATGAGGCAAGATTCTCTCTGAAGGATAAGGTGCTCAGATTTGCTCAACTCCAAATGAATAAATCGAGGGCCAGCATGATTATCAAACAGCAGAACTTACAGTACAGAGGCGAGCAAGCAAGCCACTGAGCTACCCTTGCTCCCATTAAATTTTCATTTGAGCTTATTTTTTTTCTCTTAATAAACTTAAAAGGGAGTTTTTCAATAATATTCCTTTTTTTGAGGCCATCGTCATAACTTCACAAAATTAAGTTGTTCCAATTTGATTTTAATCTGTTATGATTTGAAATTAAATGCAAGTATGTGATAATGAAATTGTTTTGAAATAATTATATACAAAAATTTCTCTTGACTGAAGGAAAAATATAAAAATACTAACTGTACGTAAAGTAGATTAAAAATTATATATTTACTGTGAAGTAAGCCTTTTAAACTACAACCAAATTGACTTATCCAAAATCCTCCAATAGTGTTAAAATTAGCAAGCAAAATTTCATGAAGATTAATGAAGTTATTGGAGAATAGATAGTGTCCAGTAGATAGTTTTCAAAACAATTCTGATGCAAGGAAATTGTATATTTAAAATTAATTATTTGCTACGCGTTGATAATAACTATGGTTATTTTGAATTCAAGTCTACATAGAAATTGGCCAGCTCTCGGTTAACAGATAGAGAAGGAAAATTGATGATGCTGTATAGGTGAAAGTCATTGTGAGATTGACCCAGACGCTTTGGGTTGAAGCAGGTGCCTGAACAATCATTTGTTTGTAAATAGAAAGTAATTAGCGAGAAGAAACACTTTGAAGAATCGTTTTCTACCTGCCTCGCACCTGACTCCTGCGAATTTTCTCTTTGCCAGGTCCGCTCCAGTATACCTAGCAAACATCTTCAAGAGATTCACAAAAGGTAGTTTATTCGAGGCCTATAATTAAAGAGTTTTATTTTTTGCGCTGTTTTACGGATGGGAAGTGTTTCTTATTTGTTAATCAACACCCAGAATTGTTATGAGAGAGTTAGTGTAAGTAATTCCTCACAAGCAGGATTTTTAGTGCTTACTGTTTGATGACTATTTGTTTGCTGTTTAGCCACTTGTTGATCCACTGACCTGTAAAAGCGAGCTTCCTTGCAAACAACTTCTCCTTGCACGACTGATTGAGTGCCACGAATGACTGTGATCAAAGTTCACCATATGCACCTGTAGAGTTTGGAAACAGTACCACTAACGAGTACCTGACATTACACAGCCTTGTGAACAACCAAGGGTTGCAAACCTAAAATTAAATAATTGCCATTAATGTGATAATTGAATATATTACTTTACTAATCATATTTATAGACAGCAAATCAATTTAATTTAAGCTTAGATAATTAATATAGGGTGACAGAATTTAAATAACAAAAGTTCCTTTCAGATTTGTAGTTGACCCCTATTTGTTAAAGTTAGGTTAGGTTACAGTAGTCGTCCCAAGAGAGGAGACATATAGGTCCAAGGTTGACCCTTTATATTACTATATAATAAACATTCCCTACTGGAAGTCCTAAATTTCGCATAATTCGGGATTTTTAACGTGTATCTGACATCGCACGGGTTCAGGACCGGTGGCTTAACGTCCACTCTGAGGTGCGACATGAGTAGATTTGTTTATCTCCTGCCTGAATAAATCATGAGCCTGCATACTCTTTCCAATTTCTTTATACTGGTTTCCTATCTCTGAAGTAAAATCTAAATCAAGTTGTCAAATGATTTATTTTTGTAAGTCCTTCTTCGTCAAGGCTAGTGCATTTACTAGCTATGTTACTGCTCGACGTATTTCAATTGATACTTCACTTATCCTAAGGGTAATATGTTTATATTTGTATATTTAGTTGTGAGTGTCTATTTTTAAAACCCAAGTAGGAGTTTGGTAGCAAACAGTCTGATACACTGCATCTTTATCTTATTAGATATACGTGACTAAAGACAAAAACGTGAATTTGAACATTAAGGGTAGAACCTCATTTGAATAATGCTTGACTAATAGGTAATCCATTACTTGAACTTATCGTAATAATTCGTTAAATTAATTTAAAATGTTTAATATAAATTTATTTTAATAATGATTGTTATATTTAAAGAAATTGTTAATTTACAAGTGATAATTTTGAAATGAGATTTTTTGTTATTGTGAGACTTTTTTAACAAATTTACTCATGATGGAGAATTTGTGTTTGATATAAAATTTCTATTGACTGAGGGAAAAATATAAACAAAGAGTAGATAAAAAATGATATATTTACTGTAAAGTGAACCTTTTGACCTACAACCAAATTGACTTATCTAAGATCTTCCCATCATAAAGATCAGCCAGCAAAATTTAATGAAGATTAATAAAGTTATTTGAAAATGGATTACGACCAGTCAACAGTTTTCAAAATCAACTTTGATATAAAGAAATTGTATATTAAAAATAAAATATATAATTAAACTATAATGAACTATAACTATAACTAAACTATATTAAAACTATATAACTAAAAAAAAAGCTAGTTTGATAACTTGTGTTTGATATTTTTACGTTATTTTTATTTACAATATTGTGAATTACGAGCAGAGAAATTTGTTTAAGATACTAAACAGCAGCTTCCGGATTTATTTTTAATCTTACTAGTAAAATGACTGATTGTACTGAAACAAATACAGAGGAATGTTTTCGGAAAGATGCCTTGTTTTATACCGTGAAAGCTATAACTCAGTTGAAGTGAAGACAAAGTCTTGATATTATTTTAATCTGCCCACCTCTCTTTTGAATAATAACTAACCGGCTCCGTGAAATCGGTCAGTTGGCCCACGAAACTGTCCTTTATTTAAACCGACGTTCAACTTCAGTAAAAATAGACTTCTTGCTTTCCTCAACAAATCCCATGTTTTTTAATCAACATTATTAATTCGATAGAAACCTCAGGAAGTCTATTAAAAATTCAATATAATTTATGTCGTACATGAAAAGCAACAGTAATGATGATGTATAGTCCACAGGTTAATACATCAACTGATATAGGTTAACTATAAATCACACTTTACTTAAAATCCTAGTCTAAAATTTTAGTTAGTACTTTATTAGACGACGAAAAAATATAAAATAACAAAAAAAAAGTCTAAAAATAGCACAAGAAAAAATTATAATATAATTGACTAACAAATTCTTCATAACAAAATACTAGTAGTACAACACTTTATAACACAACCAAACAGATAATCGTCTTAAAAGATCACTTAAAGTTTATAAAAAACAACAGATAAACATCATATTTAGACATAAATCAACATATAAAAATAAATCACCGATCAGAATTGAACAGAAAAACATCTTCTATAGACAACTCAACACATAAAGATCACTCACAATTTAACAGATAAACATTTTCTATAGATAACAATTAAACAAAATTCAACAGATAAAGATTATTTAGAGATGTCTATAGGACGGTAAGTTAGCCAGTGGAAACGTCTCTGGACTGGCAGGTCCGGGATTCAATGCCCACTCTGGCCTTCGATTTATTCAAGTAGGAGGTGAATAAATCTGAGCACGTTATCAGCGATCCCAAGCCTGTACGATGTCAGGTATTCGTTAAAGATCCCTACTCTAAAAACGCTTGAGCTAGGCAAAATTTAGGACTGCCAAGTGTTTTTGCTCGTGGGACAGTCACTGCAGCCTAACCTATCCTATAGATCACAATTTAACAGATAAACATCTTCTATAGATAACTATTCAATACAACTCAATAATTAAAAGTAATTTATTGATCAGAATTAATCATTCATTAATTATATAATAATTAATATATAAATTAAGCGTTACTGAAGCGAAAAAGATGCTTCCTAATTCAGAATATTACTAATTCTTTACTAATTCGATTTACTAATTCAGAAAGAATTTTATATAATTAGTCATATTATTCCTTTTGATTGGATGCAATTGCCTCAGTCTGCATACCACAGTTTCAAATAATTTGTTTAAAATAGTTGGGAGTTATATGAAGCAAATCCTCTAGTTGTATGAAGTAGCTTGCCCTGGTAAGTGGATAATACCTTTCACTGGAATTAGGGAACAAAAAACTATGTGACGGGTGTTACTTGAGAGTTGTGTTGACACCTTCAGAGGTGTGTTTCCGTTGGCTTCTTTTGCTGGCACAGATCCAAACTCGTCACCCTAAGGATACGTACTGTCAACTGGTTTGTTGCATTCCTAACGAGCCGTTCTATGAGTATTCGCCTCATAAAGTCTTGAACCACCCACTTTGCTTCTTATTCAAAATAACTCTGACACTGATATTCTCTGCACACTTCCAACTCACATGGACTCATGTCATGTCTTGATATATTATTGTCATTAATATTTCCAACGGCTATAACGATGCTGAATACCGGTTTCCTTAAGACCACACACATTTAGCAAGATCTAATGCGATTAGCATTTGAATGAATATTAGCATGTTCTCTTGGCTTCCCCATAGTTTAAATACCAATCTTTGACTGGTACTTTTCTAAAAATTCAGAGATGATACATGTTATTCCAAAATATCATTAGAAATTATAGAGAGTAGAAAATATCATTATCAGTACAGTGTTACGATTGTAGGAAGTTTATTTCAAAATAAATGTTATGTTTATTTCAAATAAACATGTCTATGTAGCTAGCCAAATACAACTTAAAGGTTGCTACACCTGTATATTTTCGAAAGCTTGTAGATGTTTGAAAAGCTTGCCAAAGACGACTTAAAAGTTCATAACTTCGCTTCTACGTTGAATTTTCAAGCCATTCAGAGCTTAGATTTTAAGTTAGACATACACAAATCTACTGTCAAAGTTTCAGCTTGACATCTTTTAGTGGATGAGTTTACTTGGGACAAAATTTTACGGATAAACCGACAAATCAACAGAAAGAAATTTTTCTAAGGTTGGATTCAGTTTCTCTAATATAAGAAACTTGAAATGAGTTAAGATAACTTGAAATGAGTCAGTTCTAAGCAATGTACAGACAAAACCTTTCTTTTATTTATTGTAAAATACAAAATAACTTGTAGCAAAGATAAAGTGTCCTTCTTCATGTCCATCACAAACTCCTATTTTTTATTCTAAACTATACACAAATATGCTTGAAGAAGACACTACGGTTCAAAATGTGTTGTTTCTTGACAATACTGCTCCATTAACGGAACTTTTTCTATAATTTCCAGTATTGAACTTTATTATTTTCTATTCAAATAATGGTTATTGAAATGCTGTGAGATGCAATATTTATTGCTGAATTTGTATTAAGGAGCGTGGTTTGGCTTGTTTCGACCTATTTCTACCTGTCTAGTTGTTCAATGCAGACGGTAATAGGGGTGATTTGCAAGCCCTTGGATCGCAGTGTGAAATTTGACTATTTCTGACCTGATTGTATTTACCTTGTCTATAGAGTGACATCTTATTACAAGAATGACAGTTCAAACACCCCCCTTGGAAATCTAAATAATAGTAAATCAGCCAGGTGCCGCTTCAATTGTCCAGGGTCGCATCGATAATGGGCTGATCCGAGAATAACCCCCCTCCTCTTTGAGCTCCACTTCATCCCAGCAATCTAGACCACAATGGGTCATCTGTTACTCCGCTATTGGCCTCCAAGTAACTCCAATGCAGACTTGCACAACAGGAAGAAAGGTGCTCTCCTCTAGCAGTCATATAACGCGACTCTCTCTTTGAAATCTTTTGCATAACAAACTCAGCCTTCATAATCCTCATTTTCATAACCACAATCCTTTATAAATTTACAATTTGAATCTAAAATTTACAAGTTTTTTCTGTCGATAGGTTATCATCAAACTTTAAACTGAACTGACTCTCATCTACTGAAATAAACATTCGGGGACTCAAAATTGAAATTAGTAGGACTAATCATCCACATTCCTAATGTTAATATACTCTTAATTTTTCAGATTATACTTTTTTAAAATTATATACTATTTTATGTCAACTGGCATTAAACTTTTATTTCTGATATCCAACTTGAGATACATTTTTTGGTATTACGAGTACGTTAGTTGAAACGACTAAAGTTTACAGCAAAATCCTGATATTTATAAAAATCCTGGCTGTTCGGTAACAATGCTAAAACAGGATAATTTGTTCTTGTAACAAATTTACAATTATATGTACCATTCTTATGTTAGTACTATAGTGTTTCTAGAATAGTTTAACATATATATTATCTTAATCTAGTATATTTACTTCATTCCAGTGATTTTGCAAAAATTCTCTGCTCACGAAAACAGCTATGTGATAATCGTCTGCTTGTCAATTGAGGTTATTTTTTTATACTGCAACATACTCGATTAATTATTGTTTATGGACTATATTTTCATTTTTCAGCAATAATTGTTTAACTCTATTTTCACCTTTTTGTTCTTTGTGTTAACGTTACTCCTGTCTAGTCTGTCTCTTGGTCTTTTCCTAATGCCTGTCAGTTTGCCAGTGGTTTAAATATGTCATCTGTTAGTAGCTGGTCTACTCGTTTATAGTCTTGTGAATTATTTTATGTTTAAATATTTCAGTTTCATTATCTAATGTTTATTATCAGTTTCAGTCCTTTATGTAGCAAGCGAATCGAATTTTTTAAACTGTCAGTTGCAGTGGTAGTCCCACGAGGGAACGCACATAGTCCAAACAATGGAGATTCCACATTTTGAGGTTCCTAAATTTTGCCTAGAGTAGGGTTCTTTAATGAATATCTGACATCAAACAGACTTCGGCCCGACAGCTAAACGTCCTCTCAGAGGAATGACGTGCTAAGCTTTATTTCCCTCCCGCATGACTAAATCGTGGGTCAGAGTGGGTACTCAACCCCTTGTCTACAGTTCAGAGGCGACTACTTCGCCACTGAGCTACCTTGCCACTCCACCTGATTGTCGAAATTCGACAATCCTGTCGGTCTGTTATCCTACTGTTTGCAGTTTTCACATTTTAAATATTTAGCATAAAACTATTAGAAAGATATAACTATAAAAGTAGTTATGAAAGCAATGAAGTAATATTACCACAAGTCGAAATAAAAACAAAACAGACAATTTGAATTCCCAGCCCTGAAGAGGTCGTAAATATACGTCGAACCGTTGGCTTATAGGAGTTGAATCAACAATTCAAATACCAAAACCCTTCAAATATAAATTCAATTTATATATAAAAATACATTTATACAAATTATATTCATATTTGCTACAAATATAATCCTTTGTAAGTAATAGTTCTAAGAAACTCTCTTCTCAACTTGAATGAATTAAATATTGAAGGAGCTTATAAATATTGGGACTTATGTTGGATGGTATGAAGAATAGAGAAGGTCTGTTTTTGATATAAAGGAAAGTTAGAGTGTCATGGGTGGACCATGACGGGCAGATTACATGGGGTCCGTCTGGTCGGCTGGCGCCTGTCCATGTCAACGTCTCTCCTTTAATCCTCTCTCTCTCTCTCTCTGTACAAATCATTATCATCCCCACTTATAGCTCTCTTCACTGATATCAATAAAGCCAAAAGGTATTTCTGCCAAAGCACGCATTATGTACTATCAGCAACGCTTCATTATTTAGAATCACAACTTGCAATCAAATATGGGACTTATTTTCCTTTAATGTATATATAATTCAAAATATGAAACAATCCGTTAGGACAACTTATCAAACGATTACAAGAAAAAGACACGTAGAAACAGCAAAAATCACTTCAATATTTCGAACTGGTCAAGGAAAAGGAGAAGAATCAAAAGAGTTATGCTCGCCTGGCAAAAAGCAAACAGTTGTTTCTTGCCAGCCGAGCAGAACTCCTCTTCTTCTGATGACAACGAGATCAAAATATTTAAGGGAGTTTTGTTCTTGTTTCTAATAGTTCTTTTCCTGTAAACGGTTGATATATATATATCAACTCATCAAAGTTGATATGTTTCTACGAGTTCTTTTCTTGTGAACTGTTGATATATATATATATATATATATATATATATATATATATATATATATTATATTATATATATATATATATATAAAAAGATTTCACATAAACACGTGAAACAACAATCAATGATCAAACCACAATCAGAAATGGGAAAACAAGACTAAGACGTTGGGTTTTTGACTCTGACGAAGACCGCTTGTTTCGGTTGAAAGATCTTAGTCTTGTTTTCCCATTTCTGATTGTGGTTTGATCATTGATTTATATATATATATATATACGTTTCACGACGAATCACAAACACAGAACTAAGGAACAAGCACACTTACTGTCTCTAATTTTCGGTTGAACCGTCATCAGGAGAGTTGAGATAGGGACACCAAGCGCACTTGTGAAGTGACGGTTGGAGACCAATCCTTGTGTTTGTGATTCATCGTGAAACGTTTGTCGTCCTTTTGGATCGTTTTCCTGTTTACCATATATATATATATATATATATATAGTTCAATGTACATAAAGAAACGTAGAGAAATTAAAAACACACTTACAGTCTCTAATTTTTGGTTGAACCGTCTTCAGGAGAGATAAGAAAGGGAAACGAAGCGCACTGGTACAGGGACGGTTGGGTCTCCCTTTCTTATCTCTCCTGAAGACGGTTCAACCAAAAATTAGAGACTGTAAGTGTGTGTTTTTAATTTCTCTACGTTTCTTTATGTACATTGAACTGTATTTGTCCGTTTCGGATCGTATTTTCATCAAAAAAGTGTATATATATATATAAAGACCATGTCTGCCTGCGGAGCGACTTGTTCTATCTTCCTGATGACGAGGCCATCGAAATATAGTAGTGAGTTTCCGTTTCATTTCTGCGTGTTTTCTATGGCAGCAAATAGTATAGCTTGGAAGCAAATCTTCTTGGAGGCATATTTTGTTGAAATGTAAGACTGTCAGGAGACTGGAACAGCTTAGTTTGAAAGTCGTGAATGCTGAAGCTGCAGTACATTTCAACAATATATATACATATATTGTTAAAATAAGACTATATTTGGCTAAGCATTGTTTCTTCTCAAGTTTTTTAAAACACCACAAACTAAACTTGGCAGCAGCAAAGACATCTTAGGTCACTGAAACCCTCACCGATCAAAAAAACAATTTTAATCTCCCCAACCTCCTCAACACATTTCACTTTTCTTATGTAAAGGAACATTCTTTATGAATATCTGGCATCGAACCGACTTCAGCCCGACAGCTTAAAGTCCTCTCAGAGGAACGACATACTAAGATTTATTTCTTTCCCGCATGAATAAATCGTGGGTCAGAGTGGGTACTATAGAAAACATCTTTTGGAAGTGATAATCTGTAGTAAAAGTTGCATTAGTACTTCAGGTCTCTCAAAGCTATCTAACAAGAAATATATAATGATGAGTATAAATGCAAATAGAAAGGTTTCCCTTTTAAAAGGTTCTTTCATTCAAACTATAAAGAGCAATGTTACTTGAAGAGGAAAAGTGGTTTGAAGAAGGAAATGTAAAGAGGTTCTAGGAATGTGATAAAATTTCACAAGTGTTTGGAATGGCTTTTGCTGACCTGGCAAGGGAAACAAGAGTACAACAAAAGAATGGAGTTGATGTGGGCACCCAATGAAGGAAGGCAATGTACCTAAGTACCCTAACTGGTTGTAGAAGGTAGTAATGTGAATTTTATGGGGAGAAGTAAGAGGTCTCTTGTCCGGAAGCCTGACAAATAGCCGTTGACAAGACCTGCTGGGAACAAAGCGAAGGGCCACCGGGTCTGCCCTAAATCACCGCATTGCTTCTTCCCCTTCAAGGAGTGTGATTAATTATCAACCTGTAACAGCACAATGTCAATCAACAGTAAGCTACAAAACCTCTTGTAATCAATCCACCCACTTGAAATAACGCTTTAATTAGCCTCATTTTATAGACAATCAGTGTGATTCCTATAGGGGCTGCAGCAGCCATGTGTATTGCAACGTGGGAGAGAGTCGTGTTGTTGTATATAAAAAAAATTGTTTATTAAAGCATTATTCCGAGAGTTTGCAAAAAAAAAACTTGAGACAATAGGTCAAGTTTGTATGGTTTCTTATATTGAAATATACTTAACTAAGAAAATTAATCATTTAGAGAACTCATTTCTCTCACTTCTGAAAGATGGAGAGTTTATTTTAGAAAATTGCAAAATATATACAAAAAGTTCATTGTATTAAAAATTGGAAAGGCATTTAATGAAACTTGTATGTTACGTTTAATGAAACGTGACGAGTGTTCATTCAAACTAGACAGTTGTTGAAATCCACAGACTATTTTTCTCTGTAAAATAATCTCTAATGTAATACTTAGTTTTTCTGTTTCAAAATTTTATACTTATGCCTATGAAAAAGATTTTGAATAAAAAATCCAAAACGTTGGCAATGAGAGTTAAATCTGGATCTGAAGAATTGTTCGCGTATCATGGCACAGATATCACAATGTGATATATGTCAAATACCGTGGCTCTGATATCACGATGTAATATCGGTCAGGTATCATAGCTCTGATATCACGGATCTGTGATATCAGGTGTCCTTGCTATCGTTGAATGGCGCCTTCAGAGTGACTATCGCCTTTGGCCAGGCCAACTAGGGTAAATTTAACAATAAAATACCTAAAACCACTTTAAGAGTTGTAAACCTTAAACAGTTTAGTCAAATTTTTTCACTTTTTTTCAGATGTATTTAACTGTTCATTTTTGTCCAAATAAAGAGAGAGAAAGTTATTTCAAAGCAACAGTAAATGTTTTCTTGGTAAAGACTGAACAAAAAAAACCTATAAAGGTTTCTGGACCTTATAGAATTGAAAGACGGACAGTAGGTAGATGGAGAGGGTGGGGTTGTTTAACGGAACTGGAGGAAGGAGCAGGTATACTGTGCAAGCTGTCGATACCTTGTCAGGCAGTGAGCTAGTACACAGACACAGACACACACATACGAACACACACACACACACACACAACACACACACACACACACACACTACACTCTAACTCAATTTTCAACTAACTCAATACTACCTCTCACGATTTCCTTTCGAGTCATTGACGTTCAGTAAACTATTAGCACATCATTTTATTTTCTCATTTTTGGAATAATAAAACTGGTTGGTTAAGTGTAACTAATAAAACATTTTTCAAAAATAATACTCTTTCTAACTTATCAGAATTATATTTTATAAAAAAAATTCATAAACTTCAAGCTTTCGACCAAGAGTTGTTAATTCTAAGGTTTATACACATAAACTAAAAAAGAAATAATAAACAGAATTAAAAACCTTAAAATTAGACAAATAATTTTTTAAACTTGAAGTATAAAAAAAATTATTTAAACTATTTTAGCGAAAAAAATAATAAACGTATTTTGTGATTCAGTATCTTCAAAGCAGGCGTTCTCAGATTTGTTTGGTCTATACACTCCTCTCGTATTTGTCATAATATCCCCCCCCCCCCTATTTCTCTTCAAGATAGCCTTTTCAAAAAGTACAATTGGAATAATATGCAAATATTACTAAAAAATAGGAAAACACACTTTAGTTTTGACTCTGACGAATACCGCTTGTTACGGATGAGAGATTTCAGCCTTTTTCTCATTTCTTACTGTGCTATGGAATTGATTTTTATTTTACATGTTTATAGTAAAAGCTTATTATATATAAATACACAAGAAAAAGAAAACATAATTTTTTTGCAATATTTACATATTATTACAATTGTACTTTTTGAAAAGGCTATCTTGGAGACAAATAGGGGGGGGGGGGGGGCATTGTGACAAATAAGAGAGGAGTTCATGGACTAAACAAATCTGAGAAAGCCCACTCCAAAGATAATGAATCACAAATAATATTCTTTTTCTTTTTTTATTATTTCAACCGATCCCCTAGCGGGTGATAACGTCAGCCGTTCACCGGCTTTTTGTTTGAACGGTGATTCTACAGATTCTATATTCGGAGTCCTAAATTTTGCCTAAGTCAATTGCATTTAGAGTAGGGATATTTAACGAGTACCTGACATCGTACATGCTCAGGACCGACGGCTTAACGTCCTCTCCGAATGACGATGTACTCAGATTTATTGACCTCCCACGTGAATAAATCGAGGGGCAGATGGGGTTCGAACCCCGAACTACCATCCCAGAGGCGAGTACGTTAACCACTGAGCTAACCTGGTCCCTATCACAAATTGTATTTTCATATCATAAAATTGACCTTATTTAAAAAATATTAGTAGTAATTAAATGAATGTTGTATTTTTACTTACAGTTGAATAAATTAAAAAAAAATATTGATATATTTTAAGTTTGTTATAGTTAATATTATGTTTGATCCATTAAGTCTTATCTAAAAGAGTGGTGTTGGAGCCAGATTTCGGGCGTTGTTCTTCGTCATCAAAAAGAACTTTGAGGAGAAGATAGGGTAATGTCCGATTCCGGTCTAACAGCTGCAACAGCAGTATACAGTATTTCATCTTTTAATCTAACGTACACTTACCCTTAAGGCTAAGTTAGCTCGGTGGCAACGTGCTTGCCTCTGGGTCCGGGGTTCAATACCCACTCTAGCCCACGATTTATTTTCGTAGTAGGTGAATAAATCTGAGAATGTCCTCCCGTCCAACGTTAAGCTGTCAGTCCCGAGTATAGATTATGTCAGGTACTCGTTAAAAATACCTACTCTAAATACACTGGAGTTAGGCAAAATTTAGGACTCCCAATGTAAAATCAATCTTTATTGTGTAGTATCACGAAGGGCCAATGTTCGGCCTATGTGTTTCCTCGTAGGACTGCCACTGCAACCTAAACTAACCTAGCCTGTGTGGCACCAACAATATGAGTATATTAAATTATTGAATAATCTTTTCGGTAAATATAAAAAAGAAAAGAAAAATTGTAATGAACCATTAATATTTCTAGTATTTAAGAGGTACTAGTTTTGTATATCACTACTAAAGTATATTAGTTTAAAGTTAATGACAGAGTGACGTTGTTGGCAGAGATTTCTGTATTTAAAGTAGAATGTGGGAAAAGATGCTGCCTGGTAACCTCAGTAATGATAGCAGAGACTAATCTGTCGGCGTTACCCCAAACAAATTGAATTTACAAGGAGTGTTAACGCTTTGAGCTCCACAAGCATCGATTAGATATAGCCTTTCTTCCTTAAAACCTCTGCTACATCAAAACCAAGTGCAACACTTTTTTATATTTCACCGTTAATTTTCTCTTCATTAAAAAAATAAAAAACTAACATAAAGGTATCTTTAAAGTAACATGGTCTGAAAGCTTTTATATTATAAAACAAAATCTGAGTTTTGTTATTCGTGCCAAATCTCATAGCCTTAAATGTAATTGTTGTTGTATCTCATTTTTAAAATATCCTAAAATACTATCCCAAATCTTATGAGGGTCCTATTTATGACCATGGAAATCGTTAAAAAGACTCATTTAAATTAATTGATCCGCAATGATTAAGATAAATGTGCTTCATTTCTTTGTATTCAAGTAATATTTTTTATTCATTTCATATAATTTAGAATTATTTGTAATTCTAATCAATTAGTAATTGTAAATCAATAATTTTCCTTGATGCTAATTTATGATGGTAATAATGTGATGATATCATCTACACCTTAATTTGAAGCCTTTAATGACAGTTTGTACACCTCTTTCTATCATCACTAATATAATTTGCTCATACACCACTAAACTAGTAGCAAAATAAAAGACCAAGATCTTTCAACCGTAACAAGCCGTCTTTGTCAGAGTCAAAAACCCAACTGAAACAGAAAATGCAGAAACATCTGGTGAGGGGTTGGGAAGAGTGATACTACTGTAAAAGGGTGTAAAGTGCAGGAAGGGACTATAGTTTAGGGAGTTAAGTTGGGATACACAAAGGAGTACAGTAAGAAAAAGTAAAGAACTCTCCGCTAGCTGTCAACCCTATTAGATGAGGCTATTGCACTCGTTAGGACTGAGTCAAGTTTGAACAAACCGTTACAAATGTTTGTAATATTTGGTCCATCACATTTAATCAGAGAGGATTCGATAATATTTCTTAACAACACGGATTTTTCATAGGTAATGAACTTAGCTCTGGTCCAATCAACTTATCTTTCCTGTCTACTTATGTTGTACTGGTGTTGTTTAAAACGTGTCTTTAAAGATTACACAGTTGATTTACACGTTAAAGATACGTGTAAAGCAACATCAATGCAACATAAGTAGACAGGAAAAAATTGGCGCCTTAATCTTGCATACAAATAATGAAAATCATCATATTGATTGGACCGGAGCTAAATTTATTATCTATGAAAAATCCGTGTTGTTAAGAAATATTATAGAATCCTCTCTGATTAAATTTGATAAATCAGATATTTTAACATTAGTAACGGTTTGTTCAAACTTGACTCAGTCCTAACGAGGGTAATAGCCTCATCTAAGAGGGTTGACAGCTAGCGGATATTTTTTTACTTTTTCTTACTGTACTTCTCTGTTTGCCCAAACATCCCTGTTTGAGATTGATTTGAACTAACATTTAAGATTTCGTTCGGGGGTTATTCTCGCACCAAAAATATTGATATGTGCCTCTGTATATGGCCTCAAGATAACTGTGGTGTTGAAATCTGTGATATGTTTAAGAACTTGTACACTAAAAAATATATTTACATAAACATTAAATGAAAAGATTTAAAAATCAACCAAACTAAGTGGTCTTCGTCAGACTCTCTGTATGAGTAAGTATGAGTGTGATACTCGTGTATCATAACAGGTTGAATGATTTTAGTCAAATTTCTGATTTTTTTTTACTGTGGTTTTAAACGTTATTGTATATTGACTGGAGTTTGTTTTTTAAACGGATTCAGTTAATATTATTTCAGGGGTATTAATTTGAATTCCCAACAGATTTATATTATAGTATAGTTATTTTTTGTAATTGTGATATGATAAATTGTTTCGGGTGTTCAGTAAAAATTTATTTTTGGTTTGTAAGATTAATCTAAAACTATCAAAATTACGGACAAATTCTTAGAGGTTCTTTAGATATAAGATATACTTGGAAAAAACCATGTAATAGATCCACAGGCCAAGACAGCCATGTAACGGTCTTCTGTATGGGACTATTCCGTAGAAGATAGAGCTTAACACGAAATCTTCACATTGGCTTTACAAAAGTATTATTACTGTGATGAAATAAATCATACCATATGCATCGGCTGTGCGTCACAAAAAACAAGCGTGCATAGTGAAAACTGGATCAATCACTATCTGTACCACTTCCAGGATTGAATCTTATAAGCATCTCCTACTTACATAATATCAAATATGATTAGTTTTCTTTTTATTTAAAAAAATAAAAAAACATCTACGGGAGGTGAAATTACAAAAAAATTAATCGAATAAAATATAAATAGTTCCACGTATATTTTGGTTACATACAATGCCTTTCACAGATTATTTTACAAGAGACGTCATTGTGAAGAAAAATGATCACCTGAATTTAATTTTTTCTGATTTCAGTAAAAGGGTTCTAGTCCGATTTACTGAACGGTCACAAGATAATAATGAAAACAGTTTAAATAATTGAATTTTCTTCTGAAGACTTGAAAATATCTGAGTATAAGTTAGTAAACAATTTGGAAATGTCTGAAACCATAGGAATATCCTGTATTCTTAAGAATTTTTACACTTCACATCTCAACTGTCGCAGGAGTGAAACTGACAAATAAATCAAGAAGAAAGCAAGTAATGAATGACATGAACAGACGGGTCCAATTTAGTTTAGAAAGCGTATTCAAATTATATTTACATTTGTTAAGAATACTATATCTTCAAAACGTGAATTTAAAAATATATGTATCATATATATTAGAAATTTTGTTTACTTAACTACTATGAATGGAAACTGTATTTGACATGATACGAAGAATGCAGACTCTCTGTTTAGAAGAGATAGAAATGTTTGATCACATTAAATATGTATTCGAAGCAATCACGTTGAAATGGATAATGATTTCTGTCAAATGATACCTAATTGTATACAACTGAGAGATATTTCTCTATATACATTTATGAAGGTCATGAAAGAAGTTAAAATCTGAAGTTGAATTTAGTTCAATATTGGAATGTACAATACGAGTATGACAGGTATAGCAGCGGAGTGTACGAGTCCGATGGTAATTTTTTAAAGGAGACCCTCAATTTTAGAGGGCCTTACTTAAATTTTAACAACGCGTCAGATTGCCTAATGATTTCATGTTACTGATATCGAACATAATGATTATATCAAAATGTAAACAAATGATACATATTGATTAAAAAATATATATAGATATATTAAATAAAACAAAATATCAATTAGATGATGACAAGTTTGTATTATGTTTAATTACAGTAAAGTTGAGTGTAGGTCACGCCGGATTTTTCTACTTGTAATCCACTATCAGTATGAAATTAATACATAATTGTTATTCTTTGTCGGTATTGAGATTGGGTCACCAGTTGTACTTGTCAGATTTGATTACAATTGTGCACATTGTTTCATCGATTTAGAATTTATCGAATGGAACAAAATTAAATTGTTATTTAAAAATGTAATAAACACGTATGAATGTTTGCCAATGAACGCCAAATGTATGAAATGAATGAAATGAAATGAAATGAAATGTATGAATGAATGAACGCCAATCAAATATATATTTCCTTATAAAATACATCATGGTATATATTTTATTGAATCACTCCCTATTTTCTCAAATTCTTAAAATAAAACAGTTTTTTCCTAATTTTTGTTAAAAGCTGATAAAAAAGGGCTTGAATATTTTTCCGATTTTTGGAATGTAATTGCTCTACCTTCATCCTGTTTATTTCAGGCATCAATACAGGAAAATCAAATTGCAGCCGATGTAAGACTGGGAGAGAGCAGTGGAGTTTGGGCGTGCAGTTTGGAGGCTTTATACCGCAGGCTGGGGTGGTTTCGGTCGATGGTTTTGTGAAACAGATCTCCTTGGTTGAGGAGTTCAGATATCGAGGGCAAGGAGACATACCAAGGACGTTTTCCTTTGTAAACTCTTTCTCCCTTTGTAAAATGGAATACAAGATTTATTCATTCTTGCACTTAGAATCTTTTAGGTAAACGACAGTTGATGAAAGCTAAAGGAGTCGCTTCATTTGCATAGTTCATATCAAATCCATATGTTTCCTGTCTTTTCCCAAAAACTTCTCTTCATTTCATCGACATAATTCAATAGAATAATTAAACATTAATGCTTTGAAACAGTTTTCCGGCAATTCTGCCAACGTCTTATCTGTTTGTTCCTTTGTTAGTTTGCTACCATACTCCTTCAAATATCAAATCTCCATATTTATTGACACTGTTTCTCCAGGTCTGTTGCGTCATACTTGCTTGTTGTTGTTTCATATTTGTTGGCCCATCCTAATGCATGGTGATATCAGTTCTACTTATCTCTGCTTTGTATTTACTTAACAATTACATAACCCTTAACCTGTAGGACTGACGAGCGGATAAGTGATTCTTTCACATTTTGATATTTTCCTGTCAGTCACTTGAAATGCAAGCGAAGATCATTTTGGATGAGTCGTATTAATTAGAATAGGTTGCAGGGGCAGTTTTACGAGGAACTGATGTAACAAGAGAAAGATTGGCCATTTGTAATACAACGCAACGAATGCTCTAGATAGGGTGCCCAAAATTTTATCTGACTCAAAAGTATTCAGAGTGGAGATCTTTATGAAGTACCCGACATTGTACAGACTCTAGTCTGACGACGTACTCAGTTGATAATCATATCAAATATACACAGGTTGTAGGGTAAAAAGCTAATGAAATAGAGTCCACATATTGAAATTTAATCATATAAACAACATGTTTCGAACATGTAGTGTTCTTCTTCAGGCATTAACTACGGGTGAGTGTCTGTGGTAGAACCGATTGCACTACGTTAGACAGTTGTACCACAGACACTCACCCTTAGTTAATGCCTGAAGAAGAACACTACGTGTTCGAAAATCGTTGTTTATATGATTAAGTTTCTATGTGTGGAGACTATTTCATTAGCTTTTTACCCTACAATGAGTAAATACCGCATATAACTGATTGCACTATCTTAGAAATACACAGGTTGCATTGATCGTATAAAAGTTAATATATGCTATATAAATGTTTAGCATTATAGTAATTTTTATTTAATTCCGTATTAGTTACATCATAGATCTTTAGTGATTATAACTATTCCAGATTAGTATTAACATTTTTTTATCCTGAAGGACAATTTTAACGCTGATTGCACACTGAAAATATGTAATACCAACTAAAATAGAACCAAAAATTGTTGTTCCATTTAATTTTATGCAAAATTGTGCTGACAAATTTCTAAAAATTTGCAAAAGATAGATTTACTTTTTGTAACAGCGTAATATTGGTGTCGTACTTGCTTCTCTGGTCTAGCGTAGCTTAAATATTAAATATGGTAATTACAACTGTTATGATTTTGTGATCATACAAACGCACCTCCACATCCACCCACATAAACCCATCCATGAACTTTCTCCCTTGAGAGTCCTAAATTTTGCCAAGCTTAGATGTATTTAGATTAGGGATCTTTAACGAGAACTTGAGCTTAACATCATACAAGCTCGAGACAGTTTAACGTCCTCTTCGGGGGACGACGTTCTCAGGTTTTTCATACCTCTCACTTGAACAGATTGAGGGCTAGAGTGGGTATCGAAACCACTCTAGAGGCGAACACGTAGACTACTGGACTACTCCGGCCACCATGTGTCGTATTTACTCGCAGTAGGAATAACAAGGGAAATAAGTTTCTACATTAGAGAGTTTATCAGAAAACTACACGTTTTGAACACTTGGTGTGCATCTTCAGATGAATCTGTGTTGAGAGGAAGAATGTGTGATTTGTGTGCTGCAATTTTGTCAGCTGCAAACAATTTTGCATGGAGACTGATATATAATCCAGGTATTTTCGTATTTTTTTCCATAATATTTCCTTGCAGATAATGCAGTTTATATACTCAGTGACAGTTATAGTTTCCTCTTCTACAGTCATGGTTTGTTGGTTAATTAATTCCTACTGGTATTGACTTGTGCAAGCCATTGTCGCTAGTCTTCAGAGCCACTGTTCTGCCACACTTACCAAGTAACTATAATGTCTTCGATTTGCTAAAATTTGCTAAAGATTATCTCCATCAGAGAGCATTCTTACTCACTCACTAGTGTGTCCAGCATCGCCAGACCACTCACGCTTTCTCTTACTCCACCTCTTTTCCTCCCATACTGATTCTGCCTTATGACCCAGGAAGCTTCTTAAATGATTCAACTCTACGCTACTCACCCTAATTATTCTTAATGAACATATCATTTCACAGCAATAAAAAAATTCTTGCAATTATAACAACTTTCTTACAGTACCAGGTTATATAACACCCAACGCCCATATTACGTTTACAGCTCTAAGGACAAACCAAAATAACTATTAACAATATAGCTGTAGAATCATACCGGCCTGCTGATACAAAACAATACAAAGCGTAAAAATACATCCCCCTCATAAATTAACTTCGTTTAGAAATAAAGAACTAATTGAATGAAACAAAAAATGCAAAGAAGGGAGAAAATTATCATAGAATATATTTCATGAAACAGGATATTTACTTAATTAAATGAAATTTTGAATCAGTTCTTTTAATTTTATCAGATAATTAAGTTCAAATTAACCATATGTTTTCTCAAATTTGTTCCATGGTGAAGGTTTATAAATTGTTATTAACAACACCATTGTAAACAGATCCCGCCTTGCCCCTACGCTGTCTTCAGCAATCCTTGATCGGCATCATTTAGTATACTAATGGATAACTGACTGACGCATCCAGTTGTTACGCTTCATATATTGAGCTCATCGTTATACTATCATAACTGTATTATATGACTCATAATGTCAAGCTTCTTGTCAGTTGTTTGACTCATCTTGATCATGAGAGAAAGCAGAGCTTCTCAAACTTTTTAACATTGGAACACGGAGTGTTTAATAAATTTATAAATATAATTATAAAAGAAATAACATTAACAGTTACCAATTTATGTTCTTGAGTAATTATGATTGTTACGTATTTATTTATTAACTTGAATGCAACTGTTATTTTTTTAATCAATTTTTTCCAATCTTTGGTTAAACTGATAGTTTTTTTGTATTTGAATCTGTTCAGTCGTTTGTTTCATGTCTACCTTGTTGATTTATCCTTTTCAATATTATTTTAACTACTAAAGTTTGTTTTCTTTTAAAACTTTCTGCATTTAATTAGTTTTGCTTTAAACCTTGTTTTGTTGTTATAGATAGTTTCTTGTCTGTCTCTGGGTTCTTTTCTCTTACGTATAATCGATTTGTTAGCAAAGGTGAAGCTACTTTGTATTATTTCATGACAATACTGTCAATGCTGACGAACATACATACAAGCAAATTAACAGACATACACCAAACATCTTCTCATGAAAACATAAAAAAAAAGCGTGTCGGAAACCTATAATATGCAAATTAGTCAAATGTTTCACTCAGTTCATCTTGGATAGAAGGGAATATTGTCCGGTCACAATTTCATTGTACATTAGCTGTTCATGAGTCTACTAATTTCTTAATATATTATGAATTCTTAAACTAATTTATTGTACTATATAAAGTATTACATTAGTAAATAATACCCATATATGATTTACTCGTATATTGTCAAGTCAATTCCTCGTATATGATGCTGTCAAATAGATGAACGTCCGAATTTGATTGAAAAATCCTACCCCTGCATATGTGATATGTGATTTCCACTAGCCTCTGTGGTACTGACAATATGACATATCACAATAGTATATAACACCCTCATGCCTCGTATATTGTATCATGAGTTGTTTGAGCGGTTTCAGAATGCCAATCTTTAAGTAGAACTACCATATACTCCAAGAATATTACAATACAATATAGCAGTTATTATCTCCATGACTTATACTTGACGAAATTTTCAAGTCCTACTTCAAGATGGACACGGTCTGTAAACGGTCGAACAATGAACGCATCATTTACTATTCATTTCAACTAACTCGAGTGATACAAACAAATGCAGGTGTATATTACATTAAACTATAAAAAAAGTGTTTGTTTATTTTCCAACGCCCACACTTATAAGGCGTTCACTTTTCGCTGCTATACCAGGAGCGGTAATTGTGGCTCATTTATTATTATTGGCACTCATTTCAGTAAGGAGGGAGCCACATTACCTGTTGATTCTACGGTGGGAGTCCTAAATTAAATATCTCAAGTTTATTTAGAGTAGGGATCTTTAACGAGTACCTGACATCGTACAGGCTCGGGTCCGACGGTTTAACAAACTCTCCGAGGGAAGACATGCTCAGATTTATTCACCGGGGACCAGGTGGTTATCGATCCGCCGTCCTACCAGTCCAGAGGCGAGTAGGTTAACCACTGAGCTAACCTGGTACCTTTAATATTATAAAAAAAGTGGCATTTTTGGTTTATTTATTATTCGAGCTTCATAATATAAGTTTTATTTCATATAATAAGTACTCAAAAGTGTAGGGTTTAAAACATGAGCAAGTAGCACGGAAGTGAGATGCACAACTAACTGTGACCGTTATTTTTGGCCACTCTGTACCGTGTTAGGGTAAATCAATATACATTTACACATTTCTTTATCTTTTTTTTTGACACTTTCTTGTTATCTTCTATTTGTATTTCCTCTTTAGTTGTTATATAAGTTGTCGGAACACTTTTTGTATGTTTTGGCGTGTGTCTGTCAATTTAGTTGCGCGTATGTTCGTCAGCGCTGGCAGTATTGAAATGAAATAATACAAAATGACTTTACCTTTACTAACCAATTCAATGGCATTAAAAAAAGACTAATAAAGCAAACAATTAAATTGTTTTCTATGTGTTTTAAAAAAAAAGTAAACAAATGTGTAAATGTGTATTAGTTTACTGTAACGCCAAAAGGAGGGAGTGGCGGGGGGCAAAAGTAGGCTTACATTTAACCGACCGTTTTTTATACTACTTACTTATGTCATAATAGCATTATATATGCTTAATTTGTTGTTTTTATTTATGGCAGTCACATGAGGTGGTTAGAGGTGGATTGGGTGAGTGTAACTCTACTTTTTGCCCAAACCTGTTGAATTTTAGATACTGGATACAGAATACTGGAGACAGTTAGAGGTGCAAAGAGAAGGGTGCAAGAGGACTGTGAGAAGGCAGAGAGGGGTGTTGTCCATTAGTGGTGTACTTTCTCTCTGATTTACGGTTGGGGGGGGGGGGGGGGGGGGTGAGGATGGAGGAGAGACAATACTCGAGGTCGGTGGCTGTTCCCACGACCACAATGGCGACGACACCAATCACACCTCGTAATAACCTCCCCCGCACTTCCTACCATCCTGCCACTAACTCTCCATTCCTTTCACCTGCGTAACACCAGCATACTTATCAACTCATCCTCAACGTCTTTTGTAACTGTTTAACATCAGACAAACATCCATTCGGGATACCTCACCTTCCATTTAATCTAGCCGTTTACATCATTACTTCAGTTCAACCACTCTGTTTATTGATTAAAATGTGATATTTGTTTGATTAATCGATTGATTATTCATTGATTGAAAAGAATAATATTTATACTTAATTTGCTCATTGAAACATAATACATTAATGATATATTACTATAAAATTTTGACCCAAACTTCTTCAAACACTCAACACGATGTATATTAAAAGAATTGTAACATATAGTTAACACAGTATTATCTGCGGGCCAGGGTAGCCCAGTAGCTTTATGCTTGCCTCTGGACTAGTAGATTCAGGGTTCGGTAATGACTTTGGCCCTCGATTTCTTCACGAGAGGGGTTAACAAAGCTGAGTACGTTGTCTCTCGAAGAGGATGTTAAGCTGTCGGTTCCGAGTTTCTACAATGTCAGGTACTGCTTAAAGGCCCCTATTCTAGTTACACTTGAGGTATCCTAGTAGCTTGGTTTTCGCCTTTGGACTGTTAGTTCCAGGGTCCAATACCCACTCTAGCTCACAATTCTGGAGGTCAGAAAATCTGAGCAGAAATGTCGATCAGAGAAAACGATAAGCTGTCGGTCCCAAGCATGTACAATCCTACTCAAATACACTCGAGTTAGACAGTATTTAACACTCTCAATGGTAGAATGAACTCAGTAATGTGGCTTGCCCTTAAATAAAATAGGTGCTAAATAACAAATGAGCTACACTTTCCACCCTTAGAACAGCAGTAAAAGTAAAGCATATACATTTGAGTATTTGTGAACAAACAAAAAGCAAACATAACAAACATTTCATATTTTTGTTGAGTCCAAAATAATTCTAATCTTTTCTTTTTACCATTTAACCTTTGTACCAGCTATTAAAATTCCTTCGGAAGGTGAGAAATCTGAGGAGGATTGTCCATCAGAGAGAACGATAAGCCGTTGGTCCTTAGCCTGTACAATATCAAGCATTCATAAAGATCCCTACTCAAATACACTTGAATTAGACAAAATTTAACACCTTCAGAAAATCAACTCAGTAATGCGGCTCACCCAGTAGACAAACGTAAAGTTGAATATCTGTTGTAAAATTTATTTTTTGTATTTTTCCATGTATTTATTTTTGAAAACCGACGTATAACCGAAATAGACTTAACTCGAAATGACGTAGCATATATATTTTTACTTATATATGTGAAGACTAAGAGCTGCTGGTGTTTGATTACAGGTGGGTTCGCGAGAACCTTACCCCTGTTTAGTGAGAACTATTTGCGATTAGAGTTGATAAATAATTTGAAAGTGACCCGGGTAGTTGAGGAATAGAAAGAGATCCGAAGTCTTTAGAAGCCCTATCAGGATTTCTTGCCACAGGCCAGGGGCTTTCTGTCTCCCGTAGAACACAGTAATTATGACTATGATGGATGCAATGCTTCCGGCTTGGGTTAGCGGATGCTAATGGAAGAGCACCATATGGTGGCGGTATCAATGGGACTGGTAAAGTTTTATTAATAAACTCCGATTTCATGGAGCCCTCCATATGTCGAGTCGACCACAACCACATATGTCCTTCTATGGAGCTCCAACTGACAAACTGCATCCTTCGACCGTTATTTATTGCATTGTAAATTGATGCCCGGCTGTTACACAAACAAATTTAAAACAAATATACAGATTTTTTTTTTACACTCTCCTCATCATTATGGTGATTACCTCCATTTTTATGTCTACGTATTAGACTTTTAAGTCATCATATTAACTAACTCTAGTGAAATGGAAAGGCCTAAATAATTGTACACTCATAACAGTAAACAAATGAACTTATTCGGTATGACTGTAATATTTTTAAAAACACAATTAAAAATAACAAGAATTGATAAAATATTTAAGTAATGCAAACAATTTTTTTTTAGAAACCAGCAGACCAATTAGGTTTTGCAGAGCTGATATGTAAATAATAATAATAATAATTAATTTGATAGATTCTTATTGTTTAAAATTCTGGAACACCTGTTTTGTCATTCTGAGTTATTTATTGTTTAAGCTGAATTTCTATCAAATCGAAATTTGTTAAATTAAGGTATCAAATACAAAATAAATGCATAATTCATGCAAATAGGAAAATTTTGTCCATGCATTTATGTTTGTAAGCATAAATTTTAAAATGAATAATTTTTAACTTATTATTTTTCCGGTAATACAATTCGTACATAAAAAAATGTTGGTGTCAAATAACAAATGTGCAAACTTTCCTATAAGAGAACATCATGTAAGTAGGTGTTACAAACATTTAATATTAATTAATTTCTTGTTTCTAACCTCACCAATGGAATAAAGCTTAAACTAATGTAAAATTATCAGATCTTAAAGTATCAAAAATTAATATAAGATTATTGGTCCAATCCTACATTACTAATAGGTCAATGTAAAGATGTAAACAAATTATATATGATAAATTTCCTATTTTAGTTGTTTGAAATTTTGGGATAATGTCCCAAGGTTTCGGTTAAATGTGGTAGAGAATAAATTTATAAACGTTACCAATGTTCCTGTAAAACTATTTATTTGTCAAAATATGTTAATTTCAATAGTTTGCTGTTAATCGTGTATACAGTTTACAAAGAGAGGTATATATAATATAGAGTACATCTAATAAATAAATAGAGTTCTACTAAATTAATAATTTAGAATATTTTTTTTAATATAGTCAAAACAATGTGACACTATATTAAAAAAAATGTCACTTACAAGTTGGTAGGAAAAAGCAATCTTTTTCTTTAGGATAGAAAGTCTTTGAGAGTGAGATGGTAGATGTAGAATATGAACATTAATTTGCGAAATATTCATTAATGGACTAATTGAAATTAATTATTTACTGAATTTAATTAATTGTATTCAAATATGATACTTTCTGTTAAATGCTTCATCACTAAATGAAATTTTCTGTTAATTGTAATTTTAATTTGTTTTTTGTTTCCAGTATATTAATGAATAATTATATTGGGAACACATCGACCAATTGCAATGATTTTGATGAAACGTTACTTGAAGAAAGGAAGAAGAAAGGATTGGAAAGAAAGAAGAAGGAAATGGAAAGTGCCAGGAATTATATTAAGTTAAAGTAAGTTGAAAGGAGAAGTTAAGTGGAAGGTATGACCCATGCTGTGTTAATGTTTAAACGCGAATATTTGTAACCAGTTCTGACTGAGTTTTATTGTTTATAAATAACTTTATTCTGGACATTTTTTTTGCCACAATTCTACAAAACAGTGGTTCCAAAACTTTTTAGAATCATAACCCACTATTTATGGTCCCAGCTTATGGCAGCCCAATTAACTTCAGAGGGTAAAAACAGTAATGAAAGAAACAAATTTATTTCAAATTACATTTTCTGTGAGAAGAATGAGTTTATTTCTTATTTTGTTAATTAATAGAATTGACATGACTCTCAATATACTGTAGTTTTAGATATGAACAATTTAAGAAATGCAGTTTATTTCGAAATTTGTATTTCAAAATAACTTGGGTGAAAGACCAACTCTTGATTGGTTAAGCTTGCTGGACCAAAACTGGATAATAAAAAATAGCATTATAATATATCCATAAAAATAAAGGAATAGAATGTGGAGAAACAAAAACAAAGTTCACTTTAATATTTTGACCTTGTCGTCATCAGGAGTTCAAGAAAAGATCTGCTCGGCTGCCAAACAGCAACGTTTACCAGAAAAACAGAATTCTTTTTTAACTTTTGATGAACTTTAATGATTGGTATTTCTTTATTATTACATATATTTATTATTTGTATTTATTACAAATAGTATAATTAGTTATTATTATTTTTTATAATCATAAATAATTTTTTATTATTAATAGAGGACTTCGTTACTTCTATGTACCTCTCACACCCTGTTTTGATTCAACTCCATTACTTATTTAAATAAGACATTTACCTAACCAGCCTTTTTGTATTATTTCAAAAACAAAACTTTTGAACTTTCAACCTTCAATTGATCTTCTTGAGAGTTACAAATAAAAAAATTGAAAACATTTTTCAGTGGAGTACAATACACTATTTTAAACCAATTGTTGGGAGAAAAATAGTGCAATGCAATTTAAATGTAAATAATTGACATTTAAATGTAATTTATATTTGTGAAGGAGTTCGAAAGCTTGAAAGTTGATAAGAAAATGCGCTTTTAAATAAGAAATAGGACAGTTTAAAAACAAAGGACAATTGATATTCATTTAACATTTCAGTGGGCGAAGTTTGAATACTAAGACAACAGAAGCCACCGAGGACAGAGAGAAAGACAGCGATAAAGGTATTAATTCAAATAGTTTGATTATTAGAAAGATAAGTGAACAAGAAGTAAGTTAATAATGTTGCAGACAAATCAATTGTCAACGGAGTTTTCAAGGAATATCCACATACTAAGGCATCTAGAATCAAGATAAAAGAAAAAATTCTAACTGAAGCTACAGCTGAGCAAGCAAGAAGGGAAATCCATGTTCAAGATCGTATAATTGGGTTAAGTAGTATTAAAGTAAGTGAAACCATAGCAACATGACGTTTAATTAATGTTGGTAAACTTAGATGACATTAGTCATAAAATATTTTTACTGTTTATTATTTAGCATACCTTATAATATTTTTTCACACCGGAAATATTAATGCATGTGTGTGGCCTTCTGTGACGAGATAGTGGAAGTTCGTCTCCACAAGGTCCACCCCAAAGAGTATTCGAGAAACTTAATTTCCCCTACCGTGGAATAAGGTCTGTTGCTTCTAGGATGCGGCTTCCACTAAAAAGGCATCGGTTTGGCTTGAAATATAGCGCGGCATGGTCTAAAAGCTCAGGTCATCACAGAATACAAAAACAAATTAGCTTAGATGATTTTGCTATCGTTACTCGAGTTAGGTTAGAGCAGTATAGATTACAGTGGCAATGAATATTCTACCTGGGAAGTCCTAAATCTTGCCTAACTCAGATGTATTCAGAGTAGGTATCTTTATCCTCACATCATAGCAAAGGCTTGCCATCAACGAATTCACTTCTCTCCGTTTGATTTAACGTCGTGCTCAGATTTTTTTTCACTTCTCGCGAGAATAAATCGAGGGCTAGAGTGGGTATCGAACCCCTGATCTACCACTCCTGACGCGAGCACATATGTTTTTTGGCTAATCTAGTCCCTGCCAGAATTAGTTCTGAAACAGAGGTCAGCATTGTTTAGATTAACCCATCAGTTAAAAATTGGAAACATTGTTTTACCATATTTGTATATTTCAATCTTGAATATAGCATGCAAAATTTTTCGATTTCCTTTTTAACACATAGGTAAAAAACAAATATAGTTATTATATATATATATATATATATATATATATATAAAGATTTTACATACACACGTGAAATAACAATCAATGATCAAACCACAATAACAAATGGGATTTTTCCCATTTATAGATATGCATCTATATATCATGATTTGTTTTCTTGGCCCAATATTTATATGATGTATTTTTTTTAGGGTTGAGGTCTAATGATGACTAGTTTCAAATCATTAGACCTCAACCCTTAAAAAAATTACATCGTACTCGTATATATATATATATATATATATATATATGGGTTTTCCTGCCGTTGTGTTTCCGGCGTGCTTGGTCGCCCATTCTCTTTTCTTCTGAAGAAGGATCATCCGAAAATTTGAGTTTGTAAGTGTGTCCCTTTCTATGTGTGTTGTTCTTCTTCGTTTTTGAGTTGATTTGCGTCCACTTTGGACCCAGTCCACTTTTTTCGAATTTTGAGTGATATATATATATATATATATATATATATATATATATATATATATACCGCCCTGTCTTCCTGCGGGACTCTTCGCTCTTCGCACCTCCTGATGACGACGATGGTCGAAATATCGATGTGGGTTATGTCTGTGTCTTTCTGTGTGTTTCCTTCGTTTTGAATTTATTTTATTTTAAAAAAGTCCGCTGGACCGTTTCTTTTAATTGTATATATATATATATATGCAGAAAAATCGCAAAAAATAAACAGTGATGCAATCAATTTAGATTAAACTACATGGAAAAGGAAAACAATAGAAATAATGCTCTGAGGCCTTTGACTTTATGTCATCAGAAAGTAAACAAAGTAAGAAATAAGAAACTAACATAAAAGATAACCAGATGATAGGTAAAGAAACAGATGCACAGACATAATTATCACAATAACACGTCATATAAATATTCAAGTAAATCCATAACCTGCTACAACTTGTATTCAGTTACTCCCTGACGACGTGAAAACGAAGGGTCAATCATTTGTAGTCAGTTACTTTGATATGTATATGTTCAAATCACAATAAGAAAAGAGAAAAAAATACTAAGATCTTTCAACTGTAAAGAGCGTGGGTTTCTTTACTCTGTGATTTACTCGTCTCACAGTTCCCAGTTTGGATCGTCTCACCGATTTTTTAATATATATATGTATTAATGATGTCACATAAACACGTGAAATAACAATCAATGATCAAACCACAATATGAAATGGAAAAACAAGACTAAGATCTTTCAACCGGGTTGAAAGTTGGGTTTTTGACTCTGAGGAAGACCACTTGTTACGTTGAAAGATCTTAGTCTTGTTTTCACATTTCATTTGAAATTGAATTTCCTGTTTGATCATTTATATATATATATCTTTGACCTTTCTTCGTATCTTCTCCTTTTTCTTTTTCTCCTCTCCTGAAAAGTCAAGACAGCCTTCATGATCGAGAATCATGAGTGTTAGTCCTCTTTTTTGTGTTTTTTGTATTCTATAGTTGTAACTTTAACTAGCAAAGTAAAGTAAAGTATAAATACGAATGTAACATAAATATCCTAGTTATTACTTTGCTCTCTGATGAGATAAATTCAAAGGCCTCAGAGGATTTATTTCTATTGTTTTCCTTTTTCCTTGTGGTTTAAACTTCATTGACTGCATCACGTGTTAATTTATTGTGATTTTTATGCATATAATATATTGAATGTGAGTCCTAGTATCTGTTTTTCTTTCGTGTTTCTTTAATTTTACAAAATAATGTACTTTTATAAGATATTCAATATAAGCAAAAACCGACTCTAATAATCCCAACCTCAATAGGCTTGACTTCGCTCTCTTTTCTCAAGTGATACTGTTTGAACGGAAAATTAGAGACTGTAAGTCTGAGTTTTTCATTTGTCTATATATCCTTGTTTATATGGTTTATTTGTTCATCTTTGATCGTTTTTTATCATTCATGTATATACATATATACAATATAGATTTAATAAGTTGTGTAATAATAGCTGTGTTGAACGTGTTTTCCAGAATAATTGATATCAATAATATCAATTGCTTTGATGTTTAAATTTATCGATAAAAATATTCAAAATATAATTTTGATTATTTTAAGTTAATACAGTTTAATTGATGTTAATTATTGAATGAAACAAATTGACTAATATGTAATTTATTTGAAATGGATAGTAATACTTTTCATTTGTAGAGGGCGATGCATGAAGAAGCAGTTAGGAACTCGTACCGTCATCTAGGGACAGACGTGAGAACTAATGCAGCACAAGTGACCAACTACAGGGAAATGCTAGCGGCAGATTTGCGTTTAGATTTAAATGAATTGCTTTCAAAGGAGCAAACTTATGGGTAGACAGTAAACTTATAATATTTATTACAGGTATATAAAATATAATACTACCAATGTTCTCTCTAAATTTTCACGTATCTGAGCATACACACAAGCTCCCTGAGCAACAAGACTATTGTGAGCAACATCACCACTCAAAAATCGGAATAATTCAATCTGTAGATGTTAAATGTGTGTCCTGTTTTGGCCTGGCTGAGGGTCTTGTTCTGGAAGATGTGAGACATATAAACCTTTCAGACATAACATTTTGCTCACATTAAAACTTTCATATTTTGCACAATGACTTTAGCTGTAGCTTGTGATACAGCTCAAATTCCTCTAACACATTGTCCTTAAAATATCTAATTACAAAGTTTTTTCTTGGCATTTCTACTACCCAACTATGTCATCGGATATCAAACAAATTACGTACTGTATCCAATTAATTTTAATACTTATTCAAAAATGATTATTTTTTTGTAAACTTTTTCAAATGTTTGATATAACAAATTGACCTAATAATAACTACCTAAACTTCATGCTTTCATATTCATAATCCATGGGATGACATGGCTAATTTATTTTGTCACCATTTTCTTCTGCTATCTGGTGATCATTTTTAATAAAATATTTCATTGAACATTATTAACTTACTTATTAGGTATAATTTCTTACCTGGTCGTATAATTGGTAATTTTTATTTGCTAAATAAGAAGACATAATTTTTGCTAATGTTACATAGTTCTTTATGTTATTGTGTAAAAGTTATTTATTAACATTGTCCAACATAAGGGATTGCTAGTTGTTACATAGAATCATCCCGAGTTCATTTTTATTATAATTTTTAAAAATAAGTAGCCACATAGAAATAAACACATTTTTAAAACTTATTTTTCATTATATTTGACAATATTTTACAATAGTAAAGTTTAGAATACACAAGGTGACACTTTTTCTTTCATAGAGTTTTACCGTCAGTGATGAAGAAACGAAAAAAGAAATACGAAAACTGCATCGAAAATATAGCAAAGATGTTACTGGTAGATGATGAAGAAGATATATCTTGCGATGATTTAGAAATGGCGGAAAGTGATGTAGCAAGTTTTAAATTCACTGATTTATTTTCAAAGAGTGAAGAATTTCAAGATAAAAAGAAACCTAAGTCGAAACAACAAAAAAGTGGAAATAAGTCAGCGAAGTCAGAAAAAGAAACAAGAAAAAGCAAGAAATCTTCAAAAAAGAGTAAACAAACTGGTAAAAAAAAGATATCTACGAAAAGCAAAAAGAAAGGGGGATCGAAAAAAGCCGCTAAGAAAAAATCAAAGGTTTAAATTTGTTTTTACTAATAAGATTACGTTATTCCGTTATTCAGATTTAGACTGGGTTAATATCAATTTATTTATTTTAATTTAGTTTGATGGTAATAATATGTTTAAAAAATCTATTTTTTTTTCAATTTAAAATAGTTATGTATAATTTTTAAACATTTGTATAATTTTTATAAAAATCAAAATGTATATATCATGATAAACTGTTCCTAATTGTGATAATAATGTCAATATTGAAAGTAATAAGAAACTATTATTCTAGTTGTTCTTCATCAGAAGAAGGGTGAAAAAGAAGAAAGAGAGAAAGAATGAGGGAAAGAAAGAGTGAGACACTTTATTCATGTTGTTTGTTATTAGAACAAGGCAAAAGAGAAGAGAAGAGAGGGGAGAGAAAATAAGACAGACAGAGAGAGAGAAGGGAGTGAGAAAAGAGATAATAAACAAAAAAGTTATAATAAAGAACAATAAAGTAATAATACCAATTTAGATATGATTGGTGTAGTACCAATTAAGTTAGTCAAGGTAGGGCAGACCTCAAGGTTCACTTCAAAACTCTCAATTTCTATCTTACTGTTTCTGCTAAAAGATTTTTCATATACTACAAAATGGATAAAAATGAAAAATCAATAAAAAATCATAAAAAATCTATTTTATTTAAAAACTTTTTCATATATCTAAAAAAACAAAAGAAAATTACAAGTCATAAAAAAAGTCTATTCCATTTAAAATGTTTTAAGATATCGATAAAATAGATGAAAATGAAAAAATCTTTAAAATAATCTTGAGGTAAGTGTGTATCATAATGTATTAAATGGCTTGCTTATAGGTGGAGGATACACCTGAAGAAGATGAAAACGTGAAGAGTATCTTGGAATCTGAGATTCTTCCAATGTTTCGTCAGTGGGATATTATAAAGAAGAATAAATACTTATGTGATCGAACTACAGACTTCCCTGCTGAGACTGAGATCATGTCAAAGCCAGCTGTTGTTTGCTTTAATGTCAGTGTCATTCATCTTTTGCTAGATAAACGTTATTGGGTTTTCTGAATTGAAATGTCAAAAATCATAATAATTACGATATATCAAAATAATAAGTTCAGAAATGAAAAGCTTATATTACGTTTACTGTAAAAAAGATAGTCAAACTGTTGGAAATTTTTAGAAATATTAAAATAGATAAGTATGAAATTATTATCATGGCATCTAAATCTGATTAAGTGGCCAGGTTAGATCAGTGGCAACGTGCTCGCCTCTGAACTGGTTCAATATTTATTCAGGCCCTCGATTTATTTTTGCGAAAGGTGAATAAATCTGAGCATCTCGTCTCACTCAGAGAAGACGTTCAACAGTTAGAATCGACCTTGTACGATATCAGGTTTCTGTTAAAGATCACTACTCTAAAAACACATGAGTAAGATAAAATTTAGGGCTGCCATTATAAAATGTTGATTGCGTGGTATGACACAGAGGCAATGCTCGGCTTATATGTATACTCTTGTAGAACTGCCACTGCCACCTAACCTAACCTAATACCAAATTGCTAATGTCACAACTGCTTATCAAGCAGTTTTTGTCGAAATCATGGACTTGATGCTCTGAAACGTAACAATCGACTAGAGGAAGTTTTCGAGGTCGACGATATAAGTTTCTTCTTGATTACTATTAACAAGTTTCTTCTTTACTTCTCAGGAAGAAATTTCATTGGGCTTATTCGTTCGAATTCGTACGAGCCCGTATTGTGATTTACACTTACTACGAAGCAATTTTTTACATTAAAATTAATATGAAAACAATTTGAGCAGAAAAGGTGTAATTCGATAAAATAAACAATACTGTACATGTAATAAGAATAATATTGCTTGAACAATAAGGAATGAAATAAATAAACATGTTTTAGTAATAATCAACCAAACTTAAAACGGAGACTTTCTAACGGTGAGGAAGGCTGACGCTCGTACTACTAATTTTTCTCGTCGTATGATAAATAATTTCTTACAAATGGCAGCTCGTAAAGAGAATTATTTGTTTTTTAAGAAATAATTATTTTCTCTAAATTCAAATGAATGACCATGAATTCATAGATAGCATTGTAGCTATTAATATAAATGTATTCACTTTTATTAGTTTCGTTTCACTTCACGTTTCACTAAATTAATATTCTGATTCACTTCAAATTTAGTGCAAATGTTCTACAATGCAGAAATAACAACAGGTGTAATAGTATCTTAAACGATAAACTCTATCAAAGTAATACTTCTTATTACCATAATCATAAGGTTAAATCACTTCAGATTTGTTTAAATATGATACAGGTAAATAAATCAAACAATTCTGCATAAATGTATGTTGAATGTTAAGTATTTGCAATTCTTCATAATTTCAGTGGTTCTAATTTTTTCAAAAATGAAATTGTTTGAAAGAACCCTTTTTAAAAAATCAATTACACATTTTCTTTGGGTAAAAATGTGATACATCATGTAAGTATAACATACATGCACAAAAGGTCATACTTCATAATAATTACACAAATTGAAAGCATTATAGTAATTGGAAATGAATATATTTAGTTTGTGTAAGGGAACAGGTGAATAATAAATAATGGATTTAGAGATCACTAAAATCAGGAAAATAAAACGAAAAAAAATATTACAATTTACACATTGTTATTTTTCGAGATCAAAATTTGTCACAATCACCATACTTTACTTATAATAAAGTAAAAAAAATGTAAGAAAAAAATTAAAAAAATCCAGAAATTTATGAAATAAAACAATTTTATGAAAACTAGGGAAAAAATTAAACCTAAAATGTTCTGAGAGAAATAATAGCATAATAAAAATACTGAAAGTTTTATTTTTTTCAGAATTTTGCACCTGGACATATTTATAGAAGTCAAGTGTCGTTGGTGAACGCTTCTTCTCATAGAATTCACTGTCGTTTCCACAGAGTGACTCTAGCTGATGGTCTATTGGATGGCAACTTAATACGAGTGGGTAGTACTTCATATTCTGAAAACTTGATGTTTCCTCCTTATAAGAGGTATGGGCAATGTAACTTAAGTTGAGACTACATTCTATTCAATTGATCCATATTATGGACTGAAATTTTGGTTGTAAACAATCATAACAAAGGGCCTAGATTACACAGTTTATTGTGTGCTTATCTCTGGAATGGTAGAACCGAGGTCCGATAACCTCTTTGATCCTGGATTTACTAAAGCGAGAGGTGAAAAAATCTGAGGACGTCGTCCCTAAAAGAGGTTCTAAGCCGTTGTCTAGAGCCTGTACGATGTCAGGTACTCGTTAATGTTTCCTACTCTGAATACACTCCCATTCATTTACGACTCCAAATGTAGAATCAACAGGTATTGTGGCTTGCCCATTACTAAAATTGGTGCCAAATAATAAATGAGCCACAATTTTCACCCCCAGAACACCACTAAAAGATGAAATTCTTATAATTTTGGGGGTTGGAAAACAAACAAACAAACAATTTAAAAGAAAGACTTTGTTGGGTACTGAGAGCTCAGCTCATAGTATTCTACAGTGTGATTACTGTGACGTGGAAACCTTGCTTAGTTTATAATTTCAAAAAAAAAAGAACATATATATAGAATTATAGAAGAAAAGGTTTCTTGGCTGAGATCACACTACCTTCCAGTGAGATTACTGTTAAGTGGAAAAGTTATTATAAAATCACAAAAGAAAAAGTTTGATGCCTCAGATTACAGTATCCTTCAGTGTGATTTCTACGACGAAAAAAACTTATAGTGTACTTTGGATTAAAAAAAAATCTTTTGAGACACCAGTCGTGAAATTTTTCTGACTGAACTCGTATATCTAGAAAAAAATCAAAATAATCCTACCATGCATGTAAATAAGAGAAAGGTTTTGTCTGTACATTGCTTAGAACTGACTCATTTCAATTTATCTTTATTTGGATTTACATTAAAGAAACCAATCCATCCTTAGAAAAATTTCTGTTTTTCATTTTGTCCGCAAAATGTTGTCACAAGTAAACTCAGCCACCGCAAGACATAGCGAGTTATTTTAGTCTAACTTAAAATCTAAGCTTTGAATGGATTGAAAATTCAAAGTAGAAGCAAAGTTATGAACTTTTAAGCCGTGTTTGGCTAATACACACACATGTTTATTTTGGAAATATATACAATATACAAGTGTAGCTGGTAGATATTGTTAAATGATTTTAATTTCATTTGCGTTTAAGCTAAGAGCTTATTGACAAGGTGTTTCCGAGAGTTCAAGATGTACTATCTATTCAGAATTAATGGCTTTGTGAACAAGCAATTATCAACCCTTACTATGAACAGGCAGGAAAAATAAACAAACAAGTTCTTACTCTATAGCAAGCCGAGGAAAGCCTTACAAGTCAATAAAGAAGGTGATTAGTGATGAGGAAGCAGTTCATTATCCAACTGAATTTCTTGACTCCGTGACTGCTCATTGACTACCTGCTCAAGAGTAAAACTTAGAGTGAGGCACCAATCATGCTGCAATTTAGTAGAAGTAACAAATTTCATATTACGGAACTTGAGTGCCCCAGAATTGTGCAACTGGACACGACTCTAAGTTCATGCTCTGCACAGATACGTCATAGAGGCGGACATCATGACTGGGTGTTATTAAAGGAAAACGATGTTATTTTAACCTAATTTAAGTGTAATATTTTCTAATGGATATTTTAGACTTATTTTAAAAACTGCACTTCTCTAAAGAAGGTTATCCTCTCTACAATGTGATAATATTGTTTTCCTCTTATCATACCTAATTTTTCACTTATAGTTTGTTTTTATTACACTCATTTCACAATATTTCAAGTTTTCAAAAATAATTGATACACTTTTATTTATAAAGGTTTACCCCAGTGACGCGAAAAGATTGGCTCCAGGCCTGAACAACAGATTAATGGTAATATTCACTCCAACTGAAGAAACACCATCGCCTTTAGAGGCTTACATTGAGTTCATAACTACAACTGAAGCAGGGGAACATAAATTATTCAAGACGAAGGTGTTCTGCACTCACTCTTTGGCTTCACCTTACCTTCTCACACCTGTCATAACGTCAGTACCTTCCTTAATCCGTAGCACCATACTAGTGACTTCCACAATCACTTGATTATTTGATTACTTAGTCTATTTCTTTGACTACAACGTACAACATATGTTATGATCACTTTTTTAAAAAAGCATAAACCAAAGGTTTTTAAAGTAGATTTAATATTTCGAAAACACTTGCAAGTTTGCTTGATTTTTATTTGCCAAAGTTCTTAAAGAAGTCGAAATGCGAGGATATAACGTAAGTTCTTATAAGGCCTACATTGCTTATAATTTCTTTAGGCTTCTAATGGATATTTGTTGTGGCATTATAAAAACTAATGTCTTTTAAAAAAATTTCAATTTAAAATTCTTGAAAAACTAATTTACAAAAAACTTTTTTCATTCACCACTTCTCTATGTCATTCAACTTTCAAAAAAAGGCGAATTTGTATATTTGTGGTGAATTCTTTGGTAAATGACTCACAAGTACTAACATTTCATATTTTAATATATGTATTTCATTACCTGAGTACCTATAGTATTATATAGATAGTTCGTCCGGTTATGTCAATTATACTTAAATTAAATTAATAAAGGGAGATACTGTCTTACCTCTTGCACTTTGAGTTATAGATGCTCAGTGTGCTTTGGGGCGGTGCCTACAAACCAAGTACGATCATTAAAGGCGAATAGTCCTGAATGAATCTGCTGCATCTTAAGATCAAGAGCACCTTATATACCACAAATGTGGATATACAACATGACCGAGATAGCAATCTATAAATAGCTGCATACTCAAATTACAACCAATGAAGTCAGAAAGCTGCATATCTATGCATATCTTATTCAGGATCTCAAACCAAATTTCAACCTTGGTTTGTGGGCATCTAAACTTTATGACATATTCTTTTGAAAATTTGATAGATAAAAAGGTAATATAAATGTGTTATTTTTCATAAAAAATAAAAACTTCCAAGGATTGATAGGTGAACATCAGAATATAAACAAAAAGCTTTAACCTCAAAATATCAATTCTCTTGACATCAGGCTAACGGTAGAATGGATCTATAATAAGACTTGAACAGTTTGGCCCTTACACTTAACTAAGTTAAGTTAAATTATAGGAACGCACCAGCATATAAAGTCTCAAAAGAATTAACTAAAATAATAAAAGATAAAGTTAACCTACCAAATGCTTATAATATTAAAAACTCGGTTGATTTAGTAAATAAAATAAAAGATATAAATATAAATGAAAAACTAAATTAGTATCATTGGATATAGAAAATCTGTATACATCAATCCTCGGTTTAGAAGTAATAAAACTAATACGAAAAATAGGTAAAAGCTATAATAGGCAAAATGGTCAGAATAAAGATATGGACGAAATAATAAAATTAACAACTACAACTTTAAAACAAAACTATTTTAAATTTAATAACAAGTTCTATTTAGCAAAAGATGGATTAGGAATGGGACACCCAACCTCTGCTATTTTATCAGAAATATTCTTACAGGAACTAGGAGTATTTTTCAATATTATAAAAGAGAAATTCAATGTAATCCATTATAGAAAATACGTGGATGACTTCTTCCTAATCATAAATAACCCTAACGAAGAGAATATAATAAAAATAAAAAATTATCTCAATTCGATAAATAATAAAATTAAATTCAATCACGAAATAGAATCAAACAATAAAATAAATTTCTAGACCTATTGAAAAAACCGAAAAAAAAACTTAAATTTAAAATATATAGAAAACCAACCGCGACCGATATAACCATACATAATTCTTCAATTCATCCAAAGCAACAAAAAATTTCTGCCTTTCGGTATACGATAGATCGATGAATCAAAACAACTATAATAAGGAATTAAATATAATTAAAAAAATTGCAACGAATAACGGTTATAATGCAAGCTTAATAGAAAAAATATTTAAAAAAAGAAAGAATAAAATTAATAACAAATACGCAAGCCCTAGGAATAATAAATACGCGTCTATAACATACCTAGGAAATATTAGTCAAAAAATAGCAAACTTAATAAAACGATACAACATAAAGGTAGGATTTAAAACTAATAATTCTATAAGTCAAATATTAACTTCCTCAACCGAAAATGTAATTAATAAATATGAAAAAAGCGGGGTATATAAATTAATGTGTAGTGATTGTAACCAAATATATATTGGACAGTCGGGAAGAACCCTAAAAATAAGATTTAAAGAACATCTTAAGGACTATTTAAATAATACAAATAAATCAAATTTTGCAAACCACCTGACTGAACACGGACATACACCTGACAGCTTAGAAAACACAATGGACTTACTACAGACAGGACAAAAGACAGAGACTCAACATAACTGAACAGATAGAAATATATAAACATAAAAATGCGGGTAAATTAATAAATGAACAAATAAATTACCTATCCGATATTTTATGTAAATCACTAATAAAAATAAAAAGACGACTGGACAGACAGGATGACGAAGTTAAAAGATATAAATAACCCAAACTAGATAATAGATAAAAACTAAAAAATCAAAATAACTAAATAAAATCAAAATAATAATATCAGGATAGCAGTGGACTTTACAGATAACCAACCCCTAACTGTTAACAGATAGCAGCTGTTAACAGATAACAGCTCAGTAGGTTTGTTGTGATCGAAGATGGACAACGTCCGAAAGCGCTCGAACTCCAGGATCATCTTACGAGGTATGACGGTTTTACCTATTTCTAATATAAATCATACCAACCTCAGTGGTATTAACAATATGTATGTACTTAACTAAATGACCTACAATTTGCCAACTTACTTTCACTGACTTTTCCACTTGGGGATAGGTTGCATAGCAAGTTAGTAATCGTGAACCCTCGGTCTAGAACTCCGAAACACATCGCACACAAAAGTGCCTGTAAATATTCATTGGCCGTTTTACGTAGTACGAGTATATTGTTATTGGCGCTGGATCGTTTTCAAAAGCTGCCCAACTTCAACAGGAACTGAGTCATCAACAACAGTATGCAAAACAACACGCTATCTTCCTTTCAGACTTTAACTTTCACTTATTTCAGGGGTACTAACAATTACCATGTATTTCATAATTGTACTTCTTTCAAGTTATACAAAAAATGCATGTTTTGTCTCAGTGAAAGCATTTCTTCTTATAGATTTGGAAAAGTTCCATGGTGGTCACAAAAAAAACCAGAAAAATGGATCTACTTTCTGAATACTGGATCACTACCTTGTTTTGTATCTATTACGAAGATAAAGAAAGAAGACAATTTAAAAGTTGCCGGTGATTTCCAATTAATACTATCGTAAGTTTCAAACATTTTCTGAAATGTGTTATTAATCACAAATGACTTTTATAGAACCTCAAGTAGACGAAAAATTAATGGAAAATAAACAAAATTTAACCAAAAAAGGAAAACATAGAAAGTCTACTTTTAAAATAATGCAGCCAGAAACGCACGGCGGGGAAGACGACAAGTACAATATTGTAAAATCAATACTTGAAGAACTTACAGATGCCATATTTGATCCATTTCAATTTAAAAAAAAATACCATATAAAAATTCCAAGAAAGTGCAAAATCAAGGTTCCTGTGAAATATTATTCCGAATTTGTTTCAACTGTTGGAAGCTACAGTGAGGAATACTCAATCAATTTTTACGGAGAATTCATGTTGCAGACTAATTCGTCGGTGAGTATGAATAAATTTGTGTTATTTTCCTGATCTCATAAAACCGATAATTCTGCAGTAAACAATGATAGCTCTTAAAATGGGAAGGTGAATGTATTGAGTTTTTAGTTTTTTTTACTTTACTTTCTAGACATCTCCATTAAGAGGATTAAAAGTAAGTTCGATTAACTTAGAAATGCTGTCTTACCCCTTTCACTATTTAAATATTAACATTAAAACATTAGAAATAATGTTCTCATTAGTATCTCATAATAATCCAATATTTTGAAATTTTTGAATATTATTACTCTTTTGTTTATGCTATATTGAAATGTTATCTTTTTTACAATTTATTTGCATGACATTTGTATAATGTTAATAAGTAAATTTGTTTATAGTTTTTAGAAAGTTTTATTTTGGGGATTCATGATGTGAACATGATGGAAATACTGATTGTTGATTTTTTTTTATATTTTTCAAAACAAATATTTTATTTGTTGTCAAATCACAACTCAGTTGGGATTTGACTTTAACAAAGACCGCTTGTTGCACTTGGGGAAAACAGATTCCCAGAAAATTTAAATTTAAATCAAAGAAGGGTAATACACAGAGTAAAGAAACACTGTGTTTCTTTACTTTGTATGTTCCTCTTTGATTTTGAACTCGTATTGTCTCCAGTTTGGATAGTCTTTCTGTTTATTAAGTGTTTATATATATATATATATATATATATATATATATATATATATATATAGTAAAAAGGGAAACGATCCAAAAGGACATCAAACGTTTCACAATGAATCACAAACACAGAACTAAGGAACAACAAGGTTGATGATGGTTCAACCGAAAATTAGAGACAGTAAGTGTATTTGTTCTTTAGTTCTGGGTTTGTGATTCATCGTGAAACATATATATATATATATATATATATTGGTTTCATTAAACACCTAATGGTAATAATCCATCTTGTTGAATGAAATTTAAGTACACAAATAAAACAAAGTACTCTTTTATATGTATATATATATATATATATAATATAAAAGAGTACTCATTTATGAGCTATGCAAGAACTATGTGTAGTCTTTTATATAAATATATATGTACTCAGTCACAAGCTATGCAATCATTTATTGAGTGGCATTTACTCATTATTAAAACAAGGGGAAGAAACACTAAGTGATCAGAGGTGTTCGAAACGCAAAGTGTTTCTTAGCCTTAATTTATAAGAGTACCCATTATTCGGGCTTCAAATTATATAAATTGGATTTAAAACATTGCATCATCTTTTGTTTTCATATTATAATTTCAATTTCATGTTATAAACCCAATATGAGTTGTTTTACTGACGTATTAAGTGGTGCTAGGTATTGAAAATAGAGGCAGTAAAAGAGACGATGCCGTTGGAAGTCACACCAGACTGCGTTGACATGGGTGACTGTCTGATCGGCGGAGTGGCCCAAGCTTTCTTCTCAGTGAGAAATTCAAGCAGAGTGCCTTACGGTCTTCAAGTCTCACTTCCAGACTGCTTGGCTCAACATGCCAGAGTAGACCCATTATCTTCTTATGTCCAAGGGTTTTCATCATTCCAGTTCCTGGTACGTCTAAGCCCCAGGTAGCACACAGAGTTGGTAAGAATCATATAGCTCTTATGGTAAGATATCGCACATAATATCAAGTGTCTATCTTTTTCTTTGCGAGGTAGGTTAGGTTAGGTTGCAGTGTTTCATTATCATGACCTTTAGGATAAGATTACTGATTTTCGGGTTTTCGTCATCCTGTTTTGATTTCTTCCCATATACCATTTAGCCTTTTGACCATTATATGGAACAAAGCAGAGCAGGTTGATGTTTTTTACGTGGCTCTCTTTAGCCACGCCGTGATACTCAACAGATTCGCAAATCACATTTGCGATCAAGGTGGACCTTGCGGAGGAGGGCGTCCATGACAGACATCACACAAAACAAAAACAAAGAAAAATAAACACAAAAACAAAAAAAATGTAAAATTATAAATAAAAACAAAGCCTTGAAATCAAATGTCACTTCTTTCTATCATAAAAAAAAAATACTGCCTACATTATTTGGACTGCGCTAAACTGGGATGAGGAGCTCTCTTCATCCTTTCAATCGCGTAGATGACTTGTTTGAAAGCAGGTGCTGTTAATTTAGTTTCAGAGTTTTCCCTCCTGGCCTTTAGGATACTGACCTTCTGTAGACAATAGTATCAGCAGTCCTTATGCAATGACGACTTCATCGTTGTATAACTCTACCTTCACTGAGTAAGGTGGTTTTTGTTACAATTATTTGAGTCCATGATGTCCACCTCTATTTGGGATGGCTTATTCGTTGAAACCTCATTTACAGCTAAGCTGCACGTCTCCAGACCACTATCTGCCTCTGCATACCCTTGCAGTACTAATATAAGCTTTAAGTAAGAATTACATTACGTTTATGTTTAAATATAAACTTATTTAAAATAGATGTAAAATATAATTTTTATAATACCATAATATACAAATGTGCTTTCAGAAGTAACTTTTGCGAAGAAGCAGGAAAGTTGTTTGACTCAAAAACAGGTGTGCTAAAGTTTTATGTAAAGGTTGAAGCCGTAGTACTACCTAATACAAAAGCCCCTCATTTTGAAGTTGAAGTTCAAAGCCGCCTAGGCCGGCCTACCCTAGAATTGCACCCATCTACAGTGTCTTTAGGGCCAATATCTACTTACGAGTCAGCGAGAACAAGCGTCTTCCTGTACAACTCGTCTCCCTTCACACTCCACTTCGCCTTCCCGGATTTGCCTCAGGTCATCTACAACTCCTACCAAGTCTACCTTACTTCTTATAATGCAACAAATATAAAATAAACTTTTAACTATTAACCACTGGAGTCGGAGTTTCATACTAACATAGTCATAGTAAAAGAGCACAACGGTGCTGATAAGCGCTAAATTAAGGTCTAGGTCCCACTTTTTGAACGACACCTTTATGCTTGTTTTGTTTCTGTGTTGGTTATTGAGCTCATATAATTAATTAATTCAGTTGTAACTGCTTCATTTAGAGGTCTACTTAACAAGATACAGATATTATAGTCAAAGAAATATTTGTATACTAATTAACAACATTAATCTCTGTTTTAGTATTATTGATATATTCTTTTGTTATGAATTAATAATTTTCATTTCATATAACTTTTTCTATTACTATTAACGGAAACTGTGTATTGAAATTTATTTCATACTCTTCTTCTCTCTCTCTCTCTCTCTCTCTCTCTCTCTCTCTTCTCTCTTTAACTGAAAAACTTAATATCTCTGTAAAAAAGCCACTGACATATTTTTAAAAATAAAAACGTCGAACAAAAGCCTCTAAATTAAAAAAAAAAATTAACACAGTCATATTATCAACAAAGGTTTACAATATTAAAAGATATTAGACAAGTATATTGAAAATATACTGAATAAATATAAAAATATTGATTTTTTAATCATTGTTATTAATAAAATAACTAGTTTTCTGTTTTATTAATTGAATAAAGTTAATATGGATTAAACGTATCTAATGTAAAGTTGACTGTGAAATTAGGGGTAATCATCTCAAATATCACTCAAAGAAGGGATAACCCTTTGGTGGAGGGTGGACAAAAATTTAGGAGGGAATATGATTCATTCCTTTTTTAGTGTAACTAGCAACCCTTATGGTACTAGCCTAACATATTACATTTCATATATTTTTCATAATTCAGTTGTATTGATTATCTAAAACACTTCTATCTTTGAGTACAAGCATTTACAGATATTTGTTTTCGATATTTCAAAGCAAAGGTGGAACTTCTGTGGTCAAGGACTCTACTTTTTAGCCAATGAGCTTTGATTCAGCAATAAATGATTTTATTTAGCCTCATAGAGTAGTACTAAAATGGACTCAGTCAGTTTTCCAGGTTCAAATCATAATCTCTAATGACAATTTTTTAGAGTTTATTTGAAACCTATCCCATAGTCAAAAGTAAACATTTATTGAATAACAATAACTATGAACTTTTACATGACTTTAGAAATAATAATGTTGACACTATAAGCCTCCCAATGAAAAAAATATTTTTTTCTTTTCCCTATTAAAAAGGTTTTAAATAATAACCGATACGCCAGCATTCGGGAGTTTTATTTATAGCGAGAAAAATGACCGAGTTCCGATTTATTTAAGTTATATATATAAAAGATTTCACATAAACACGTGAAATAACAATCAATGATCAAACCACAATAAGAAATGGGAAAACAAGACTAAAATCTTTCAACCGTAACAAGCGGTCTTCGTCAGAAGTCGTCGTTAGTTGGGTTTTTGACTATGACGAAGACCGCTCGTTACGGTTGAAAGATCTTAGTCTTTTTTCCCATTTCTTATTGTGGTTTGATCATTGATTATATATATATATATATATGAACTTCTAAACCACAGTATGAAAATCAGAAAAATGAATAAGGCCTTTGAACCAAAAGAAGTGGAATTCCTCAGAGTCTAACTGATACAGGATTTGTCATCAGAGTCGGTATCATTGAGACTCTGAGAAGACTATTTGTTTTGGTTGAAAGATCTTAGTAATTTTTCTGATTTTCATACCGTAGCTTAGACGATGATTTTTATTTCACGTGTTTATTGTGAAATTTTGTTATAAATTGTGCATAGACGAATTGTTTGAAAGCAGGTGCTGTTAATTTAGTTTCAGAGTTTTCCCTCCTGGCCTTTAGGATACTCACCTTCAGTATACAATAGTATGAGACAATTTTTCATGGACCACCCATGCAATGAATTTGATTCAATATTTTCACTTGGCTTTAAATTTATAAATAAGTAAACTGTAGTTGTAATTGAAGCTAGGAAATTACTTAGTAGAAATTGAGAGGCAGAATATACTTGCGTCATTTCTATTATCATGTGCTAACATTTTTCTTTCCTTTTTTCAGTTTGTAGACATAAAACCAAATAATGGGTATGGAGAAATAAGAAGTGGGGAAAGAATGAAGCTCTGTTTGGAGTACAGCCCAGGCCATGAGCAAGTGCTTCTGGAACGGAAGGACTCAAAGGAGCTAAACCAGGGCTGCTGGACCAAGTGTATAACGCACGAATTCAGTTTGAAGTGTACCACAAGAGAGGCGCTCTGCACCCGTCCACCTGTGGCTCTCGTACCCAACAAAAGACCTCCTTCTCACAAAGTATACAATTTCACATCCAATCGTTCTATCAGCGCATCTTGTTGAAAGATCAAAGCTTTGGTTTAATTTGGGCGTAAACGCCCAAAGTCCGTTACGAATACCTGATTATTTAATCTACTTTTGAGAATTTTTTTAAGTGATATGAAGTATAGTAAAGTATAATGACATGAGTTTTGATCCTGAACATTACATTATTTTGTTGTGCTCAATTATGAAAAAAAAATGTGAAGTTTAGCAGTACTATTTATATAGGAATCATTGGAATATGATTGATTAGCTTAGAGGGATTTACAGGTAATGAAGATCCTGAAATATATTTTAAAATTTCTTTGATAACTTTTTAAATTCATGTGTGAGGCAATGTAGGGGGGGAGGGGCGAGCCATTTTGATTAACAATGGACGAAGAAGATAGATTGACAAGACACAAAAACTTAAGAGACTGCGCTACATTTCAGTGTTTGGCAAAAAATAACCAAATCGACATATAAATGTGGAACGTCCTGGTTACGAGAAAACTTTGTAATATGGGAAATATCAAGCCTTGGAATATTTCCGTACATAATGAATTGCACTAAGTGAATTACTGTGTCTACAGCGGCAATTATTATAATATTACAGCTGATGTATGGAAGTTATTTTCAAATTCAAATATGCCACAATTTTAAAAATAGCTACATTACGTGCTGCACAAATTAATGATAAACTGCAAAAACAAAGATAATCGAGAGTTTTTAATAAATAAAATATTTGATTTTGTGAATTAGCTTTTGTATTCACACAAAAATTCATTTTGTATTCACACAAACTTTCCAACAGTACAACCAAAATACTGACTTTTTATATAATTATGTGTAATTGGAGAATTTCGGACAATGAACTCCATAGATTTCTGGTTGTTCACTCGGATGGTATCACACACCTTCTCTCACCCGGTCAACATTCTCTTCTTCTTCTTCATTTTTCACCCCTCCCTCCGATGAAGTTGAGCTCTAGCGTTTCCCCTGGAGTAACTTGGTAACGCTTTTCTAGTTGTAGCCTTGTCACTCCAGAAGACACAGCCGGAACTTAACGTCATCGAAGAGATGTGTAAGGGAGAGAAGGTTCGTGATGGAGTAAGGGGGTTTGTGACGTAATTAGAAAAACTGTTACGAAACTGATGGAGTTCAGTCGTCTACAACACTCCAAATACATTTATTTATATCAAAATACTCTTTATTTTTTTACAAAAAAATGTTAAAATAATATTAAGAAATATCAATGGATAAAATATGTAAAGAATTAAACAAAATGTTTATATATCGAATACCTAATCCCTTTGAATAGACATATCTGATTTGTACAAATTTCCATTGTTTTAGTGTGAGAGAGTCGAAGTTGGTTCCAATGAAGAACAGGAGATGAATGAACTACAAGAGGTGGCATTGAGTGAAGAGCAGTTAAAGGCAATTTCTGGTTCGCTCAAGGGTAGTACATCGGAGGGAGAGACGCGAGGTGTGTCTGATCTGACCTTTGACCACCTTCCCGAGCCAAGACTTCCAGCTTTAGTGGTGCCGGAGGTCTCAAGGACTAACAAGCCTTCCATCAGCCACTTCACTTCACCAACTATGCCTCCGTCAGTATGACAGCAATTTTTTTATAAAAAAAAAAGAAATCCTGTAATACAAATTATAGGTTAAAGTTTGGACGAATAATAATTCTATATATATATATATATATCAATGATCAAACCACAATCAGAAATGGGAAAACAAGACTAAGATCTTTCAACCGTAACAAGCGGTCTTCGTCAGAGTCAAAAACCCAACTGATGGGTTTTTGACTCTGACGAAGACCGCTTGTTACGGTTGAAAGATCTTAGTCTTGTTTTCCCATTTCTGATTGTGGAGTGATCATTGATTGTTGTTTCACGTGTTTATTTGAAATCTTTTTATATATATATATATATATGTGTGTGTGTGTGTGTGTGTGTTATTGTGTCAATTATTATATATATATATATAACTGGTAAACATAGTAAACAAATATCATATTATATATGATTTTTTTTTCTTGACCAAATGACTTGATTGTTTTTCTTGTTTGCTGCCTCTGATGAAAGCCACATACTCTGAATATCTCCTATGAAGTGACCTCTATCAGCATGACGAATATCTGATGATATGATTCGTGACCTCTATCAGAAGGGCTCGCACTCCCTCAGAAAATAAACAGCCGCCTCTATGAAGTCACCACTCAACACAAGAAAAACAATCAAGTCATTTGGTCATGAAACAAAAAATCATATATCAGATCCAGACCACTTATTTAGATTTCAATATATATATAAATTAATAATCAACAATAACTCTTGATATAATATATGAATTAAATACCACAATAAACAAATATATGTTAATTAAAATGCTCTAAGGCCTTTCGTTACAACATCATCAGAGAGCTAAATGAAACAAACAAAAAATATAACAAGTTAACCTGGTTGATTGAAGTCTTCAGGATTGCTGGCGTCCCTGTCTAAATTTAATGTTCCTAAAATTGAAGGAGTTTTGAACTGCTTACTTATTTCTTTTATTAATATTTCATCTAGTTTGTAAAGTCCCGGACTATTGTTCATTAAATTTCCATAGAAGTTCTTTATGAGTGCATTGACAATAATATTTCTCCTCCTTTCTGAAGGTACAAAAATTAAATCCTATTAAGAAAATTAAGACAGGGCTGCTCTGAATAACTATTTTTTATTGTTATTTTTATTTTAAATTATTATTTATACAACTTTATTCTAATCATCTTCATCATTATTATTATTTAAGTATTTATTAATATATTCCTGGATTTCCTTTGTTTCAGTTATTTTCCTCTTAATTTTCTTCATTATTATCTTTTAAGTTTTTATTATTTATATTTCCTAATCTCCTTGATTTTCACTTTCTATTTCTTAGCTTTTGGCTTATTCTTAGTTAATTTTTCTTACCTTACTTGAACCGGGCACGCGTGTGACAACACTGTTGGTCTCCAACCATCGCTTCGCAAGTGCACTTTGTGTCTCTATCTCAACTCTCCTGATAATAGTTCAACTGAAAATTAGAGACAGTAAGTGTGTTTGTTCCTTTGTTCTGTGTCTGTGATTTACCGTGAAATATATATATATATATATTTCAAAATATTAACCACAAAATATTAACAAACACTTTTTCTTTTTCTCGGAGTTTGGTCAGGGTAAATATATGGAATCACCTTTTTGCCAACGTTTCGTCTTTATTTCAAGACATCCTCAGGGCTATAAACTAACAAAAAACAATAAACAATGGACATTTGTCATTTCTACTTTAAAAACATCATAAACAAATTGAAAAAAGAACTTACTGAAGGCTGGGTTCTGTTACATTACAACAACCGTTAACTGTCATTACATGTGCTGTTCCAAGCGACATATTATTGAAACACTGTTTTTTTAGTACAATCATATATATATGTATACACATATATACATATACACATATAAATATATATCTATTATAATATCCTCCTCAGAGGCACATGTTAAAGATTTCTGCTGTAATAGAGTTGAGTGAAGTAAAATGCAGGTGTCTAGAAGGAGAGTCTACTCTGTAATATGGCTTGTTTAAATAACAAATGGAAACCTATAAGCACAGGTGATAGAATAAACAAATCTTTTATAGCTAATTGTATAAAACATGTTGAAGAGATAAAAGAGATGACTACATTGCAGGTTGGCTGAAGGGTATGAAGGACCTGCCGCGGTTGGCTTGGAGGCACTCTGCAGTCCGCGTCTTGAACACACCGAGATAGCGGTGTCAGCTCTCATCTATGACCCTCTCTACGAACTCTCCTCCCAACTCGTCTACCTCCCTCCAACACCTTGTTATTCTTTCTCCATCACCAGTATACTCCTCAGGTGCTGACATCTTTTTACTTTACTCAACGAACATATTAGTGATCATTAAGAAACAGTGATTACAAAGCTGTAATGAATTTACAAGTTTTGAATTCACCTTAATCCAATTATAATACTTTCAGGATAATGATTGTATAATCTTTTTACTTATTGAATGTATAAAGAAAATTATATATTCAATTACTCAATTATTATTCAATTCAATTCATACAAGATTACTGTTCAAAATTATATTTCAAAAAATAATATGTAGGCCAAAGAGCTGGTACTGATACTTAGGGGCCAGGTTAACCTAGAGCAACTGCTCGCCTCTGGACAGTTAGATTAGGGGTTCAATACCCACTCTGGCCCTCGATTTATTCACCGGGGAGTTGAATAAATCTAAGTACATTGTTCCTCGAAGAGGAGTTAAGCAGTAGGTCCTCTTCTTGTAAGATGCAGGTACAACCTTAAAGATCCCTACTCTAAATACACTTGAGTTAGGCAAAATGTAGGAGTCCCAATACAGAATGTTCATTGTGTGTTCTCACTAAGGGCCAATGTTCGGCTTATGTGGGTTCTTTTTGGGATTGTCACTGTAAGTTAACCTAACCTACTTGCACATACAGAAAGAACTACATAAAGTATATTATTATCTATTTAAATGATCTTTTAAAATATAAAAGGTTAATTACAATGACAAATTGTTTCTTAATTTAAAAATAATTCAGAATTTAAACTGTTTGGTTATAAATATGTCGGTAGGTGTGTTCACAATAAGTTGTAACCACATACAATGTGAAACATTTCACATTGTGAAATAATTTGCATTGGCAACATAACACTAAAAGAAGCAGCTCACCTTCATTATCTAAAATGAATTAATTTCCCCCTTTATTGACTTGTCAAATATTATTAATTTCACGTTATTAAAATCTCTATAGTTCAAAATAAGTAATTTATTAGAAATAAATAATTAAGTGAATAAATAGTGAGAGACCAAATTCAACTATACAAAGATGGTTGAAAACCAGTTTCTTTCATCCATATATATATTTTTGCCAAGAGTGGCACTTAATGGAACATATGATAAGGTATGTTCCCAGAAACAAGGGTAGCCCAGATGTTCGCACGCTCGCCTCAAGGTTGGTAGATCCCGGATTTCATTCTCACTCTGTCCCTCAATTATTACCCCGGGAGGCGAAAACATCATCGAGAGACTTTGGTCCCGAATCTGTACGACGTTGGTTACTCGTTAAAGATCACTACTCTAAATACGCTTGAATTAAGTAAAATTTAGGACTCCCAATATAGAATTATTAGGTAACGCACTATTCGATAAGGAGTAACTTCCTGCAGACCCTCAATGCCACACTCCTCTCCCTCACCTTCAGAAAGTGTGTTCCTAGAAATAAAGAAAAATGACATTGCTTACTCTAAATGACAACACGCATTTTTTTTCAACAGACCCAACAAAGCCACTCACGACGGATGCCAGTGCAGTATGCTTGTTCCTTTTCAACAAACTCCTTGTCCTTACTCTTTTGGTCGGTTCCAATTTTTTTTACCATCTCAGCAAGTTAAAATTCAACCAGAAGAAGGAACAGTTCTTTATGGAAAGGTAATACGCCAATTTATAGTTTTGTAAAATATGTTAATAGTGAGTTTATTAGTATGAAGAAATTTTTATTATTCAGTATATTTATTAATTACTAAAATAGGTAAAAATAAATATAAAATATAAATAAATAGTAAATATAAAATAACAATCCAATCAGGAAAAGGTCAACCATTATCCCATAACAAACTCTGAAAACAAAACATCATTAAGTTTTCTCTTTATAATGGATGAGTTCCAAAATGGTCAAGATATAAAAGAAAAGAACGAGATGAGAGGTTGGATTTGTAAAATAAAACTTACGTAATTATCTACTTACACTATTTATGGCAAAATATGAATCTAAACAAAAATATTGGAAATCCCGGAAAAAAGTTTATACATTTGAATTCCAGTTGTTTGTTCCTCTGGAAGAGGCATTATTTGGAAAAAAGCTCAACAATAAAGTAAATCTTACATTTTTTTGGGAAATTCATTCAAACACCAAGAAAAGAATTTTTTTCTCTAAACCAATTTGTTTCATTAGTTAATTAATGGCCCTCGTATCTACTCATATTGATTATGAAAATATATATATATAAACATACATATTAGAAATCATCGGAAAAGTTTTCTCATAAATAATCTTTTATTATAAATTAACATGTTTCGAACTCGCAGTTTTCTTCTTCAGGTTATTTTACAAAGAAATATTTAAAATATATTCAGTATATTTGCCTCTTATTTTCCTAATTATTGCAATTTAAGTAAACAAAATATTTTAATAATTTAAATTTATTACTATTATTTGTTTCAGTCGCAAAAAGTATATGTAGTTTTCAAACCTATTCTTCAGTTATCGGAAATAATGAATAAGGCTAGGGAGATGAAGTTGAAGAGGCTGGAAGAGAAGAGACAGCTTGAGCTAGAGGAGAGAAATGAAAAGGTGACCTGTCAATGAATGCCAATTCGCAACAGATGAATGCCGTAACTAGTAATTATAGTCATTACTAGGCCTATGTCATATTAATAAATATTCAACAACTTTTGCTGGAAAGAGGACATAAACAACTTTTAGATAAGTATTTTATGGCGTTAAGTGTCATAAAAAATTATTTTTCTTTACTATTATATTGGCATTCTTTATATGTCTAAACTCTTGTCTTTATTTGTTATAATTATACAAAGAACTATACTGAAAGAATTCATTCTATAATTTATAATTGTTCAATTCTCTCTTTCAAAGCACTGGGGTAAGTTAGAGTTCAAAAGTTAAACTTTTCGCATCTATACACATGAGATCAAATTTTCTGCTGGTATAAAATATATGTGGGTCGTTCCTGGCAGGAGAATTTAATTGTATAGCAGTAACTAAGGAGCGTAACAGTAGGATTGTAGATAACGGAAACTGATTACAATATGATAATCATGAACATTAATTTTCAATTGCATTTAAATTCGTATTTGTGCCTATTCACTACAAATTTTGTTTGAAACTTATCAGTAGTATATATTTTGATTCTAATACAATGTGAATGTATTGTTTCATAGACATACTTATATTGATAATCACTAAGGTATATTGAAATATATTTACTATCTAATATAATTATATTTTTTCCCTTATAATATGGGATATTCTACCTAATTTATATTTTAATTCAGATAAACTTCTCGATATACACCTGTATATGCATATTTATTCACACCCATATACTAATATCTAACATACAATTTTTTTTACAATAAATTACACTTTGTAGAACAATTGTTAATGAACTCTGTGGAAAGATTATAGCAGTCAGTAAATATATTATCAAATACGTTAACAAACAATTTAATTTGCATTTATTTTAATATGAGTTCTCTAGCTTTTCATTTACTTTGATGAGGTATGATTCTGCTATCACCTAACCATTATACGTTTCTTTTCAGATGGAAATTGAAGCTAGAAAATCAGAAAGTAGGAAGTCAAAAACAAGGAATAAATTTAAACAAACTGACAAAGAGAGCAAAAAAGGTAGTAAAAAGAGTAGTGGAAAGAGTATGAAAGAAAAGAGAAGTGGCAGTAAAGATAAAAAGAAAAGCATGAGCAGTCGAAATAGTGGGGGTGGAAAGGGAGGCAGTAAGAAGAGCAGTCGGAGTAGTGGGGGTGGAAAGGGAAGTCGCAAGAAGAGCAGTCGGAGTAGTGGGGGTGGAAAAGGAAGCCGCAAGACGAGCAGAAGCAGAGGAAAGAGTCATTTAAGCCCTCTACCAAAGTTAGAAAAGATTTCTGTGAATGCTACAGACATTGAGATGGCCAAGATAGAGTTACTTAAAAATATGTCTCCTCACGGTTCCTCCATCAAACTCAGCTGTTTGCTTCAATGGGACTCTAAGGACAAGACATGTCGGTGAGAGAAGTTGGTCATAAATCAACTGCTTATTTACTACATTGTACACACACACACACACACACACACACACACATATATATATATATATATATATATATATATATATGATGTTCAAACCACAACGAAAAAGAAAAAGAAATAAATAAATGCTCTGATGACATAAAGTGAAAAGCCTGAGAGCGTTTATTTCTTTTGTTTTTCTTTTTCCTTGTGGTTTGAACTTCATTGATTTTATCACGTGTTTAATTGTGTTTTTTCTGCTTCACACACATGAATGTAACGACAAATAAAATGAAAGGTCCGTTAAGACAATAAACTCGTTAAGAAAAAAATGACAATAACACAGAAATGACAAATAAGAACACAGAAAATCACTATAAAACTCACTTCAATATTTCGATATCAGTCGTCGTCAGGATGAAGTACAATGAACGTGGGTCGAGAAGCAAACGGCAATTTGCTTCTCGACACACTTACAACGTAACTAGATATATAAGATATATCCTAGATATATAACGAAACATTGGATATATATATATATGATATCCTGGAAAATTGACCGAATCCCGATTTTATTATACACCTATTCTATCCAACGGTTGTTGATATATTATTGAATTTTTTATATATATATATATATATATATAGATGAAGGTATCAACCGTGAAATAGAAACAAAATTAAAGTTTATCAGGACTTTTTGTCAATGTTAAGTTATTAAACAATGACATTGTATATGTGTAGTTAATGCCTGAAGAAGAACACTACGTGTTCGAAAGGCGTTATTTATATTACTAAATTTCTATATATTGAGACTATTTAATTAACTTTTTACCCTACAATGTTAGAATTATAATGTACTGAAGTTGAAAGATTGATAGGATTAGAGCATAAATAGTTAAATATACATATAAGCATCGTTAATATGATAGTACGTTACAGGTTTAGAAATATTACATTTATATTTGTGTTTAATATTTGTAGCTGCAGATACAAATTAAATTAATTTATAAACTAAATCAGCCTGATCTTTTTTCTAGAACATGTGAAACGTTTAACTGTGAACTGATCTGCCCCGTTGTTCGACCGTCCATTCTTGTATCCTCTCCTGGAGAAGAAGCAGTCATCAACTTTGGCCCAGTTGCTATAGGAACAAGACCGAGGAAGTTCATTCGAATACATAACCTTGGCAACACGGAGAATTGTTTCTATGTGACTCTACTCGACCCAGCTGGCCCTTTTTCCATCCCCTTCGTATCTACTATTCTTGTACAATCTTCAGATTTCTATTTTTTATTTATCTATTTAGATTTAATTATAGATTTATTTAAAAGAGAAATATTGAAACATTTAAGTTTGACTTAGAAATTGTTTCAAATTCGAAACTGTTTCTGGCCCTCGATTTCTTCACGCGGCTGATGAAAAAATCGGAGCCGTCATCCCTCGACAGGATGTTAAACAGTCGCTTCTGAGCCTGTATTATTCCAAGTACTCGTTAAGAATTCCTACTCTAAATACACTTGAGTTAGGCAAAATTTAGAACTCCCAATGTAGAATTATCTTCTTTGTGTTCTATCAGGCCGATGTTTGGCCTATATGTGTTCTCTCGTGAGACTACCACTCCAACCTAACTTAAACCATTTCTAGCACTGGAAATACTATCTGTTCTTAAACCCTTCAACTTGCCCCTTGTATCTCAAACCGTTAAATACCTAAGCCGCTACTTCCTTCTCCCACTTCTTGTGGGTAATGAGAGTCTAAGTACATGGGTAATAATAGACTCTCATATAATATGGGTACCGTAGAAGTTAGTAAAAAAACTAGAACAGCTATGCTATTCCCATATTTATTATACGGAATATTTTTTGCCATTAAATAGGTTGATTGCTCTCATAGTTTTGATAAATATTTTAGAATTTTCTGAAAAAGAACGCTAGGTGTTCAAAACGGGCTATTTTATTTATAGAACTTGTTTGCTTGGAGACTTCTTATATATTACCCAACAATGATATATATTTATATTCAAATATCGAGACAAAAGCCCTTGGCTGCTTCTGCTTTTAGTTACATGTTTATAAAAGTAATACTAACTTTCTTAAAGAAAGAATTTTTCTATCTCTTTAATTAATTTTACTAAAATAGGAATACTTAAAAAATTAGGAAATACTTAATAAAAAAGGAAAATTAACACTTCTTTACTCAACAAGAGTTGAGTCTAATGTACACCAAATGTTATTGCACTAGTTTCCAGTTTCTGAAGCAAGAACGCTCACGGATAATGAGAGTCTAAGTACATGGGTAATAATAGACTCTTATATAGTATGGGTACCATAGAAGTTAGTAAAAAAAACATGGTATTATGCAAATCCGTCTTATTAATTGAATTGTTACTGTAGACGTCCGACCGGTTTTTAATGCAGTGCATCTTTAAGTAGGAGTCCCACTTGACGTCCTGCTTGAAGATACAATGAGTACAAAATTAGTCCGATGTCTACAGCAACGATTCACGAAAACGACTTATTTGAAAAACACTATTACGTGTTTAAGTGGTACAGATTTTTGAAAATATGACTGACTGCCATTCCCTAATCTCCCAACCTTCATAGCTATGAAAAAAAAGTGTATTATTTTACTTAAATTGCATGAGAATCAAATAATAAGTCATTAAGCAAACTATTTGGACTACGTTTTTTTTTTTTTATTTCCAGGAAAATGATCGTGATAGGCATTGTTGTGGCAAGGTTCTGCAAGCTCTTGAAGATTTCAACCTTCCCATCATATTCAGCCCCACAAATCAAACAAAACCGGTAACACTGCTTTTTAGTTGGTTTCAGTAGATATTCACAGTCTGTGCTTAAAACCTGTAATCACTAAAAGATCATTGTTTATCTAAATACTTTGAAATTGTGTTTTATGAATTTCTTATTTACTGTATTTATTAGAAACTGTTTATTTATCTATAAAAAGCAATAAATAAGCTGTAGCTAGCATAACACCAGCTAATAGTCAGATAAATACAAAAATTTGCTTGGGACCCATGATAGTGCATATACCTGCACATAAATTCTAAGGTAAACCATATTTGTCAAGTTAAGTTGTAAAAATTCTAAACACATCGTAAATTTTCTTCTTAATGGCACTTATTTGTGGAAATAAATTGCATATTTATTGCACCGTATAAATTTAAAAATTGTTTCACGATTATTAATGTAAGTAGATTCCTGTATTTTTGTATGACAAGGAAAACATTTTGTTAGTTACTAAACATCGGGGGTCTGTTTAAGGATTTGAACTCGGAAGCAGTCATTAAAACTGATATCATGGGAGTTTGCCATAGGAAAGTTTTCTGCGTTGACCGACTGAAGCCCTATGACCATTCATACAAAGTCTCAGCTTAGTAGAAGTTAAGCCAAAGTAAAAAGAGTCACACTGAGTCTAATCTAGTCGGTAAACGCAATTGCAAGAGGTACTGGAAGTATTGACATGATTAGGGTAGGAATGATGGTTGAAAGGGGAATCGAAGGTAGGATTAAGGTTGATAATCAGCCAAGTTTGACAGCCAAGGCGTCCACAATTCTTCATTCCAAACTCAGACATGGAATGATTAGAATTCAGTTATACTTGTGTCTATGTGTATTACCTTTGTTTTAACTCTATTTTATTTAGAAGTCCGCTGAACATTTAATTGCTATATACATAAATCAACATACACTACAGTAAGAGACCACATTCGTTCGAGTGTCTTGACTGACTGACAAAAACAGTTGTCTTGGTTGAAAAATCTTAGTTCCATTTCTGAATTTCTCTTATATATATATGGCAGTTGGGTTTTTGACTCTGACGAAGACCGCTTGTTACGGTTGAAAGATCTTAGTCTTGTTTTCCCATTTTCTTATTGTGGTTTGATCATTGATTGTTATTTCACGTGTTTATGTGAAATCTTTATATATATATGTATATATTATATATAATTATATATATATAATGAGGTTATATATATACCATGATAAACGAAAAACGGTCCGGCAGAACAGATAACACTTAAAATAAACAGTGACTCATAGACTGAAACATAACAAAAGACTCACTTTTCAATATTTCGACCGTAATGGCGGTGAGTCTTTTGTTATGTTTCAGTCTATGTGTCACTGTTTATTTTAGGTATATATATATATATATATATATATATATATATAAATGAAAAAAGACAACAAATAGAAGAAGCGAGAAAACTTACTGGGTCGATATTTCGAACTGAAGTTCGTCGTCAGGGAGAAGAAGGGAAGAAGAAGAGAAGAGGAAGAGGCACGTGCGTCCACTCGTACAAGCAGAGGGCTACTGGGGGCTCCAGGCGGCGGTCACCAGTTGTAGTATCTCGAGGCGCTGCAGGCTAATCCCCCGTGAACGACACCATTCCACCACGAGCGAACACGCGTACCGTATAGGTCGGAAAAAGGTAGAAAGGAGGACAGAAGTGGCGAAGAGGAAGAGGAGAAAGAGAGTGAGGGAAAAAAATATATATAAATAGCAATAAATTTAAAAAAAAAAAAAAAAAAAACACACAACTTTAACGTTTGAGATTGAGGCCAGGTGGGGAGCGGGCATTAAGTAACCAAATGTGAGCCTCCTCAGAGGCTCTCAAAGTTAACCTTTTCTCATCTTTTGCAACTACTTTGAGAATTTGTACTGTGAAGCAGTCATTAAAATTAAGGCCATGGCTATTCGCGTGGATAGCAACAGGCAGGTTGCTGCGTCCTCTGACTGAATCTCTGTGTCCAGTCATGCGGATGCTAAGCATGTTGGAGGAAAGGCCAACATAGAAAGCACCGCACTGGACACATTCCAAGCGATAGACGCAGTTAGTGCTGGTGCACGAGGTGTTGGGGGGGACTTTAAAACTATTGCTGAGATTGGAGAAGAGAGGTTCAGGGTTAATGATGGGGCAGGTGAGGCAGCCCATCTGCACCTTCTGCCTCACCTGCCCCATCATTAACCCTGAACCTCTCTTCTCCAATCTCAGCAATAGTTTTCAAGTCCCCCCCAACACCTCGTGCACCAGCACTAACTGCGTCTATCGCTTGGAATGTGTCCAGTGCGGTGCTTTCTATGTTGGCCTTTCCTCCAACATGCTTAGCATCCGCATGACTGGACACAGAGATTCAGTCAGACGACGCAGCAACCTGCCTGTTGCTATCCACGCGAATAGCCATGGCCTTAATTTTAATGACTGCTTCACAGTACAAATTCTCAAAGTAGTTGCAAAAGATGAGAAAAGGTTAACTTTGAGAGCCTCTGAGGAGGCTCACATTTGGTTACTTAATGCCCGCTCCCCACCTGGCCTCAATCTCAAACGTTAAAGTTTTGTGTGTTTTTTTTTTTTTTTTTTTTTAAATTTATTGCTATTTATATATATTTTTTTCCCTCACTCTCTTTCTCCTCTTCCTCTTCGCCACTTCTGTCCTCCTTTCTACCTTTTTAAGACCTATACGGTACGCGTGTTCGCTCGTGGTGGAATGGTGTCGTTCACGGGGGATTAGCCTGCAGCGCCTCGAGATACTACAACTGGTGACCGCCGCCTGGAGCCCCCAGTAGCCCTCTGCTTGTACGAGTGGACGCATGTGCCTCTTCCTCTTCTCTTCTTCTTCCCTTCTTCTCCCTGACGACGAACTTCAGTTCGAAATATCGACCCAGTAAGTTTTCTCGCTTCTTCTATTTGTTGTCTTTTTTCATTTATATATCTGTCCGGTTTGGACCGTTTTAATATTTTGATTTTATATATATATATATAGTGAGCATCCATCTCAAACAAAGTGCAGCCCTCTTTTCTACAGCTCTACTAAACAACAAATGTATATCCACTTTAAGAAAAAAAACTTTACGCTCAACTTTATTATAAGTATCCCCTGTATTAAAAATACATTAACTCAGTTAATTTTTTTTTTTTGAGGCTATACATTTGGCCATTGTAAGGAAAATTTACAGCTTATTTTTTTAATGAATCCTATTTTATAGATCTGGTATATGAAAGAGGTGTTATTATTATTATTAATTAAGTAAAGTTAAAAAGCATATGATAAATAAATATAATAAACAGAGTTTATTTTAATATTGATATTGTCCTTATAAAATCATCTGTATATCATACAGATGCATATCGTAGCTTTAATTATTATCAGTATCAAGTAGGTCTTCCACCATTCCACCATATATCATTAATTTATAATAGATATATTAATGAAAGTTCATTTTTTAAATTAACATAAATATTTATGTATTCAGTGTTGTACATTTACTGAGGTATTAATAATGCGATTATTTTTTCCAGTTAAGTAAATATTTTGAAGTAATCTCTGAGAGCACTTGCTTTTCATATGAGCTAAAAGGAAAGGCAGTAACTCCTGTTTTCTCCATTTCTCCAGAATTTTCCCTTTACATGTTAGAAGCCAGTTTGAATAATGAATCTGTTATGAAAATAACGGTATAGTATTCAGTAGTTAAAACATTTGATCAATTGTTAATGAATAATAGATTTTTCTATATAATAATTATAACGATATTCTTAGAAGATCGCAAGGTATATTATATTTTACTAAAGATGGTTTCCACTTTCTGATTTTCAGTAATATATAGAAATGAGCTTTGAGATATTCTTTTTAAATGCATGGATCTATATAAATAAAAGAATGATTTTATCTGTACATTGCTTAGAACTGACTCATTTCAAGTTTTCTTTACGTTTCATACATTGGAGAAACCGAATCCACCTTTAGAAAAATTTTTTGTCGGTTTGTCCGCAAAATTTTGTCACAAGTAAACTCAGCCACTATGAGATATAGCGAACTGAAACTTTGATACTAGATTTATGTATGCCTAACTTAAAATATATGCTCTGAATATATTAAAAATTCAGTGCAAAAGGGAATTTATGGGGCTTTAAGCTGTATTTTGCTAATTTCACAGACATTTTTGTTTTGAAAATACACAGGTGTAGCAAGTAGGTATTGTTAGTTGATTTTAATTTCAATTGAGCATATGAATATATTGCTCAGAGCAATCTATTGCTAGTATTTCCAGAGCTGAGGATGTACTATCTATGAAGAATAAATGGTTTTGTGAACGAGCAATTCTCAGCCCTTAATATGAACAGGCAGGAAAAATCAACAAATAAGTTCTTACGCTATATCAAGCCGAAAATTAACTTACAAGTCAGTAAAGAGAGTGATTAGTGATGAGGAAGCAGTTCATTATCCAACTAAATTTCTTGACTCTGAATTTCTTTCTCCTGGACTTCCTGCTCATGAGTAAAAACTGAAAGTAGGGTCACCAATAATGCTGAGATTTAGTATCAGTAACAAATTTCATGTTACAAGACGTGAGTGCCCAAAAACTGTGCAACGGGACACGACTCTGAGTTCGTACTCTGCACAGATATGCCATAGAGGCGGAAATCATGATTGGGTGTGCAATAGGGAGCTGAGTGTATACCTCGCATACCATTCATTCCGAGCCACTATCTGTTTCCGTTGAAACGATTTCAAACTCCCGTCAAAGTCTATTTCGCAATGACGTTAACTAAGTCACAAAGGGAAACTTTATAAAACGCAGGAATTCAAGTCAGCGAGACCAAGTTTTTCTCATTTGGTCAACTGTAGTTTACTTGCTCAAGAGTCAGAGGTTCCAACTGTTTGTTCTTCCATGAACCTAAAGGACAGACAGCTTATGTAGTGTATACAGAGGCATTTGCTTAACACTGTACTAATAATGATATTTTCTACTATTCTATAATATCTAATGGAATTTTGGAATACCAAGTATAATCGAATTTTTGATTCCTTCAAAGACGGGTACGTTTGCTAGTTTAAAATAAAAACTTAATTTTTTTTCAATACTTTTGTTTTGAAAAGAAATTATTACAAATATGTTCATGAAATTCAAAGGCTCACTTGTAGGAGCTTAGCTTTAGTGTTGTTCGAGAGGGCACAAAGTTGTGCTCACTTGTTGTTGGGCTTCTATATCTATGAATAGTGAGGGACAGTAATAATAATAATAGTGAAATAATTATTATAAAACGAATGAAAAATAATCATCCACTAATAAATTGTGGTAAACAACTGTGATTCACAATGTCAACAAAAATTTTGAGATCTCTATTTGATAGTACTCTCAATAACATTATTTTGATTACGATGATTTCAGTTAGTGTCTTTATTAAAGCAATAAAAGTGTTATAATGAAGAAATGTGTTAGGGTAATACATGACTTTTATCTGTTATTACTTACAGTAACCCAATATTTAAAAAAAAAATCTGGAGTGACTCAACTTTACTATAAGTAAACATAATGTCAAGCTTCTTGAAAACTTAAGGTATTAGCTTAAAATTAGTACCCGTTTTGTAATATATGACAAAAGAGTCATTCTTTATATTTGAATAGTACCCAAAGATAATATGATTCATAAGCACAAGAAAATCTACATCTGATATTAAGTTTTGTTCAAGTGTGCAACATATAGATTGACTACATCTTTGAATAATTGGTATATAGTTATGAATTAGTCACAGTTATTCTATTTGTATAACTGTATTGAAGTCTGATCATTCGTATCAGGTAAGACGTAATATACATTACTACAAACGTATTAATATATAGATATCATTCCTTGATTGTCTAAAATAAAACAATGCTTCCAGGTAAAAAATAAATGTGAAGCTCCTTTACCAATAACATTAAAAATAAATTATATTAAAGGAGGTCCAGCTATAATAGAACCTGCAACTGAAACAAGGCAGCCTTCTCTAGGAAGGATAAAGCAAAAAACAGGTAAAAAGGGGAAAAGAGGATCTAAAGTTAAAACTAGCAGAAAATCATCTGGAAAAAATGAGAGTGATAAATATTTTAAAACTATCCCAGAATATATAACAGACAGTCTGGAAAACAATTTCACTGATATAACTAATTTAAATAAATATGGATGCATCTACGAAGTGCCAACAGAAATGAGAGTACTTCCAAAGAAAAATGCAAATATTGATATTGTATTGAAAGTATTTAAAAAAGAATCAAGTCAAAATGAAAATCCTATGAAAAATAATAATAAAGCAAAAAGTAAAAGAAAATCTACTGCAATGAAGGAGAAAAAAAAGAAAGAAAAATCCAAATCTAAATCAAAGGAAAGTAAAAGAAAGTCTGATTCAGGAGTGAAGGAGAAAAGAAAGCAGACTGACCAGAGTATTAACTTTATGCAGGCTGAAGAGATAAATGAAATAAGACAACGTTTAAAAGATAATGGTTTTCAAGTATATGCTGCACAGGTTGAAGTATTTTTAGATGGATTAGTTCCTATAAAAAATTGGTTATTTCTTGGATATCAAAAGAAGGAAAAGGTTAACAAAAAGAAAGAAAAGTCAGCAGGTTACAAAAAAAGTCGTAAAAGTAATAAATAATTTCAACAGATAAATCGTTTTTATGTCTTTTTTAGTTAGATATTTTTATGCTAGTAATAATGAAGCTATTTAGAACTTATAGTTGATCCAAGGAGCACATATCAATCACTATATACAAAAAAAACAACTTATTTAGTACATGGTATTTCATTATATTTCATGTCGTTGAATATTATTTAAAAATTGGCTAACATTCTAACTAGTTAATCAACTATTGGTTTTATTTAGAGCAATAAAAGCTAAAGTAGTAGGTACGTCAAATTTGCACCATTGTTGGGAGAAAAGTGACCATTGTTTACCATAGTGTAGTTGACAATAATAAAAAAAAGGGTCTAAGAAACTTGCCTGGAGTAATATCTTGTTACCTTTATTGAGGCAAGAGCTATGCCTCAATATGTTTTAAAGCATTGAATTTTAGGCCGAAAATTACCCACTGTTAACTCTATGCTCAATTATACAATGCATACTCATGGTAGTATTACTATGTCAGTAAAACTTGTGTTATGATTACTTGATATCACTATCGGCACTTAGTGAGAGTGATATTACTACCACTGAGTATCATTGAATAACCTTACCTTTGTGACAACACGAATTATTTTCCTGTCTATCAGTTTTGAAAAATTTGATAAATTTTGCCATTTTCATATTATTCGTATGAGAAAAGTAAAAAGGTGAAGAGTATTACTGAAAATTTTGCAAATTTGATTTTTTTTTTATTTTCATTGATTATGTGTAGGAATATTAATAATGGTAATAGATATACGGTAAATTTGTTTAACTTGATAAAATATTGCATTTTCTTACTATTGGTGTGAGAGTAGTCAAAGAGTGAACAGTAATATGCTAGGTTTGCTAATTTTTTTATTTTTCATAGTATTCGTGTTCGAATGTCAGAACGACACAACGAATAAGTTCAGTTTGCTAAATATGATAAAATGTTTCATTTTCATAGTATGCCAATGAGAATACTCGAAAAGTGAAGAGGAATTCAGTAAATTTGCAAAATGTCATATTTTGTTATATTTTCATAGAATTTGTTTGAAAGTAGTCAAATGGAGATGATAATATGGTTATTTTGCTTTATTTGATAAATTCATCCCTTTTCCTAGTATTCGGATGAGAGAAGTCAAAGCTTGAACATTAATATTGTGGGTGTGCTCAATTTTTTAATTTTTTTCATTTTCATAGTTGTCGTGTTAGAATAGCCAAAACGACAAGACAAATACGATAAGTTTGCTAAATTTTATAAAATTCTTCATTTCCATAATATTTGAATGTAAATGGTCGAAAATTAAAGAGTAATGCAGTAAATTTTCAAAAATTTATATTTTTTTTATTTTCATTGAAGTCCCTTGACAATAGTCAAACGGTGATGACTAATATGGTAAATTTACTTAATATGATAAATTATTCCACTTTCATAGTTTTCATCTGAGAGTACTATAAACGTGAACAGTAATATATAATAGTAGGTTTGATGAATATTATAAATTTTTCAATTTTCATATTGTTTTGCTGGAATAGTGAAAAGGTGAAAAGCATTATTTGATATTGAAATATGCAAAAATTGATTTTTTTTTATTTTCATGGAATTCGTGTGAGAATAGTAATATTGTTAATAGAAAGACGGTAAGTTTGCTTAACTTGATAAATTATTCCATTCTCCTACAATTGGTGCTGGACTAGTAGAAAGTCTTCTACAGAAATGGTGAAGACTATCAAATTCTTAACTACATTCTGCAGAATTCTATTCTCGAGTTCGGAATACGTCAATACCTACCAAGCTAATTGGAAAATATTTATTCAAAAGTTAACAATAAATTTAGAATATATTGAACTTTAGAGTTCAATATTGAAATTTGTTAATTTCAATATGATTAACATGACATGGAATAAGTATCTTCAGAAATAGTGGACTTACATGAGTGTATGAATGGGCTAAAACAAGCATTAGACGCAGCGACCTCTTTACAATCTTTACTCTTTACGAGCAACCTCTTTACAGAGAAAGATATAGTTATTCTGTATGTTGGTAGAGTACTGATTTGAACCGACTTGTAAATCAAAGAGAGAATATCTGATGCGGGACTCGACTGAATTACCTTTAGTAACCATAATTGTTATGGTGAACTAAATCATAGTTCAACTGTATTATTCCAACTCAACACATATAGTTAGGAATGGTTTAATTAAATATTAACGTCAATCAGCAATAAAAAAAGTTTATTAAATATATCACAGACAAATAGCGGCTCTTATAGCCAAAAGTAGTACAAACTACATAATTACAAACTAAAAAAAAAAGTAGAAAGTTATAAAATATGACTATTTACAGAGATATTGGAAGTGTGACACTCCTTGGAGGATAATCTTAAGGTACAATTCTTTGGTAGGAAAGGCTCCCTTTGAGGACTAGCTGACTAATCGATACAATCGCGTAAGGCGATTCAATTCCTATTAAAACCTTGAGTCAGACCAAACTTAAAATACAACAGTTAAGACTAGCAGTGCTGGCGTACCTTGCAGATTGGCAATTCATTGAATATTTAGAATATAATATAAAAAAAAAACTATCGCTTGGACTGTCCAAGCCTATGGGACATCACCAAAAAATATCACACTTTTCAACATAAATATCCTTATTATATCAATAATTTGAAATTTAGGCAGTTCAGTTAAAGGAATATTAAGACAAATTTTTATAAAAAATTTCTCATACAAAATCAGTCAGTAAACACTACTAGAATTAATACACAAGGTGGACGTTTAATTTTTGGGAAAAATAAAAAAATGACGCTCACTTTATAGTCCGAATAATAGTATAATTTAAATTTTGCATCGTGCAGTGCGTTTAGATAAGAACCTTTTTGGAAATGAAGTGATTTTAATTTGACTCATTAGAGAACTGGCAGCTGTGTTTACTCAAACAGCATCCGAGATAAAATATAAAGGACCATTGGCTTAAACATTTTTCATTTTATATACATCTATATAAAAGAGATTATTGATATCTAAGAAAGTGTTTACCAATTTACAATAATTTGCAATCAAAGTTTGAGAACAGCTTTTTTAAACTAATTTTGAAAAGGTAAGACAAAATTTGTATAAGTACCTCTAAACTTTGATTGAAATAAGTAGTATTTCGCTCCATTAGTGATTTGCTGTATAAATGAAATAAACATGTTAAATGCCTTTACAATTTTACAATTACAGTAACATCTCATTAAAATAGATAATTTGCCATAAAGTTAAACTAAAAATAACCTGCAATAAACCACATGAGTCACTTCTCATCCATTACAATTAGAATTCATAAGGAATGGAATTAGCAAAATTATTCTGGCAAGGCAGAATTATAAAGTTAAAACAAACAATGATCTACAAACAAAGTAGAAGATATTCAGATGATTAAGTAGTTAATATATTTTTTCATAATTAAATTACTTTTAAAAAAGTCAGAAACTGCCCAGATAATCTTGAATAGAATATTCTAAAACGAAGTTCGTATAAAAAATTAAATTAAAATATTAATCCTAACGACTTTTAACTCACTTAATTAAGTTTTTTGCAAAGCAAACTATCAACAAATTATATCTATCTATTCTAAGTACTCATTGAATTCACTTGTTGTACTAACAGTACAGTAAACTCTGAGGACATTATTTTGAACGATGTCCTCAAAAAGTTCATCAGTCTACATAAACTGATAAAATAAAAAATAAATTTGAATAAACTTTAAAAAAATCAAAAATATAATATTTTTTGAAAAGACAAAAGAAAATAAATAGTATAAATACACAGTTTTTCGTTAACACATAACACTGATATAGTCAAGTCTTGTTGAGTAATAAAAACTATAAATTTTTCGTTAATTTAGAAAAGAATGGCCGTTATTTCTTTATGTTCATATTTTTGTATTTTTTCTCGTTAATTGTTAGTCAGGTTATTTCTCTCTGATGCTTTGATCCCTACAATTTTGTATATTTTTGAGCACTGTGACTAATTAATTCTTTTAATAATGATATATTCAGCATTAAATTAATAACATTGACTACTTTAATTTGATGATTGCAACATACTTACAAGTAAAGAAAAAAAAAGGTAAATAAATATTTTTTGTAAAAAATAATATTAAAGAACCATGTATATATTACGTTGTTACATAAATTTTTTTGTAAATACTAATTCCGTGTTTCTGTTTTATTTGTAAGCGTAAAATATGAAATGGGAATATTAAAGATATTATTCTCCACAGAAACAATTATTATGAAAAAAAACACCGTGTTTTGAGCACTTACTGTTCTTCTTCAGATACAATTGGAATGAGGCTTATTGGTTTAAATTAATTATTTTAAATGTTAAAATCGAAGGAGAAGACTAACTGAAACTCACTTTGTTTTTGCATAACATTTAATTGTGTGGAGACAAATTTCCTTCATTTTCCATTATGAACAAAAACCACATTGTAACTGATTATGCAACTAATGGAAGTTGATAAATGGTATAATGAAGCGTGAAAGATTCAGAAATCACAAGGGTTGGAGGAAAAGAACAAGCTTAAGTTAACTAATTGATATGGGTAGTGGAAGCGCTACTCTGCGAGGACCATTTCGGGTATATTCAAGGATCATCTACAATTATGCTGGAAATGGAATAACTTTTTTATGGTCAACCCTCTGTTATTGCGCCTTTGACTTTTCTTTATAGTACCAGCACTTCAGAAAGCTAAGCAGGACCGTCCAAAGTGATTTTGGATTCTGGAGATGCTGTTGACTTTACCGGTTTTGAAGGTTCCGTTTCGACTCCTTTAGCTGCAGATGAATCATCGATAAAATTAACCATCGAGTGGGTGATCAGTAAGGATTCCTTAGTTGAAACTACCGTTTTAAAGGTAACCCACTATTGTAGATTACATATATAGCGTAACGCTATATTTCTGCTGTAGCACTGTAACTGGAAAAGCGATATCTGAGTATTAACTGCAATGCGGTATACAACGCCAAGCGGTGTTATCGAAGGCCAAACAATACGGAAATCAGTCAAAACAGGTAGATTCAAACTACCTGTTTAAAGTTATAGCAAAATATGGCCACATAGATATCTGAAAATACTATTATTGTTGGTACTTTCTTGAGGAACTTAAGTCTTATTCTTCCACCTTAAGAAAATTAAACAGCGCTACTAAAACAATTTAATTTGGTTAATTATACTTAATTAGTTTGAAACTAGTTCTAAATTATATGTATGTTTTACTAGATAATAAGTATACAATTAGGTATAATTTTACTATTGTATACCTATCAATATAAAAAACTAATTGAAGCATCATTCATCAGTATGTTATAACCTGAATAACAAAGATAAATTTTTCTTCAAGAAATAACCATTTTCTACGACACTTTATGAAATAGACATAGCGTACTTCTAACGATTAATCATGGTTGAAAATGATTTTAACACAAGAATTAACTTACTAATAAGTCTTAAACACTTATGATATGTTCGTAACGATTAGTTTTAATTAAACATATGTCTAATTAACACACAACTACACTAAATAACTAATTTTGATTTGGCATTCAAGTAACAGGACAGTATTTGCATTTCCAATTCTCAAAAGATCTTCCTACCAAATAACGTATATTAATTAATAATTAAATCTTAGGTAATTTAATAATTCATGAATTAATTAGTTTTAAAATGAAATAGTCCAAACACATAATTTATAGCCATCAAATATTTAAAATATGTTTATGCAGATTTATCTGTCGTGATAAGTATTAGTTTGGTTTTGAGTTGAAGAGCATCATGTGCTAAAATTTTATCTAATAATGAAGTAAACGAGAAAAAAGAGGAGCTGGAGTGAGAGCGAGGAGAGGATTGGCAGAGAAGACGCCTGGCTGAAGAGAACGACGTCCACTTCGGCCGAACAGTCCTTGTCTCCCGGCCCAATGTACTCCGTGAAGTTGGGGTATCTGTAGACCATTGACGGCTGTAATCAGAACAGAAATGACAGTCTTCGTCGCATCTGCTGTGAAGTTACCAAATTAATGTGATATTACATTCGTGTTGACTTGAGAGTCAGTCAGTGGTAAGAATAGGATTGCCAAATGATATTGGGGGGTTAGTTATGTAAACAGGGACGTGCTACAAGTCCTAGAGGAAAAGTTTAAAAGTTGTCCTCATTTAGAAATCTATATTTTTTTTCCATTCCAAATAATCAGTGTATCTTATTTTAGGATATGCTGGCCCCAGGTTATTTAAAAGTTTTATTTAAATTATTTTTTATTAATTTTATTTTCAATACATTTCATATTACTAATGCATTAAGTTTTCTAATAGTTTATATATTATTTCTAATCATATCACTTATGGTATTTTATAATAATAAATTTAAATATTGCTATTATTTTTTATTGACTTAACTTATTTTGTCTCACTCCGTTTTACATTACCTATAAACTTTATTAATTTAACTTCCTTACTCTATTTTTTCATTTTTATTTCATTTTCACACTCTGCCGTCAGGTTCTAACGTTCAAGTTGTGGGTATACAAGCTGAGTGTACGATTGTTTTTTGCTTCAGCAACCAAAGCTTCTGCTGAGAGCCACATTGGTAATATCTCACGGACACTTCTTTTTTCTTTTTTTTTTTTGGTCTTCTACTCATGATAGACAGCCGTTCAAAATATTAACTACAGTAAACTTTTTGCTCTGTAATTTGTCTATGCCAATTTTCAGTTGTACTCGTTTCATTTCCAAGATAAACTCTATATTTACATAAAATACAAAACACGCAATCTCTAATCTTGAGTTGAACCATCATCAATGGAAAGAAAAGCAAAGTAGGCTTTGAAGCAGACTGGCGAAGCACCGGTTGAAAAGAAATGTATCGCTGCTCTTTTATCCCCAGATGTAGTTTCAACCGAAAAGTGAAGATTGTGTGTTCTCCAATTGTGTAGTAATCACAACTTTATTTACAAAATAATATAACTTTCATTTAACTAAATATATATTTTCTTTCATCTCTTGGATCTAACCCAGGATACTTGATATTTTAGACTTATATATAAAGAGAATCGATTGATATAAATGTATGATATATAATACCATGGCCAATGAATTATCCTGTAGTTTGCAGAAGGTTCTGTAATGGCCTCCAGTACTCATGATCTCTTCTACTCTCCTCGTGAAGATCTCCTCGGCCCAGGGCAGACTGGACATATGGCTCCACAGGGTCTTGTTGTTGAACTCCTCAGGTCTGTAGATGACAAACCTAGACAGAAGGGAAGAATCATCCAAGTGGTCGACACTCACCCGGGGCTGCTTTGAGTCCATGTAAATGCCAAGTTTTTTGTCAAAGTGGAACAGCAGACTCTGTTGGGCTGGGCCGGATGATTTCTTTGTCCTGGACAAACATGTTATTTCATCACTATTCAACAAACCCTTCTCTCTACCTCACTAAATAATATTAGTATAAATATACTGGTACAAATTGACAACAGATGCTTAAGGTGGTCACCGTTTCCAATAATACAAGCCTCAGTTATTTTCACAAAGTCTCTTTCACATACCTTGGATCTCGGCAGTGTGTTTTGACGGAGGTCCATAGCGGTGGTAAACCTCTGCAAGCTTCACCCGCCTCCATATTGGAGACAGAGATCCAGTGGTGGCCACTACTGCCAATAGATCTTACTTTTCTTGATAATTTCTTAACGAAACATCTCAAATTTGTCGAGTACAAAAATCGCTCTCTTTGGCAATCACCACTGAGTGCTAAAACATCACCCCTGAGAACCTAAAAGAATGTGAAAGGGAGTTTTGAGTGCAGAATCAAGGCTTGTATTATCAAAAATTATGCAAAATTTGAGCAGCTGTTGTGAAATGTTTTTATAAAATTGTTCCTGGCAGGAATATGCTGCTCTGTTGGTATCCAAAATAACACTGAACTCCCTGTTTATAAGAATTAACTTTTACTAAAGTACACAATAAACCACGAGGGTTTGTCAAAAGCTAAATAAAGAGACATACAAATGCATATTTGTGCATTTAAATCTCTAATATTGGGAGAGGTACAAAACAAGCATATGATTTTAATAAAGGCATTTACTTCTTATTTATTTTACTTAAAGAAAAACTGTAGTTGGTAGGAGACATCGGCATATGTTAATAAAACACATTTGTTGTCTCAGTTTTGAAAACTCTACTCGATATGAAAATAGAGGCATGAAGTTATGCTACTATTTTGCTATGTATCCGAATTTGTGATTTTTTTAGTGGTTCAATGTCTAATAATAGGTAAGAGGAAGAACCCAGTTTAGAGAGTTTTGGTTTAGTATATTGAACAAGTTAGCTTCTATTTAAATTTAAATTATCAGCTTTCTTTTCAGAGTAGTGCGTGAATATGACTGAAAAATGCCATTTCCAAACAGTTTTGACATATTTTTCAAAAAATGTTTAAGTGAATACCTATAGTTCAACTTTTTGACTAGTTGACTGTTTACATGACATCAAGGATTGATTAAAATATCACTCAGCACTTAAGATGGGATTATCTTAAGCACATAATGTATATCAACACAATCAAAACAAATAAAGAGTCGAAAGAAGAAATTTGCCAAAGCATTGATTGAGACACCTCTAATAATGTCGACATGACACGTATTAGATTAAAAGACTTGCCACAAGCATTCGTTTATTGGGTGTTATCCCACATAACTTTCAAATAAAAGAATAACATGATCGATATGAAATTAAAAAAAATGTGTTAATAAAAAAATTGAAGGTCAGTTCTTTTAGTACGGTTACATTCTAAATGTCTAATGAAATATTATTTATCACATGGATTCTCACCATCACATGGATAGTAAGACATTGAAGCGGCTGAGGACTGAAGACATGGTTCCTCATGACATGAAGCTCGCTGTGCCATGCCACAGTATCATACAAGGCCTATACAAGAGGATTTCATTTTATAAAATTCGGGTCTGTTTGACAGCTTCATTCTACACTGACGATACAACTTAACAATTACCACATTTGCAAAAATTATAAAGGACATAATGCTTTAATAAAATAATTAATGTTTTAATAAAAAGTAAACCTCACTGATTGTGTGAGTTGTTGATGATAAGATCTTCTATTTGTGGGATGGTATATTTGTAGAACTGATGAATGCCGAAAGTCTGAAGGAAGAACTCGAGGTGAGTCATGCTGAGGCAGGAGGAGAGCACTGCTCTTGGGTAGTATACGACGTGAGCCATGCACTGCTCGTCCATGCCTCGCAGCCCGCCCTGCGCACAACACACTTTATTCATCTACATATATATGCAACTCAAAATATGGAGGAAGAACTCGAGGTGAGTCATGCTGAGGCAGGAGGAGAGCACTGCCCTTGGGTAGTATACGACGTGAGCCATGCACTGCTCGTCCATGCCTCGCAGCCCGCCCTGCGCACAACACACTCTATTCATCTACATATATATGCAATTCAAAATACAAGCAATGCTCATACGAAACATGATTCCTGAAAGCAAACATTTATCTTTACAACTAGTGGTAGTTGGTAACGATTAGTAATGCACACACGGCGTAAACATTACTAATGTTTGGCTTTAATCCTGTCAGTGTGAGGTAAATCTTTTGAAATTGACTGCAGTCAAACTTTGAAAACTTAAAATATGTCTGTCTTATTCCTCCAAGTTGTAGGCCTTTGAATCTACAATGGAATGATACATGTACGACACATGTCATAACATTAAGTTATAATTTCTAATTACAGTTATTTTTCTAATTACTGTAATAACAAGAATTAGTATTTCGGAAAGTTAATAAAGATTTTCTCTACGAATCTTTAAAATAAAACTTCTATTTCAATATTGTTTAGAAATAATACTGCTGTTTTAGCAGGTACAGACCAGAGTTAGGGACGTCTTGTTTACGGTGGAGTAGGAGCAGACTGTGACCAAGTGGTCACCAGGCATCACCTTGACCCTCTGCTGGAGGCGGCGCGACTGCTGGTATACCATCGAATAGTTATCATCCTAAAACAGTCAGTCTCTTGTCAACAAAACCCTTGAACCTTAATAATAGACTTTAATATAACATGTGCTCCCAAATTATGGTATATAATGATAAAAATGTTTTTTTTTTATCAACAAGATTTCAATACACCGTGAAGTTTGAAGCCTCTGTATTTCTTTTTCTTACAGTACCACTATAGTTTTCAAAGCTGTCTTCATACCACCACATACAAATTTTCACACCTCTTTCTATCTGCATACAACTTCTTTCATAAATAAAAAAAATCAAATATTTTTGGCAGATGATGTTTTAAGCCGAAAAGAATGGCAGCCAAAAATAGATTTCGTGAAAAAGCAAACCCAATAAAACCATGAATTCAATAATTAAGAACAATAATTTTCAATCTTTACTGGTATACTCCCTGAAAACTATTTTACCATCTGTGGGCCTCCACTCTTCCAATTCCCATATGCCAATAAACCATAATTACGCATATTAAGTATTGAACGAACCAAGTATTGAAATAAATATTTGTTTTTAGGCAAATGAAAAATGTAACTATGTAATAATTTCATTACATTTACAACGTTGTGCCAAAAGACAAAAATATTTTTAATTCAATTAGAAAATATTTCTTTATTAAAATTGTATGAAATATGCTGAAATAAATGGTAAAATAATCAGTTTTGAATATAACATAATCAAAATTGTAATAAAAAATTTTAAAACATTGGAACATAACAAACTGACAAGGATATTGAGCCTTATGTTTTAATTATTATGTTTGAATATTCCAACGGTCAGTTAGCTACGCTTTGATATTTTGATTTTTGGTTATACTATGCTGACATATGCATTTAAAACTATCATAGAGGACTAATCGCGTGCCATGGACCCTCAAACTACAATCTATCTCCCTGGACCCCTGCGGTTCCATGCGGACCACGTTAGAACCCCTGATTAACATCAAAAGTATATTTGTATCCCATTTGAATCTCGACAGATATTTTAGTTATTGTCACTCATATTACCCAGTTGATTTTAATCAGGGGACAGGGTAAGACAAGAAAGCCAAAGATCTCTTTAAATATCCACATCTCTGGCTTACTAGGAGACCCTGGCCATAAGAACAACACATTTATTTTGGACCACATCGAAAACCTTCTATTAATTTTTCTTGCCTGGACCAGTTTGAATATCCAAAAGGTGTTATAATCTTAATTACTGCTTTAATAATGAAGTCCTTCAGCAATATCGGGACATTTCTGGAGTTAACGATGAGGCACCTATAACTGTGTATTGTATGACACAGGCAGGCAGCAATTTGAATGGTACCCATTTTGAAGGCTGTGAGGTATTTTTTTTTATTTTCACAACGTCAAATCAGCTCCTCATTTTTGAATACCAAAAACCTCAAAGAAGCAAATTAAGAAAGACATTGCAATATATAACTTCTTGCTATTCACTATTTGAGTCAACTATCCCAGGCCTGGTAGTAAATTCCTGTTCAAGTTTGCTTCCTATCCTAGTGGTAGTCCTAAATAACAAATTGTCTCGTAGACCATTAAATGGGTATAGTTGTAGAACCCTTTGCTCCACAAAGACACACCTAGTAGACTTACTAAATAGGTAAAAATAAAATCAGCTTATTTCTAATATTTTTAAACATTGAGTATTTAATAAGGGATGCATACATGAGCAATCGGCGGAAGTTCTTGGTCCTCTCTGACATGTCTTAGTTTCACAGACTTGCCTGCAGAGTGGGTGTGGAAACTGACTGAAACCACTTTGACACCGTCTTCAGGAAGCATCTGAAGCAAAGGATTTCAAAACATATTAGTGGAATAATTACACCTTACAGAAAAAAAACACAGTTTGATTGTGAATATCTGTATTAGTGCTGTCCATTACGACCCACAGGCCGTACTGCAAACCTCTGATGTCAACAGCCACCAAGGAAATTAATGTTCTTAAATGAAACCATCAATTTAGATATGTTTGCTTCAAAGCAAATTATTAAAAGACGTATAGAAACAACAGTCAACATTATAAATAATTAAGTATTCATTTTCAATAATTGCTGTTATTTTTTATTACTTCGGACTAAAGTAATTTTTCTGATATAAACGTTTTTCTCATATATATATATATATATATATATATATATATATATATTATAGTTGACTGTCGTCCCTCCGTCAATTCACTTCTTCTCCTGAGGACGACCGCCATTACGGTCGAAGTGTTGAAAAGTGAGTCTTTGTTGTGTTTCTGTTTATGTGTCACTGCTTATTTTAATCGTTATTTGTCCTGCCGGACCGTTTTTCGTTTATCATGGTATATATATATAATATATATATATGTATTGACTTTTTCATTCAATAGAACCATCAAACTAAAATTCATTATATGGAGCATAAAAGGTGAAGAACCATGCTTGTAATGAAATCAAATCATTTCTAGTTATATAGTTATACAAACATTTTGTGGTATTATTTGTGTTTGTACTTCTTGACCCAGTCTATTACTTTACAAAACATCGAGAAATAAAAAAATCAATTTTAACTTTTATTATTATATACATTAATATCATTAATTTAAATATAACAATTTTTTGCAATGATCACATAAAAATAAGATTTAATTTCTAAAATATAGTAAGGAATTCGCTAGTGGGACGTTTTAGGCTCTTAAAGATTTTCCCCATCATTTTAGCATCGCAGGTCGCTTTTAAAATCCATCGATGAAATATAACAAATCCTTGTGAACACTTTCCACAAGCTCCAAGCACAGTTTGTGCTGAAGTACCGTCTAATTTAAACATTCTATACTTTATACAAGTCAAACACATTTGTTTATTTACTTAGAATGTATAAAGTTATGCGAAGAGTTAAATGAGACAAAAACGGTGAAGTCGGCAAGTGAGCACATCATTGGAAGTTATAACGTGTTGTGCGGATACGTTGCAACCGTCAACCAACACGTCACTACTACAGGTTGACTCTTTTCACCTCACATTTGAACAAAAACAATGATGTTTTGCAAAATCATTATAAGACAAAAGGATAAAATTTATCCTAATCTGTAGCTATCAATCAGTTGTAAATATAGAAAGGGTAGTGTACTCGTGTCACTGACCAGGTTAGTGCAGTGATTATCGCAGTAGCCGTACGAGGTGAACTGAGTCTGGTCTGGCGGGATAATGTGCAGAGGAGAAGGGTTGACTCCGACCGAGAAAATACCTCCTTCATATCGCCTTGGCAGCGAGTAGTAGATTCTCAGACCAGAGCTGTCCCGCACTGCAAACCACATTGAGAACTTTAAAACAACCATATCACTGTATCGAAGTCATTAAGTCAAGATTGTGTGTTTGTGTGCGTTATATATGATATAGGAGTGTACCTGCTGTTGTATGTTCATGGAGTGTATATATACAATGTGTTTGTATATACAATACAGTGTGTATATGTATGTGCGCATTCAGCTCTAACAAATAGAAATAACTTGTCCACAGAGAATCGTCGATTAAATACTAGTTCCCTAGTTTCCAGTAAAACTCTTCAGTGTCAATGATATGTAAGTTGATAAACACAACTTATCAACACAATTATTGTTCACTGCAACTAATTAACCATATTATTTTTAATTTGTCTATACTACGACGGTAACAACGTATTTTCAATAATCAATAAATGAAGTCCATTATTTTTATTAATTTATGCATATATTTATATAGAATAAAATATTTATCAGAAAGATACTAATTTTCCAGGTTAAAATCAATGTTAAAAGTTGACGTTTTAATTTATTTAAAACACTTTTCGTATGAAATTTTTTAATTGAAAAACAATATAAATAGTTTATTAGTCTTATGTAATATACTACACATTAAAGGCTTAAAATGAATAAAAGTAGAAGATTTTCTTGTTTAAAAGCCAAAGTTATAGTTTATTTACAAGAATTAATTATAAATCTATAATGTAATAGGTCCTTGTTTTTCAGTTTCAGAATTTACTTCCTTCTGAAAAAGGTTTAATCAAACCTAATAGACTGCTGTGAAAGTTATTATTGAAAACTAACCTATTCCTGATAAATACTTTTATTCTATTCCGCGGTCGGTACCTTTATTAAGTTTTACACATTTATTCAAGCATAAACATAAAATAAATTATATAATTTGTTTATGTTATGGACCAATAGAAGTATACTGTGCAATTGACAAAAGAATATTACGTAAGATTTATTTCATTGAATTTCTTAACAAAACATATTGTTTATAATAACATTGAAACTGATATCTAAAATACAGGATATCTAAGCACTAAAAAATAAAGAAACCTTGATGCGAAAAGACACGAGACTGGCATTATAAACTACTTCACCGAATAGTGAGTAAGTTTGACCTGAAATCCACGCTCACCTTCCTTCTTACTGAACTTTTGGAATATGAATTAGTTTTGAACAAGTTGAGTTTTTCAAATTTAATTTTTGCTAACTTATCCTCAATAATAATTATAAAGAAAGTTTGTATTTGTACTTATGTATGCGGGGTGATAGATGAAACTATTTTTTTGTACCTTTTATGTGATTAGTAAACTTATTATTTATTTTTTTCTACATAAATTTTACTGTATATTTCACTGTTATGGCACTCGCCATAATCGGTGAGAGTAAAGATATTGCTGTTGTTGGCAAAATCTGTACAAATGGCCACCGGGGGACTGGTCGTGCTGTCATTTTTACCCGTACATGCAACTCTAACACATTTAGGTGGAATTTAACGATGAATTACTTACAACAGAAAGCAAGACATTTAATATCTAATCATGCGGATAAATACGGCAAGATGGATTTACCTAATAATATGAATGTACTAACTTTTGTAGTATTCATGTGTACAAATATAGTTTTTTTCTACCCTGAGCTCGTTGTAAGAAGGATATATACCACCCTGCATACGTAGTATTCAATTTTAGAGACTTAGGATTAGTCAGAAATAATTTTTTTTTATTATTATGCAAAGTAAATATATATATATCAATGATCAAACCACAATAAGAAATGGGAAAACAAGACTAAGATCTTTCAACCGTAACAAGCGGTCTTCGTTAGAGTCAAAAACCCAACTGAGTTTGATCATTGATTGTTATTTCACGTGTTTAAGTGAAATCTTTATATATATATATATATATATATATATATATATATTATTAGTCTATCTTCATTGCGACTCACCTCTTTATCTCCCTACTTGATGACGACACGGTCGAAATATACTAGTGAATTTCTGTGATCTCTTTTATGTGTGTTCTTTCTGCAAATCTAATTTATATATTTTCAGACGTTTACATAGAAACTATATAGAATGACACTCTAGTAACTGTCGTTAGCCATAGTATAGTTATAGTGTTACTATAGTATGTAGTATAGTTATAGTTAGTGTTTTAACATAAATTCAACATGATCATAACTGTATTAATTGTTCCTTAAACTTTTGTCTTGACTACTGTGTCTTGTTAGTTCCGTATAAGACGATAGATCGTATGTGGATGTAGACATGATTTGAGGTCATTAGTTACCTCTGACTCCTCTGCTGTTGGAGTAGTGGATTTCTAGCATGAAGTACGTTGCCTTGCCTTCACCTTCCGCCATAGGAAATCCAACATCATCCGGGTACATTTCACCTACAACAAACTATCTTTTAAAAAATCCGACAACACTGCTTCGAAAGTGACATCTCTTAGCAACTCAAAATAATATCAAAATTTGAATAAAGCTAGTTTTATTAGTTATTATAACGCTCAAACGTACCAACTTTACGTCTGATGTACTAAATCCTAGGGACGATGGTGTGGCTATTAACCATATGCGAGCCACATTACAGCACATTGTATCACCCATACAAGTCGTAACGATGCCCAATTTTAATCAAATTAGGTGATTTAGTGGGAGCCGGTTATTCATTGAATAATTGGCTTGGCGAATCAGTAGTAGTTAAATTTGATATGTTTAGCTAACTTGTAAAATCCACTTAATGATATTCTCACTTACCCATGTGATTATGTAACCTCAATGTTGTGGTCGCGCAATACATGATTGCCCTCGTCTGTGCTAAATTTAAAAGTTTGGCCTTCAAAGAAATGTACTTCTAGACAATAACTCGACTGCAAAATATTCACGGTCGACTACTGATAGATTCATTGATCTAATTAACCGATATTAATTCAGTATTACTTTCACAAGTACAAATGTATTTAAATACATTGGAATGGTAATAAAAAAAATAAAATGAAAAAATCTGGAGTGTCCTACACTCAACTTTACTACAAGTAAATTGAATATCAATCTTCTTGGGTATATACTATATAATGTCTCATTTATGCATAATGTAAACACCTAAAGGAAGATGTTTATTAGTCTTTCATTCCTGAGGTAGTACAGATAGTGACTGATCGATTTATCAATATATAACCTTATTTTTGTATAACACATCATTGATGCAAATAATCTCATTAGTATAACTACAGCAGTAATAACATTTATGAAAAGCCAAAGTACAAAAAATTTCTTGATACGAAATAATCTCCTACAAGAGATTGGCTTTTGTTCAAATAGCCAGTGGATTTCTTACATCGTCTACTTGACCTCCTTCTATATTGAATATTTAAGCCAAATTTTTAAATTTAAAACAAGAAAATACTCTTATTTTCTCTGAAAAACATCATAAACATCCAAGAAAAAATGTCATTTCAAGATAATTTATAATTAAGGATGAACGATAATTACATTTATTAATCTTCAAACGAAAGACTCCAATTCTGAATTATGTTTTACATTTTTGGCCTTTTATAGAATTATTATACTGGGAATTTTATGGCTTCTTAGTATTTAATAAAATCATTTCCCTTCCCCTTTGTCAAAATCATATATACAAATTTTCTCTGAGTGAGTGTTATCTTTTACCTGCCATACAAATAACTCTGTTATAAGGTTGCTATTAATGTATATTGAGAAAAATTATATTAGTAATTAGCCAGTTTACATACTCAAATCAAAGTCAAAGCCAGCTATTCAGTATAATTTAAAACTTTTAAAATTGGGACATCCTAATTTTTGAAAATAATAAATATGAACTATTTGACTAGAATAGTTAAAAAACTGGATATTTGTCAACAAATATAAATACTCTTTCTTAAGGATAGAGTCCATTCGTCACATTTCAATATCATGGAAAGATACTATAATTCACAAACATGAAGTAATTATAACTGTTATTAAGTTCTGCTCAAGGGTGCAATATATAGATTTGTTAAAGCATTTTATGAGACAAGCCATCATACCATTGAAGACAAAGGAATTTATTTATGTTTATTGGCGGTGATTTTTTACTTGTAATAATATTATTCCTTTTATATCTCATACAAATCAATATATTATTTAAATTTTTCCATTATAATATCAATTTTATTTCAGTGGATTCGCTCAAAAAATTTCTAAGTCAATGTAAAAAAATATCAAAAATTCGGCAAGTATAGAAGGTGATCCCTTAGTCCAGGATAAACAAACAGTTTTTATAGCTTTATTGCTATTTGCTCTGATTAAAATTTCATGATTTTTTTTAAAAATTCCTGATTTTTTGTTCCATTTTTCGTCAAATTTTCATGACTTTTTAATGAGCCGATTAGCGTCAAAAAACATTTTCTGAAAACAGAAATCGTAATATTACGCCCCTTTCAAAACAATTATCTCAACTCATTCTCCACATAATGTTCTATCTTTAGGGATAGCTTCATTTTGATCAGTCAAACGGTATGGCTTGTATCGCTCTCACAACCTTTGAGATTGAATTGTAAGTCAAAATTTTTACATTTTATTGAAAAACAAATATTTTCCGTTGTTTTAAAATTCTGAATTAATATTTTTCGTTTATTCCGTTTGTAACCTTAAAGATAATGCCAAAATTTCAAAACTCTAGAGTTAGCTGTTTAGGAGAAAAAATGTTTTCTAAAAACCGGTTATTGGCAAAAAAAGTGACTTTCCCATCATGCATAATTCTTCCTAAAGAATAGGGATCATCTACACTATGGGGCCTATTTTTGTATAAAATATTAACTTGATCCATCAAAGATTCTGGACCGTAGCGTGGTAACAAGCAATGCTAACACACTCACCCAACCCACCCACCCACACACACATAGACATCATCGTAAAAACATCATAAAACAACTTCTGGGACCTCAAAACATGTAATTCCGTCAAAATCTCGAGATCGAATTTTTTCACGATCACTATACTTTACTTATAGTAAAGTACAAAATAAGAAGTGAATGTAGAAAAACGATGTTATATAAATAACCGAATTTTTTTAAAACTTTTTTTCGTATCTTACGCTTATGCTATTAGTATTACTTTACTACATTAATACTATTAATAGTAATTATAATGATTGAAGAATAATTCAGTTATCAAACATATCAGTGCGTCAATTATACTATTTGTCCCTCATAACATATAAAGGTCAATACATTAATATATATGAATTTGCCATTTTACCTCGAATGCTGGTGGTGGGGTCATTGGACCAGTTTCGGACGACTCTACCACCAGCATACGAGGTAAGACGGCTAATTTACCTATTAATGCAGGTCATACTAACCTCTGTACATGGTACTAACAATATGCATGCAATCTTAAAATATAGCGTACCTGAAGAGCCTGCAGCCCAGATAGCGACTGGTGTGGCACAGGCGCGCCAGGGCGCTGGAGCTGCGAGGCAGGAGGTGCCCCCCTGCAGGGCTGCTGCCTCCAACTCACGAGGCCGGCCCAGGCACTCGCGAAGGGCCATCCCGCGCACCAGCGCCTCCCTTTCCACCAATGGCGAGTACTGCAACATGCATTCATTTTCACTTAAAGTTACGAGGTAACATGCTGTATTCTAGTTATCTGATACTAACAACCACTTTCGTCTTAACAATAATAGCATGTTTAACATTTTAATTACTACCTTCTGTTTTCAAAATTCTTTATCACAGATTAAATTTCTCCCACTCCAAAATCTTTCAATTTTTAGTCATAGAACTAAAAAAGCAGATGCAGTGAGGGTTGGGTTACAGTTTTTATTATTTAAGATAAATAATAAGTTTTTGTATTTTTGCCGAATAAGTCTGAATGATCACACTTTACAATTTTAAAATTACAAATTGTAAAATTACCATCTCTGTTGAAGTAAAATTTAGAGATCAGATATGTAAAATATTTTCATTGTAATCTGTGATTTGAAAGGGAATTCATAAGGTCCCATACTGCTTGTATTAAAACATAGAAAATATTCCTTAGTCAGTATTGATATTTACAATATTTTCTTGATTGAATTTAATGGCCAGTATCTCATCAGACAAATGACCGAAATTCGTTAAGATTGAAGTTTATTCCAGGTACACGGTGCAAGCGAGATCCAATAAGAAATATGGGAAAATTAAAGAAATTAGTTCCACACAAAATAATTTAAAAAAAAAACAGTGCATATCGAACACGTAGTGATTCCACTATTTCAGTTTGCATTCACTTATCGGGATGGCGAGTCCAAAGAGATGAACAGTGGGTCTTCGAAACACGTAGTTATACATCTTATTTATGTGGATATTAATTTCTTTAATTTTCCCACTAATACTTAATTTTTAAACGTTAATTGCAAACTGTGTGGATAAATGGAGTCTATTGACTTGTTATGGGATATAGCGTTTGATGTGGTATAGTTCATTTCTACTACAAAAAACATTCCCAACTGACTGCAAGACTTGCATAGATATGATCAATCAATAACAGAAACATTATTCTCTTGGCAAAAGCGATTCGATAACAGTGAATTGATGTGTCAAATGAGGATGAATGGATTTTTCAATCTAATGGGACAAACCACATATCAACACAAATCACATCAAAAGAAATTAAAGAGCTTATGTGTTGTTGAAAATTGTTTCAACAGGATCATTACAAACAAGTTACAACCACTCCCCTAAGTCGTATGAAGAGAAGTTGCTAGAGTTTGCATCGTTGAGGAAATATTAAGAAAAGTTAATGGCAACTTTAAAAACTAAACAATATTTTCCACCAACACACAAGAGGTTAAAAAATAAATATCTCGGTTGAAAAAACCATTGTGGCATATATTTTTCACTGTTTGTGGTAAATTTAAAAGCTACTTTCTTCGTCTTTCCGACTCAATTCTACGTACTTGTATCCAAATCAGCACAGGAACACCAGCTCTCCTCCTTTTTGATTGCAGGCTTTTGAATCACCTAAAGCATCACATTAGGCCCCTCTTCAGTCACCAAACAAAACTAACCTTATTTTAAATTTATATAATAGTTTCACTGAATTCATAAACGGTATTGATCTTAAAGAAATACCAACTTTTTAGTTGGAAATAGGTTCATATTCCTTTTATTCAGTTCATCATATCACTTGGAGGTGGATTGTTGTGATTTAAATTTCATCTTGTACGAGCATTGACCAGGGGACCGAGTACTAAGGCGACCAAAGGCCATTAGTCATAACCTCTTCTATCAGCAAGAACTTATGACCCAAATTTATTGGTCATAAGCTGGCCAATCCAGCTTAGACCTTAATAACTCAGTTGCCACACTATATTTAGCAATCATGGATTATTAATGAAAAAAAACTTCTCGAATAGTGAAACATTCCAATAATGCTCTTTGGATCAGCACAGTAGTGTTTTAGGAGTATTGAAATATAATTGAAAGGATTATTTTAATTGATTGGTGGTACATACCCCTATGATATGATGCTTGTTCTCCAGCGCAGGTACCTTGTAGATTTTACACCAGTAGAAAGTTTCCTCATTTTCTGGCATCGCCACCTGTGAAATCAAACATCTGTTTATTTCATTCTTTGAAAAATAAAAACAACAACTCAATATGAACAAATAACTGGCCAAATTGCAGAGAAGCACTTAAATTACCGCGAACTTTTGAAAAAGTGTATCATCAAGTTACCGAATGATTTTTTTTCAAGTTCAGACGACAGTATAAGGCACATTTTACTATAAAAGGAGCAAAAACTTTGAAGGAAATTTATCTTTTATAATGTATATGTATTAGTATAAATCGGCAGCAAATTCTCTTATATGTAGAATGTTGGACTAGTTTATATCACCTTCCGCATTTACGATCTTTACGCTGTTTTTTCAAGTCTCTTGACTATTTTCCCTTTGGTTAGCGAAACAATGATTCCCTTTGGGCACTTCTCCAAACCAACGGAAAAGCACCAGTGGACTTGAGTGCAACAGCATAAAAATCTTGAATGCGGAAGCTGACCTAAACTACCTATATATATACAAATCATAGGAAAAAAAACAAAAAACTAACTACAATATTTCGACTTCCAAGACTGGCTTGCTTTCCTTCTGAGTGGTTACTATACTCTCCTGATGACGGAAGATGTTAAAAAGCGTAAGTTTTTGTGTTTTCTTTTGCATATTTTTTCACTGTTATTTTACTTTTTTCGTATAATTGTTTGAATATATATATATATATTTATTGATATTGCTTCTTGACCACTGATATTTCAAATTCACCCAAGGGGTTCTTGAGGATTTTGGTCATAAAACATACAACTCCTGATTCTAAGCCAACGTTTCGCCAAAAGTTGTTTGGCATTTTCAAGGCTAAAAAACAATTTATTAACGACATAAGTAAAGCAAGATAAATACATCACCGGACACCACCCAACAGAAAACAAACAACACAAACAAAAATTTTGTTACAAGAGAACCACAAAGGATCATAAAATACCTAGTGTTATTATTATTATTTAAAAACTGACATTTGATGTTTAAACCTAATTAATGGTTATTAATTATTCAGAACATCAAAAAACCCGATTTTCAAACAGCAAAACAACACACAGACAGTAACAAACACAGAAAATTACAAAACAATGAAAAAAAGAGAGTCAAAAATTAAAAGAAATTAAGGGGAAAAAACAAAAAACAAAAACTTACAAACATATTACCTTGACTTAGAAGAAACACCATTTACCGGTCCATGCTTATGTCTGGCTGCATCATAACAGATACACACAAACAGGAAGGTTACATAACCCTAAAAACGGAAAACAAGCTACTCCGCTTATGTCAACATGAAAAACAGTTCAATAGAAGCTATTGAAGGAGATTGGAATAAATTAAACTAAGACTTGATATATCAGATCTCTTATTACAGGCAGTTGGTGTGTTCATAATGTTTATCATTTTTTTTAAATGTCTCTTTTTGTGTGCTTTTCATGTTCCAGAATTGTGATTGGCTAGAGCACAAACTGTTCTTTTATGTCTAATATCATTTTGATGCTGGGTGATCCTGTTTTTTAAATATTGACTGGTTTGTCCAATATAATATAATACCTCACAATCTGAGCATTTGACTGAGTAGACAACATTACTATTACTATTGTAAGCAACAGGACTCTTTAATTTGGAAAATATTATATTCTTAAGTGTGTTTAGGTTTTTTTTGGGATAATTTGCAGTCTATTTTATTTCCTAAAGCTTTTTTAATTGTTCAGTTAAACCCTTGATGTACACTAAACTCTTATACTTGTTGGATGGCTGCATACTATTAATATCAGTATTTCTGGATGTTGCTATATTGCTTGTTGTACGTATTATGTTATCTATAACCTTTTTGGGAAAGTTGTTGAGATTCAGTATCCGTCTGACTATTGCAATATTTTATTGTGATAACTATTGTCACTTAGGTGCAATGCTCTAATAACTAGCAACACTCTAGCAGTGTTGATTTTATGCTGGACTGGATGGTGAGAAGTGAAATTTAAGTATCTATCACTTTTCATTGGTTTTTTCCACCAGTCTACACTAATAGTACCATCTCCATTAGATTTGGTTAACATATCCAGAAATGGCAGTTCGTTATTATTATTTTGTAATTCTGTGGTAAATTGGAGTCTGGGATGAAAACTATTGAACTTATTTAAGACTATAGATTCCGAATCTGCCTGCAGGGCTAAATAAATGCCATCGACATATTTAAAGATGAAAGGGACTGTAAAAAGGTATCGTTTGAAGGACTTTATCTAGAAGTTTGTTCATTACAATGTCAGCCAGTATAGGTGCTACAGGACTACCCATGGCCACACCATCAATAAATTCATAATACTTGTCCTCAAACTGGAGGTATCCTTGCGATACACGTGTGAAGTTTCAGGATATGCCATTTTTCTTCTACAATGGACATAGCAAGGTCAGTAGGTATATTCGTAAATAAAGAAGTGACATCTAAAGAAGCAAGTACATAGCCTGGAGGTAATATAGTTGATTTAACCTTATTATAAAACTGAAAGGAACCTCTAACATTATATTTGTCAGATAAAATGTATTTAAGTAAATCTGCAATATACTTCGCGCTTTCATAGGTGGGGCTATTGACAAATGAGACCACTGGGCTCAAAGGATTATTGGGTTTGTGTGTCTTAACAAGTCCATACAAGCGGGGGAATATGCTATTATATAATTAATAACCATTAATTAGGTTTAAACAACAAATGTCGGTTATTAAATAACAATAATAATAACACTAGATATTTTATGATCCTTTATGGTTCTCTTGTTACAAAAGTTTTGTTTGTTTTCTGTTGGGTGGTGTCCGGTGATGTATTTATCTTGCTTTACTTTTGTCGTTATTGTTTTTTAGTCTTGAAAATGCCAAACAACTTTTGGCGAAACGTCGGCTTAGAATCAGGAGTTGTATGTTTTATGACCAAAATCCTCAAGAACCCCTTGTGTAAATTTTATATATATAACAAGTTTTCACAAATGTAATCAGTATTAATTTGACTCTGACGAAGATCATTTATTTTAGTTGAACGATCTAAGTCATTTTTCTGACTTTTTATTATTTTAGACTTTTATATATATAAAGAGAGAGGGGGGGGGGGGAGATTGAAAGAATTGTTTTCAAAAATTAAAACAATGGAATAAATTGACTTATTAATCTATACGTAAAATAAGACATAGAACAGAAGCTAATGTGATCGAATATTCGTTCGTATCAGACAGGAGAAGTAAATGCGTGTGGAGTTTGAAGTAAACCTTTATTTGCGCACATGTTTTCTCCATACTCTTCTCCGTTTTACTTCACATTTCTGTAAACATCTCTCGATCTAAGTTCTCTTCTGAACTCCACTGACAACAAAGTCCGTTTAAAATATTATACAAAGAACAATTGTTATGCTCGTTCCGTGGTTTGTGTTAATTCATATATGTATAAATTTCTACGACATAGTATTCATGTTGTAACTAACCAACCTTTCTAGAATCCATCACCATCTGTGGCACTCTAATTTATTTTCCTTTATTCTAAAAAAATAACTAATATTTTAGGATAGAACCTTCTAAAGTAAAACCTAAAGACTTAACTGTAGAAACTATTACCTATATTGTTGGCTGTTTTGTTGTTCAAATTTTGCATCATTTACATAAGAAATAATTGTCATATTAATTGATATCCATAACAAAATTAAAAACTTAATAATAATAAATCTTATACATAGGTCAATTTTTAAATTAGCTATTCGTTGGTTATTTGTCGTTGGATTATCATTCTGATCGTCACTTAAAACATTGAATCACAATGGTGATTGACGTTTGCAAAAGGAACAGTTATTAATGAATTGCAACTAAAGCCACTGAAAAAAATTTGAAATACTGGACTGCAAGATGAGAACGCATTGTTTCATGCTCATTACCTATTTTATTTTTTATTTTCAATTGGCATTCAAAACAAAGAACACGGAACTCGAGATATTGCTTAAACGTTTTAACCCATACATTTTCTTCAATCGTCAAGTCTGAACTAGATGATTACATCATAAAACCGTCGATCTGGGAAGTGGCTTCAGGCTTCCCTAAACGTTGCAAAATATATTACCTATGATAATACCATAAAATTTATTAAGGCAAGAAATGGTTGAGAATTGAACAATGAGACAAGAGGTTTGGGCATTACTTGATTGGCAGTGACGTCCCAGTACTTGGAGTACGGAGGAGGCAGAGGAGGGCTGAAGTCAGTGAGGTGGAGGTGCCTGGAGCCTCGCCACTTGAGGCGCCGTAGCAGAGCATCGTCTAAGGAGTGCAGTGGGCCTTCAGGCCCAACGGTCCAGATAACGCTCACCGTGCATTCTGTCAAGAAAACATCAATTGACAATCAACACACTACATACAGAGTGAATCGTTATGAAAAGGAGGTTAACATGAAAATACTACAACATTATCTTACATGGAACACCTCCTTTTGTAGTTCGCGTTTTGACCAAATAAGTGAAACCGACACAACTGTTATTTCACAAGTACCGAAAGAACTGGATAACTATTTGTTTCCATCGACTAACAAAACATCTTTTACACCCAAAAGACAATTCTCATTACCCTTACTATATGATATATTATGATTACTAACCTCAACAATATGTAATGAGTATTTAGTTTAAAATATATCTGAATCACAGAAGTAAAGATACAAATGATTGAAGAAAAGTTCCCAAAGTACCCAAACTAACAGATGGGACTTTATCCTACTTCCAATTTCATAGTATTTTAAAATTATTTTACTATCAGACCTTACTAACAGGTACTGTTTAAAATTTTACTTAGTAAGACAGAATTTGGTTTTTTTAATTTATACCTTAGGGATAGAAATAAACCCTATTTTTATTATAAAAAAGTTGAAAAAATGGTATATAATACAAATAGAAGATTGATTGAATTGAACATGCAACTTTATTACAAACTGGATATATATATATAGACAACAATAAATAATCGAAATTTAATAACCAATTTCGTAAGTGTCCATTAAACTTGAAATTCGACTAAAAGTGAAATAAAACATCTCAATTGAATATTTCTTTAGGGAAAAAAAATCACAGTTGTATAATGTGATTATAATTGGAAATAGAATACCGTAATGACGAGGTCGTTGGGGTCGCAAGTGTTGAAGGACCTCGCGACAGAGAAGAACATTTGGCTGTTGTTTTTCCAGTGAGATAACAGCTGATAGTTCTGCAATGCATCTTCAATGGGATACAAAGCATTACTGCTTCCGTGGCAGTCCTGAAACAAATGTCCATTTAATTCCATTAAATATACAGAAATCCAGTCAATATTTTTACTTGAAAATTTTATTTAACCTAAATTAACTGTTCAGTCACTACGACCTAGTCACTTAATAACATATGCCCTTTTTTTTAAAACAATGCACATGTTTGTTATGGTACATAACATGCAATATGTAAGCATAATCGAAGCAATCACCGCAATTAAACGAAATATGAACAAGTTCCAATGGTGTCTGGGCATTAGCTAATCTAGCCAAAGGCCTGATTTGCTTTTACTGTTGTCTTATTTCTTGCCATCACTGAGGTGGTTTCTTCATTGTTCAGTCAATTGTTCATTTTATTTCGAACACACCCTCTCAAACTAATATATCAATTTGCCCAACCTATTTTACTGACGATCTTAGGAAGTGAATTTTTGTTGAAAACTTGATACTCCTATGTACGCGTATATTTCATATTGAAGGTAAACGAAAGTGGTAAAATGTAATGTACTATAAAATGATAAGCACTATTTATGAGGGATTATTATCAATCAAATTTTCAAATAAGACCACTTGAAATTAACCTGTATGAGCATATTATTAATACATCTGTATTATACATTTGTAATTAATTAACGAAAAATATTTATTACCACTCAGAAATGACAACTAGAGTTTACAAGTAAACTAAAAAAGCACAAAAATCAGAGTTGGAACTTACATTTTCAATATTTTGCTATAGCAGTCATCAGGAAAGTATAGATTGGAAGGGTCAGGCTTACATGCGAAGTGACCGATACAGGGAATTCTCTGTATTAAGTGCAGACTTTGGAGCTCCCTTTCTCTATAAGTGTTTCAATTATCAAAACCTTCTTATCAATCCTTATCTTAGTCTAATTTCGGAAGCCTTTATTTATTTTCCATCTTTCAGTTACTATATATATTTGTTTTCAATTATAAATTATATTCATTATAAATTCCTCTGGATTATTAAGTTTCATACTGATACTTTTTTACATTAACGTAATTATAACACTATAATTTCTGATGTGCTTGAACTTAATACAGATAATACCGAGAGAATACAAATGAACCTAACTAAAACAATAAATGAAAAGTTAACAGAACATATTTAAAGTGAAGTTTAAAAATGGCTAGAAGAGGTTACTACATTGCTTACAAAGACTCAGAGTAAATCTATACCCAGTAGCAGTGAGGTTTTATCTACTGAGTGTTTTTTGTTTTTTTTTTTTGTAATTGCAGTTGTCGTGGGGGATATTTCATTATACAGAGATACAAGATTTCACATAAACACGTGAAATAACAATCAATGATCAAACCACAATATGAAATGGGAAACAAAGACTAAGATCTTTCAACTGTAACAAGCGGTCTTCGTCAGAGTCATTTATTATACAAGTATGTGTCTATGCCGCTATAGTAAGTGTCATTCTGCGTTATGAACCCTAGGATAGTGAGGAATGGTTTTATCAAGTGCTCATAGAAGAGTTTAATGCTTGGAAGTAGTGGCTTAGATCTGGAGCAAACACTTTGATGTGGATTAAGATGGGGAGGGAGCGATGTGGTTCGCCGGCCATTTGACTTGTCTCAGGAGAGAGCTCCAGGTGGCTGGCACGTGCTCACGCTACATCTGTCTTCCAGCTGCCGCCCCCACAGCACGCGTCCTACCACCTCCCGCCTTCATACATCATCATCAACATACTCTCTCTAACAACCCAACCAAATTTCTCAATTAGCCAATTTGAACTCATTTCACAGTTGTTCAACATAAAATGGATTTTTCACAGATCTATAAAAGTTGCGTGATTTATTTTACATTATGAAAGATATGTGGTGCACTCCTTGAGAATCAAACCTGATTTTGGGTTGATGTTGACCTCTTACTCGTGGTGGCTCCTGGATAATACAAAACTAAGGTTGACAATTACCGACCAGGACCCACTATGCAATGACGGAACACGGGATGGTGACAAATTTTTCACCTGTGAATCACTGGCCCATCCCTCCACTGATCCCTCTCCAATGGAAGTCTACTCTGCTGGACGCCACTAAATGACGGAAATTCCAGGAACAGGTGTAAGATAAAATAAAAAAAAACAGAACAGTCCGCTGAAAGTGAAATGTTTCCCATGCCCTCTGAAAACTTTTCCCAACTTCAATGACCCCTGTGTGGGAATTTCACAAACAGTCTCCCCATTAAGTTGTTTTATGATAAAAACGACTTTACAGTGAGACTGTTTCTATAATTTTCAATATCTACTTGCATATCCCATGAATTCATCAAAACTTTTGAGACGCTGCAACGACTTTGAATTCAGATTGGCATCATTTCAATAAAGGTTCCTAGGGGTCTAACTAAACAACTCTGGAATTACCATTTTTTAAATGAGTGTGTTGGCTATTTGATGCTATGGCATATCGTCCAATCAAGCGGTATTAATCATGTAATATGTTAATGCTGAAATTTAACGAAAAAATAATTTTCTTGAAAAAGTAGTTTGAATGTTTCCAAGTCCTACTTAAACGGTTTCAACTATAGTGCTGTTCAAAAGCAGAAAATTTAGCTCAATTGTTTCTTGGCACCTATTTTAATTATTTGCAAGACACAATAACGGATTAATTATCCGTTTTGAGGTTTACTTTTAACAGTTAATAGTAACAATTAAAAAAATTTGTTTTTGAAATACATGCGTAGGACCATATTAATAATTAGATAGCCTTTATTTCTTAATATGGACTAGATTTGTTTTCATGTTATACTTAAATTTCATGGAACTCTAATCACCTGAAATGTATGTAGTTTAGATTCGCTAATACAAAAATGATGAAATTCATACATCAGTACTCTGTGTTGTTAGGTTCATCAGTGCTACAAAAAAACTATTCCTGGGATTATTTATCTTTAATTATTTTCTTTTCATCCGTGCAAATCTACAACTTTTATAATATTATAAAATCCTTCATAATATTATAAAGTTTTAAAACTATGTTCAGTTTATTTTTGACAGTAAACGCTCTGATAAGTGCAAGAATAATAACAAATGAGATATCTAAGGATAATGTGTTATTGAGTTTGACTGGACCAAGAACGACTGACGGTTTTTTTTAGAAAATGTTATGCTTTGGTTATGTTGTTAGTGACTGATTCTCTGTATCTATCCTCATATGGAGTGAGTACCAGTGCTCAAGAAATGCCCCCAAAAATATTACAATGCCTACGAGTAGAAGTAGAGGTACTCCAGTTACCCTGAAGGTAATCTCCCGAATGAACACTACTACTCCTACAGCAACGCTGACCCATCCACCAAGGCAGCTAGGTCTAATGAGCTGATGTTCTTCCCCACCGACATCACGGTACTCACACAAACGCCCAGAACAAGCACAAGTGCTTGGCACTTATTCCCATTTTCATTTTAGCTACACCAGAAACCGTGGTTGACTTCGTCCCATTGCTCGAAATTAGAGGGGAATGTTCCTACGGACTGGCGTCCCGTCGCAGAGGTAGTAACTGCGCCCGCTGCGCGGTGCAGGCTAACAGTACAGGACAGGCAGTACCAAGCGTGGCTCAGTAGCCATTGGCAGATCTTTATCTTAGCCGGCAGCTTTTCTTAGAAAGGGCTTTGTCCAGCTTGGACCCTTTGGGCGGTACAGGATAGTAACCTCTCGCGTGCGAGTAGAAATGGTTTGCCAACATAGAGTCTAGATGTTAGCCCAGTGTATCACCTTGTGGTTAGGTTTTCCCAACTGACTCTCAATCTCTATCAGGGTTCTGCGCGTCCTGCGAAGTCCCCAGCGCACAATAGGGGGCAGCGTTATGATAAAGGTGGTGTTTTAGTTGGTAGACTGGCTTGACAGGAGCCGGCACTCCACAGTACTCCAATCTGGAGGAGCATAAAACATTCAACAACCAACTCCCATGGCCATAAAAAAAGGAGCACAATTTCGATGCAATATACTATTTTTCTTTATCGGGGTTTAGTCCAGCGTCAAAAATTTTCAAAAAAAATCCTTAAGCTAACGTTTCGTCTATATTTCTAGACATATCAGGGCTACATAAATACGGAATTAATTACAATAACATGATAAAATAAGTTACATGGAATAATAGTAATTATTTATATGGATATCATTATTGCCTTGGTATTTTTAATTTACCTCAAAGACTTTACATTGTTAATTCAATTACAGTGCTGCTCATAGAGACATTTTTATGAACACTTTGCATCTGTTTTTCATATCCCAGGTGAATTTAAAAACAATAACTCATTATAACTGATCGAAAAAGGATCTGGAAACTACATAAATGTTGTTGATTAACTCGTAATTATTAAACTATATATTTTACTGTTGTTATCAGTATCCTTTTTTTGCACGCATTTTTGGTTTTGTTTGGATTGGATGATAACATCCAACCGTTGCCCAGTCACAGGCCATTAAGTTGCAGATGCATGCTTGTGGGTCAGGAAGAGTGCCTCACATAATTATCCCTTGCCAAAGAAATAATGTTTTCCTAGAAAATGAAAGAAGTGTAGATATACTTTTAACCACTCTTTGTTCTTCTTTTATTTTGTCTTCACTAAAGAAAAGAGTTAATACCCATAATACATACGAGGCTTGCAAAACTACTATTCTTATCAGTGTAAATAGCGATGGTGCATTTGGCTAAGTCATTTTGTTTGTTAGTGGAAGGGTCATGAGTCAGCAGGGAGGAAACACTAACGGCCCAGCAGAACCCCTAACACGTCCTCCCTCTGCGCAATTACGTAATCCACGAGAGGGGCTGAAGGAGCGCTATTGACGCAAGACCAGCTGCCTCTGTCTCCCTCCTCGGTCTCGCATTAAATAACCTCCCTCTTACTGCATTCTAACGTCTGCAAACTAACGACAAAGCCTTGTCTGCAAACAACAGCCACATGTTTTAAGTCTTACTTAACTACTTACAGAGTTACGCAACGTTAAACACATTCAAGTAATCATTCCAACAGAATTCAATCAATAATACTTATTAATTCATTTTTTTAGAAAACTCAAAAAAATTAAACAGAAACGATATTAATATATTATTGTAAACAACACAAAAGTTGTTAGTAATATTCATACAAAAAACAGGACCCCATGAAGTCTGTGTGCAATTACAAAAATATAACCTTGTAAGTATTTTTGATAGAATCAACCTGAAAAAAAAATTAAAAAGTAGATAATCTATATTTATATGTGTTTTATTTAATTCTTTTTGGGTTTC